>RMBW01000007.1:0-598906 GCA_004009845.1 Davidsoniella eucalypti | reverse complement strand
ACACTGATAATCTCGCCGGCGCTCCTCTTTTCCAGCTACATCAACGTAGCTGGGTACCCCACCGACAGCGCGGGTTTATCTGCGGGCTTGAGTGGTCTGTACATGCTATTAGCTCTACGGCGCAAGCAGAAAATCAAGGCCAAGTTCTTCTCTACTCGGGGCCTGGTGCGGGGTGCGGCTCTAGGTATGGCGGCGTTTAATTGTTTAGCTAGCTCGTATGTTTATAGCCGTGGTGACCGGAAGGAGGACTTGGAAATGCGCATCGAGAGAAACAGATGGGGTGATTACGACGATAAGCAGTAGAAAGCGTTTATATTTGTTTCGTCGATTGCTCGTCGCCGCCTAGCTTGTCGAAAGAGGTGGCGAAATATCCGTCACCCCCAACCCTTGTACCAACAGTCACCTATTTCTTGCTGACCAGTAGAAAATAGTGTCACCAGTATATTATATTGCTTCTACGTTCCATTTTACCATGTTTATGAGTTAGAATTTGTGCCTTGTCAAGTCTTCACGTGGTTGTCTTCATGTAAGTCACATTTGAGTTATGGAAAAAAGGAATGATGTGTGTACGCAATATATTGGTTGGTATCCGCCACAAGGACATCAGCACTTGATAGTCCTTGATCAGTGTGCCTACAAAAACTGGTAGACAAATGATGTTGATATTGATAGCAATAATCATAATGGATGATTAGCGAGAAACCGCAGGAACAACACAGAAGAAAAAAACGAATGCCAGGTGACATCGCAAGCCCGGATTCGGGTCTTTTTAAAGGGCAAAATATTAGACGCTAATGGTCTCTGTAAGAAAAACGAAACGCCTTCCCAAGATGGTACACGATGAGTACTGTGTAGCGTGTAGCCATATCTATGCATGCCTGCGCCAAAAACAACTCCTGATGTAATAATGTAACCAATGATAACCGACTGAAGCAAACTGGATGTGTCGACAGTGAAAAGCTTCGAAAAGAAGAACTCCAGTTGGTCAGAACGGCGAATAAATGAAAAAATAAAAATGAAAAAAGAGGATTAGGTCATAGATGTATGCGCCGTGAAAGTCGAGGTAGGTAGGGGTTCTGTAGCCTTCGATCTGTGAGAGCAAGCCAAGAACCCAATGGGAGAAGCAGGGCCGAAAGTGCCACTCAGCATAACGAGCGACAGATGCCAGCGCTGTGACGGGCATACATCACAGCGGGAGAGTGTTGTCGTGGGCCCATGACATATTCGTAGCCAGTTTGCTAAAAGTGGTAGACCATATCAGGATCATGACTACCGAAACAAAAGCATAGTTGGTGATGTCCGCACGTCGTCTTGACGCGGCGGTCATGCCAGGAAGATGAACAAGGGTGCTAACATTGAAGGTGGCGAGATACTCCAAATCGCAGTCTCTGGCCTTTTCGCCGGCGTAGTGCTTGTACTCGGCAAGAATGTCGTTGGTAGTCCAACCCATGCAGTAGCGGTAGGCGCCGGAAACGCAGCCGGTACGGTGCTGTGAAGGCGTGTTAGCAATGGGGAGAACAGCGGAAGTGGTTTGGGATGTGCTACTAACTTTGCCGTGATTGCAATGGATCAGCATCGGGTAGTTGTGCTTGTCCATGACAAGGTTGAGGATTGTCTTCATGACATCGACGGGAATGGCCTTCTTCTTGGTTCCCTCCATGTGAATGGTGATGTGGTTGATGCCATTATCGACCATGAAGCGAGGGAACTCCGGGTCAATGCCGTCTTTCTTGACGAGCGTGCTGCGGAGAGAAGATGTGTCAGGCAAATCGTACTGGGAAGTGTAAAGCCAAGCCAAGTGGGTGTTTCTTTGGAAAAAGAAAAAAAGATACTCCAAAGGATCCCAATTGGGGGACTTACATGACAGTCTTCAGGCCCAAGGACTTGAGAAACCCAAAGTTTTCCTGCTGCGGGAAATCGCTCCGGTACAGGCCTGTAGTGATGACGCCGAAGTTGGCGGGCGTCTTGTCACCGTAAGCAATGGCTTTGGCGCTGGAAACGGCCGCCATCTTCTCGTGGTAGTAGTTGGCGTCGTAAGGCGCGACAGCCGCAACAGAAGCCATAGGAATGGTGGGAGTAGTGGTGTCGATGGTGGCTGGCAGAGACGAGGTTCTAGGGGTGGCAGCAGTGCTGGACTCCAGCTTGCGAGGCGTGTTGGTTCTTGAAGGGCTCTGAACGATGCTGGATTGGCGGTAGTTTGCGTAAACAAATTCCATTGTGAATCAGAGAGAAAATAGAACCAAATAAAAATAAGAAAATAAAATAAAACGATGCAAATGAGAGATAAGGAGAGTGTAGAGCAAGTCCTAAAGACAAGGGTTTGGACAAGTCAATGGTTCAAGAGGAGGGAGGGGGATCGATCTCTGATGGCAGGCTTTTTTCACTGTAAAGATAGATGTTGACAGGAGAATATGTAAAAGGCCAAGCCGAGCAAAACGAAAGGGAAAAAAGAAGCCAAGCAAGACTCGGGCGATGACGCGCGCAAATCCAAATCCAGGCGATGAAACAGACCAAGAGGTTCTGAAGTGAATCGCCAGTCGAAGTCTCGGTCAAGATGCGTCAAGATGCAAGACGAGGAGGCTTCGGAATGGAAGTTGCTAACGAGAGATCGCAGGCTAGGAAGCAGAGGCTTTGGGCAAGAAGAATGCAGAAGTGTATCTGGGGATTGAAGGGGGGAAAAGGGAAACCAGAAACGAAGCCTCAGGGAGAAAGTGGGCTACGATTTTGTTATAACACCGATGGGAGCAAAAGCGGCAAGCAAGGCAAAGCTAATCGTAAGTGTGGTGCATCTATTTCCCGTAGCAGACGAGAGGCGATTTGTTCACAGTCTTTGGCCGTTTCCGGTCTTTTTTATTTATTTATTTTATTTTTATTTCTTCTCTTTTCTCTGGAGCTAAAGCCCCACCCACGGCGATGCACTTGTGCCTTTTGCTATTTTTAATGCAGCCAAAAATTGACAGCATACAGCGCACGAACAAATACAGAACCAACCTAGAGTGCACGACTAGAGAATCAGAGAATAGACGCCTGGGAAGCCCGGAATCTATAGCAATCGCAACTGAACAAAAAAAAGAGGGCAGATGACCTAGCTTGCATTAATTCGATTTTTTTCTCTCTTTTTCTTTTTCTTGTGGCTAACGAAGAGCATGCTACTATGGAACTAAGCTAAATCAAGCACAGCTTCGCTAACAAGAAACAAGAAATGTGGAATTTAGGGCGTTTTTGCTCTGTAAGTAATGCCACTGAGCCTGCTGTAAGCTAGCTAAGCTAGCATCCCGAGTGATCCAATCTTTAGGTTGTGCACAAAAAAAAAACTAAAGAATAAAATTCAAGATTAAATTAAATAAAAATGCCAAATTCAAAATCCAGCCCGCATATCTTTTTGTGCCAAACCGGTATAGTGGGAAGCCGGCGGAAAACAACTTAATAAGCCAGCCAAGTTAGACGCTGGATTCTGAGGTGCACGAGCCTGTTGTCTCGCTTACTACAAAAGTCAAGAAAGAGTCGAACAGAAAAACAACAAACAAAGCCAAGTCGCCAAAAAAGTAGAGTGTCGTGTGCGCAGGAAGACGTAAAATACGCTGGTGCGTATTGCTTATTGTACCGCCCTGTATGGCTCAGACGGGTGCAAATCACGCTCTAAAGTCCCAAAGATCCCCCCCTATGGGCTGCCCTAAAGATGCCTGGGATGCCTATAACTATGGGGACATTGTAGGAAAGCTCGCTCCCAAACAACTGCATCGTTTTGTTTGCAATGTCCATGTGTGCAACCCCCGGCTAGGAAACCTGGGGCTTTATTTCGTCTTTTTGTCGACTATTGCTCTATCACTTGCCGTCTTTTCTCCTTCTTCCCCCCCAAGGCGTCCCGTCTCCTTGTTCCTTGGCTGGGCTAGGCCTTGTTGTTTTACTACTATCCCGGCATATAATGCCTCCAACACCACCTCAAACAACAATTTACATGCAATCATCATGTATTTCATCTCTCGAGATTTCAAAGAAGTCAGCCATCTCATTTTAATCCCCCCAGATTTCACTACTGCTAGGATAACATCCTGAACTGTCGTCCTTTTTCCAGCGAGGCTTCTGTTAACTGTTTACCTCCAGGTCTTATAGCACCTACTAACAGTGGGCCCTGTCAAGATCTCAAAGTCTAATGCAGGTACCATAGGGGTTGAAACACTACTGTAAAGGTACCCAACAAATACTTGCCCATCTCGCTTCTAGTGGTAAACGTGGGGGGAGGCAAAGCCAGTAACCCGCATAATTGTAGCATAAACTGGTTGCATCAGCTGTTGTGCAAAGTACATGCACATACCTAACCCAGGACTTGTCATAACTTAGAGTGCTCTTCATGCCCCCCCACCTATGCATGATCTTGTGCACCCGATATGCATCACATTCTGACTGCATAATAGCTGCTGTTGCGACGCTGATGTCGTAGCGGTGCAACAAATTGTAGGGCTATTTGGCTTTGCAGCCATCTTCGTATGACGTTCCTATTTGTCGATGATTTAGACGGATGGCCGCATGCAAACACAGCTGGTCACGTGCTTACTCGCAGAAGCCTGACGGGCTTAAACCCTTTTGAATAAGTATAGTTCGCTACGGGCTTCCTAAAGTCCGGCCTGGTTATGACGAGCTCCAAGGGTTGTCAGCTTAAACGCGACGCTACGAGTGCAACTAAATTAGATGGCTTTCACCATAGTTGCAAGCTCCTAATCAGAGTACAAAAAGCCTCTCGTCGGATACCCGAACTCTAGGTAGACACAAAATGGTAAAAGCAGATTCAATAACCCTGAATAATCCACCTACTCAAATTAACACGGCTCTAAACGGGTTTGGGATACCGAAATAGAGAATTTAGATTCTTCGGCACAAGCTTTTCCCCCATACAACTACATATAGAACTCTATTGCCCTTAGCCATGCCTGTCCAAAATTCCCTACGGACATAATGGTAACGCCAAATATGGAAAACTTGGAGCATTGACCAGTTGGAAGTCAAAACCATTGGTAGAATAAGTCTGCATTATCCAAGAGAGATAGATAGTCTCGCTATTAAGCTAAATGACAATGGGGGGACACAGCTGGCAATTTTGTCTCCATCACCGACGTCCCATCTAAGTATGTATTAGTAGGATATATGTGTACGTAGTCCATCCAATATCCCAATATCCAGTCTCGGTGACTAAATACAACTGTAGGCGTCGCCGGCCCCCATGCTCAGGTGATCGATTGCCCAACGTGTTTCTCCACTAGAACCATCCAGACTCTGTGCAGATCTAGATCCTACCATTCTCGTTCATACCCTTTTTCGGATTATCACGATCGTCAAGTCGGTACAGAGGAAAACAAAAACAAAAACAAAAACAAAAAAAACAATTTGAATCGCACGGACAGGTGACAAATGTAACGTAAATACAGATGTACCTATCAGTTCTGTTCGACGGATTTATACAACGTCCGATATATTTTGTGTAAAAAGAAGCTTCAGCCACGTTCTCATTGACCTCTTCAAACCGCTGGCTTTTTTTTTCTTTTGAGGCTCGTGCTCAGATAGAAAGCCCATCTTGGATCGCGGCGCCCGGGAATCTTACTTCACTTGTCTTGCTCGGGAAGAAGCCATGGCATTCAGCAACTCTTGTATTGAAACATCAACGTCATGTTTGTATTGGATAATCAATCTCCCGCTTCACGTATTATATGACGCCGATTGCCGATATATATACCTGCTCCAGATCCGCGTTTCAATAGATCTCTTCATGTGTCATATTCTAAGCAACCGTTGAACAACAGACAATAGGGTGGCAAGCAGGAAGTCGTGGGGGTGTTTATATGCTCGCTTTCTATATTAGGCCTTCGGTGATCACTAATTCTTTGACAACTGGCACTTTGTACTTTTGGGGCTGGAGTCAACAATAGTATATAGTAATCATTATTAAACGTTATGCTAATTGGACATACTTGACACGGCCATATTGAAGTAGGAGTATTCCTTCTTGATCAATTGATCTCAAGCCTCCATGATATCATGAACTCACAGCCTATCCCGAGTTTTCTCCCAATAAGAGTACATTGATCTAGTAACGTCGTTACGCCGCAGTGACTAGTAGGAGATTCATCGGACCTACCGTCATTTCGTAGCTATACGACAGTAGGTTCCTGTTGAAGACAGTTGACTTTTGGGTGATCAGCGATTCCACGTACATATCAAGCATCTTCTGTGACATTCTAGGATCTAGTATCGAAGCTGATAACTTGCTATCTAGTGCTGGTGGTCGGTCTGGCAGCGAGTTCCAGAATGGGCTATCTGGCGTTGTTGCCATGAAACAAAACCACGTCAAATAAGCCGACAAGCCATGAGCTCACATCAAGACTACGAATACGTTGTCTTTTTTTGTTGGATATAAATACTGATATATCTTTCTGCTTTTCCCTCTCTTCCGCTGGTGCAAGGAATGAGGACTCTTTAGACTCTCGAAGCCCATCTTGACACCATCTCCTAACTCAACCACCGCTCCTTCACAACCCCCACCATTATATAGTAGAATGAATATGAAATGAATCGACTTGACATAGCTCACTCACTACTGAGTTGAGCTGGATTGTACTATCATTTTGCAGCAATGCGGCGGAACGTACTGAAACTTCGCCACCGCAAAAAAACTCCTATATAGAGTCAACGCGAAAGGATCACAAAAGTCCTACTCAACATCTAGGCAGGGGGGAAGGACATGAAATCTGGAAACGGATGTCAGGTCTCTGAATAGGGCCCGGTCTATCATGTCAGGCGCGATGATGATGAAAAATGGTGCTCGAAAAATCGAGGTACACAATTAGTTGGCTCGGTGCTTGTAAATGCTCAGACTTGAACGTGGTATTAGTTTAGAAACTATGTAAATTGAAGAGGATAAATAGAACAACAACAACAATGAAAGGACCGGTGATGTAGTAGTTGGTTATCACGCAACCTTCCTCTTCCTACAACCGTCGGGGCGACACTCGGCAAGAGAACCTGACCTATATGAAGCTGATGGTTATCGACGATGACAGTGATGAAAACTATGACGATGCCTACAATGAATACATCGGCGAGGAAAACTGCGAAGATATGGACACCGATGCCGATGTTTATAACGACGACGATAGCGCTGATGCCGATGCTAAACACAACGCAAGGAAATGAGAAGACCGAGGGAGCTACGAATGAGTTCCCGTTGTCAACCAAAAGTCCATGTTCAATAAGCAGAGATCTTTGAAGGAGACACAAGATGTTATACTCCAAGTCTTTAGAGACATTACCCAGAAGCGTCAGATCCACCCCAACTTTTGGCAAACCGAGGAACCCCAACTCGAAGAACGGCAGCTCAAAGACCAGCAACAGACTGAAGAACGATAACCCGACAACCCTAAGAACGATGTCCCCAAGAAAGACGCTAAAGCCTCCAAGACAGTCAGCTACGCCAACACGGCCGCAAGTGTCTGATGCGGGCAAGTGAC
The DNA here is from genome assembly GCA_004009845.1 of Davidsoniella eucalypti. Classification (NCBI taxonomy): domain Eukaryota; kingdom Fungi; phylum Ascomycota; class Sordariomycetes; order Microascales; family Ceratocystidaceae; genus Davidsoniella; species Davidsoniella eucalypti. The sequence goes on along the minus strand of RMBW01000007.1, from coordinate 591,407 downwards.
AATCAGTAGATCTACGGAAAAAGTCAATCCTCAAGCCAAGAACGAACCGAAGCAACGAAGTAAAGAAGGTGAAGAAAGTACTCAGGCTGGGCCATGTCAAGAAGTGCTTCTATGCCGCTGTGCCCTCGGTCCATCTTTGGCCACTTGTGGCTCCCGTTGACATTTTGCATCTCAATCGATCCTAACTCAATGTTTCATGAAAAAGGCTTGCCAGCCGAACCTAAAAGTCTTGGCACGTCGGCCATTACTTGTTCGACATTGTTGTAGCTATTGTCCCAACTTTCTCAGAAGCTTGATAGAGCAGATCAAAGGGTTAGTGGGCTGTTGTGGCACTGTGCTACCTTTGTCGGACAGCCATGTCAATACAATTTGAACTACACTTCTTTTCATCTCACGATGTTGAATCATAGTTCAATACACCACGATACCTATTTATTTTAGGGTTTCCTTCCAATTACAGACATTAAAAGGCATAGAACTCAATAGAAAGAATATCTCGGTATTAACTCGCTCAGTTTATAATTACAGTCTTCATTTTTTTGCCCCAGTTCCACATCCAGCGTCTAGAAACCATTTCATTATTGGCAGCTGCCATTTGGAACTCTCGTATATTCTTATATATTAAGGTCTAAACTTAGTAGTAGTTACATCACTAGAGTCCCCCCCGTAATATGGAGAACGCTCAACCATACTAAACCATCTGAATATATCAGTGGTTACTATTCCGGTACAAGTCCTCCTCTAGGTTGGTATAGTCCGCTATTACATAGAACTGTATTCCCCATTTGCATTGACGAGTAGTACTGGTTGAGAGGCAATGCTTTTGCGGTGGCTTATTCAAGTGTCCATATATCACTTAGAGTTAGAGTTAAGACTTTTTTTTTCTCATATAGACGTTGAGCTAGTCTAGTAGCATCGTGTAATGCCTTCCAGAGCATTCAAAATGGTCTAAAACTCACATATTGCCATGAAAGTTATAAAGATTAAATATCTAAAGGTCTATATGATAATGCCAGACTTTCCAATCCTGTGAGTTTTCCTATTCTCGTTTTTTTCTTCCTCAGACACATTCCCTTTTTCTGTAGTGACCTCTGATACTATAGAAAATTGCCTTTTTCACTTTCAAAACCTTTGCATTACACTTACCTCTCACTTCGCACAACTTTTGTTGCTACCTGTCACAGTATTCAAAATGCTTGATAAGTGCCAGTCTTACTCTCTTCCGGTACCGCCCAACACCCCTCGCTGTGGCTCGGCTCAGTCCGATTATCTAGACATGTCTCCCCAAGTAAGCACTCAAACTATTCCTACCCCTGATATACCATTTCCTTCCTATCATTACTCTATGTCATTACCTAACACACTACCCTAAATCAACACGCTTCTATCAACACAACCCTTCCATGATCACTTATACTAATACATTTCTCAGTCCTCTGTTCGTTTCTCCCCCAAGGAGGAACATGCTTCCCCAGATGTTGCCCGTATCAATGCTATCAATTATGTCACCAAGCGCAAGGATAGTATCTTCATCATGATTGGCATTCTATTAATCTCATGGGCATATGGCCTTGATGGAACAGTCCGCAACACGTTCCCGAATTATGCCACTGCCTTTTTCAAACAGCACTCTCTAGTTGCTTTTGTCAACGTTGTCCGTGCTGTTATTGCTGCCGTTGCCCAGCCCACTGCTGGAAAGATTGCCAATGTCTTTGGGCGTATTGAGCTGATCTTCCTTGCCATGATCTTCTACTCTGGTGGCACTGTTGTTCAGGCTGTTTCCAACAACATGGGTGTCTTTGTCTGTGGTGCTATCCTGTACCAGGTCGGATATACTCTGACTATCCTCTTGGTTGAAGTCGTCATTGGTGACAGCACCTCTACCCGCAACAGAGTCTGGGTTTCATATATTCCTGCTCTACCCTTCTTAGTCAACACTTGGGTTTCGGGTATCATTTCTGATGCTGTTATCAAACACTTCAACTGGCACATTGGTATTGGCATGTGGGCCATCATCTTTCCCTGTCTTCTGCCTGTTCCTCATTGGCAAGTTCCTCCTTCTCCAGCGCCGGGCTAAGAAGGCTGGTGTCTACCCCAAGACTGAGAAATCTACTACCACCATTGGTCAGACCATTGTCTTCTACTCCCACCAGCTTGATATTTTTGGCATTGCTCTCATTGCTGCCTCTTTTTCTTGCCTGCTAATTCCTCTCACTCTGGTTGGCAGTAGCTCAGATGGTTCTACCTTTATTATTGGCTCTATCATCTCACTGGTTCTGAGCCCTCTTCTATTTGCCAGCCTGATCTTCTGGGAGGCTCACTATTCCCGCTGCACCATTGTTCCCTTTGCTGCTCTGAAGAACCGTGGTGTCTGGGCTCCTCTTGTCCTTGCTCTATTTCTCAATCTGGCTTGGTACATGCAGGGTGATTACCTTTATACCTTTTTGGTGGTTGCTTTTGACTTCTCTCCTAGAGACGCTGTCACTGTTACCTCTATGTACTCCTTTGTTGGTACTCTGGTTGGCTTCACTTCTGGCTTTGCCATTCGCTACTTCTGCCGCCTTAAGCCCTTCATCATCACTGGTACTTGCCTTCTTGCTGTGGCCTTTGGCATGATGCTTCGCTTCCGTGGCTCCCCTTCTCCTGATAACAAGATTGGCATTATCGTCTCTGAGTGTGTCCTTGGTGTTGCTGGTGCTCTCTACCCATAGGCTTCTCTCCAGGCTCACCTCAGGCATGAACACCAGTCTGCCATGTTGGGTCTTTACCTTTCTATGTATCAGGTTGGCTCTGCTCTGGGTAATGCTATCTCTGGTCTTATTTGGCGCCAGATGCTTCCTCAGTACCTGGACACTTTTATGGATGGTAACCAGGATCTAGTCAGTGAGGCTCTTACTGATCCTCTTGCCTTTGCCTCCAAATACTCTGTTGGTACTTATGAGCGTGCCGCTCTAATTAAGAGTGTCTCGAGCACCCAATGCATTATGATCTATATTGGCCTTGGTCTGTCAGTCATCGTCATCTCCCTTGCAGTTTTTGCCATTCCCAATATCGTTCTAAACGATAAGCAGACACTTGTTGAGGATGATGCTGTTCTCAAGAAGATTGAGGCTTCATCAAAGGTCTAAATTATATCCACTGAAAAATAAAATCCCTACAAAACCATGTAAATAAATCTATCTTCAGTCATCTCAAACTTGAACCTTGGTGTTTTTTAAATTTTACCTCCAGTCTTTGTTTTTGTTTGTCTTTTACATCATGATACAAGTTCTCAGTTCTCAACGACTTCCATATTCTGTTTTGCTCTTTTGTGAATCGGGATTCAACATCCTGACTTACCTAGAAACATATTTTGGAATGTTTCTTATCCTGCTCTAGTCATACCGAGTTGAGGGTCGGTGTTTGGCTTTAGCCTAGAGATCTTTGTTTTTGAAGGGGACTACATTACCATATGTCATTATATACTGTCACAACAACTTGCTAGGGAGCTTTTGGAGTTGATATTAGGTATATTAGCCATGTTAGTCCATAGTTTTTAGTTTCATAATAAAATGAGTAACCCAAATCAAGTCAACCACAACTGTGAATCTTGTGGGTGGTCACTATGTATGTAGTTGCTTGTGTCACATCAAAAAGTAAACCCAGAAAAACTATGATCTAGTATCTCGTTTGCGGGCATCAGAAGTCAAAAAGAAAGCTTATGTGTCTCCCCATCTGGGAATCGAACCCAGGTCACCTGCGTGACAAGCAGGTATGATCACCACTACACTAATGAGGACGGCTTCTGTTGTTGTTGTTGTTGTTATATTTATTCTCTTCCTAAACTATTACGAGTGGATTTTCGAGTCCGGTCGTGCCGATTTTTCTGTCTCCGGTATATCTTATCCACTTCCACCCGTATCCTAGTCCGGGTCCGGACTACCCTCCCGGGCTCCATAGGACGCCTTCATGGATACCCCCTGTAACTTCGAAACATCCTCAAACCATTCCCCATAAAAAAGACCCACATCATCCAAGCCCTAAGGGGCTACCATCCACGTAATCAGGTGACCGCACCATCCGACGCGCCTCCAAGAGGCTGGTGATCGAGTGTCGAGAGAAGAGAAAAATTGGCGTAGTCGAGTCGGGTGCGATGGTAGAGGCACAGCGACAAGACTCCCGCGCCGCGGGTTGGGCTTCCGGAACCTTCAAAAAAAAGGTTGCCCTTCGAGTATGAGTGTGTCTCCCTGAGCTTTGTAGTGTGTAGTGACTCGGGAGACCAGCAATCGCGAGAGAGTGTGGCGAAAAGGGGGGCGATTGTTGGTGAGAACATCCCTCGAGAGAGGAAAAAGTCGGGCTCAAGGCCTCATACTCGATGCATCAATAAAGACAAGCGTCTAAAAAGATAAAAAGAATGGACAGCAGCATCGGGAATATGTGCTGGTCGCTCTTGAAAACCCACGACGAAGGGGAAAAATTCGTCTTTGGACAAAGGGGGAGGTAACTTGAACTCAAAGTTACCCCCCCGAGGGTTGTAGGAGGGAAGGTTGTGAGGACGGCTTCATGTATACTTTGGTGATAGTTCTGGATATAGTGTTGAGGCGGCTGCGCAGAGAAAACAACTCATATCGTGATGCCGTGGTCGGATTGTGAGGAAAAGAAATAATAAGCATACCTTCCTTGAAGAAGTGAATAAAGCCAAGATATGGCTCTTTGTTTACTCCGGGAGGGCCCCGGTAGTGGGTTAGCCGAGTCTTTTAGCCTTTCTGTTCCGTGTCCGGGCCTGCCCCGGCTCCATATTTCTCACAGTAACATTCACTTCCTCTCAAACACATGAAGAAAATGGTGAAGAAACAGAAAATATATATTTCGGAGAATAGTCTTGAGTATCTACCACTCTCTCCATGGTTGCGGGTCCGGCTTGACTAAGGCCAATGGCAGAGTTTTCCTATATTTGATATACGAAGTTCTACCACGAATAGTTCACGCGGGCCGAGATCAACTGACTATGATGATTTGATTGATTGATTATGGACCGAGACCGTTCTAAGTAGATCAAATGGTGTTGTTCCATAGCTTCATACTAGTGCGATGGGTGTAAATATGCCCTAAAAGATTTTTATTTTTATTTTACTCTTTTACGTCTACCTACTTGCGTCGTATGATCTTAGTGATTTAGGTAGACGTTAAATATAATCAAATCAAATACGTCTACCTACTGTTATTTCGCAGCAATAAGACGGCATATTCCGGGCGGAAGCGGCAGGTTAATGTCACCTTCCAACCAACTCCCTACACCTTCTTCTAATAACAAAAATGACGGATTGTTCACGACAGGACTGACTTGTGCCTCACGGAGACAAAAAGATGAACCGAGGCGGACTTGAACCGCCGACCTTTTGTGTCCATTCATTCAAAGATGAAGTGTTAGACAAACGTGATAACCAACTACACCATCGGTCCTGTGTAACTTAGAACGTTAGGTCACAATAGGGATCATGAAAGTTTTTTTTGTAGACCCTAATTATATCAATAACCCTATCATAAGAGCATCAACTTTAACTTAATCGGTTCAATATGCATAACATGTTCTATGCACACTGGTGATTAAGGTTGGTTAGTGGCTACATATATTCTCTCCCACACCAAAGTTTTGTAGTTCGATAGGGCTTTCAGGGACAGATTTGGATGCATGAAAGATCGCTGCATATCATAAACCTGAACAACGGTACAGAATTGATTGTAGTTTCCTTTTTATTTTTATTTTTAATTTTTAATAATATATCTTTTTTTATCTCCATTGTAACATTAAACGATGAAGCATAAGAGCTTGACTACCCGTATTCATAACTATTATTTGTCGATCTATCCTGACATAACCCCTAGTAAAGAAGTAAAGAGCTGTAACCCATATTTACTAGTGCTTACTGGGTGGACTTATACGATTTGTAGTGGTACCAGAACTAATACTAATTTTACGGGAAGAAAACATGATAGAGATAACCCAGTTACTACAGGGCCACTGAGTTGCAACCTTTCGTTTCGCTAGGAGAGTATCTTCCAACTGTGAGCCAAACTCAGGGGTGAACTGGCTAGTCTGTCCTTTATCTTTACATACACGAGAATGAAGGAGACAAAGAGGCGAAGAAATTGAGAGAAACTCCAGGGGCCACGACTCATATGTACTATTCTATCATCAACTTTTTTTTTTATAGGGCGAGAAGTACAAGAAAGCCTAAGGATATATTGCAGGGTCAGGGAGGGCCCGAAAGAGTTTGCTTTTTATTTTACTCATATATCTTTTTATCCACATATATCTCGTCTCATGTACCTTTTTCACCCTGTAGTTTTTGGGTGTTATTCAATTTGATTACTCCATAATTCCGTTTCCCTGGCGACTTTTCTTTCTACATATCTTTTTGTGCTTTAATAGTGTATAAGCTGGCCCAAGCTTCCCCGATTTTTGCCATTTATGCCAGGCTTCTGGTTCAGATCTAGTCACCTGAAGGATTAAAGTGTTTAGTAGTCCTTTTTTACTTTCTGGTATTAGCAAAGTTTGAGATAAATTAACATACTATCTCTGGTGAGCTATTGGTCATCGTTCTTCTAAATGAATATTTGGCTGGTGGTTTTGTTTTGATTGGATCACACGGTTTAGAAGACATGCAGATATGAATACTCAATTTCAAACTAAAATAAAAGAGAGAAGAGAAAAAAGTAAAAGAAGGAGCGTAACAAAGAACCCTTTTAGGTTCAGGATGGGTGAAATTGGCCTCTCAGGCTATATACAGGGCCTTGCCTTCACCTGGCGGCCAATCGATTCAAGGGGCCTATTCTTTGATTCGTGGCAGCAAGCCTCGACTAAAAGATGCTACATAAGTGTCACTACTATATAAATATGTAGCAATGGGAACATGCTTCCATTTCTGGTATCGAAGTGTCGTAGTGAGTTGTCCCAAAACTGTGATACGAACCATGTCATTGCCCTGGCTGATACGACTACTACTATGACAGTATTGTAGAGAAGGAGAAGTGAGGCTAAGGGAAATGGGCTAGAATAAAGGCGGTCCTATAATGAAGTTAGTATGAGATGCTATATATATGTAGTATGGAAATAAGAACCAGAGATAGGCACAACTGTGTTTTCGGCCCTGTTCAAGGAAAAACAGCCTTGAGCGATACAAATTATACCTGAAATTACCCAAGGACACTTGTCACTTGACTCTGACGCTGTTTGTGCTCTCGGAAAAGGCGTAACCAGACGAGGCTGTAAGCGATAAGATTGAAATTCATTTAGGGAAACGAACTGGGCTTAGACACAAGTATCCATTTTTGTACCATGAACAATGTAAACATAACCAAGGTGATGATGAGACGAATCGCAAATGTTTACTGGCTTCCTGGTTTCCATGTGGCATGCCTTTGCAATTGAGTTATGGAATGGGTGGTGTTTACAGACGTAGGCCATTATCATTCGATTCATTCACTGCGTAAAACGATATGGACGACTAAATAGAGAGCGAAGGAGACGAAAAGGAAGAAAAAAAGAAAGAGGATAAGATACTACGAAAAGAGTGTCATAGAGGGAGGTATATCACAATGTGATAGAGACAAATTCCAAAATTTCAACCGAGAACTAAGGAACACTATCACACCGGAAATGCGGGAGAAGCTCCAATGTGTCCAGGAGGGGATATAGTTGCAGAGAAAGCCGCTACTACATATGATACATGTTTACCAAGCCACCACCTTCGAATCACTACCTTCTACTAGCTATTTAACTGACTAGAATTGATCTTACTCCGCTCGGAATACATCGTCGTCAAATATGTGACTTGTGATTACAACTTAGTCTGTGATGAAAAGCCAACAGGAAGCTCGCACAATACAACCGAGTGTGTAAATTGGCGTTACAGTGATTGCTGATTTGCTAATACAACTACAGAAGCAATTCCCGAATGTCCTTGAGTTACATTGGTTCCTCCCAAACAGTAGCAGTGCCGCTATGTCTCCGAGGACGTTCTGGGTAAGATAGAGCTATGTATATATTCAGGCTAATAATCTTGATCTTGTTGGTATGTATATTAGTACATAGTACACAGATCTATATATGTCAACTGGCCAAGTTTCCACGGGCGTGGATTCGTACATCGTGGCTTCTTAGCACAATGTATATTATGTTATTTATTAATGATATTGCACTGTCACACTGGCGGACCTGTGATGCTAATTCGATTCCATGCACAACTGTCGCTAGAACGACACATATTACAATGGCTATATGTCAACGTAATATATATGTATAGCAAGTGCTCAGACATTGTAATCAAGAATATTACACGTAGATTGACAGGTTGTCGGACCAGTTTACTTATAATTCCTTTTTATACACACCCCGTAATTAATCATGGTCTTGAGATCGATGTACTATATATGTACGTAGGCATTAACTATGTATATTACGTGCAAATTTGTTTCCTTGTTTCCATTAAATCTCATTGAAACCCGTCATCTTGAGACTTAATTAGAGGAGAGTGAAGAACAAAAAACTCTGGCCCTTGTGCTTAATATACTGATGGGGGAAATTGGGGCCTTTAGCGGTTGTATAATATGTAGTTAGCCCAGGACTATTCCTCTTTTCTTCTGAGATTGGGCGAACACCGTAATAGTTGGAAATGAACGCTATCCAGTACTTTTAGTGTAAGCAAAGGCCAAGTCAATTGTACCGATACCCCAGTCGTTCTGCTAGTCTAATTTTCGTAAATAAGGCGTGTTTCATGACGGGGACCATCTCGTTCGATATCGAGAGTTTAACGTGTTGCTGGGAAGACTCAAAGAAGAATAAGAGAATCTGCACTAAATTAATTGTGCATATCTGATTTTCAGGGGCGCCTTCTAAAAGGAGACAAGTGTTCGTGGCTGATTAGACTCGGTTACAAGAAATGATCGTGTGGCCCAGCTAGAATACTTCTGTCAAGAGCTGAAGAAGCCATATGAAACAAATTATCAAAAGAAAAGAGAGACACCGGATTTTACGGCCGAACAGCCTCAAGATATTGTGAGAGTGGACTAGTAGCAGTCATTATCAACCTGCGGCTCCAGAGCCACATGGCCGTTCCACGGTACGGTATTCCAGTCGTGCTTCCATGGAACGAGGTTGGGCGGGTGCGGAAATAGACTACCCTGAAATACAGTGGTCTAACGTGGGCGTCGCTGTTTCTATGCGGACAAAGCCTTTGGTAATGTCACTATCTATCGTGATTGTTTTTAACTAGCGTGTCCGCACAGAGACTTGTACCGCTAAATATCAGGAGTCTAGGCGCGGCGATGATGCAAGCTATCAAAGCTTCTTTTTGGTGAAGAAAAAGAAAAGAAGAAAAAGGAAAGTCTGAAGCTTTGAACCGTGCTTGGCCCTGTATAGTTCAAATGACATATACTTATGTAGTTATTAATTACTTGCATAACCGATTAACCCTAATTTCACTCCGGATACCAAAATGGGATCCTGATAGACAAGCTTCATCCTAGCTAGTGAGAAATTTTTCCAATGACGAAAACTTGTGACAAGAGAAGGATTGGAACTCAACATTCGAGCATTGTTCTTGAACTAGTCTAGTGCGCTTTGCGGCGTTCCAAACAGCTTGTTCATGCTTTCCTTGAGGCTAGTGCGTGCTGTCTCTGTTTCGAAGATTTGTTTGTCTAGCAGTTGTCAAAGAACAAAGGCGTGACTTAGACGCATTATACTCTAGTGAGGAAAGCTAAGCGTAGTTCAAGCGAGTTAATGATGATGATGATGATATGCATAACTATGAAACGCATACTTCAGGCTATACTTGGCAGAACGGGAACATCAAGGTTGTACATGTATGTAGCTGTACAGCTGTACGTGAATGTACCTGCACATGATGTACATATATGTATGCACATACCTATCCGTAAGGTTAGTTTGTAAGAGGTACAGATGATCGGGTCTGTTGTTGCATATACATACAGGTACAAATGTAGTTATAGACACTGATTAAAGAGGGTGGTAGCACTATAATACCGTAGTATTGGTAGCCAAGCCTTGGTGTGTAGGATCGTTAGCAGCCAACAGAGCCTAGGTTTGGAAAAGGGGTGACGAGAACGGAGACAATGAACCGAACCATGATATCAAAAGACCAAGAGCTGTCTTTGCCGATCAACGACTCTGTGGCCCTGATTCAGACCTGGGAAAGTAGCAAAATGAGACTATCTGGATAAGAGGCCTATCAGCAAAGGACATGACAATGAATGGGTATCGAGCCTCGTTATACGGACGCAAAAGCGGCCTGACTGGGCTACTCGTGACGGGAGAAGAAACAAATACCAGCAGTCTGAGTAAAGTCCTTGAGGGGAAAGGGATATAGACACTCCTCAGAAATGTGCTACGACCCTCTCATCTTCCGGGGGGGGAGCCTTTCCTCCCTTTCATCACACCACATAGTATCGGGAGAAGGACTCTCCTACCATACAGTAAGTTGGCACAACAAGCTATGCATGCCGGCACAAAAAATGGATAACGAAGGAAAGAAGAAAGTGCACAAGCTTCCCCACGGCTTCATTAGAGGCCCTGGAATAGTGTACCGAGCAGAATAAATATGCTCGACTTGTTGACGATGCAATCCATGCACAGTTATGCAATAACGCGGTGTTTCCCTGCTATTAACGCCATAGCCAATGTCAATCATAAAATTCAGTAAGAACAACAAGGCTGGCCCAGTATTTGTACTACACCTTAATGGCGAATTTACCGATTTCTGCTGACTAGGAACATAACAACAAGAGAACCAGAGCATTAATTAGTCTGACGTTGGCTGTTGAGAGTGCCTCGGGCACCAGTGTTTGGTGTTTTCCCAGTCGGCAAAAGACCTTTACGGCTAGCTCAAGAGGCCTGTATGGATTGTAGCATCTCCTCTGGTTTCTCTGATTATTGGCGTTCAACGAGTCTCGCCTGTAGCGCCGCAACCCCGGTCCGTCGTCCAGCTAGTGATTTGATTTTGCGAGTGGTTCTGTGGTGCCGGATCAAGAAGCTGCTGGCTAATGATAGAGTACATGGCAAATTCTGTGTGAGCCTGCCTGGGAGCTGGCAGGCATTTATTTGTGTATATATGTAGTGTCTAACTATCTACAGTGACACATGTTTCTACTGATAGCATCGTGATGTAAGCAAGGCCCCGGTATCGTAATCTGCCTAGCTATAGCAGTTGCCTGGCTTGTAGTATTGAGTTGGTGTTTTCGGTATTGGCCGTGATTGCCGTATCTAGGTGGTATCGTTGCCATTTATCGTTGCAGACTCCTTCCTGGTCCTGTAGTTGCTGTGATCTCAGTTTGTAGTAGGTAGTTGCCTTTGCACGCCGGGATGTTCCTGACTGCCTCAGTTGGGGTTATTTCCCCTCCCGCCCCAGCGTGGGTTATTTGTACTTTGTTTATTTGGTAATTTTCCTTGCACTGAACTCTGAGATTCTTGCTTCGTTCACGATTATCCAAGCATCCAATAATCCATTAGCCGGGCATCCACAATCACGCATTCCAACGGGATCGAATCTAGCTTCGAGTTCTCTTCGTTTCCCGCTATCTTCAAAGTCACGACACCTCAGGTTTTATCGCCCGCCGACTTTGAATCTTTGAGACTTTCCCTTCCTCGCTTGTCCCGCCCAAGAAACTGTTCGTCTCCGCTGCTACTCTGCATTTCTTTTCCCTTTTCTCTTCTTCTTTTCATCTGCCTCGAGCTGTCATTAAAGCGCCGAGCCTTGTTCGAAGGTTCGATTAGATCACTCACCACTTTTATTGCCTGGCGCCCCTATTCAGTGGCCTAGAAATCATATACGGCTTGGTTTGTTGCATTGCTTGTCTGGCCTGCTGCGATCTTGAGCCTTACACACAGACGTTTGCTCTTTCCTTAACACTCACTCACTATCCACCAGCCGCTTTGGTTTCTGGCCTGCTGCGGAATTCTTAATATTACTGTTACAACACCCAGGTCGACTGCTCGCTCTAACTCTCTTGTATTCGTTTTATTTTTATTTTATTTTTCCTTGGGTTCCTTTCTTTTCCGTCTCGCGCTAGTCGACGATCTGCTTTTTCCATTCTTTTCCATTATCCCTCGGAGCGGCAACTCCTTCTGCTTCGCGCTTTCTATACTATTTTGCACCGAGAAACATGTCTTTGCGCTTTCATTAGTTGATTACATCTCCGACGACACGAGTTCTTGTATGGCGAAGTGCCATTCTTATAGACACCTATATAGACTGGATCTATCCTCACCCGTTTCAACGCCAAGGTCGATTGATTATATTCTACAAATTATATGGCCAGCACTTATCGCCACTCGCCGTACCCTTCTATCTAGGCCACTTACGAGACCCGATCGACGCTGAAACACTGCTGAGAACACCATAAAAGAGACATCTTGCTCTCGCTTCGTATAGCCTCCAGCGTAACCTATTTGTCTCGGTCTGCAGAACAACCCTCACCGTCCTGTTTTGCGCCCATTGTCTTATCACGCCAGTTTAATCCCTTGGATAGACACGCTGAGATATAGTTGGGAGGGACTGCTCCTTGATGACTTGACATTACGGTAGAACGCCCTGAGAGATTTGACATATTGTAGGTAATCTTTTTTTATATTCTATTTTCCATGTTATCACTCCTGCATCTTCCTTATCGAATCACAAACCTTTAATATAAGGTATATTGCTTATATATCATATATGATATTAGCCATCGTTTTTTTGTTTTGCTTTTGCTATACCACGTCAAGCTTGAAGCATTCCCTTTGCTCATTCTAGGTTTACTTTTTCGAAAGACCTTGTATAACAGCATGCATTAGAGAGATCGTTCATGAACCATATAGTTCGAGGCAATCCATCTGCGCTGTTATACGCCTGGCACTGGCTACGAGTGTAAGCAGCTATTTCATATTAAGCCTTTATCTCGCTTTTCCTGTTTATTAGTGTCGTTCTCACATCACAATACTTCAGTTCCAATTTCGCACAAGCTCTCAGTCACTCAACCATTAGAGCTTGCTGCATGCTGCATATATACCCCTGTTGGAGTAGCATCTGGGGCTATAGCCGTCGTCACAAAATTTGGATCTATATCCAACCAAAGCTAATACTTCTCTTTTCCACCCCAGTTTGACATTGCAGCTATCCTCCCTCCCTGCAATTGCAGTGGTACTTTACAAAGGCCCCTTTTACCTCTTTTGGCTGGCCCTGGCTCATTCAACCGCTGCAGCAACGCTCGGGTCTGCACAGCTCTTCAGTGCCATATTAACCTTAGCGTCTTGTGGCTTGAATTTCTACAATAGTAGGTTGCTATTCTCTAGATACCCAACACAAGACGATCGCAATCTTGTCTACTTGAACTGTAGTCGGATTTTCTGCAGTTGCAATTAGTCTTCACGTCTAAGGTTTCAAACAGCACCTGTTCGAAAAGCTAACTTGAATTAAGATTGAACGACTAAGAAAGACAAATACACATACAAACGCGCCTTCGAACTTGTCACACCGGGGTCACTCAGTGGTCAGACCAGGTGCATTGATCCTGTGAGCTTCAATATATCTTCTCGTTGCTAGCGACACAACCTGGGAAAAAGTAGCCTAGCTGCCAACTCATTTAGAGTAGCTAACAGGACTTGCTGTCCGGCAAGGCCTTGTGTTTTTACGAGGTTAATGGGAGCCGTCATCTAATAGTATCCCAACTAAGCTCATCCGAATTATTTCTTCCTTCTTTTGTTTTCCCTTAGAGAGTCTATCTCGTTGTCGAGATCTCGTGTGCGTGACGAGCTCGACAAATATTGAATACATATAACACAACATGAACGCTTGGGAAACCGAAGACGAGTACAGCGGCCCAACGATGCCGGCCACACTTCCTACCCCTGCGCATTCCGATGTCCCTTCCAGAAAGAACTCCAGAGCTTCCAGGCGCGCTGCGCGGCGGTCGATAACGCCGCCTGGGAGAAAATCATCGACACCGCCAGTTCCAGATAAATCAAAACGATCATCGAAAGACATCACTACCGACGAAACCATTAGCATATTAGATCCTCGACGATTTACACCGACACTACACGCGAACCTAGTGTCTGAGATTTTGAATCTGAGACGAGATCAGGAGGAAAAGATCAAGCTGATAGAGCAGCTTGAGACCGCTCTCCACGTATCTCGACAAGAACAGGAGCGTCTGGAACACACCGTTGCCGGTTACTCCAGAGATACTAGATCCCTGAAAAGGCAACTATCTATTCTGGAAGGTGGAACTTCCTCTGCCATTGGTGATCTATCCAAAGAACGTGATGAAGCTGTTGAATCTATAACCGACGCTAAGAAGCGTCTGGAAATTTCTCAGCGCAAGATCAGAGTTCAAGAAGAGGATTCTCAGCGTGTCCATGAACAATGGGCTAGAGAAAAAGATGAATGGGACGAAGAGAAGCGCAAGTATGAGCGCAAGGTTCACGTCGCCGAAACTCGCCTGAAAACACTTCTGGAAGAAGTCTCTGCTTATCAGGCACAGCACCAGAATGGTGCACAAGCTACCAATTCAGATACCGATGACATCACCGATCACGATGGTGATGCTGTTAGCATCAGAAGTCGCCGGACAATGAGCGTTAGCAATAGCATCAGATTCTCCGTTATCTCAAATAGTCGTGGACTTAACTCATTGGCTGATGAGCTTGATTTTGGCGACGATGATTCCGACGACTGGCAAGCCGACTACGATGATCGCCGCGAAAGCATCGCGTCCATTAACCCCTATCGCCACACTCGTACCTTTAGTAAGGACAGCGCGCTTTCGATTGCTAAGCGTCACATGCGTACTCAGAGCATTCAAAGTATCGAAAGTATCAAGAGCATGAAGCAGCGCCCCGGTAGTGCCTCGAGAGGCTCACATTTGCAGCCTAACACTGTTTTTGAGGCCTCTGAAGATGACATTAGTGTCTCTGGCACTGTCACTGCCGGTGACGATGAATCGCACTTGGGTGACGAGACCGTCGCTGATATTACAGTTCTCGAGCGCCCTGTCACTCCGCCTCCGATGCCACAGGTGTACTATGTTGATAGTGGTATTCAGTTCTCTCCGCCTCCTTCTCCTAAGCTAGAGACGGTAATGTGTGATACAGTGACTTTAGCTTCTGTTGCCGTCAAGGCCAAGATGTCCCGAGTTAGCGTAGAGGTTTCACCTTTGATAGCTTCTGAGATCGAGGCTAACCAGCGACGCAAGAGAGTTCATATTGGTCGTCCCTTGACAATTGAGCCTGTGTCCCGCGTCATGGTTTCTTCTAGCTCGCAGACAGTGGAGCCTCTTACACCACCAAAGACGCCTAGAACACCAAAGATGTCATTCCAGGTTGTTGATATCCCACCTACACCAATTGCCAGGGCGCCCAAAATTCAAACGCCACCTATGACCGCCTCCTGTACTCAGACGGATCCTTTGCCTGAACCCAAAACCATATTTGTACAAGTTCCTGTTGAGCCAAAGCCAGTCATACCTTTGGTCATTCCCAGCATTAGCATTGTGCCTCCCACTAGCAGACCATCGTCGCCTCATGAGCCACGCCTACCTCAGTACTTTAAGGATTTTGGCTGCCAGGTCAGCATGCCTCCCGCTTCTATGGTATCTTGCAGTGTGCAGACTGAGCCAATTCGCATTGATAAGCGTTTAGCCCAGCTGCCTCCTCATCTTCAACCTTCCGCTATCAGATCTCGGCCTGTTTCACCCGAGGATGGTGACATTCGCCACTTCAGTCCTGTTTCTGGCTATGTTCCACCGAGAAATCCTCGGAGACTCGCTAGTCAGCGTAGTATCACCGATATTTCATCATCACCTCCAGCTATCTTACTACCCAGTGAGATGCCTATCGATGCTTACCCTGGAAATAATGATGATGGCCCGCTTTCGAGTGAAAAAGCGCCCATGCGTCGCCCTCACCGTATTAGCAGCTTATTTGCCGGCTTTGATGGCATTAGCTCTGATGAAGGCGAGGAGTATCTCGATGCTGATAGTGATAATGAGTACCGCACTGTACTTTCGGCACCAACTAAACCGAGATCTGGTGTGGTACGCTCTGGAAAGCGTGGATCGGTCACAAATGTTGGAACTTCCACCGAGGAGCTGAAACGCAACTCGAGCAGAAGCTCTGGAATTACCGATCTATATCCCACCTATACCTTGACTGAACATGTTGAGGTAAACGGCCCTGTGCGCCGTGCATCTGTGCGTGGCAGGGCAGGCATTAAGTCGACTGGTATGCGCAAGGCCGCCATCATTCAAAGCGGTATTGTGACACACTCTACCCGTCCTCGCAGCCCTAGCTTGCCAGACGGCCGGGACCCTCCCTTTCCGATACCCACACGGGCAAGTTCTCGGCGCCCTCCTGCTTCAGCTAGTGCCCCTAGTGATGGTCATCGTAGCCCTACCAGACGTGGAAGCGGTCGCAGCCACTACCGTGCTAACAGCATTCGGAAAGTGCGCTCTGCGGCTGCTCTTCCTCGCGGGGGCCGCGGTCGTCGTGGAAGCCGCTCACCGCCTCCGCTATCGATGTCGACTATGGATCCTCCTACTAGCCCATCGTTGCCCCCTCTTCTCAACAACGATCTAGCGTCGCCACGTGTTGGTAACTTCCGCAATAGCAGCCAGTACCGTAGCCATAGATCGCAGCTGTCGTCCACCACGGCTAACACGGCGCTCACAGCCAACACAGCCCACACGGGCTTCACTGACGCCCAATCTACCGCCTCGCAGAGTAATGTAGTCGTCGATGCTATTGCCCAGACCATGGTCGGAGAGTGGATGTTCAAGTACGTTCGGAGACGCAAGTCTTTTGGTGTTCCTGAGACTAGTAACAGAGAAGAACCTAGCAATGATCGCCACAAAAGATGGGTTTGGTTGGCGCCCTACGAGCGCGCCATCCTCTGGAGCAACAAGCAGCCGAGCTCCAACACTATTCTTACTGGCGGCAAGGCTGGCCGTAAGCTCTCTATTCAGTCGGTTTTGGATGTTAAGGATGACAACCCGGCACCTAAGGGAGTTTCGCAGCTGTTTAACAGATCCATTTTGATATTGACACCACAGCGTGCGCTTAAATTTACGGCCACTAACTCGGAGCGTCACTACCTCTGGCTTACTGCCCTGTCCTTCTTGGCCCACTCACCCCAATCTGTACCGGAGAATCTGGCGCCGCCTAAGCAGGATCCAGTCGATTTCGAGATACCTCCTCCTAAAAATAAGCGCGGTGGTATCAGAGATTCGATCCGGTTAACGAAGAGCCGTCACGGGATGAATCAGCAAAACAACAAGGCGGCAATTCCACCCAGCATCCCTAGTATACCTGATGTCCCACCCAGTCTTCACTCGGCGCAGTTGAATTTGAGCGACTCCATAAGCTTCCGCCCTCGTGACTCGTTCAGCACACAGCCCAGTAATGTTAGCCAGCATACGCGTGAGCAGTCTCGTGATGCTGCTGAACCTCCATTTATTCCTCGGTTCAGCGAGCGCGCCAATCAACAGCCTCTTCATAGTCGCAAGCGCAGCAACACAGGAGGCCACGTCCCGCCGCCGTTGTCATTCCGAGGCTTCTCAGGACCTGCTGGTACCTCGTTCCATATGCCCACTGGAAGTGTGGCTGGAGCTAGTATTGGCACAGCTGGTTCTTCTGATATTTACCAGCAGTCGTCCGGTGGAAACACATGGGCGGGCTCGCAACGTACTTCAGAGGCATCCTCAAGGCCGCCAAACAACTTCTTCGATGCTATTGGCACGGTGCGCATGGAAGCTTTCATCTCGCCATTAGCGCATAACCAGTTTGAAGACGACCCGGATGAGCAAGACGAGTTCCGCATTGCTGCACGTCGGCGCAGTAAGGAGCTGCGTCGTCGCCAAAGCCGTAGCAGACATCGTGATAGCTATACCTCTCGCTGGTCGGGAAGCCGCACGGGTGGTGAGGACGACTTCTTTATTCGGGACGATCCTTTCAAGGGCTTCTAGACAGAGACAAAAAAGTCTTATATGCTCATTTTTCTTTTTCTCCTATGCCATGACGGCCTTGGCCCTCTTTGTACAACTTCTCATTTATTTTGTTTATTGTCTCTTTGCCTCCGATTCTTGTCCTATATTTTTTTAAAGGGTCATCTGAGTCCTTTCTTTTCGCCATTTGTTACTGATAGCCACACTCCGACTATTTTACTTTCCTTGTGAACACCATATATATCTCCTTTATCTTTTTTTTCCCCGTCTTTCTCTCCGTTCTTCCTTTTCTTGCGTCATATCTGAACCATATATTTATCCTTCCTTTAAGCGTGTTGAAGTAGCGCAACTATACCATATTTGTATTTTGGGGAAAAAAGTATTCAGTCTCTCTCTATCTTTGTTTTTATCTCTCTCTTTTGTCCACGCAGTCTACATCCTAAGCGGTTCTATTCATATAACACTCTCTAACTCGTTTACTTATTCTCTCTTCTTTCTCCCTTCAATCTGAGGCTCTCCTCATCTTATTTTCGAATAATCCCTTTACAATTATTCTCCTTTATGTTTTGCGTTCTGATTTTATACCTTCTTTGTCCTTTTCTTTCTCTTACTTACTTTCTAGCTCAAGGTCTTTTATTGCAGGATATGAAAGGGAGGGCTCGGAGTTTTTCTGGTGGCCATTTTTGTTGTTATATTTTGCAGAGCGGTGATTGCTCGTATTTTCTGTATTTGAACATTAAGATATCTCTTTTAGTTGGTCCGTGATATATCGGACGGTATTTTCGTACCATTCCTTTTTTCTTCTTTATTTTATGTATGGGTTGTATCTATCTCAAACTAAACAAAATAAAGACGATGATTGCTAGAAACAACCCATTATATTACATTATTTAACTAGTGTATGCTAAGTTCCTCCTTGATATGCGCTATCCTTTGTATTTACCAGTGAATTGTCTAACTAAAGCCAGCGCAATGACTCTTAGTCCATCGAGTGCTAGATACTCTAATTCTACTTGGAAGTTGTCAAAATTATAGTAGGCACTAGTTTTTGTGCTGTTAGGTAGTTGCCCCTCTACTGGAAAATGCTGCTTAGATAAGCTGCACAAAGGAGCTACAAAACGAAGCAAAACAATGTCAAGCTTCTAACAACCCCGCCAAAATTAAACGGATGATATACACAGAAGATATTCGTACCTATCGCTTTATTTATCTCGACAGAACATTGATCTATTGCTGTACAGATATCCCGAATCGAACATCAATTTTATAGCCGTATCACAAACCCCTGTATATACTTCTAAGCAGCTATTGGGCGCTATTGTCGTCATGGACGCCGCCTCACCCTCAGCAGCACCTCAGAAACTTGAGGAGATACAAGCCCGTCATCGGCGCGAAAAGAAGGATCTTCAGGGTCGCATGACAGGCAAGAAAAAGAACGCGACCAAGAAAACCCGTAAGGGTATCAACGACGAATGCGCTGCCATGGAGCGCGATCTAGCCGAGAAGCAACAAGCCGAACTAGATGCTCTACTCGGAACGACGCCAGCACCAGCCGCCGAGTCCTCAGGAGGCGAAGACGAAGAGCCAGACAAGAAGTTGGCTGCGTTATCACTGGTCGCGAAAGAATCTCCGATGGAGAGCACGCCGGATCAAGGTCCCAAGAAGAAGCGGAATCGACAGAAAGAACGCCTGGCGCGCCGTGCAGCCGAGAAGGAGGCTTTTGCAGATGAGGCGGCCGACGAGGCGGCAAATATGACGGATCATCGAGCCCTCGAACGCGAGGCACTTGCGCCGAAGCTAGAAGCACGTTCACTTGTCGAATTCGACGTACCAGCCGACGGCCACTGTCTCTTCAACGCGATAGCCGATCAACTCGCCCTACGCGAGATATCCTTACCGGCATCTTCTGCCTCGCTGTTTGTGGGGTCCACATCTACGACAAAGCCAGCGTATACGGCGTTGCGGAAGATAGCAGCGGGATATGTCCGCATGCATGCGGATACTTTTGCGCCGTTCCTGGAAGATGATGTCGAGACGTATACACAGCGTATCGAGAACACGGCAGAATGGGGTGGACAGATCGAGTTGCAGGCATTGGCGGAGGCGTACAATGTAGAGATTGTCGTGATACAGAAGAGTGGTGAGCGCGTTATAGCGCCGACAGAGGCACTAGAAGAACCAGCAGATGGGGCTAGGAAGAAAATATATGTGGCGTATCATCTTCACGGATTTGGACTAGGTGAACACTATAATTCACTACGTAGTATATAGTAGATGCTACATCGATATATTGTAAAGTTCTTGCTGTAGAGCAGCGCAACCTAGAGCTCGGGCTCCAGCTACTATACACTCAACGAGGCTTCAGTGAGGCCAAATAGACGCATTGTCCGTGATAGACCCGTTCGTCCTCTACATATCCCATTTTATGTGTCTTTTTTCCGGCTTGAAGTACGCCAAGCCAACAGCATCGAATCCAATAACTAGCGAGTAAAAGAACACGGTCGTAGCCCGTCCGCGGCCCGGGCACTAGAGCAACGGCGAAGAGTAGTTTGTGTTTGGGATACGGAGGAAGTGGCTGTGAGCTTGTTTAGGGCTTCGGATAACGCCGGTGATGGCCCCCCGGATCGGTCCCATAGTTGTGCTTCTGTTTTTGCCATAGACGTTCCCCAGCGTTCGCCGTTGTTCGCTAAAGGCGAGATCGGTGATGTGCTTGGACACGGGAACGGACATGGCGTCTTGGCAGGCTTGGTATTTTTATTTATTTTTTTATAACTATTGGTTTGAAAGAGAAAGAGAAAAACAGTACGTACGTAAAACCGAGAGTTTGTTCTTTTTTTTCTTTTTCTTTTTCTATCAATCCATGCTTTGTAATATACAGTTTTATACCAATGCTCTTCGTTATTATCGCCTCTCCCTATCATAAGCTGATGAAGAGAAAGATGAGGTCCACTCTTTTTAAGTTCCTTATTCTTCCTAAGATATCAGACAGAGATTCTAATATCAGATGATGATAGCCTTCAAAAAGCAACGTTGCGTTGGAAAACAATCTAGTTTTTATACAAAATACAAGCATATATTATATTCCAAAACCTTGATTCCCATCTCAACTTTGCCATCTAGGCGCAACAAAATAGACATAGAAAATAAGATACTAAAACAAGCATGATACACGCTTCCTCACTGAGAATTTACATGAGAAGTCAAGATTTCGTGTCTCTTGATATAGACACGTCAGAATATATTAAAGCACACACAGATAAAACACCTCATAATCATAAAAGTATCTCGTCCTTCTTTTTTTTTCCTTTCAGATTTTCAAGTCCTTTGTTGACTATCCTTCCCAGTCATCGCCCAACTTCATTCTTCGTCTTTGCTTGTCTAGAAACACATAAATTTTACCAATAAAGCCTAATATGAAGTCGTTTGAACAGAATTGTTTTCCAGTATAAACCACAGCCAAGAAAAAGAAAGTGAAGGTAAAGAGGATGGGAAAGATTATAGGTTCCTCGAAGGAAAAAAAGAAAAAAAAAGTCTCGTTGAAGTTTTATATTCGACTACTCTCATTATTTATCTTCACTATCGATGAAAAAACAAGCAACTCGAATATTTCTTTCAATGTCTTCAATTTTTCATCAACACTAGAAAACGCAAAAATGTAAAGAAAACCCACCTTAAAGACATCATGAAACGGAGAAATATTTTTTTAAATAAAAAAATAAAATAAGAGTAAGAAGGATGGTGAGACAATGTATGACAAAAGTGTAAGATGTAAACGATGGAAAAAAAGAACCTCAAGAATAATAATAATAAAAGAGACAATCATTAACGCCGCTCTTTAAAAAAGAAAAATATAAAATAGAACCAAATAGCAAAATCAAACTTTCAAAGAAAAAAAAACTAGAAGACAGCATTACCAGACAATTCGATACGATACCCGAGAAAGAAAAGAAAAAAACACCCCAATAGCAAAAAGGATAGAAAAAAGCAGGCAAGACAAACACTTGGAAGAGAAGAAGATACCAAAAAGAAGTAAAAAAGAACATGATCTAGATAACTAGAACAGGATAGAGAGAAGAAAAAAAAGAATAATGATGCTATGTAAAAAAAGAAAGAGAATAAAAAGGGAATTGTTGTAGACGCAGGGAATAGTAAGTAATAGTAATGGCTGTAGACTTTAGAAAAAAAAAAAAGCAAAAAAAAGCAAGAGTGTATGACATGAATATCTTTCCTCGTCCTTCATCTTCTTCGTCCTCGTTTCTTGATCTTCTCTCAACCACAGCATACCATCTTAGCAAACTTCTGCAATCCAGTAGGCGGGTTCTCGGCTGGTCTCTGGGCATCCTGTCCATCCTCCTGGGTCATTGGTGTCGGTTGCTGTTGACCAGTCAACGACATGCGTTGTTGAGCTTGCGGCAAGTTCTGCGCGCTATTCTGGAACTGGGCCTGTGTAGACGCCGTGGGGGTGGCCAGATCCCGCATCCCCCCTGCTCCCGAGTTCCTCGTCGCGTTGATGGCGCCGGGGCCGTTTTGCCGATCGCGTTTGTTCGGCATCTGCTTGATCGGAGATGGAGTGGGGGGCTGCGCGGCGTTTAAACGCGCTACTGTCAAGTTGTTGGCGTGTTGAGCAGCTGCCTGTGATTGCCTGTGCTGGTTGTGGTCCGGGGCTGGCCGGCTGTGGTAGCCGTGTTGCTTGGCGGTCGCATCCCACACCTTTCCCTGCTGGTTTCCCTGCAACATCCAGTCGTATACGTCATCTTCAGGCTCGTTGCGGTCCTTTAGCACCTTGGTGAACAGGTCGCGCATGTGGTCGTAGTCGGGTTGCTCCTCGAAGCCAAGGTTACGGACATAGGTCAGATACTGGTTGAACTCGTCGGGGAATCCGTCGCAAAGGTCTTTTATGGCAGTGGTCTGCTTCTTCTCCCCAATTTTCTCGTACTTCTGCTTGTTGGTCGCAGCCTTCAGACCTTGCCACGGTAGACCGCCGCGCAGGAAGTACATGAAAACATGGCCCAGTGCCTCCAGATCGTCACGGCGGGATTGCTCGCGGCCCAAGTGCGTGTTAATCGACATGTAACGAGCAGTTCCGGACAGCGATTTGCGCTCGCGATACGGGATGTGCTGCTTGGTCTTGGGGTCGCGGTACTGCTTGGCCATACCGAAATCAACGACGTGGATGGTGTTGGCAGCCTTGGTGCCAGGACGGCCAATCAGGAAGTTGTCGGGCTTGATATCACGGTAGATCAGGTTCTTCTCGTGAATAGTCTGCACACGAGACAGCATTTGCTTGGCAACCATCACAGTGGTCTTGATGCTAAACCTCCGGCCACAGTGATCGAAAAGGTCCTCTAGCGAGGGGCCGAGCAGGTCGATAACCAGTATGTTGTGAAGGCCTTCTTGACCGAAGTAGTAAACATTAGGGATACCCTCTGGAAAAAGCATGCATGTTAGAATTACAGTCGACTACTATTTGGTTTATGTTCATTTTTTGTGTATACGTACTGCAACCAACCATGATCTTGTAGGTACGGTACTCATCGCGAAGTTGAGGAGCATCACTCTTGCGGGGTTCCTGTAAGAAAATAATTAATTAGTTTGAATTCCAGTTGACTCAATATTTGGAGTTGTTCAGGGCTACATACAAACTTGATAGCGACTTGTTGGTTGTTGAGGAGGTTCGTTCCCTCGAAAATAACGCCGAAAGAACCCTCACCAATCTTCTTACCCACGCGGTAGTGGACGCCCACCACGTTGGATGATGAGGACGACATGGTGGCTAGGTATTATTAAGAGACTTGCGCAGAAAGCAAATCAAGAATTTCTATAGAAGAAAAAGAAAGAGAGAAAGAAAAGAAAAAAAGACAAATGGTAGAAATAGTCGTAGTGGAAACTGCAGTTAAGCAGTTTGAAATGTCGGGGATACGATCGACAGTATTTTTGAGGCAAAATCGAAGATACAGATCGAGCAAGGCTACGTTGGTCAGACTGGTTTATGGTCCGCCAATGAAAATCGTAGCGATGATGTGGAAGATGCAATAAAATGCCGCTTTAAAGAAAAAATAACAAAGAATGCCGTCTGCAAGAATGTGAAGATTGTTAGTGTAAATGTCAACCAGGCACGATAAAGACTGTGATAGATGATTTGATGATAGGACGACAACAATGACAGCAAGGCAAGGCAGTCTATTGCGTAGATTATGAGGACGACAGCGATTTTGCCAGTCGCATTCCCGGTTAAGTGCAAAGGGAGGCAAGCGAAGGTTGTCCGGGCATTGTCCTCAAGGGATAAGACGAGACGGACGATAAATGAACGCTGACGATAGATGGGTGAAGAGGAAAAGGAAAGAAGAAGGGAAGAAAAGAAGACAGGCAAGAACAAGGCCGAGTCGATAGAAAACAAGGATCGCACTGGCAGGAGAAGAAAGAATAGGCCGTTGTGTGTGAAGTAGAGCAGTAAACAGCAGCAATCGCTTGATTGCGTTAGGGGCGTGCGCGACATTAACAGACATGGGCCTACGACATCTGATTGGCTGGACTGGGGTATATCAGGGGTCGGACGGTCGATGTCGATGCTGGCTGGCTGGCTGATGGCTAGCAGTAGATGACCGACTGTCTATCTTCCATGTTTGGGGTGGCTGCTGTACTGACATCCAGCCCAGCAAACTTGAAGGCTTTCTTGTGCTGAGTTTGACGGTATCGATGATGTTGTGGGGTCGGGTATGTTGAGGGTAGAAATGGGCATGTATACGATGACTGCATGTGGGTTGTGTATACAAGAGGAACTGGAAGTTGCCTGTTGTCTGTCTGTCTGGTCGGCCGAGGCTACGCAGCACAATGCACGGAAGCCCAAGCGGCATTGAAGCGGACGGAGGCGACAGCCTAGGTGCAGACAACAGACCCCCTCTAGAACATCTTGCTAAGGCCAAGCCAAGCTAGGGTGGGAGCAGAGTATAGAGGCGATATGGATATGTCGGTCGACTGGAAACGTACCAATGGAAAGAAAGAGAGAGAAAGCGAGCTCGATGCCAATAGTCGGTCTGGGTATTTCGTTGCACGTCTTTTTTTTGTTTTCGTGATAATCGTAGCTGTCTATTTTCCGGAATAAAGGTTCTCTGAACTGGCAAGTTGTTGCGAAGAATAAAATAAAATGAAAGCTTAGGTCGTTGGTTGCAAGTAGGAAAGTAAGCGGAGTGTCTAGAATATAGCCTCGTCTTTCTATGCAATAATTCAATCGGTCTCGACAAGAGTTTCTCTGTTTAGCGTCGATATCCGGGGCAAAATTGAGAGAAGGAAACCGATAAAAGAGAAGAAAGCAAAAGAAGTAGAAAAAAGCGACTTGTAAAAGTATAAGCCAGTAGGCGCCAATTAACGAAGGAAGTGGAAATGAGGCAGAGAGAAGGAATACAACAATCGAGAAGAAAAAAAAGATTGACGACGAAAGCCTTTTTTGCTCTTTGCTTGTCGAGTTAACGATGATGCTTTGAATCTCGCTCGCAACACGCGATTTTGTCAAGAAGGCGACAAAGAGGTAGGAAGAAGGAAAAAGAAAAAAAAAAAGAAGGGAAAAAAGAGGGAAAAAATTAAGGGAGGTGTAAAACAACAAAAGGGTCATCAACAGGTGAGAAAGGGAAGGATAGAAAGAGAAGGCATAGATTGAAAACAACTCACTATTAGCCCACTAAGAATACAGCACGTTTCAGCGCTAATCTCGCCACCAAATCTAGCTGCTTTAAACATCTAGGAACGACTTTTTTTCTTCTTTTCTTTTGTCTTTTTTTTTTTCAGCATCTTCCCGGCTATTCTTAGGGGCCTAGCCAGGCAAAAGCAGGGAATCTACAAGCTTCTGGGAAATTGCGCGCCTTCTGCACACTGTTCTACACAGCATTATTTCGGAGCATCTCTACAGTGCCAATGCAATCGTTTGCGCACGCGTATTTCTTCTGCCAGGGGCTTGAAGCCTGCGCTGCTATGGCTGCTACTTTGAGTTGAGCAGAGAATATGCCACTAAAGGGGGGGCTGGGCTTCTGTTCGTTTGTGTTTTAGCTCATATATACCGGTAATTCTTCTGTTCTTTAGCACTAGACTCGACAATCAATCTCCATGCGGTGACTTGGCCGATTCCACTTGCTATGAAGCCTTTGGCAGCTTCACTAAGAACAAGATAACTCAAATCTAGAAATCCCAAAAGGCCCTCTTATAAGCCTTTGTATCGTATCGATCACACAGATATCCGGCACAGCCTCGCTTCTTTCTCGCACTATGGGTTCCAACGGCCGACAATATGTCACTCCAGTTCAGCAGCGCCTACATAATCGACCTATCGACCTAATCGGCTGCAATCTGGTGGTACTGACATCGGCATAGCCAATCCATAACCCATCCTGTCTTGTCCTATCCCATCCCATCCACCTCAGCCCGCAGGCAGGCCCAATGAACCATAAAACGTATCGCTGCTACTGCGAGCTCACTATTTCCATGTCCTTATACAGCCTCTGCTTACCTGTTTGGTGCCCACTCAGCCAGCAGTAGTTCTTCAGTCAAAGCCTCCTTCTCTGCAAGACCGCTATATTTGCCGTCGTACCTGTACGCTTTCAGGCCTCTCCATGGCCCATCCACCTGCAATCGCAACGATGCACTAAACATAGCCCAACAGAGCAGCCGTGATTCTCTTTATTTTTACTCTGTCACCATGTATCTCTGCTGGGAAAAGGTAGGCAGGAAAACAAAGATGCGCAGGCCTTTCCGTCGCATTGCCCAAAATTAATGACACCCTATATCTCACGGCTAATAAGGCCTGTTCTCGTCCACTTGGATCATCCCGGCGATTGATGAGCCCTCTTGGCCGGACAAGAACGTAGCTCGACAATTTATGCGCTCTTACCATTTGCCTTTTGTTTTCCTGTTCTTGTTCCGTCTTTCACGCCCGTTTAGATACAGCTCGATATCGATATGCAGGTGCTGGCGTCTCGCCCACCAATGGCGCATCGTAGGCCGCGGCTACGGTCTATTGCAAATGACACTACTCTTTAGAAGTATGCAATACACATCTGTACATGCCAGATATTGTATCTGCACAAAACGACGTTCTCATTGTCTCAGCTTGCAGGCTTCTTTTCTTGCTTGCTGATTATGGTTGCCCCCTTCATCTCAAAGATCGAGGCTAGCCAATTCGTACCGTAACCCTACATGTATCTATACCCTAGTTATCAATCACACCAGGTACAACAATCTTTTACTCACCAAGTCGTGTGCTATTTGTTATTTTCCACGATTTATTATTTCGGCATCCTACGGAATCATGTCTCTTCTCTCACAGAGATAATAGCCCCGTTCTTTTCTTTTCCGTTCAGATTGACGTCTGAGAGACACTAATAGTCTTGTTTCTGGGGCTACTAGCAGGCCAACTTGCTGCATAGAAGACGTCAACCTCCTCCTTCTCCTAAGTTGTTCGGCTCTAACTATCTTTAACTCGCCTTTTCCACTCCAAGGCCGATCTTCCACTTTCCTCTTCTAATCCTATAGTACGAAAAAGACGTGCATTGGAATCCGACTTCCCCTCTCTTGATCTCGCCCAGCCGCTCTGATTTCAACCCCGTGCATAAATTTGATGCCATGTTGCCGACCTGCCGCTACAACTGTTGCAAGATTCACCGTGCCATAAACTTTGTGTACCTTTTTCTGTAAATTTTTAAATTTTTAAATTATGTATTACTCGCTTCTTGAACTCTTCTTCGTTGGCCTTTTCGTCGGGCGATGAAATAAAATGTAACCGACGTAAGAACTAGAAAATCGAGAAGAGAAAAAGAGGACCTAGTTCTCTCTAGCCTGAATATTATTAGCCTTGTATTTTATGTTATTTTTCCCTCCTTTATATTTTTGCCTTCCAACTAAAGGATGTGGCGGGATTCGATTGGAACAGGACTTTGTTCGACCTTTTTTACATGTTCCCTTTTTCTTCCCTACGCTTTATCTGAATCTTCACACAGAAATAAGAGACAAATAACAAGTTTTTAAACAAAAGTATTTTAATTCAGTTAGCTCGAACTTCAATCACACCCACACAACTTCTTCCTTTAGACTTGCTGCACACAAGCTGCAGGAACAAAAGCTATATCGGCGACGTCTCATGAATTTTTTTGATACAAAAAAAGATCAACGGCCGCCGGTTAAAATGATCATTGTTGCTTCATTAAACGTAGATTCTGATACATTGTCAAAATATACCAATATGTATGGTAAATATATCATCCCGGCGATAATCAATCAATGCTTGACAAACAGTGTTGAGGAAAAAAAAAAGAAGAAAAAAAAGATAAAATCTCAAGCACGGCTCGGGTTCATTGAATATAGGGTTAGGCGGAGGGTTAGAATTCCCCTTAACCTTAGGGGCTTGTCCCTGTTCGGCCTTCCAGAATGTTACCAGAGAGACAAACCAAACTTAGCTGCGATTTTACCATTTTTACTTGATGTTTCTATTTTTCTGGTTCTGCTTGGACTTTAATACTACCTAGATATTCAACGACTTCTATTTCTATTTCTTCCCGCAGCAATCAAACCCTCATGTTTGTCTTCCAAAATTACCTCTTTTTTCTTTTTCTCACCTGCTGTGTGTCACGTAGTAATAATTGAAGTTATATTACTTAAAGCATAAAAACTTGGTCTGAGGTACAAGAGGGAGGGAAGAACAAGCTTTCAAGGTCAATCTTACAGCCTTTATGAAGCTAGCTATAGAACTAGAAGAAATCGGAGGTGTCGCTTTGATCTCGCACGAACATATGCCTATTTTTCTTGGTTGTTTATTTGTTTTCTTTCCCGATAAATGCTCGAAATACAAAGTGTTGTTCTGTATCTACGGCAAACCCATTAACCCTTACCTCTGCTACCAAAGCACGATGAAGTCATTGGGTTTATCCACTCAAACACAGACACGATCTCTCACGAATAAACAAAAATAGCTATAGGAAGAAAAGCATTGGCGTGCCGAAAATCAGGAAAAGGCTGTGAACCAGAGATCAACATACATAGTTCCCTCGAAGGCCTGGCTAGCTTAACCTTAACAAACTGCCAGCTTTATATCTTGCAAACTAGCGGTGGCTGAGCCGAGCATAATCTTGACAGTCAGCTTTTTTTTTCTCTTTTTTTTTCTTTCGTTCTTTTCATGTGGGAGCCAGGCCTGGCAAATCAGCAGCAATGCGGTGACTTTTTGGACCACGGATGCCAATACTTTGTTTTTTGATCTCCCCAATATTGAACCATACATGCTGGTGTTGTTGATGTAATGTTTGATATATTTCGTGCTTGTAGGAGGATGATACAGAGAAATAAGGAAGACTAACGAATATAAAGCATGGAGGGGACTGCCTGACAACAAGTGACTATGCTAAACGACGCCCGACTTACTTACATCTGCTTGTGGAGGTTAGGTGCCTTCGATCCGTTGCCTGGCTATCGCTGGAAGAATTGGACAAGAGGAACGGGCGTTTCTCGTTCTTGTGCTACTAGAGCCGTTTCCTTTCTTGCTACTTGCTAGCATTGCAACGGTATATCGTCAGATGATGCCTGACAAGCAAGCCGCTGCCCATTTTCTCAGATCAAGGTTCCTTGACCGCCTTTCCTATACGTAGCCGACACCACTAGCAAGAGGGCAAAGACAGGAACAGATCACAATGTTAGTCAACGTACGAAAAAAAACAAAAGAAGCTCGTCCTGCAGACGATCGACAAGGTCTTCGTTCATGTAATGAAGAGAGCAGAATATAAAGGAACAGAACAAGAAGACCCTGAAAAAAAAGGGAAAGTTGTCATACCTCTCCACAGCTGATCGGCGCATACTTTGCCGATTCTTTCTGGGACACACAAGTCGGCACCACGTCGCACGTTTCATCGAAGTTGAAGCCGAAGAATAGCGGCATCGACAGACGATCCGTGGCAGCATAGTTGTAGACACGATGGACTGTCGACTGGAAACGGTCGTTGGAGAGCCGTGCTAGAAAATCGCCAATGTTGATGACGAACGTGTCGGCAATGGGGGGTACTTTGAGCCACTGGCCCGTATGGTCTAGTACCTGGAGCCCGCCAACCGTGTCTTGCCATAGGATCGTGAGTGTTTGGATGTCTGTATGAGAGCCGATGCCCACGTCGACATGCCCGCCAGAAGCCGCCGTGTTTGCCGGGTAGAAGTTGAAGACTTGGTCGCTGTGGCCCGTATAGTCAGTACAGCGTGGTTGATGTTGGTGGTGAGAGGGCAAGGGAAGGAAGGACTACGGGACTTACCTCCCAGGATACGTCATGAGATGGTCAAAGTAACGCTCGTCCACGCCGAGGGCTAGAGCGACGATGCCCATCAAGTCTCTCGCCAGCGTCAAGCAAGCCGCCCAGTATGCCAGAGCGCCTGCCTTGAATCCAGGCAACAACTCCTCCAAATCCCACACAAAGTCTTCTGCCATCAGCCCTTCACGCACACCATCCGGAACACCGTCCAGAATCTCACGTTCAGTCAGCCCGACAAACCTCGGATCGTGGCGCGGATCGTAGCGAAACATGAACCCTTCCTTGCGATCCCGCGTCTCCGACGGCGAAATCTGCCCCGAACTCAAGCGTGCCCAACCATTAAAGAAGCGCGATTTGGCACGTGCCACTCGCGCCTTGTCGGCCTCTGGCAGAGCAAAGAGTTGCCGTGCTCGTACCTCGGCTTGGGAAATCACGGCGGGAGGGATGCCGTGGTCCCGGACGTAGAAGAACCCACTGGTTGTGGCGGCTTGTCGGAGTTGAGAGGCAAGCCCTTGCCGGGCTGTGGCGTCGCCGTGTATGGACCGCAGGGAGAGCACGGGCACTTCGGTCGCCGAGCAGTTGCGCGGTGACGTACGTAAGACTGTCCGGAACTGCGGCCCTTCGCCGGTGGCAAGTTCTAGTTGGTATGTGTCTGGATCTGAAGAGGCAGCATGGCCGCCAATAGTCGGTGGTGCTGGTGTTGCTACCGACGCCATTCTCGGAGATAACAGCGGCGAACGAACGTCTTGGTCTGACAAGATCTAATATATTGGATAACGACAGAAGATGCTAAAATGTCGACAACAGATCACGATTTCGATTGTCATATAGATAGAAACATACTCTCGACTTCAAATTTAGTGACACAAAGCACAAAGCACAAACATATTACATCGTTCTCCTCCATTGAAATAACAAATCAGTTGATACTGATAGCAAGTGAGTCAACTTAGCCTATCATCGGTCTAGATTGTCGAAAACGGCAATGTTGCAATCATCGATAGACTTTGAGCACACCATCATCACGTGTCTATTTTTTATAGCCTTGTACGTAGTAGGATAGTAATACAAATATGTGATTATTATGAAAGAAAAAAAAGTTCAACAATTGTTTGATTAAGGACAACTAAGTCGATACCAGTGACCAAAACCATTCTAAGAAAAAAAAGTTGCAAAACATAATCGAAGACAAATAATACTAGAAGCAGGAATCAAAAAGTAAATCAAAGTATGGGTTGAAACAATTGTAAATATCCAAATGCCCGTGATAACAGTAAAAAAGGAAAGAAAAACCTCGTCAGGGGCTATTTTGTTTTCTCAGCTTCCCCCTTCTCTAGAGAAAAGAAGAATAGCCCCGCAAAATGGCCTTGAAAGCCTAGCTGGAGCAAGTAAAAAAAGCCGAGAGTGATCAAGTTATGAGTTATGAATCCATGTATTCCCATGAAAAAGAAAAACAAAAAACAACCAACACATAAAGACACAAAGAAAGAAATGAAGGGAAACACCAGAATGGAAGATATATGGGTTCTCAAATGACCAGAAAAAGAAGATGTGATAGAAGACAAAAGAAGAAGAAAGAAAAAAAAAAGTCAAAACGCTGATCGTACGTGTAAAGATAAGTAAAAAGAGCACAACAATAGAGGCAATGTCCTAGTTAGGCACATCTTGAGAAAGACTGCTCAACTTAGTACTTCAGGCCATTCAAGCGCTTTGATGACCGCGTCGCTCTAGATGGTTGCTCGAATGAAGAAGCCATTTCCGGAGCAGCTGTTACTGCCAAAGGCTTCTCGGTGTCTTCAAATGCAAAATGCGCCCGAGCAGGCGTCTTAGGCCGGATGGAGTCCATGTCCATGTTGACAAGCGTTTGCTTATCAGTGGATATGGTGTGCGCCCAGTGCTCTAGCCGGTGCTTGTCTATGTAGTCCTGGAGAATAGAGTCCTCCCAGATAGCCGCTTGCACGAGCTTGTCCTTGTAAGCTTGCTCCATGCTAGAAAACCGGCGATCGGGGGAATCAGTGTAGACACCGTGGACGTCCGACGGTTTCAACGGACGGAAGACAGACTTGGTATCTTGATCTACGGTATTGTTAGTGATATGTAATGATCGATAGGTTGGTCATGGTTGATTAGTGATTTTACTTACAACGAATGTAGCACTGTCTTACTGTTGTGAAGAACTGGGTTTGAGCCAGGGTACGTAGGTGTTCAGAATCATCACGAGATTGAGTAGCGTTGATAGATGACCAGTCATCGGCAATCAAGCATCTTCTCCAGATCAGACGCACCGTCTTTTTGAGTTGTTCACCAGTCAGGGCGGCATCGGCAACCTGAAGAGCGAGGAAGAATGCATAGAAATCGATCGACTCCCAGATACCAAGAGTTAGGATGTCGATGAGAGACAAAGGATCTAGGGCCTCGTGTGAGAGAAGCTGGGTAATACCGTTCTCAAACACTTGACGGACTACCTTGTGAATCTGAGGAATATTCGCAGCATGCTTATCCATACATAGTTGGACGCCGGCAGCTTCATCGATGGCCTCGATGATAGTCGAGTAGACCTCCTGGTAAAGCGCATCTTGTATTTTGATAACAAGAAGCTGCTTATCAACATCGGCCATCTTCTTCTCATCGCTGTTGTCGAAATCAGGGAAGCCCAGCTTTGGCTGAATCTTGTTGGACTTACTGCTAGCTTCGTTG
This sequence comes from Davidsoniella eucalypti, assembly GCA_004009845.1. Lineage (NCBI taxonomy): Eukaryota > Fungi > Ascomycota > Sordariomycetes > Microascales > Ceratocystidaceae > Davidsoniella > Davidsoniella eucalypti. Next base: position 558,471 of record RMBW01000007.1, on the reverse strand, counting down.
GCCATGAGAGCTAGTTTACCCAAACTCAACTCGATTTTCTTGTTCCAGACCTGCTGTTCACGTGTGGATCCGAGATCGAGAAGCGTGTTGGCGGCGTGGCTAAGATCGAGCTCTTGCTGGATGTCGTGGATCCAGGAGATGCGTGCAAGCTCTCCTCTACCGCGAAGGTAATTTGTCTTGTATCCTTTCAGGTCACCGGAGAAGTCAAGTACCCCTGAGACGCCACGATGCTTGAGAAGCACATCGTAAGCAGAATAGGCGAACTCCTTGCCCAAAGTAGCAAAGTATTCATTGAGACGCTTCTCTTGGTCATCGATGAGACGCTCAATGCGCTGAATCTCACTAGGTGAAAGTCTCTTGTCAACCATGGCTTTGTTGGACAGCGCATCAATGTGGGTGATGAGAATCTCCGCGATAGCCTCCCAGCTGTCATGTTTTCTAGCCAAGGCTTCTGCTTGATCCCATAGCTCTAGCTGTGCTAGAGGAACAACCTTGTCGAATTTGTCTGTGTCGTATTGTTTCTGGCATTGCTGGCCAAATGAAGCATCGCGAGAATTAGGACTCTCTATCGAGTAACGAGCCTGTTCTAGAGTTGAAAGCAGGTAATAGTCGGTCAACCCTGGTAGGCCATCGATGATTTGAGAAATGGACTCGGAGGAAGGAGTCTTGCTTTTGAGATCTGAAGATTTGCTCGAGATATGGCCGTATGTCTTAATCCAGCGGTAGCACATCTCAAGGAGTTTCTTGAGTTGTACAGAAACCAGACGCTGGCCGGTCCAGGGTTCTGCCAGTCCATTGTAATCGGAAAGAACACCATGTTGAAGGGACTCATCATCAAGTCTGTAATCAGCAAGGTTGTCCTGGCGGAACTTGTACGCAGCTGAGAGAGCCATAGAATACAGATCTATGGCGTCAATGATGTGATTAGTCACTTGCAACTCATCAGAGAGCTTATGTTTGGAGATGACCTTGACGGATTCATAGATCCAAGCCATGAAAAGATCCATACGCCAAACGTCATGTATAAACCAGTGACGAACGGCATCGAGCTCTCCAATAGCCTTGTTCATGTCCTTCTTCTGCTTCTCGTGAATGAAAAAAATCAAGCGGTAAATAAATGTCTCTTCCTTGTTGGCTGATGTGTTGGCAGCCATAAATTCCTCATGACGAGCCCAGAACAGAGAAGCAACATGCATCTTTTCGGCATTCCATAGCATCTCCCACTTGGCGGATCGAGGCAACTCGACATTTGTGGTACGAAGGTGCTTAATGAGACGCTTCAACGCATCACTACGGCTAGCAAGATTCTCTGCCATTGTGATTGGTAGAGTGCCCATGTGAGGATTCGACGAGCTCAGAATCTCGTGACTGAGTTGAACAGCAGCGGCGCTAAGCTGCTCGTTGTTAAACTGAGCCTCGCGACGACCGTCAAAGACAAGAGGCGTTCCAGCTTTCGAGCCAAAGAAGACGGTCTGCTCAAGTTTGCTTTTGGCTGTGACTTCTGGGGCACGCTCACTGGCAAACTTGTCTACATCATTAGTCGAGATGCGTAGCAAGCCAACGCCACGAACCATGATGATGGCAGCAGGGTTTTTGGGTTTGAGATGTCTATGCAGCCAAACGTCATCATAACCAGTGACTTGAGCGGAAGAGATTTCCTCAAATCCGGATCCGATGATCTCCTGGTTGGACTCTTCACGAAGATCGATTGTATCTTCGAACATATCGGGAAGGGCATGGGTCACCTCCTCTTGAAGTTGGGACTCCGGAGACTCAGGCGGGTTGGCGATTGACGATACAACAACAGAGTGGTTAAAGATGACGAAGGCAACTAGAGCGGGTCGAGGGAGGTAGATTCTGGGCCTTGAGGCGCCAGATGTGGTTTGCGCAGCCACTGGGGTAGTGTAAGACGATAGAGGGCGTAGCATGCCGATGTTGCAGGAAGTAGGCGTCATGATGACTTCGACTAGACAGTAACGAGATGTGTAGCGCTTAGAAAGACTAACAAGTAACAAAAGGTGCTGCTCAGAGGAGCCATCGGAAGACAGAGCGTCGCTAAGACGACTCATGTCCATGTGCTTAGTATCTAGACCCTTAGGGACATAGGTAAAATCCAGTATTTCGAAGGTATCGTCGGAGAAATCTTTTGTTTGTGGAATAGCCGTGTGTATGGCGCTGATGAGAGAATCACGAAGATCAACTTCATTCAACACCTCATTTTGGCCGCCACGGTGGAATTTCCATGCCAAAAACTTTCCTTTCGCTGTAGCTGCAGTGAGATTGCGTTCTCCGACACGGTTAGTGCGCTCGGAGTGAACTGCAACAATATCGCCCTGGCCGTTATATTGGCCAAGCGCGCTGCGAATGCTACCAAAAAGGCTATATGAGGCAGGGGTAAGATTCGAATTGAGGAACTGAAACGCGATAGACGGCCGGCCGTGAGCATCACGAACTGAAATATAGCCTAGACGACCACTACTAAATGCGACCAGAAACCCGGAAGGGTCGGCACAGGTGATTTGTATCGCGTGTTCGCCGTTCGAAAGTCCCTGGATGGTGTGCTCAACGCCATGACGTTGTTGGCGCATCAAATCCATGGTCGCAGCACTGGAAATTGACTCCCAGAATGTGATACGGCCTGTGGATGGAATGATGACTACCAGGCCGGGTTCCGGACTTGAGGCTGATGGTGCCACCAAAGATCCCAGTGGCAAGGCATCGTCGGGACTTCTGGGGGCCTGGGGCAGCGTGAATGTAAAGGTTTCGGGCGATGGTGCAGGCGATGTGTAGGGCCAAACCAATGCGTGGGTATGTGTGAGAGAAAGGCCGTAGCCGGTCGATGAGAAAATGTCGCCTCGTTGGGCTTCTTCAATGGATGTGTTAGAAATAGGGTATTGCTGTAGTTTGGTGGCGAAATGTGTAACTTACCGAGTGCTTCAGTGCGCATACGATCCGGCAAAGCAGCGAGTTTGCTTACAGTGAAGGCGTTGTTCGTAGCCTATGAAGTGAGAAACGGAGTAGTTAGCAAAATATGTACAGGTCGCATGATATTGAAGGGGGTAATTATATCGTACCAGAACCACACTGCCATCGCCTTTGCTAGCGCGCTCGCCAGTCTTTGGCTTCTTTGCACGCATGGAGAGTTCTCTGCGCGGCGCATCCAGACTCAAGCCCAATTTTTCCGAGGCTGGTGATGGCGAGACATCCAGCATGGCAATCTTTGTGGATCTGACCTCGGCCATCTCAGGCACGGCGGCAGCATCGATTTTTGTCTTTGATGTCGGGTTCGAGGTCACATTCTCGGCCAAGGGCAAACGCTGGCGTTTCGCCTTGGGTAACGGCTCGGCCTCATCGGTGCTCTTGGGTCTTTGGCGGCGACGACGGCTGCGAGTCTGCATGCCCTGTTCAGCGGCGTTGGGCGAAAACATTGTGGGAGGAGTGCGTATTGGGCAGCTGTCTATTCGAGGTGACTTCTCGGCCGTGAGGCTATATGCAGAAGCAAATCTGGTCTAGTGGTGATGGTAGCTACGACTAGTGTGATGATGGATGAATAGCGGTAGCTCTCGACAAGCCAAACAAAACAAAGGTAGATAAATTAGTACATCGGCGACAGGACAGCTAACGCGTGATCTAAACACGGCGAGAATAGGGTTTCCAGCAAGCCGATGAGGGTAGAATAGAAGACAGGCTGTCGGATTGATACGACAGCAAAAAGAGTGATTCTGAAATTAGGGAAAAAGAATGGCCGTAAAAAAAAAAAAAGAATTTAACAATAAAAAAAAAAAAAGCGAAGCTGCACGAAGATACGTGATGAACTGAGCCTGGCCTTGGATTGATTGGGCGGAAAGAACGAGCATCAACAAAAAACTTCGCTTACTGGACAACCGCGGTGGCAGACCCACAAAAGGCTGGGTTGCCTAACTGTTTGAGTGCTTGGCTCACGTGATCACGGGTCAAACATGCAGCTTATTGCATTACAAGCGCAGAGAACCCTCCCTAGAGTCCTTTCAAGCTCTTCTTCAGGCGATTTTTGCAGGGCTAAACAGGTTGTCAAGGTCTGTGCATGAGCGCGCAGCAGCTTAATGGGATTTTTTGATCAGGCAGTCTATCAATTTAGCTGCAGTCCTTGGCATGCCTTCTACTACAACATAGTACAGTAGTATGTAGCATAGTATAGAAGCTTGACGCGACTTGGTCTGTGGCATTGCGTCGCACGCCGTCTTTTTTCATTCTTTTTTTTATAATCTGGGATCATTTAGAGGCCCTATAGTAGCTAGTCCTCTCTTTATCTGATCTTAGCAACAAATATTTTTTTACAAGCTTAGACAAAACTAGCGAGGGTTACATGGTTAACCCTACTGGTTTACATGGTATAAGACACTAAAAGAAGTTAGGGCGAGCGTCTCGGCGCAATATGATTTGCAGCTCCGTTAATAGGTGCTCTACAAAACTCTAACGAAACAAGTCTACACAAAGATAGATGTTGTTCTAAATTTTGGTATATCTCTGAATTTTAAGTGAAGAGGTTTATCTGTCTGTGTCCTACCATAGGCTCTCTAGCTCCCTCCCTTTTTTCATACTCTCTTATATCTGCAGGCTGCCGTTAAATATGCGCCGCATGACCGCTGTTTCTCCTAGCAGAACCGTAATTTGTGCTGCAGCATCTGCCGGCTCGGTACAACTCTGCACCCTGCGACAACGATCTGGTTTGCGACACCAGCCTTTCAGTTCTGTACCTGCCATCACCGACCCGCTGGTCAAGTACCAGACGCTGGTTTCAACGGGCTCACTTTTGCCAAACCATGCGCAGCATCGTTTGGCGCTTCATCTCCGAGGCGTCTACTCGCGCTTGAAGGATTATGTGCCGGCGGCCGAGTACCAAACTCGGCTCAAACAGGTCGCAAAGCTTACCACCCGCACTCTCGGTGCCAAAGACAACGAAGACACTGCTGGAGAGCTCGCTGTACGCGGCCATCCAATATGGAGGAACCCGCTGTTCAAGCATTTGGTGCGCTCGCCGCATGCCGAGGACATGGCGCTCGTAAAGCTTCTAAGCAGCCATGAGCAGGCGGTGGAGATCGATTCGCCAAAGGGTCTATTCGTCTCAGGCGAAGTCGGCACCGGCAAATCAATGCTACTGGACTTGCTAGCAGAGGGGCTTCCGACTAGTCGCAAAAGACGCTGGCACTTCAATACGTTTATGTTATATATATTCTCACAGCTAGAGGCTTTCCGCATGCAAAACCCGCACTTCAACGGCACAGACGACCAACAGTCATACTCGCTCCTATGGATGGCACAGAAGCTAGTCAAAGAATCGCCTGTGCTGTTCCTTGATGAATTCCAGATGCCAGACCGTGCAGCCAGCAAGATCTTGAATCACCTCATGATTGCATTCTTCCATCTGGGCGGCGTACTGATAGCATCGTCTAACCGCATGCCCGAGGAACTGCAGCGGGCATCGGGCGTAGACTATGCGCCGGCGCCGTTCCGAGATTTAGTGACCAAATTCCTCTCGTTTGGCATGAAGCAACAAAAAGGCGAGCTGTCCGCAAGCTCGAGCGACTTTGCCGCATTTGTAGAGGTCCTTAAGGCGCGCTGCGACTTTTGGAACATGGATGGATCTACCGATTATAGAAGGCGAGATGTCGCCGAAACTGCCCGTGAAGCTACAGTTCTCAGTTCCACCGCCCAGCCAGTTGATGCACGTAGTTTTGAAAATACCGTTGAGCAACATACAGCAGGACCGGACGAGGTAGAGCCGGACGACATGCTGGTACTGCGGTCCCTACCCCGGTATTATCTACTCCAGAGCGAGGGCAGCGAGGACTTGACAGGCTTAGTAGCGGTGCCGGAGGGCCTTTCATGGCAGAAGCAAACCCTCTACGTCTATGGGCGCGCTGTCCACATACCGAAGGCCTGCGACGGCGTGGCATTCTTCAACTTTAGCGATCTAGCCTCATCATTAGGACCGGCCGACTACATTACTCTGGCATCAACTTATCACACATTCATCATCGACCATGTTCCAGCACTTACAACTACGCAAACAAGCGAGGCCCGGCGCTTTATCAACTTTCTCGATGCGCTATACGAGGCCGGCTGTAAACTACATCTTAGAGCCGAGCTAGGCCCCGACGACCTCTTCTTCCCCGATGCACGGCCTAAAAGTAGCTCTAGCGCACCGGGAACAGGAGTGGCAGCACCGGAGCCGGAGAACGAAGATGCTACGTACTCCGAGACCATTGCCGAGGTCTACCAAGACCAATCGGCGCCATTCCGACCCAATGTGTCCTACTACGACACGCCGGCAGCTACATCTCAATACGACCCGGACCGCGATGCGGGGTCGCAGCACGGCCCATCGTTCAGGGTCGATTACACCAAGACCAGCTCGTTTACCGGCGAAGACGAGCGGTTTGCCTACAAGCGGGCGGCCAGCCGGCTCTGGGAACTATGCGGTAGGCTGTGGCATTCACGAGAGGGCCAGTGGTGGCGGCCGTTGCCAGCTGAGGCGCGGCACTGGGAACGGTCACAGCCGTCGCAGAAGCTCAAGGCGCATGACATGGATCGTGCGGGGTCGCGGGTCACTGAGATCACAATGGGCAAGCGGGTGCCAGTCGACGGACATGCGGGCCTCTCGCGATATGCGATCGAGCGGACCAAGTTCTTGGCCGCGGGGGAGCAGCAGCAGCAACAGCAGCAACAGCAGCAACAGCAGCAACAGGCGCCGCCACAGGCAACAAGCTCCAGTGGGTAATTTGGGAGCTGGCGCATACGTATATAGACCATGAATACACCTCTACAAGCACTACACTGTGGTAGTTCTCTTACCTGTGCCATGCGATCGTGCGAATATAGTGGCCGCTGTATTGCGATTGGGGCGGTCGTCTTAGTGGCTGGCCTCTTTCTTTTTTAGGCCCTCTCTAAACGGCAGGCGCTGACGGACTGGGTACCTGCCGAAAAGTGAAAGACAGAAGCGAACGAAAGACGGAACCAGGATCAGCACTAGAACAGGGTGGGGCAGAAGCTGCTGACTAAGGCCAGCAGCCAATCACGACGGGCCCCACCCATCCGTGCCCGAAGACTGTTTGGCAAATCTAGCGCAGATGGCTCTCACTTGGCGAAACTAATCCTACTCTGTATTTTTTTCCCATCTGTAAAGTTATAGAAGGACTTTTTCGATTTTCGCAGCCCTGCCCAGGCGCTTGGTTTTGAGTGTAGATTTTTGTTTCTTTCTTTTTTTTTTCTTGCTCGGCAATTCCAGTTTGTGGGCGATCTTTGCTCGACAGCGATCATCACTCGCTTCAACAACAAAGTCCTTCACGTAAGAGGCCAATCGGACCCTCTGCCATCCCCTCCTCAGCTATCTCACCGACACTATCCTCCAGCCTGCCTCATGCCGCTGGTTGTGAGCCTGTCGAGCCTCGACCAGACTCTCTTCTCTTCCCGCCCGCCATCACCGCCTCCGACTTTTCGTGCCTCGTCTGTCGACGAACGAGCTGCCTCGCTGCGCAGCGATGACTTCGTCCCAAATGAGCGTTTCTGGCCCTGCGCCGCCTATGCCAGTTATGCCAGTTGCCATGCCGCAAGTGGCGGTTTCCGACAAAATTCATCACGGCTTACCTAACCAGCCGCCGCATTCTCTTGCTGTCGACGTCGATAATAGCCATCGCAATCCCACCCTCCTTGATTCCGACAACGATGACGACGACGAACAGGTGCCCATGGACATTGACTCCGACTCTTCATCGGCCCCGTCGCCGCCTGCCGCTTCTTCGGTCCTGCCTTCAGCCTCTTTGGCATCACAACAACAGACAGTGCCCACATTAGCGCCCCCGCCATCACAACCGTCAGAACCGAAGCCCGAAGCAGAGCCAGCACCAAACCCGACAGCAGAAGCTTCAGAACCTGTACCACCGCTAAATCCCTTATCTGATGCTGGAGTTACACCTGCTCCTAAATCACCGCCGCCACCCCGGCCTGAAAAAGGTCGACAAAGCACGCCGCCCTCCGATCGCGCCGCCACACCTCCGCCGGCTACCCAAACCACTGTTGTCGAAGCGCCTAAAACACCAACGCCTGCTCTTCCCAATACCGATACCGGTACTGCCACCGATGCTGCTCCTGGAGCAAATAGTGCCCCCCCTCAGCCTCGCGCAAACTCTCTTCCGCCAACAGCACACCAGGTATCGGAAGCTAACAAGACTGAGAATGCTACCGTAGACGCAGAGCCTACCACCCATCCCGAAAGCGCTCTCGTCCCGTATGAACCGCCACAAAATACTAAGGAATTTGCGTCTGTTGTTACTTCGGCTGGTAAGCACTTTAAGCAACGCCCTTGATTTTGTTTGCGAACTAACACGCATCTCTTTCGTCTAGTCCCTGCAACACCTTCACCAATGTCTGCTGCTGCGCTTGCAGCTGCCACGGCCATTGATATCGCTGCCAATGCTACGCCGATGGAGATTGATAGCACAGCTTTCTTCGCCGCTACTGACCTACCCCTCTCTGCCACTGAGCCGGCCCCTCTCGACATGCTGGCTCTTTCGTCCATTCCTCGCACACCTTCCGCCTTTGCCCAGCAACATGCCGCCGCTTCTATGGGATCAAATTTGAGCTTGGGATTGAACACCAATCGCTCGATTTTACATGCCCTACTATCGTCACGGTCATCTAGCTATCCCCAAGATATTCGTGGCAACGGCACTATGAACCACCCCGCAACCGTAGCTCCATCCCAGGTCGATTTTTCAGTGATGGATGTGGCAGACGTGGAATCTTCACACTCGGGCTCATTGTCCCATGGCTCTGCCCGCAATCTCCGAAAGGGCCTGGATAGTACCGGCTTAGAATCGTTTGCGCGAATCGAGTTTGCCGACAGTACCTTCCAAATGACCACCTATTCTGTGATAATAGGCCGCGACCAGCGTGCCCTAAGACAGGCCCGTAAAGACGAAGCCCGGGCTTTGGAAAGAAAACGTGACTATACAGATCATGGCCTTGAGCCACCATCAGAGATCATCGAGGATCGCAAGTTCTCCAAGTCTTACATTAGTGAAGAGGGTGGTATGCTAGGTCCAGAGTCTGACGAGGATTCCAACGACAAAAGTGCCCGACGCCGACGACCTCGATTCAAGAACACTCCGAACGTCTATGAAAACGGTGCATCGACCTCCCAGGCACCCGACGACAACATGATTACCGACCGACAATATGTTTCGCATACGCCAGGATCTGCCGCCGTCGACCTTGCCGCTCTAAGGCCTTCGCCCGAATACGTCGCATTCTTGGGAATCCATTCCCCCGGTCCGAACATTGCTGCAAAGATGAAAGGAATCTCGCGCCAACATATGAAGATCCAGTTCAATCCCAAGACTCACGTCTTCGAGGCTTTCCGTCTCCATCGCAATGGCTTTTTCCGTAACGAGGAGATGGTCCGGTCTCCTAGTATCGTTCTCCGAAGTCATGATTCTCTTCAGATCAATGACGTGATCTTCACCTTTATCATTAATGGTGTAGAACGAGGTATGACTGGCGGGGAACACCTTGAGAATATCGAAGAGGAAGAGAGACGGCCTCTCAATAAGCGATATTTTGAAGGTGGCAAAGAGATGAGCCTGGATTTCGAAGCTCGCATGACTCAGGGCAATGAATCAAGTGATCAGTCAGATCTATCCGAAGTTCCATTGTCTGAGGATGATAACCCACGACCCAGGAAGTCTATCAAGCTTTCTGGCAAGACTCCCATGAAGTCCATTTCTCGGGACTCTAAGAACGGTCAAGGCTATGCCGAAGGTTCATCTGATGCTCTTCCAGCGCCATCTAAACGGAGAGGTCCTGGACGTCCTCCTAAGGATGGAATAATGTCAAAGCGCGAACATCGTGAACGCAAACGTATGCTCCAAGAACAGGAGCGCCAGCGTAAAGAAGACGAGGCTGAAGAACAGGCTAAAGCAGAGGCTAAAGCTGCTGCAAAAGCTGCTGCAAAAGCCAAGGCAGAGGCTGAAGCCGAAGCTGAAGCAACAGCTAAAGCCAAGCTCAAGGCAGAAGCTGAAGCCGAAAAGAAACGGCAAACGGAAGCTCGGGCAAAGGCAGATAAGGCTGCTGCCGATGCTGCTGCTGCTGCCGCCATTTCTGTTGCTCCCTCACCTCCAATGCTAGATCCCTCAGCAGACTTGGGTGGCTCTGATGACGCTTTGCTTAGTCTGCAGGCCCTGGTACAAGCTGACCCCGTACATGCTTTACAAGCTGCCACTGCAGAACCTACACCGTCACGACCAGTTCATGCCCCCATTGCGCTGCCTCAACCACCTAAGCCTCAACCGCCCAAACCTCAACCTCAGTCTTTCACCATTCCACTTCCAGCTCCCCCTATGACCATGACCTCAACTCAGGCTGCTACCGAGCCCCCGATTACGACCGTAGGCCCCGTCTATTCATCTGTAGCAGAACAATTTGGTGCAACTGAAGCGGTTGCTAATGCTCCGGCTCTACAGGCTGTTCCTCTGGATCCTGTACACTCTCTGCTCGGCGATACCCACCAAGTAGATGCTTACCAATACCAGCAGCAACTACAGTTACAACAGCTTCAAGCCCAGCAACTTCAGCTACAACAACCCCAGCAAACCCAACACCTGCAGCTTCTTCAGTCTCAGACGCCCCTCGGCCAACCACAAGATATTCTAGTGCTGCAGCAACAACAGCAGCACCAACATGAGCTAAACCAAATGGCTGTCAATCTTGCACATTTAAGCCAGGCGGGTCATGTGCAAATGCCAGCTCAGCAAATCCAACATCTACAACAGTATCAGCAACTCCAGCAGATGCCGAACTCTTTGCTGTTAGATCGCGAGAAGCGCAAGGTTGGACGGCCCCGTAAGCACCCACTTCCAGACCAAGCCGGCTGCGATAACATGGAGAAGCGCAGATACAAGAAGCGCAAGTCTCGAGACGACAGTTTCTTCGAAGGCTCCGATGCGGAACGACGTGCTCGCGAAAAGAAAGAGAAACGCACCCGACCCAAATCACCACCTCTGGAGCTTAAGCTGGAGGACTACACGCCAGATCAGCTGCTTAAGCCTAGCAAGAACTACAGCATCCTCATCGATGAGACTTTGTCAGCCGTGGGACCGGAGGGCCTGACTCTCAAGCAGATCTACAAACGGATTGCCATGAACTATCCGTGGTTCTATTTCAGAACTGAGACAAAGGGCTGGGAAAGTAGTGTGCGACACAATCTAATTGGGAACGAGGCTTTCCGTAAAGATGAAATGAGCAACACATGGTCACGTGTGCCTGGAGTAGAACTTGATGCTGGGAAAAAGCGCAAAACTACTGCTGACCAGAGCACGTTCCCAATCTACCAGCAACAGCACTCTTACCAGATTCAGTATCAACCCGGCACCCAGCAACAAGGTCTCCAGCAGCAAACAGCTCAGATTCAAGCCTATCCCTCTGGATCCCAAGCCAATCGTCCTGCTCAGCTATACAACCAGGCAACTCCAGCTTTGGTGGCAGCACAAGGCCAAGCCGCTATCACACCACATGCACAGGCACAAGCTCTGGCACAGGCAAATACACTCAACCGCACGCCATCGTCGACTCTGATTCAACCGCAAACCAACTACACTTTTGCTACGACTCGCCCGCCCTTGGCTCCCACGGGAAGTACCTTGACTACGGCACCCCCAAGCATGACTATGCAGGCCACTTCTGTGCATGGCACATCGATTGGGGCTACCTCTACCGCGCGTCCGACTACCGCTCCTCAACGCCCGCTTCAGGCGGCTTCGCCTAGCGGAGGTGTTCCTGGAACGCCGGCATCGCTTTCTGGACGGCCCCAGACATCGCCATACGTTCTTCATGCCACTTTGCTCGACGCCATCTCGGTGCTGAAGCAAGGCCTGACGCAGAATCTCATCGATGCCCATGTGCAGAATGCGTCGGATATCGTACTAGCAGCCGTTACACGGTTCTTAGGTATCACTCCCACAGATACAGCTGTGTTCAACGGCCCCATGGAGATGATTTGTATGCGTGGGTTCATGGGCGTGGTCAATGGTGCCATTAGCCATGTCGACCATAACATCCCAACGACCTTCATACCACCGCAGTCTACCACACCTAACAGTATCAATGTGCCACCGACCTTTAATATGAATGGCCGTACAATCATCGAGCCACGGGCCTATATTGCCATGGAGAATTTCCGTCAAAATCTGCCTCGTTTCCTGTCCAATATCGTCGAGGCTAACCGGATGAATATGCTAGGAGTTTCAGTCATGATTCGTGTTCTTGCACTATCCCCTACCACCCTACAAAAGCCTCGTGAAGGAGTTGATGCTGCTACTGCCGCTACCCAGGCCATTGGCGATGAGCAACTCGAGCAAGGCCTTATCCAGTCACTTAAAAGGGTGCTAGAGGGTATGGGTCTGGTGGTCCCCAACCCACCAAGCAACACTCCCGCTGCTACACCCGGTGGCCACGGTCCATCGCCAATTCGTACGCCAGCTCGTATGGCTGCTGCTACGCCAACAGCACAGGTTGTTGCCCCAGCTCAGGTGCCACCTGCACAGTCGAACATCTCAGTCCCTCCAGCACAGACGCCGACGCCGATGACTGCTACTCCAGTACAACAGGTGGTTCATGCACCCCCTCCACCACCACCACCTGCTGTAGCAGCATCTATATCCCGACCGGCTTCGGTATCTCAGTCACCCGCTGCAACCGCTCCTGTTGCTATCGCTCCTAGTCCTGCCCCCGTAACGCAGCCTATATCTCACCATGTGCCGCCTCTATCTCATACTCCGACGCCAGTACCAGTCGCCTCTACTACTCCGCACATTGCACTTGCCCAGCCATCTGTTGTTCCGGCTGAAACCCCGGTCGCTGCTACTCCTACCCCACTCGCTGCCGACTCTCAAGTTTCTACTCCGACAGTCGCAACACCTTCTACGGTAGCCCATGTCTCAACTCTTATACAAACTAAACCACAGGTGCCAGTTTCAGCTCAGACTTCTGAGTCGGCTGCTCCAGTCCAAGTACATACGGCTCAGCCAATCACAGTCACACCTCTCGTTGAAAAGGCGCCCGTAACAGCTTTGCCTCAGCAATCATCGACTCCTACGAGTGCTATCCCAACCCAGGCTCCTATGGTCCAGTCGACTGTCCCTGAAGCTGTGCCTACTCCAGTTATTCACGCAGTTCCAACACCAGCCTCGGCTCCGGTCCCGACTACGACGCCAGCACCGGTGTACGATGCTAAGCTCACCTCTGGTGAGCCAGCCGCGCCTAGTGCTGTTTCGGCTCCAGCTCAGATAGCTCCTGCTGATGTTGCTGCTGTTACCACTCCAGCTCCTGCTGTTCAGAGTATCCCTCCTACGCCGTCTGCAGTTGTCCCTGCAGCTTCAACCCCTGTAGCTCAGGCTGTTACTGCATCTGCATCGTCTCCAGTCGCTGCTGTAGCCCAGGCTGTTCCAGTGCCTACGCCATCTCCAGTTACTGCTGTCAGCGCCCTAGCGCCAGTAGCTCAGACTGTTTCTGCACCTGTACCGTATCCAGTGGCTCCTGTGGCGTCCCAGGCTATTCCCGTGCCTGCTCCATCTCCAGTAGCTCCTATGACATCAGCTCCTACCGTCGAAATTTCTGCCACGGCCAATATAAATGTGTCGCAAACTCTAGCATCTATGCCAAGCTTAGCTCCAGATGTTCAAACTCTAGCATCGCCAGCTCAGGCGCCGAAGTCAGTACCGGTTCCAGTAGTGGCTCCAGAACCGGCTACAGTTGCTACTACTACTACTACAAAAACCGAATCTACTCTAGTAGCAACCTTTGTCCCGTCTACGACGGCTGTCTGAGCTTTATCCTTTTTTTTCAATCATAATATGGGGTTTCCCTTTACTTAACATTAGTGTTCTCGAGGTATATGCCATACCTTGATATCACATTTTCATGTTTTCCTCTTTTTTTTCATTGCTTTTTTTTCTCTTCAAAAAAATACGGCGTTTTCTTTTTTTTGTGTTCTTATTCTTTTCACCTCGGACAGGCTGGCAGGGACTTTTTTTTCTCTTATTTTCCTAGCTTCTCATTTTCTCTTATTTTTCTTACCTTTTTTTTTTCTGATGGCTTCAAGAATTCATGTTCTATGACTCTGGGATTTTACCCATGGACGGCCTGTTTCTCTATCTTATTTTATATGTCTTCCTTTTTTTTTCTTCTTTTTCTTTTCTCTCTAAAAACTTCTTCCGTCTCTTTTTTTGTGTGCTTCTTAGTGCCTTATCTTTATTATTTTATTGTTCTTTAGGAAGCCGGAGCCAGTTTATCTATGTATTCTTTTTCTTGTTTTCTCTTCTATTAATGTAGCTTGATTTGTAATTTAACTACATACTGATTTCCATTATTGTTGTTGTTCTTTTTTTTCAATCTTGTATTTATCTTCTTATTTGAAAGGTACACAAGATATCAACAGGTTTTATTTCGACTATATATCATTTCAACGCTGATTCTTGCAACAATGCCATTTTTTATCTCATATATTGTCTGAATTTTTTAGGCGGTTTCTCTCAAATGCTGTCTATGGGGCTACTCTATGTGATATCCCTCATGTTTAGAAGAGAGGGGACTATATCATCTTCCTGTCTTTTTCATGTATTGGTCGGTTGTCTATTTACCATAACCCTAATTACTATACTCTATACATAGTTTACATCTGGAAAACTCTATCAAAGTACAGTCTATATTCGTGAACGTTGCATTTAGTACCTCATACGCGAATGTCTGTCATAAGGAAGAAGGTGGTCCAGCCAGACAAATTTGCAGATCTGATCGTTGAGTTAGCCTAAACAACTATGTATCTGTACCTAAGTTACTCTGTTCAATATATCTGTAGTTACACCTAATCGGTAAAAATATAATTCCTTCTTCCAAAGCAGACTATAAGCAACGCGTTTTCTTAAGCGGGGTTTATTAAAATTGCACGGTCCCTTTTAGTTTATTTTTGATCATACTCAACTTTTTGTCATCAGATGACGATCATCTTGGAATTTTCTTTTTTCTTTAAAGTCAAACATTAGTCAAGTCAAGTCAACAATACAACAATAATTGGTCACTAACTCATGTATTTTTTATAAGGTATAAAACTAGGGTTTACTATAATCAGGGTTTCACAAATATGCAAAGATAAAGTATCCCTATATATTGAGTTGGAACGAACCTTCCCTCCTACAACCCTCGGGGGGGTACCTTTGAGTTTTCGGTGCCTCCTCCTTTGTCCAAAGACGAAAAATTCCCCTTCGTTGTCGGTTTTTAAGAGCGACCAGCACATATCACCAATGTCGCTGTCCATTCTCTCGCATTTATTGATTTATTTCATGATGCTCCGTTTTGTGAGGCCTTGAGCCCGTTTCTTCCTCTCTCGAGGGTAATTCTCACCAACGATCGCCCACCCCCTTTTCTCTACACTTTTCGCGATCGCTGGTCTCCCGAGCCTCATCTCCGCTGCTCAGGAATTCACACTCACACTCGGAGGGCAACACTTTGAAGGTTCCAGTTGCCCGACATTTCCGGCTCTTCTTTTGTTGTGCTTTGCACTTCATTTGATCATGCCAAAACAAATTGTGATAGCTTCTCCTTGAGTCGCTCCCTCACAATGAAAACACATTGGGTTTCCTCTGTGTTTTCCAACAACCCACCAGGGGGACGGCTGTGAAGAAAGTTTAGCTTAATGCTGCTTGACCTCCTCCCGATCCCCCGACACTGACCTCGCGATAGTTGTCTCCTTGAGCATCTCCCTCGCACCGGAGCACTCTGGTCTTTTCCTTTGTGCCTACCAATCCCCGGCTCTTCTTGTGTTGTGCTTTGCACCTCATTTGATTATGCCAAAACAAACCTGTGATAGCTTCTCATTGAGTCGCTCCCTCACAATGAAAACACTTTGGGTTTCCACTGTGTTTTCCAACAACCAACCAGGGGTACGGCTGTGAAGAAAGTTTAGCTTAATGCTGCTTGACCTCCTCCCGATCCCCCGACACCGACCTCGCGATAGTTGTCTCCTTGAGCATCTCCCTCGCACCCTGAGCACTCTGGTCTTTTCCTCTGTGTCTCAAACAACCTGCTAGGTGGACAGTGAAGAAACAAGTTTAGCCAGGTTAGCGCTGCTTGTATTCTCCACTGCTTCCACCATGCGAAATTTGTTTTTTGCTTTCTGTGTTTTCTGTTTTGCTTTTTTAGTTTTAGTTCGGACCTCCACTATGGGGGGATCTTCGAGGACCATTAGGGTTTCTCGACGTCTAACGATCCACTAGGGTCGGATCCACGTGATCCACATAAAGACGTAAAACGATAAATAAATAAAAATAAATAAAAAAATATTGAGTTGGAAAAAAGAATAATTGCAGGAAATATTAAGAATGTCTCAACCAAACAATCTGAACCAGCCATCGACATAATATATTATTCTCAAAATAACGCGAGATTAATTAACCTGCAGATAAAGGTTAAAATGGAAGAATACGAAAGTTCTATACTAAGACGTTTGTTTTCGTTTGGTTTCCCGGTGTTAATTTCTCCATTTATCTACAGGTAGGATAGATATAAACGCCATGAAAGAAGTATACTTTCTTGGATCTTTTGCTGTGTTGCCCGCATTGTTTCAGGTGATGTGTGTCGTCTTCCCGCTGATAATGGTACACAACTAGTATTTATTAGTTCCCATTTACCCATTAAACTAGTTATATCATCTACAAAGCATATGTTTTCGTCTTTGGTCAGCAGCACACTGAAAACAATACGAAAAACTGTACCTGAGCGGAGGGATAAAAGCTGAAAATTCCACCGAAAACAACAATGTGTGGATATAAAAAGAATCATGCATATGCAGGCGTCAAGGAACGCAGTACTTTTGGGGTTGGGCGGAAGTAGAGAATAGTGTATGGATAGCAAATACAGCGAGTACGTCGATGTATGTAAGCCGTATAATGATGCTGGATAGACTTGAAAAAGAGAAAGGGAAAGGAGAGAATTAACATCCATTGCTGGCCGATGTATTCTCGGGTTGAGTCTTATTCTTTCTCATTCTTCACTCTTACTTTTGCCTACTGGCTTTACATGCCTTATTATATTATGATGACCGGGGAGGCGTCATGAGGCAAAATAGAAAATAGACTTGTTCTTCTGGTAAGAGAAAGAGGGATATTTTCTGACTATCCGGGGCCCCTGTATGAATAGAAAATACAAGGCGTCTATGGGCTGTCTTTTTTTCTTTTTCTTTTTCGATATTGCATACAGTTGTATATAACTAGTCAGCAACAGCCAGCGTCGGGAGGTTCGGCTGCTTATTTTCCACTCCCTTGAGTAGAACCAACAACGCAAAACCTTAGCATGCTGTTTTTGTTCCTCTTTCCGCAGTCATGCAATTTTAGTGGTAATAGCAGAAGTCGTCGTATACTTATTCTCCCATATCCGGTTGGCGCAGTATCTGAGGGGCATCGGAGGTAAGAAGGAGCAGCAAGCATAATTACTACGATGATATAGACAGACACACACATATGTATACTTACGTATATGTTAGGTCGAATGAGTTGTATGTAGTGCTGTTTGTTGGTGTCTAAACAAAGTAATACACCTGCGTATCTACCTGCATATGCATGCTGGGACTAAGCGCGTTGCTGCCATGTAATTATTTATGTTCTTTCTTTTCTGCTAGGTTAACGGTGGGAGTCATGAGGTAATAAAGCCTGGAGAGGAAGCTCTGTTAGGCCTTTGAGTTGTTTTGATGATGCTACCTTGCAGGCCCAGCGACTAAAAAGGGTGCTTAAGGAAGATTGGGCTTGAAGAGAGAGCGAGAAAGTATGAAACAAAGTATTGTTGTAGTGGCCTGAAGGAAGGCCGTAATGACCACATGGATGGATGTGAAGCTGCATTTACGCAGCACTATGTGCTGACATGGCATCTTCATGCTAAAGAATACAGCCAATGTTGTACGGCGGAGAAGGGATTGGGTAGCACTTGTTTCGATAGTCTAATGTGGGCGACTTGGCGATGATAGCATGTGTTGTCCAACCTCGCAAAACAAGAATTGAAGCTTTGAGAAGCGTAGGCGCTAGATGACTAGTCACTGCATCGTATAGTATTACACAGATATATATAATAGTTACTAGGCTGAGGTTATGGTGATATCATGGTATTAGTGGATGCGCATTATGACAGCTGTTTATGTAGCAGCCAGCCAGTGAATCAAGCAGTTGCCAAACCAAGATCTGGTCTGTTCGCCTGTTTCAAAAACGGCAATCTCCCGTCCTGCAGGAAACTGCATTTCTCAAAATTACAATGCGAGGCAAGAGCGCTCACGATCACAGCACATAAAAGTGCTAATTGGCACCCGCTCGCTCTTATGGTTTGTGGTTGTTTCGGGCAGCTGCATTTCTGAGTTTTGGGCTTAGCAAACGAGCATCGAGAAGATGGGAAGGTGGGAAGTAAAATGTGGAAAGATTAGACAGGTAGTTGCTTTTGCTTCGCTGTGTACTTACTCCATTTTGTTTGGGGTGCCTTGTAATTGACCCTCTAATTTTTATTCTATGTTTATTTCCACCTTGCATTGTGATCACTTTTATTTATATTGTTTAGTGATCACCATCGTCAAAGTAAGTCTTGCTTCATAGATCTTCGCTGATTTTAGTCGCTTCATTTCCGCTCTTCCTTTTTTTTCTTACTCTGTCTTTCACTGTCTATAATAAGCACCGGAAAAGGAGTCGAAAACGCCACCGTTTTGTTGAGTCTGAGGTGACAAGGCTGCAAATCGTCAACCATTAAAACACTGGTACTGGAACTCCTACTATTCCGCCGATAATAGTCATCTTCATCCTGTAATACATGCCCGTTCTCGTTTTTTGATGCACGGATTGAATTGCTTTGCTAGAAGCCCTTGCCAGTTGAGTGTTCGGACCGGGGGTTGGCCTCTTTCTTTGCGTATCATTTTGCGTAAAATTTGGCAGTGAACGGGCACCATCGTCATATCTGACCCAGTTGGCTGGTTGCTATTTGTAGTGCTTCTACTGCCATTAGTACGTATGTATATATACAGAGTACAGCGGTTGGCTTTTGTCAGGATTAGTCTCTTGCTAGTGTTTGATTCGTAACTGTGTGTATTAGAACCCCATATAGTACCTAGTGTACATCCCATTGGCAGCGACAACGAGTCTTCATAGAGACTAGGAGTTCATGAAGGTACTCGTTGCTAATATTGCCCCAAGCCTCTTGAACTGCATTTCCCCCGGGCGAAGAGTCTCCGAGAAGTTTCTTTGGATATATAACTACATCTCATGCCAAACAGCTTCGATCGTCCAGGACCATAATACCACGAGATCGAAACTCTTCCATGGTCTGTCTGGCTTTATGGCAAGAAGCATTGTCTTGCATAAAATCTAGACTCTCAGGCTTGAAAGATTCCATCCACTTGCCCAACACTGGGATGATTTTGGTATTTCGTGAGCGGACAGAGGTAAGTGACTTATTGGAAATTTGTGTTGGAAAAGGGGTTCGAAATCGTTGATCGTCTGGACGGGACTGTGCAATCAACAACTGTTGTTGAATTTCATGGTATTCTTGCTGTATCTTTGCATGCTGACTATTAAACTGGCTTGCTTCTTCTGCATGTCGTTGTTGTGTTGCAGTTGTCGTTGAAATTCATGTTGTTCACGTGCCTCCTGGCTTCTGAGATGGGGTTATTTGGGATATTTCTTGAAGTCTAAGCTCCAGATCCGTTATTGTAGACATAATGAGTAGTTGTATAGTAGTATATTGGTATAATGGTACGGTGATATATCTGTATTGTTTTATGCAAAGTAATCGTGCTGTGTCATATCCAAGGAAGAAAAAGGTAGAAAGATGACTATTGTTCAGAAAAGTGTGAATTTTAAAAGTGGAGAAGCCTGACCGATCTGCTACGACAAAGCCCAGCCGCTGTACTCTGTATGTATGCTGTATGTATGCGGTGCCTTAGTAGGCCCTGCAGCTACTAGCTACATATTACATACAGTGCCTACTAACAGCACTATTAGTACTACAGGTACTGTTGTAAACAAGGGTCCCTCCAACCGAAACGCGGTACTAGCCCAGCCCGGCCGATCTAGTTAGTCTAGCTAGCCTGACAAAACATTTGTATTTTGTTGGAATTAATATGAGGGACAAGGACGAGAGGGAATCAATCTGCTGCCATTTTTGCTACCAAATACAGTGGCTAACAAACAACAAATCCCCTCCTCTTTAGCCTTTGGCATCGCTCGTTCGCTCATCGGCAGCCGGATCCAGGAAAATAAATCCTTTCCCTCTTCATCTCTAGCGCAACAACGCTTATCCAATTCGATTTTGATTTGTTTCGTTCACCACCGCTTCCGCTGTTCGCTCGGAGAGCCGCTGTTGCTCTGCTGCTGAGTGTCTGATATACAACTCGAACACAACTAGATCCGGACGAGCCCATTGAAGTTTCTTCGATACTCGCAGCACGTTCTGACTAACTGACCAGACGACGACTTTGACTGACTCTTCCAATCAATCAATCAATCGATCTGCCTTTTCTAGTTTAGCCAGCAGCTCTTCGTAATTCTACAAATAGTTTTCTACGACTAGTTTCCGGCGCTGTACTTTTCAACCCGCACAGCCTCTTCGACCTGAAAGCTGTATGCCTTGCTTGCCTTGTACTCAACACTCAGTCAATTATTTCCGCCCTCATCTTGGCTTTCTCGCTGCAATATTCATAATCCATTTCCAGGCGATCAACTTTCGCATTCCGACCATATAATAATAAATACACACCGATTCACGATACCGACTCCGACCAATCGATCGCGAACGAGACATTAAACCAGAGCGCCCATCACCCCCTACTGATTTCAACCAAGAAGCCCGCAGCGAGACCTGGAGTTATCCCGATTAACCGCCACTGAGCGCTTCCTGGGCCGCGAAAATGATGTCCACTCCGCGAACTGGCCCTCGTCCAGACGTTGGCGACATCCTCTGGGTAGTTCGTATGTCATATCAAGCCTTTAAAACAATCGCCTAGTCGAGAAACAGGGTAGCGCCTATCTCCCCGAAAAAGACCGCCTCCTACTATCTCTCCGTCTAGCACAACAACCTCCCGCTACCGTCCTGACACTACCTGATTTTCACTCACATGGCCAGCTACTCAACTATCTAACCGCATGATCTTGCTGACCAATGTCCTTAACGTCCCTTATTCTTAGATGATTTTCAAGCCCGCACATCAGACGAGCTGACCCTCATCAAAGGCGATCTTGTTGAACTGATTGAGCGAGACGATGAGTTCGGCGATAGATGGTACCTCGGCCGCCACCTTGGAAATGGTAATACCGGTCTCTTTCCTGAAGGTATGTAGTCTTTGCCCCGTATCTGCCTACTTGAGTAGTCCTCCGGAGTCCTTTAAGTACTCGTGGATTCCACTGCACCTGTAAACAACATCGAAAATATTGTGGCTGTTGGTGGTAGTGGTGGTGATGATGGTTGTTTAACAAACCACCCCTCACTCTCTATTTCACACAGCCTCAACCCTAGCACGACTCATCTTGATATTATCAACTGCAACATCAGTTCAACCCATAACTACACAAGACAATCCAAGAAAGACATCCATCCGCCTTCTAAATCTTGATCGGCTAGGCTAAGAACGCCACACTATGATCTATACTCACCCAATTACCGTCACCTAAGACTTTCTCTAATCATATTTACCGTTATCTTTTCTCTACAGCATATACACAACCAGCACCACAAGAACATGTGCGCAGTCATATGAACAAGCCTATGACGCCCCTCCTCGAGGCATCTGGCAGCGAGGGCAAGAATGGTGTTAGCCCTCTTGTATTACCAATTTCCGAAACACCAAATGTCGGCCCTAATAAGTCTAGTGGAATCTCGACGCCGACGAGCCTCAACATGATCAACTCGACACTTCCTATACCCGATATTACGAACCTACACAATGGTAGCGGCGCAAGCACTATCGGCATCCCATCGATATCTGCACCGCCTTCAGCACCGTCCAATACCTTATCTACGATACCCCAACAAGACAGCCAAGTATTGCACGACACTCTTAATGTGATTGACGAGCACATCACCCATCTGCGGTCGCCCCCTAGTACCGGTGCCTTGCATGTCTCAACCGACTCTGGCAGCGAGTACAGCACTCAGTTTGACCACCGCATGTCCTACATCCAGGGCGAGGAGACGGACGAAGAAGAGGGCGACATTGCCCACTCAAGGGCAGAGGTCCAGGGCTGGGGTCCTGACGATGTGGCCGAGTATTTATTCACAGTCGGCGTTGAAAAGCATCACTGCGAGGTTTTCCGCGACCAGGAAATCACTGGCGAAGTTATGCTGGAAATGGACCAGAGCTCATTATTCATCAAGGCATTTGATCTCGGCTCGGTTGGCCGCCGCCTGAAGACTTGGTCCAAAATCAAGTCCCTGCAAGATGAAGTGGCGTCGGCCCAGGCGCCACGCAGAGCAACCAACGCTAATTTCTCTAGTAGCGAGGGTGCAGCTGCTGCAATTACTGGCCAAGAGCGAACGCGCAGTCGCACCAACACAGTCACTAGCGCAAATCGCGGCGACGGTGAACGGCCCTCCTCCATCCACTCTAAACACGTCTCGACCTCTATGACCCCCACGAGATTGGGTTCTATGTCGCTGCGCTCGCCATCCGGTTCTGCTGCAGGCGTGCCCGAAAGCCCAACCCATCACAAGCGTCCCTCGGCGGCGTCAGTGCGTGAACTGCATCATTCGCGCAATTCATTTTCTGACTACCGCACGCCCTCTGGCTTTTCTAAAGTCAATCCGCCCCCAACTTCTGCAAGTACCGATCATAAAAAACAACCCTCGTTCGATCGAAACTGGACTATGGGCGGTGCCTACACCTCGCCTCGCCCACTGTCGTCAACTGGTATACAAGATCTTATTGCCCAGGGCCAGCAAGCACACGCTGCTGCTTCTGCCGCCAGCGGTCCCAACCACGGAGCCGTCCCCGATTCTGGTGTCGAAATGGACCGAGGCTACTTCTCTGGTAATGAGACCGACGGCAAGCGCAGCCTGAAAACCCTACTCAACAAGCGTGAGAGCACGCATGGCGTTAGCCAAAGTAGCTATACCGAAGAACAAAGAGTGCGTTCCGCGACCGCCATGAGCCGTCATTCCCGCTTTAGTAGTATCGACGCAGCTGACGGTAAAACTTCCTTGCAGAAGTACTTTGGTTCCCAGTCTGGCCAACATCGCAGAACGACTTCTTCGACCACTACCGAATCCACGAAACCCGTGCCTCCCGCCAAAGATTTCCCCCCTGCGGTCACCAAGCTCGACAGCCCGACGACAACAGTCCCGGTTTCGCCCACTTCGACCACACACAAGTCTCATCACGACTGGCTGTCTGCTATTAAGCCTGGCCACAAGGCCTCTGGCTCTAATGGCGGCGGAAACGGTACCCTACGCGCCATTTCCGATTCCGTGGCTTCGCCATTTTCAAAGCTTACATCTCCCATCGAATCATCCCCCCTTGCTTCTCCTTTGACTCGCACTGGTTCTAGTACTCCATCTGCCGGCCCTAGTTTCGAACTCGACTCCCCTGATGCAGCTAAGAGCGTTGCTGCTTCCACTGCATCAGGCAACAGCCGCGGAAACCCGCGTCGCAAGAACAAGCAGGAGACAAGTGCTTACCAACGGGGCCTCCTCAAGATTAGCCCTAAAGAGGCTATGAAGACTGCAGACTATAGTGGTTGGATGAAGAAAAAGAGCTCTAACCTTATGACGACTTGGAAGCCTCGCTTCTTTATTCTCAAAGGCCGTCGCTTGTCGTACTATTATAGTGAGGACGATGAACAGGAGAAGGGCTTGATAGACATATCCTTTCACCGCGTCCTTCCCGCCGACAATGAGCGCCTCACGGGACTTCACGCTACGCTTACTGGTGCTGGAAATCCTAGCAATAACAGCGGCGCGGATAGTGTCGAGAAGGGTGATGATACAATGTTCATCTTCAAGTTGACGCCTCCCCGTGCTGGTCTTTCACGCGCTGTGAACTTTACCAAGCCGACTGTTCACTACTTTGCCGTGCCCAGCCTGAGCCAAGGTCGTCTTTGGATGGCTGCTCTGATGAAGGCTACCATTGAGCGTGATGATTCTCAGGCTGTCAGCACTACCTACCAACAAAAAACCATCTCTCTTGCCAAAGCTCGGCAGCAGCGTCACCGCCCCCCAGAGTTGCGTGATGAGGATGCAGAGGGCGCTGACGGTAGCATGGGATTAATCGACGAGGATGGCAACATCAAGTCTATGGAAGCTAATGGCGGAGTTGCCATGGTAGACAACGGGATTCCACAAAGTGCTTAGGCTGTGATATTGTAGACGTTATGATATGTCTTGAACACATAGAATCTGAGTCATTGAATCTCTTGATAAGCCCACCTATCTGTGAAATCCCATTCATTGCCTCAACACGTTTTCTTTTTATTTTCTATTATTTTTCTATCACTTCTTTTTATTATCATCTGTCGCATTTGAAACACTTTGCATACCCATTCGCTCACCAATCTTATCTGATTTCGTTACTCTTCTTATTCTATCTTCTATTTCATGTCGTTCATTTCTTCCCTCTCATTTATTCTCACTTTCTTTTTAATTTGTATCGTCATACGTCTTTCCTTTTTTCTTCTTTTGTCTAACTGACAGTCTTATTTTATTTTTGTTCTTATTTTCATATTTGAATCACCTCTTCCTCCTTCCCCTCGATCTTCTGAACTCCAACTCGTCGTTGCCACGACTGAACCTTCGATATCAACAACAATGACATCTATCTCTGTAATACCTCTCCAAAAACTTCTCTTCTGTCCTATCATAAGATATACTCTGGTCGACTGGGTGTCAAGTGATCTTTGCTGGACTGTCTTTTCTTTGCAGTTTACTTCTCTTTCATTATATCCACCTTTTTATTTTCTTTCTCTTTGTTTTTTTTTTTCCTTTCTGTGATTATCAATATTCTTCGGTTCATCTCTCTATATTGTTCGTTTGACTCAATGTTCTGTAGGAGAGTGATTTCTTTTTTTACCTCGCTATCCTCCTCTACCTTGTTTCCCATTCTCCCACGCTTCGTGTTTCTCCATCCGTCTTTATATAGCCATGTCCGTTCATATGAGCAATGATGATAGACAGACTGTTGTTCTGTGTACAAAAATACCACACCAGCTCTTTACTGGTTTCGAGTAACTGAAAAGCTTTTTTTTCTTCTTGATTTTGGTCTTTCCTCCCTGTGTCTCATTTGTTTTCTTTCTATTTGTGTGTGTTCTTAAAAATATTCATTCATTTTGGTGTTGATGTTTCTTTTGTGCGTTACATATAACTTTGTTCCTTGATTTTTTCTACTAGAAATAGTTGATGTCTATCTATCAGTCAGCAACAC
Source organism: Davidsoniella eucalypti (assembly GCA_004009845.1). Classification (NCBI taxonomy): domain Eukaryota; kingdom Fungi; phylum Ascomycota; class Sordariomycetes; order Microascales; family Ceratocystidaceae; genus Davidsoniella; species Davidsoniella eucalypti. The sequence continues at coordinate 533,009 of RMBW01000007.1, read as the reverse complement.
AACGGCTTAGTAACCGATTGATTACTAACATGGCCAGTGGCAAGTCATTAATCAAGCCTGAGCTGCAGCTATTATTAAGCTCCCCATTTATATGACGTTATTCATACGGCTTCGTATAGAGAACCCCAAGACCTTGGCTCAATCACATCGATTTTAAAGCAGACAAAGCTAGCTTTACTGAACAACATTGCCGATTATCTTGTCTTGTCGTCTTATATTTTATAGACGGTAGTTTGCATTATTGTGCATATTTTCTCGATCGCCTTCATATCATCCACCAAAACAACAACAACAACAAGATGCCCACCACTCTCATTTTCGGCGGCAACGGTAAAGTGGCCCGACAGCTGACACGGCTATTGGTTTCCCCCGCCTATGCTCACGTGGTCTACAGCGTGATCCGCCAGGAAGCCCAGTCAGCTAGCCTAACAGCCTTGGGAGCTAAGCCGATCGTGCACTCTATCGAAGCCTCGGATGTGGACGGACTTGCCAAGGTCATCTCAGCGGCCGACCCGGACTTTGTTGTGTGGAGTGCTGGAGCCGGAGCCGGACAGCCGGCTGAACGCACGGAAGCCGTCGACCACCTTGGCGCGGTCAAAGTGATGGACGCTCTGGCACGGGTGGTTCAAGCTGATAACGACAACAACTCGGCCGAGGAGCGCAAGAGACGGCTTATCATGGTCAGCGCAGTCGACGTACGTGATCGCGAGGCTAAGCCAGCGCCGTCCTGGTACAGCGCGGAGGACACTGCACTTAGCGACCGCATGTGGGGTGTAATTGGGCGCTACATGAAGGCCAAGCTAGCAGCCGATACATCACTGCGTACAGCGGCCCAAGGCCAGCGAACACCGGCGCTGCGGTACACGATTGTACGACCAGGCGGGCTCAGTGATGGTCCGGGAACGGGCCGTGTGCGCGCCGGCCATGTCGGCGTTGTTGGCATGATTGCCCGCGAGGATGTGGCACAGACGGTGCTGGCTTGTATGGAGAATGAAGAGACGGATGGACTGGCTATCGATGTGGTTGGCGAGACTGCGGCCATGACAGGCGAGGCGATCACGGCAGCCATCGCACGAGTTGCGGCGGCAAAGGAAGATTCCTTTGAGGGATATTATTGAAGAGAACAGGATGAGTCAAGGGAATAAAGTCACTTGGAGAGGAGGAGAAGAAGAGCGAGAAAGATTCACATATATTCAGTATTGAAACAAAAAAAACCCCAAAAACAAAAACCATTATATACATTGGCCATTTCCTTGTCTCGAACGATACATTTTGCATCTATCTGATTAGACTATAGATATCTAGATTTCCAATGCAATATAACTCATTAGTATACCATGAACCGATGCTATCAGTACAAGATAGCCTCCCCCAAAGAAGTAGAAAAAGAAAAGGAGAAGAAGGACATCATGTCCGGCTACGTCGCCATAGTGAGCCTATGCTACGCGGCATTGCATTAGCGCTGCTTAGTCTCTTATAAGTCCCGGCGGGAGTATCAAACGCCTGTTTTCCCTTTGCGGGATTAACCGACTTGCCATCAGGATCGACTTCCTTGAAGTAGAAGTGTTTCGACGACTTGAGGAAGCCGATGCCGAAGCGGACGTTGAAGTGGTGTTTCTCCGGGCCACCGCCACAGCTGCCGTTCATCTGATGACTAGGAGGCGAGTTGACAGCCAGGGCGAACATATTCTGCGGCTCGGTACAGTCAGTGACCATGCGGTTGTTGATGACGAGATAGACCAGACACAGGACATTGAGCATGAGGACGAAGAACAGCACGGGATAGAAGATGGCGTTCCACTCGTTCGTGTGGCTGCTCGTGTACTCTTGCGAGCGCATAGTGGCGTTGAAGAGCTGGTGCTCGCCGGGCGAGAGGATGTTGACGGTGTAGTTCCAGAAATGCACAAAGGGGCTGTCCAGGGCGGCGATGACGAGGGAGGACGAGGCCAGTGCGGCCAGAGCCTCGGCCATGGACGGGGTCACCACGTCGAGAGACGGAAGCACGCCGTCGACGGCCTGGAGGGCGAGTTGGGTGAAGATGCGCGCGTTGGACGCGTTGTTGTAGACAAGACCGCCGTTAAGATCCATCGAGAGCGCCCATTGGGAAGCGAAGTTCTAGAAAGAGAGTTAGGCATGTCTCGGCAAAGACGTATCAGACGGGGGGGGGGAAGAAGAGCTACTCACTCGCCAGTCGCCCTGGTCGATGTTGCGGGGCGGGTCGGTGTCGAGCACAGACTTGTAGTAGGCGTTGTCGTTGTCTAGACCTTCGCATTGCGCCTTGAGTCGGGAGCCCGACAGCCCGCTGATGTTGAAGTGCGTCGCGCAGTCGCCCGTGATGTATGAGCGCAGCTGGCACATGGTATAGTTCGCCACAGTCGACGCGCCCTTGGCTAGGATATAGAGATGGCTACCGACGACGGTGGTGTTGGTCAGCATGTTGAAGTCGGGCGGATACTAGCACCAAGAAACACGTTAGTTGGACGGAATGCCGGAAAAGGCCCCCCGCGGATAGAGGGATAGAGAAGAGCCTCACCAGTTCGAAGATGGGCCGCACTGTCTCGTTGGGCAGGCTACCCCAGCCAAAGACACGGTCAAAGGCCGTCTTGTTGCCGTTTGTCGCCCAGTCAGAGGCTGTCGGCTGCTGCGCCAACCACGCCGAGCCAATCTTGGCCGTGACCGCGCCCGCCGTAAGACTCGTCTCGTTGAACGCGTCGAGGACAGTTTGGGCGCCCGGCCACGTCTCGAAGACGAGCGGCTCGAGCTCTTGCTTGGTGACCTCGGCACACAAGACGTTGACGACGGGCGAGACGACGCTGGCTCGGATCATGTACTCGCCGACGCCGGACAGCTCGTCGGGCTGCAGGATGTCGGAGTGGTCGGCCGTGGCGGCGACGTAGACGCCCGGGTGGGGCATGGCCAGCGACACGTTGTTGACGACGCGGTTGTACGCGAGAAAGGCGGCCGACACGTTGGACGAGTCCATGTTGAGCCACTGGCCCGTCAGCGTAGTGTTGTCGTAGATCATGGCGGTCACGTTTGGCCGGTTGGCCATGTCAGCCGTCACTCCGCGGCCATTCGAGTTGATGGTCGACCAGTCCTGGAGAAAGGCGTAGAAGTTGCGGTAGGACGCGCCGGAGAACTTGACGTCGAGACAGTTCTGCCCGACGGCGGACGAGTCGGTGTCGGTGCGCCGTAGCGGCGTGTCGCAGTTCTCGTTGACGTAGTATGGGTTCGCGTACGACGTCTTGACGATGCCGCTGAGCACTTGCTTCTCCCACTTGCCGTACATCAGCTTTGGTGACACCATGCTTTCGCTGGCACTGGTGTACAGCGTGGCCGAGACGGCTGCCAAGATGGTCAGGATGCCCGGGATGGTCAGGATCGCTCGCGGCATGACCTCCCACTGGGTCAGGATAGAGCCGGGTTGCTGAACATGTATAAGTCAGTAACGAATGGACCCTTCTTGTGCTCTCCTGGGACAGACTACTCACGATAACCCAGTTGCGCACTGCCATGTCAGCCAGCGTGACCGATCCCGACTTGGCCAGCGCCTGGCGCGTCAGGTGCTGGCCCATGCAGGCTACAAACACGGTGACAAAACTCAATTCAATGAACCTGGCCAAGACCGTGGCCAGGAAGCTGGCGTTGGACGGAGTCAGCATGCCGTTGCTTGACATGATGGCGTGGCCCCAGCGCGGCTGCGCAATCGACAGGACGAACCATATGGCACTGAGCACCGTCGATATCACCGACAGCATCATCGTGATGATGAAGATCCAGCTCCGGCGCGCTGTGGCGATGTTGTGCTCTGTTGAGCATTCGAGAGGGACATGGTCTATAAGCGGGTGGGGTTAGTGTGCTGTTTAACCCTAAGATGCTGCTGTATCACGTACTATAACGGCCGATGAACTCTTCTTTGGTCTCGCCGATATTCTCTTGGTCTTCGCCGTTTAGCGGTGTGTGCTCGGTAGCTGTGTTTTCTGATCGCGGTTCTAGTCTACCGTTAGTTTGTGCTTCAACAACAATCGCTCTGTCTGGTGATGTTACCTGGATTGCGGCGGCTATGGTCGTGCCCGTGGCCCTCGCCCTCGCCCTCGTTCTCGTTCTCGTGCTCATGGACGGTATGATAGATAGGAGTATAAGCAGTGTCTTGGTGAAGCAAGTGGCTATAAGACGATCCTGAATAACCAAACGTAGGCGTGCTCTGGTTTGAAAATGGATCCTCTTTGGCAGGCGGCGTGATATGTCTAATCGGGCGTGGGGTCTCTATCGTACTGTAAGGCGGCTCATCAACGCTTGGCTGGGGGGCTTGCGGTTTCTTTGGCTGCGAGAAGCTACGGGTATGACTAGTAGTCGCCATGTCTCCATATGATACACAAGTAGCAGGTCCGTTTGCTCGATGAGTAATAGTAGGAGGAGTAGCTTCACCTGATCCGCCAATAGCTTTGGGAGATGACGCACTAGGCGGACTCTGAACCTGGGACATCCTAAGTCCCGGAATAAAGCTGCTTAGACCACTGAAGCTCAGTCTGCTGGGCTTGTTGTTGACAGACTTTCGCTTCAGGGCGTTACTGGAAGAGCCGGAACGCATGGCCTGGAGCATCGGCGCTACCGGCTTCCTTTGTTCTTGTGCTTGTTGCTGTGCTCGCGGCTGTGGTAGAGGCTGAGGTGGTTCCTGTGACGGTTCTTGCGGTGGCTGCTGCTGCTGCTGCTGTGGCTGGCGTTGCTCCGGGGTGCCGGTCAAGGTGCGGCTTAGGGTATGGGCCATGGAAATTGCCGGCGAATTGGACACCACGTCCTGTGAAGCATTAGACAACAGAGAGAAGTTTCCCGCGGCTAGAGACCGATCCGAAGATTGGTGGTACGAGCCGACTACAGTCTCGGAAGTGTCCTCTTGCATGGTGTGGACGGGATTCGACGTCAACGGGTAGCTGTGCTGGTTTATAGAGAAGCTGGCGCTATGAGCTAGGAACAGGTCATCCTGGGAACACGACACCACAGAAGCTGCGGCCGACGCCGGGCGAGCTACAAGTGGTTCCGTGATGCTTGTGTCGCCAGTGAGCTCGGCTATCAGCCTCGACGAGGGGTCCCAGCTACTCAGTCCGGGGACTTCGTAGCTCAAGAAGCTGTTGCTTTCGTCCAGCAGAGGCGCATTCTGGTCAGGGTTTGTGGGCCCCATGATGCCTTTCCGGTGTAGTCAGGACACGACAAGACGAGTCAGATAGGCACGAGAGAGGGAAAACGAGTGTCACTAGCTAGGAAATGGAGGAGAAAGAAAGAAAGAAAAGCGAACGTGCAAGGAACTATCGCCTATAGAAAAGATACGGCTCTAGTTTCTTGAAAGAGACCGAGGAAAGGAAAAGCGGAAGAGAGGAGGGACAATGGCAGATATATGGCGTCCCGGTAAATTGTTTCGTTTTGATCTCATGGGTCCGCTAGCGAGGAACTCAAGCTCAGAAGCTTTGATAAGTCTCCGTTGGATTTGGGATTCGTTTGTGCACAAATTGACGGCCGATATATCACCATGCATTATGTGCCTGTATGGAGAAAACGAGAGAAGAACACATCCAGCCTAGCCTCTCATCGACGGCAAGCCACTGTAAGCATGCCAAGCGCCGTATTACCACCAAAGACCACCCACATATCCACCTGCTATGACTGTATAGCCTATAGTCGTCCGGCCTGTTGGTGAACCATAACGGTATATCGAGGCCTGGACAGAACGAACCGCGACCCTGGGTAGCATGATGAGCTGATGCTTCTGATAAGCGACCGGACATTGATCCTTGGCAAGGTCGACTCATGGGGTCTCTGGACATAGTGTAGCATGCAGAGAGCAGAGCAATGAAGTCTAGAGACGGCCTGATGGAGCGCTGATAGTCTTTGTGCTGATATAAAAACAGCACTTCAACATGTATAATGGAAGAAGGACGAGAAGGTCATCTTCTTATTGTAAGAAACCCGTATCCGTACGCCGCTCTGTAAACGGCAAAATACGACGATGATACAGGACCATCTACCAAAGATATGCAAGATACAGCGTACATTACGTTCGTTCTCCATTTCCGGCTCTTCTCGTGCTGTGCTTTGCACTTCAGTTGATCGTGCCAACACAAGCCTGTGATAGCTTCTCCTTGAGCATCTCCCTCACTCCAGTCCTTTGCTTTGCGTCTCTACGTTCCAGCAGACGATCTAGAACTCACTTCACTAGACCCTACTAAGCTATCGCCATATCTCGAGCCTAGGAATCCAGCCTTCTTTTCTAAAGTCGCCGACGGAATACGCCCAAAACAGTCTCTATCAATTTCCTCTTCTATCGAACCTCTTTTCTTTTTTTCTATATGTCTTCGTTCTTCGAGGTTGTGCTCGCCGTTTATTTCTTTATTTTTTTCCCCGGGTAGAATGTACGCACGTAAAATTGGGCTGGTTTCTTTTTGTTAAAATACGTAGTATTGCCAGCTGGGTTAATTTTGCCCGCCTATGCTGTGCAGACAGAATCTTACAGTAGATGCAACCAACCCCCCCTCTTCAGTTGCAACGCTATCGCCTAGCCGTCATGTAAGTCTAGAGGCGGTTCTAGCTGCTCTAACTAGTACAGCAGTGCTTTGTAGGTGAAAAGGTATTCGAAAATCACATCTCTTTGCAGCTAGCAAGTTCCGTTCAGGCCAGACTTGCTACTATTCTTAGAAACAGCACATGCAGGTTGGCGACAAGAATTCCTGGGCGAAGATGACAGGGCTTCGTAGATGAGACGTAGGTAGGTATTAATGATTTACCATTATTGTTTTTCTGTCACTTTTGTCCTCCGACCTCGTGCTCTAGCCTCATAGTATCTTTCTCAATATATTCTACTGGGGACCTGTAGGTCATGTTTGAGGTGAAGAGAAAAGACTTCAGAACAATATCGGCTATGCCACATGAGGAAAATCTTTGCGTGGATCTGAATATACCGTTGGCTGGCCACCAACGCCCGATTTCACGGCGACGGTGACGAGAATAGCGTGCCTAAATCACTGGACTGTGAAAATACCGTACATATATGTACATCTTTCTCAACGGCACAGCTACTAGTCTCGAGTCCACTCAGCCTATATGTTATGTTAAGCGAGCTGGCGTCTATTTTCGGAGATTGACCGCTAGTACATCGAAAGGACCGCTAACGACATGTAGATACTGCACATAACCAGATATAGATATAGATACATACAATATCATGAGGAGAGTCAACATGCTATAAATACCAATTACAAATACACATATACAACTACACCTATGTATGACGGTCTGGCGATCTCAACGCGATATCCCAGTATATGCTATGAGAACTGTTTATATATGGCACAATGCCTCAAGCACGCCTTTCTTGTTTGCTCGATAGCGTCGGCAGAGAAGAAAATACGACATCGTAGGTATGTTCCACGACTATTCCCTGATGGTATATACATGATATGGAGCCCATCTATCATCATTGAGCCAATATGTAGCCGAGTTCCAGTTTTGACAAGACCATGAAGTAGTCACCAGCAGCCCTGCCTTACACATATACCACCAACAAAAGTTACATAATCAGCGTTACGTGACTGACATGTACTGGACACAATAAATGCCATCTCCAATAGTTTGATCCATCACTTGTTAGTTCCGCATGTTAAACTATATTCCGCTCTAGTTACTTATAAACATGATAGATGACCAGGAGACGTTATGATAAATAAAGCCCCGCCTGTGAAACAAACTGTGTATCTACAGATGGAGATCCAGCGTCACCTATACATTGTGACACGAGTATCTTTTCTTCCTTTGCTCACATGATCCACGGAGTCGCAGAGCATCAATTATGCGTGCCAACTCTTGGAAAAAGAGGGGGAAAGAAGAAACACTGCCGATCGAGCTCTGCCTGCCTGCTTTCCGCGGCCGCAAATGATGGTCTTGTTCAGAGGATAGAAAGATATGCATTAGATTTCCAATATTCAACTAGCAGGTAACAGGCAACAGCTTTGATACAAACTCCGTTATTCAGCGTACGCCATATGCCATATTTCGTTTGATTGCTGATATACGTAGTGCAATGGGATATAATCTAATATAAGCAGCACATCTTCATGGCTCTATAGCTCCATAAGATTAATGAATTGATATGTATATATAAGCAGCACATGAACCTTAGTCTTTGTGATAGGCTTAGGAACACTTAAACTCATTGATTGAAGTCGGAGCTTCATATCTAAGAAACCCGCAGTCGCTGTTTCCAGCAAGTGGAGAGGTAGCTGTATCTGATATAACGTATATGCGGTACCGATATTTCATCAGATGTTCGGTACCGACATCATAGCACATCCATCACCTAAAGCATAAACGTATAACCGGCTACGACTATCATCATGACATCTTCCCTATGCCATGTCTTTCTGCTCTGTTATCAATGCTGTCCGCAATGGACACCAAGCCCAGCCAGGAATATATCGCGTTACATCAAATAAGCCGAGAAGGCTCAAAGACAGTAGCAGAAAAAGAAACAGCTGCCTCCATCCTGCAGCGTTACATGATATAGTTCTCTTATTACAAGCAGCCTTTCTTTATCTCACATGCAGTAGGCTATAGCTGAAGCTGCAATGCACCATTACGTTACTACCCTCTTGCAACTCGATGTTGGACGCTCGGACCAAACATGGCATAGTAGTGGTTTGGTAATGTTAAGCCCACGATGCCTGAGCTTGACTGGGGGGGGGGGTTAGAGGAACGATGAATTTGAATTCAGATGCTCGGACGCAACCTGTCCATTTTCCCGCCAGGCCTGTTTTACATATACTATCTCTCTCTTTTCTTTTTTGCTTTCTTCTTTGCCGTTCGTCACTGCCCGCTTCTCCGAGGCGTTTTCGGTAGCAGAAAGTAACTCTTAGTTGGTTCATTTCACTATCTACCTATATCACCTTCTTGATATCAGACCTGAGATACAAGGCCTGTCTGTTTCTTTGACGTCTTCCCCTCTATCGTCCGTTGGATCACTTACGATCTACCAGTCTCAACAGCCGAGTCTAGATCCCCAATCCTTTACATCATACTGTCTATCTCGAACATCAGTCTCCACGATAAACAACTCAATCAAGGGAAATATCAGGATTCGTCGCATGTTGCACCAAAGGCGTCACCGAGATAAGCCTTGGCACCTTGGTGGATTGCATGTGCTACTATACCATCAAAGTGCCCAAAGGAGACAGGAAGAAAGACCAAAGGTTGCCGCGGCTGCTACTCTTCTAAACCTCATCTCTCTCTCTTTCCTTGTCTCTGTCAAACCTTTGTCGCCCTCCAAGTCCTATATACAGAAACCAAGGGAGAAAAGGACTCGTCTCGTATGCTGGATGCAACTGCAGCTTTCAGACTCAAGCTTCGACGCAGAAAACAAGTCCAACTCCTCTTAAATGCTTGCCTGTTTTCTTGCCGAGGAAGCTTGGACTTGAGTGTATTCATGCAACAGCTTACTGAAGTTTTCACCTGGTCCAAGCACCTTCCACTACAGAATCCTCACTGTACGAGGCAGTTTTATCTTGACAGCTCCTGTTCTCTCTATGATACAGTTGTGCTAGGCATTGGGCACATGAATCACATGAATTACGCGAATTACACAGCTTGGGATTTGAACATAAAGCCGTTCGACTGAAGATCGCGTCCTCATGCAAAACTCCGTGGTGGATTTTCCAAGATACAAGTATATTGTAAGCCAGTCTGGAACAGGCGCCCCGCCACACTGCGACGTCGACCTCGCATTCAGAAACCAAAGCAGCGCAAAGTTAAAGCCGTACGTCCTAGCCGGTCAGGCTGGTGTCTTTACTACTACAAGCCTACATAGTGCAGTTCGAAAAGCTGGAACTTCACCCACTTGGTCCCGGCCGAAGTAGCCTACTGCTGAGTCAGTCAAGACTTCGTTGCCAGAGTAAACCCCTCCTATCATCATCATGGAGGTAGCACCAGTTCAAAAAGAAACATCAACGCCTTCATATTAGTAAAAGGGGTTGATTTCACCCCTCGTTCTTTTAGAGTGCTCAAGATGTAACCTGCAAGCTCACCAACAACTCTTAGCATCACGTAAAAATACTGATTCGGGCAATATATGTAACGTTTGATTACTCAACACATTTGGCCAGCTAGCTTGGTAAGTAGAGGGTATCGAAGCAGCTGATTGGAATATCCCTACATTCAATGTTGAAAGTAACACCTGGTCCTAGCATGGCACACAGGTAGGTATATATACCTAACTCATACTACGTGCTATAACCATCCTATCGGCGATCTCTTTGGGCGATCTCTTTATAGATATATCATGTGCCTTCATCTATAAAGTGATCATCCAGAACCATCATTACTCTATTCAAAGATCCAATCTAGTGCAAGGTTCGCTTCCAAAATGCAATATTGCCAGCTTTTACTAAATGAACAGCCTTCTTCTATGTCTAGGATTGCTTGAGCTATTAAAAGTTCACCACCAGACTTATAGGAGAAAGGTACTTAGCCCCATAAAATATTATGTACTCCTATGTAGCCTTCCAAGGCTGCCAGCTGCCAGAGTGTTAGGCATATATACAAATGTAAATAGAGTCCAATCCAAGGTTTTAATTTGTAATGCTAAAGCACTTGTCCAATATATACCAAGACCTCCCAAAAGACAAAACCAGAGCTTTAACACCAGTCTTCCGCTGCCAGTTAGACTGTAGACGCACATCTGCCAGCTGGCAGCTTCTGAAGACTATGTAGAGTACATGATGTTTTGTGGGGCTAAGTACCTTGATCCTTTTGATGTCAACTATCGCTATTCAGAAATCTAAACAGCAAAGCTTCAACGGCCTTGAAGATTTATGATAGTGGTAGTATATAGCCAGATTAGGCTTAAGCACCGGAATTGAGCTGTTTAGTATCGTAGAAGATAGTTGGAAGCTATGCTTTGTTTTTAAACATGTATCAAAGAGACAATGATATTGCCTAGCCTTCAAATATCAACGCTCGTCTCTCAGGAACTCACACAATGTTCTCCTGATCATGTCCTCTGACTGTCAACAAACAATCATGAACAGCTTTCAGCGCTGAATCTAATGATGAAAAGGCCATCGAATATTAAATCTAACACCTTCGAAGCGGAACGTCAACAGGCCATATCCCTGGGAAATTCACAAGCCTCTTTTTCCACTTAACCCTGGCCAAAATGAGGGTTTTAAGCCTGCTAAAGATACTTTAATATTTCAGAACCTATCTTCTTTTTTTTTTTTTTTTTAATTCATTAATCTTAGGAAGCTACAGAACCTATCGACATGTATCTATATGATCTTCTTAGTGCCGGAAATAGCGTGTCTTGATAGGTATTTTAGCTGCGTTAACTAGTGGCTAGCTCACCCACTAACTTGATATTAAATTCGTTAGTGTCGTAGCGGCCTCGTGTCTTTCCGGCTACAGCTTGACTAGAGCACTAATTAACAATGCTTTTTTTTTTTAACTTTCTGTATATTATGTTCCTGCATATTGTGACTGTGGTGTTTGCTTGGATTACTAGAAGCAATTACAAGCCCGTTTATATGAATTGTTTGTCAGTTCCCTTGCAAAAGAACCCAAATCTTTCTCTCGCTTCATCTTTCAGAGTTTGGGGCTGAAAAGAGAAAACAAAAATGTGTATTTTGAAGGTAAAAAACAACGGCGTCTCACGGCCTTGAAGCTCTAAGCAAGATATCAGAAACACACCGTTTTTCTCAACCGCAAAAGGACGCTCAAGAAGGTCGAATCTACTTTCCCAACTATGCATATCAGGTACAAATATATCTAATCCTTCGTCCCAATGTTTTGACGTCTCTAGCTCAGGTCTGTCAAAGCAGCAGTCGACTTATGGATAAAGAGTCACGGCGGTGACGATACATCGTCGTATATCCTCCTGTATCCTAATCGGATGGGATCGTCTCGGGCAAGAACAGGGACAGTCCAAGTAGATGAACAACTCGTGACGATGTAGATCATCGGTAGTGATAGATCACATTCAAGAGATCGGCCACTGGATGGTAATGGTCCCATAGATACTAGGTATACCTTTGTAACTGTGTGCCTCTACGAGCAACATCCATATCGCCGGAAGTGCTTGGCGTTTGGCTAGATATACAAATTAGTGCCGTGCTTAAAGTGCCGCCAGCTTCAGGTGTGTCTACAAATCACATAGCGATCCAGAACCATGATGTAACGATTATAGTGTACCTAGATCGATTGCAACATGGTAGTTGGAACACAAAAAGACCCGTAATGCATGTATATCTATCTGTATGAAAAGAATGCAAAACGCATTGGGTGGCTCTCGGACTCTTATTTCCGTTGGTTTGTGCAAGACATAGCTTCAGGTAGCTCGCCGTTTATAGTACTTTGGCCTTAACAGAATAACAGCAAGAGGGACAAAGCACAACATAGCACGGCACAGCACAGCACAGACCCAATCCATTTTAAGGTTCCTGTCCTGTGCTTGATATATGCTGTAAGTTCATCGGTCACCGTTGCATTAGAATACGAATCTCAGCTGGACAGCCAAGCAGTACAAATGAAAAAGAAAAAAAGAAGGGCATTACAGAACTTCTGTGCTTGTCAAACTTATTTCTCTTATTCTTTGTGCATATGCAGGAACACTCGAGTATAAACGTGTTCAAGCGTCCGAGCACAGCTTATAGCAGTTGATTTAATATATCTGATAGTATCAGGAAAAAGGCATCTTAGCTAGCTGGTAGTGTCATCGCAGACTAAGTCAAATAATCAGCCTATTATCGACCTATATGATATATTATCGGTGCTTGGTGGTCATATATCTCGCTTATTAGTCTAGTAATCGTCCGATTTTATGCAATAAAGTCCTTATCGTCGAGAATAGATGACAGAGTCAGCTGAAAAGGAACCATTCACAATACATGACACAATACATGATTTAATTTCACTGTTTCTGTGATAATGTTAGTGACTTCAACTACGACTCTATCATATCTCTGGTGAACTATATGGCGCTCTATATCGATAGTTCATGTTGACACATGGATCCTGAAAGTCTTGTCGAAAGTGTAGGGTACTGCTACACAACTCATATTGTATAGTCAACCAACACACGCGATGTATGACGTATTTCTTGTAAACAGATTTACCAGCTTCGTTACCGCTGAATAAAATAAAAATAAATAAAATAAACTGCGGTTCAGCCATCTTCAGCTATCCATGGTTCTTCTCACGGTACCACCTAGGCATCGTGACTAGAACAGCCACCACAATGAAAGCTGCTACTATACTATTATAGACCGCCAGCGGTAGCTAAAAACGGCAGATGACCTCAGCGTAGCCAGTCTCATGTATCTCACCAGGCGACTAGCAATAAGGTCGGCGTACCTGAATATCAGGTCATCTTTTTGTAGTTTCCTCCTACCTGATTATCGGGTTTCTTCTTCGGTCGCTTATGTTCATAGAAGCCCTGCTTGCTTTTTGTTTATCATAGAAGAGGCTAATAGTTTCTCATCCTTTTACATTAATGTCTTCGACGTCTCTTTTCTTATGTAGAGAAAAGCCTTCAGATGTACCCAAATCAAGGCATATTAAACAAGGATAGTCAAGGATGTTAGACTATCAGCAGGCACTAGTTTAGTTGATCAGATTCAGCCAGCTTTTGTTTTTATATATGGCAAAGAGGCGCTGACGGGAGGCAAAGAAAAAAAAAAAGCAAATACATAATACAATATCTTCGGGTATCGTGCCTCTGCATATCTATCACACACGATATAGTGCGTTGGGAGATTACTAAGTCATGATACTCTATATCTTACATAACAGCGCCGCTATGATAAGCGAGCATAAAATCCCAACTATGGGGATAAATTTCAAATCGATGGGCCGCCTCGATAGATTCAGTCATGCTAGTCTGTATGTATAATGTGTAGCTAGTTATAGCAAAGAATTACTGAAAAGAGACTAATTTGGGAGCATAACTCTTGACAGCACCTTATAGACGGGCCGTGATTCACTCAGGTCTCCATCGGTAATTGTTATAGGTGTCACATGTAGTAAAACTGTTCATTGTACACATGTGAAGCCGCCAGTCAAGCAGAAACAATGTCTCGCCCAACCATCCAATATACAAACCTGGATTACAAAGCGGCACATGTCTAAGACTTTATGAACGTTGATCGCAAGACTTTCTTCTCTGTCTTTTTGCACATCACGAGACAAATCAACTTAGCTTCGTAAGATAAGGGCATGACAACTGGACGGAATTTAGGCTAATAGTATATCAGAGTATTCTTTTGGGTCCGGAACTGATTTGCAATCTACACGTTAATCAATGATTAGTCAAGCTGCCCATCAAATTCTCAATTTCAAGGTCTACCCCAACTTATGTCCTTTAGTAGTGTAATATCATAACCCTATATTCCATAAACCCTATATCTCGTCATAAGTTGCAGGCCCGGGCACAAACCTTAGATCAAAATATTTGTCATTGTTGTAACAAGGATAACGCCCACGTTGTTTTCTCGACAAATAAATTTCCCGCTTGGCTGGACAAATAAGTAACAAATATTTATGCCGATTAAAAAGATTGTATAATGTCTCATAGCAATCTTGGCTGTTGAGAGAACTGTAATCTCTCACCTGTCATATGTGACCCTCAAAATATGTGTACAATCTTGGTCTTATGTTTGTGCTTGCTCCCTTTTAACAGCATATTTATATGTTAACAGCATGGCTCAAGTTGAGCTACGCTAAAAGTATATGCAAGAATCGATGATATTGTTACGCATTCCAATACTAGATCATCACATCGGGGATATATCGAATTGTATCTTCGCCAAAAGATCTCAAGAAAAGACTGTAAACTCTTCAATAAATTGGGACTTTGTGATCTTTGGAGGTACCATGACGACAGCATATATGGATCATCAAATATCATAGAATACTACTGGAAAGCAGTTCGTAAAGAATAAGAACAAAAACTATCGTAAGAATAAGACCATAGTCCAGGGTAAAAAAGGGCAAAAAGACTTCTTTGCCATGCCAATACAGAACAGTTTCCATTGGTCTTTCGCTGTCTGTCCCCTAAAACTATCTGTAGGGCGTGGTGAGGTTACAGTTAAACAGGGACCTGAATATTGCCAAAGAACAGAAGTCAAGACAGAAAAAATATACAATATTTACAGGGCCCAGAAGCTGGCAACAGGGCTCTTTGTGAGAGAATGAGGATAAAAAAAACCAGTAATAGTGACGCGATGTTACAGCAGTTATGGCGATCTTATGGATAAAAACATATCTTAATATATTTTTTTTCCAGCGAAGAGACCATGTAGCCTAAAGCCTGGTTATTATTATTTTTATATCTTACATTTTTTAACACAGCTCGGCGTTCTTTGTTTGACATCAAAGGCCTAGCAAGAAAATCAATATGGATTATGCAACCTCCAGGAGATAGCCTCACTATAGACCACAATGCCATGAATAGAAGCATAGAATGTACTTATGTAGCATTAAAAAATTGATCTCCCCAATATATTGTGGATTATCATCAATTCATTCTATACATGTTCTTTCTTCATAAGATCTTCAGACAGTAATCTATCATACTGGCGATAATGATGACCGGAGCCTTTTTCTACAGAAATAGTGCACAATAATACAACAATAGGAACAGCCAGCAGCATCACATGAAGAAATTATACACAAAAGATCCCAACAAATACTAAGAGTTGGAGTTAAAGCCGGTGGAGGCACAAGCGAAGGCGGCTTGAACGATCATCACCGGATTTACTTGCCTTTGTATCGCTCTTTATTCCGTCTCTCCGGGAGGCGAGCTTGCGTAAAGGAAAATCACGATGCGGTAGATATAGCAGTAGCACAGATCGATGTGATTTTCGGCAGCCTCACCTTGATCAATAACGCCCCAGCCGCCCTCTGAACCACCCAGCAATATTTACAGTTCCCGAGAGCATGGCTTCTAGTGCTTTCATATCCTCTGTTATGTGTCTATATGGCCTCATGTTGGCTAATTGCAATCATGAAAAATAGAGCTGAATCCAGCTGTCTACATAGGTAATATACAGAAGCAACAAACGTAGGGCAATAGGGAAAACGGCACATGAGAAAAGAAAAAGAAAAAAGATATCATCAGGGTATACGATGATAGCCGGCGTCATGGGTCTTGGCTAGTAATTCATCAATTTAATACAAATAGTTGCAGATAAAAGGACATGGGGCTAGAAGCGAATAACTATTAGACTTTCCAGTACTAATACATCTAACAACGGAATTCTAAGCGAAGCAGAGTAACGAAACAAGATGAGAGAAGAAGAATAGTTTCTAGCCACTATTGATGTAGTTTTGTGCGTTTTCTTTCACCACAGGATAGCTTACGTAAGTGTGTGCATAGCAAGAGAAACCAGGTTTTTTTTTTTCCATTTTATAAATCAAACTGTGGCTTACATATTGCATGTAAGTGACAGACTGATATATTTCCCAACGTGGTAATCTGGACACTTTGGGAAATGGCTTTTGTTTTGTTTCTAGAATGCCAATGTACCTTATCTTTATTATGGCAATTTGCCAACGCTGTATCAGCCAATGTTTGTGGTGGTTGTCGGCCAGTTTTAGTCGTCATTATTTGAATAGGGAGTATTTCATATTTCATATATATTACATATAAGAGGTATAATTGTAAATCATGCTCTATATAGGTACATATGTGTCTTTCTAATGGCATGTTCTCTCTCATAAGATCAATAGTTCCGCCCTCCCTTTTCCCTATCGATCTAGCAATGATATTTATAGGAAATTGGGACACACTTGGGATAAAGTTCGTATTGGAAGAATACAAAGAAGCTGAGAATAATTCTTCTATCACTAGGGGGGGCCGAAATAAAGAACGAGACTACTATTGAATATCATTCCTTGTGATTTTCTAGTGCCAATAACGATAGGACGGACTCACTGTTTATATGGAAACGAGAAAACAGATGGTTTAACGGCGAGGAAGCAGGGCGTTAGTAGGCCGTAAGTTGGCGGGCAGATGATGGCCCATGCACAGTTCGTCGTACCACAGCACTGACTCCCTTCTAGGAGTATACGTAGTAGTACATATAGTATGAGATAGAGGGAAAGAGCCATGTTGTCCACGGTGTCAGGAAATAGAAGATAAATAGAATACTCGCAAAGAATGGGACGTGGAAAAGGGGCCCTGGCCTTTGTAGAGCGGAAAAGGGAACTTCGAGATATCAAGGACGAAATGCCTAAAGGTGAAAACAACACAATGATATTGACTAAACGAACAGTGACGTGTCGGAGGTTTCCTTGCACGTTAAACCGAGCCTTTCAGCGCTGCAAACTCTAGTTGATATTGACAAATAATAGGAATTAGTAGTTCATGCTGTAGGAGCCGGCCTTCATTTCGGCCCTCTACAATTTGTATTTGATGCCTTCCCAGCATAGAAAAGGATGAAGGGGCTCGGTATCAAAGCCGGGCCAAGCAAAAAGAAAAGAAGAAGGAAAAGAAAAGAAAAAAACGCCACGAAACAATTGGACGAGAAAGCCTACTATGATAAATGATAAATGCTTGCAACGACTTGCTCTAGCCTCCACTAACGAATTTATCAAGCCTGCCGCGTGCAGGGCAGATTAAGAATGTCTTGGATGTGACAGGCTTCTAAACATCAGTATTACAGTTAACAATAAGCTGTCAAGTTGACTAGACGGCGTATTTTCTCCGGTGATAACCCTCAGGGGACAACCAAGAAAAAAAGAATATAGGCTGTTAACAGGTCATTCATGGCATGGAGAAACAAAACAAGCTCACTTTTTTTAATCTTGAAAAGAAGATAAAAACACACAACTGTTGACATTGTCTTTCATAGCCATCAGCTTACAGCACAAACCCTAGCTGACTGACTAGGTAGTAGCTAACCCTTCACACTGGCCAAGGTTACAGGTGATCATTTTCACCTATAATTCTTACGGGATAAAGTAGAAAAAACACGGAAGAAAATAAAATCAAAAAACACTGTTGCTCTCTTGCACAGAGCTCAGAAACATTATTTTCGGTTGTATTCCTTATATTCCTTCCCGGACTTTGCTTTCTGAAGGCCTTGCAAGCTCTGGTCCATCAACAGATGTCAAACAATTAATAGGTCCTGTGGCTTACCGGGGCTGGATCTCTAAAAGTAAGCGGTACAAGTTTTTATTTTATCTTCATTTTGATCAGGGTGGAGATGGAACTTTAATAGCTATGTAGCACCTCGGTATCCTAAGATACACAGCCCTGAACTGATACTAGTATACAATGCAAGGTGAAGGACAACCTGCTTCTCAACAGTGACAGGCCACTGAGATACAGAACATTTGTTATGGTTTTGTTATATGCTATTCCTGCGCATCTCAACTTCTAATCCTTTCCGGGGAAAAAAACAAACACCTCATTGGGAACCTGTTACTAGAGAGCTGATGGACGAGAAAACCAGGTTTTCTCATCAGAATCTTCTGATGGCGCAGGACATTGCAGGTGTAATGATCATCGTGACTTTGACATAGTCACTTGCTGTCTTCTCGGCATTTAGCCTGGTTAGCTATTAATCACTCCAATGGTTTAGCGTAGCTTGGACCGCCTGATATGTGACGTACTTACATGTCTTTTGCCTGCTTGTGTAAGATTTGAACAATTCCTTGCTTCTCCCTGGCCCAGCCTTGTTCGATAACAGCGTCCAACCTACTTTCTTTTTTGTTCTAGTGGTGGGATGATGGAACATTCGTTTTCTTGGGGACGCCGGTTATGGCGAGAAATATAGTGTCCCTTAAATCATGTTCTAGTGTTTCCAGATGGCCATCCCGAAAGGGAGAGTGAAATCTAATCTTGGCCATGAAGAAAGTCTACGGCTACATAAGATGCATGTTCTCCCTTGGAGTGGAGGATAACTGTTGTAAGGACAAATCATGAGGTCAAGCGTGCCTTTGGTGTTACGTATTGATGATGCCCCGGCCTAAATTGACGTTGAGGGAAGTCTTTTTGACATGAACAAAACGATAGGAAATCAAGCCACGATTTCAGTGCAAGAAAAAGATGCCTATCGAATTATGGACTGCAGTTGTGGTTGTCTACCTCGACTAATTTGCAAGATTTGCTAGCCCTGTGAAGGAGCCAGCACTTGCTTATATTTGCAGAAAATAATGTTGCTAAGCGTTCCAGCAGCAAATAGACAGACAGAAGACGATCATTTTCCTGGTCTGGCATCTTGTAACAAGCCTAAAAGTCTGCACCGTTGCTCAGTTGCTAGACAATCCCTCCTAGAAGCCAGGCATCTTCTGTACATGCTCAAGTATCGACAATGGAGGGGCTTAGTAACAGATATCATAGTAGCTGATTAATAAAGAAATAACATCAACTGGTTAGTTAGTACACGCGGCACTTTCTTTCTAGTCTGTGTTTGCCCTCCTAGAATATTGCTTTAGGTTCAGTGCAAGACTTCCGGCGGGCCGAGAAACAATATCATGTTCAAGCCATTTAATACCAAGACTTGGCTCCGACTAACACTACAGCGAGCAACTAACTTACCACTAGGACTGTTGCTAGTGTCAGGGCAAGGAAGTGGCTGCTTCCTTAGGCGATCCTGGAGTGCCCCAGCTCATGCTAGAACCTGGAAAAGGATGCTCCGTCACAGCAAAGCAGCCCGGCGACGTGAGAAGAGAAGCATGTGTCTGAGAGCCAGCCAAGCCCGGCAAGCCCAGCAACAGAAGACAAGCACAAACTGCTACTACATCATAGTTAGCCAAGCGAAGAGAAATGAAGACGAATTCACTTTTGAGCTAGAAGGAATGTTCGGAAAAGGCAAAGCCAAGGGTATTTAGGACAGGGCTGCGACGATCATCAGTCACTGCGCAAGCCGTCTAAAAGTCCTATATTGGGCTAAAGCAAAGAACAAGAAAGACAAAGTGAATTCGAGACCAACGATCTGACTGTGCCAGGCAGAAGGCAAAGGCGCCGAGCTGACATGCATTCGGCTTGCCATAAGCAAGTCAGAAGGATATATCAGAGTCTTTCTTTTGACGCCTCTTCTTCCTTTGTAGGGAACATATCCTCGTCGCTCCGATTAGACTTGACTTTGACCAGCTGTTTCTCGTCTGGTGAGTAGAGACGCAGCAATATGTGACGAGGCCTGGCGAGAGACATGTCTCGATTCTGGCGGCTGTCTAAAAGGCGATCAAGACGGGTGTAATTGCCGTAGAATGTCAATGTTATTGCCAGAGCACGAAAGAGCCCAAAGAGTATCGCAAATCGTAGTCCCAAAGCTCGATTGGACAAAAGAGCCTGCTTCTGAAGGACGAAATCGTAAACTTCTACTTTGTATGGCGGATTGGCTGGTGGTCGTTCCTTCCTATCTTGAACGTGTTCCTGAAATCAGATGCACGCACGCCGCTTAACCCCCCCAAAAAAACTAGCCCCAAAGCGAAGAAGGAAGGAACAAAGCTGTGAGTAGGTAGCAGCGAAAAAAAGCAAAGAAGGTGGATGCAGTTGCAGCTTTGAGCTGAATAAAGCCGCCTGAGAAGAAACTACGCCAAAAACACAGCCGTCCGCAGCTTCTGGTTTTATTTCTGTTTCCTTCCTTGTTTTTCTTCATCCACATCTGATTTTGTCAGCCTGGTGCTCTTTCCTATCTGGCACCTGGTTTCTTGGAAGATATCACGATACTTTTCTCTTCCCCTTCTTTGTTGTTCCTTGTTCAGCTTAGCTGCTGTGTGGCCTCTCTCTTTAGCTGGAAGCTAATTTCGCAGGCCCTGCTTGCTTCTCTGCTATGCTTTCAGAGTGTTATATTGTCTAAGACTGACAACTGCCTTCTTCGTTCTTTGATCGAGCAGAGAATACAGCAGAACAAAAAACAAGACATACAACCGACGCACGCACCAGCTTCAAGCTTTTGTCTCGTGCTTTCGCGAACCTATTGGCAAGGTTTGAGCTCGTTGTTATCTTTGCTCTATTCCGCGAGTACCAACTCCCAAGCTGCTTCCAAGACGTTGATATTGATGCTTATATGCCTGCTTGATTGTTTACTGAGACTCTGAGTGCCAATTTCTCTCGTACCAATAACCGCCATCGACCCAGATACTTTGCTTGCAAACGAGGGGTTTTTTTTTTTTTTTGCAACACCCGCATCGTATTTCCGACGACCTTGTTCGATACTCTTTGTTCGACACCGCCACGAGAACACTTGGGCTCGAATGTCGACCAACAGACACCTGCTCGGCTTCACTTCTCAGCGCCACACCGAGGACGAGAATTCGTCGATTTCTGCTGCATCTACGGAGTTGCGTTTTCTGCAGCCCACTTCTTACGTCCGGTGCTGCGTTACCTTGCATTGCATTGCATACACTTGTCATACACTTGTCCTGCATATAAGCTGCACCTGATCCCGAACCCGAGTAGCATTACATCAGATATCTTCTGTACCGGAACCAGAGGATAGGGTCATATAAATCCAGGAACAGGAAAAAAAGACTTGTCTAAGAAGTGCAGAACTCGCTCCGGCCTCAACATATCGCGCTGCACTGCCTGTTCAACTGTTGCTCGCACAACTGTGTCACTCAAACCAGCGGAAAGATACAACAGGGAATTTGCTCCCCAGACATCTAGAGTCCGTCTTACGCCCTGCGCCCTCTGTCGGCCTTGTTTCTATATTGGTGATACTGAAAAGTTCATCGACATATCGGCCTGCCTCGCAGCTATCGGGAGATCTCTTCTCGCCTCTCTTTCTGCATCCTGGTCTGATCTCTGCGGTGGCCGCCGTCTTTCCGCCTCGGGAACAAAGCATCCGAGTGTTCTTCTTTCTCCAGTGCTCTTTGTCTGCTCTGCATCGTCTTCTATCGTCTAGGGCCTCCCCCACTAAAAACAAAACAAGAGCTACGGTCGACGGAAAGCGCACAGCACCCTCAGACGATCAACAACTAGCGTGTGGGTGTATGAGCGTATGAGCGTCAGACCCCCTGCTAGCCCGTCACCACCCTGGCTGTTTTGTATGGTCCTTGCAGAAAGGCCAGCCCATCGCTTTATTCGGCCTGCTTTTATCGACGGCCTGCGATATTTGAACTCGACCGGGGTTCTGCCTGTTAAGACTCTGGCCTCTCCCAAATTTGACAATTTTGGAAGACGCATGGCCAGTCCTGGGGCTCAACTTGACTAGACCTTGCCGATCCATCATTATTACCCTTCTTTTTTAGCAGTTCCAGCTGCTCACCAAGTCTACAAGTATATGTATACTTGTACTAATACTGTACACACAGTCACTTATTTGTTTGTTGTTGACTTTCTGTTCTGATATTGCTATATCCTCCTTGCTGGCCAGTCCCAGTTTTCCTACTTCCCGTCTGCCTTATATCATCGTCCCCTGGCACTTTGGTTTGGCACTGGCCTCTTCTCCCGACAACCACTCTTTTCTTCTTCGTTCTGTTCTTGTCCATTTGCTTTTGTTTACTGGTTCGCCATAGCTTCGCCCGCCCTACAGAAACGGACGCTTCACGGAGTCTCTTGCCTCTACCACGAACCCAACTACGGCTTCTTCTCGTGTCCTCACTGTGCCCTGCTCTGAGTTCCCTGCCTACCTACGTATATACTTACTTGCTGCCCGTAAACTAGTAGTTGTGGCCTGCCTTACCTGTGCTGCGACCTCACCCGGCTTTGCTTTTTTCTGGTTCCATCAAGTGTCCTCGCCCATCCTTATCTTATATATTGACACTCCTTGATGTTCCGGTAGCATCCCGCTAGCACCTCGCCTTGCCCTCTGTCCTCGCTGCACGTTCTGTAGTTGCTCCTTATTTTATCGGGTTTTATTTTATTTTTTATTTCTCACCCGCTGTCCACCATGGGCCGAACTTCAAAGTTTTCTTTTCCTGTCCCTAGTCGCAGGAACAGGAATTCTCAAATATCTTTATCTTCACAACCACCACCACCAATCTTCGAGAATCCCACTCCAATATTTTCCAGCAAGATCGATCAGATTCTAGGCAACGGCCAGCAACAGCCATCAGTCTCGCAACACTACTTGAACCAACAACGTCGTACTAGTGTTGCTTCTTCACATTGGGAAACCGCCAGCACTTCGGCTATCAGTGTCGCAATTTCAGACACCACCACCGTTGCTCCTACCGTCCATGGCCTCAGTGTGTTAAACGAAGATACTGAGAACAACAACTGGGACAGCGAGTCTGCTATTGTGCCCAACTATCACTTTAGACACAACAACAAACATCTTTCCATCACTCCTTCCATTGCTTCTTCAGACGCCGCAAGCCTCCTTAGACGCTGTAGTTCAAACTCCACCATCACCTCTTTTTACGACAAGTCTAGAGTACCTTTGTCCATCTCTCAGCAAACCTCATCTTCCGCCATGGCCAAGGGATACCCGAATAAGGCGTCTTCCATCCTAAACATGGAGGGTACTGCCGGCCCCAAGAAAAAGCCTACCAAGTTGAAGATCGCCAATTTCGTGCGCGGAAAGCGTAGCCAGACTAGTCTTCGCTCCGACGGTGCATATGAATCTGGCCTTTCGCCTGGCTCCAGCATTTCACCAGCCTCTACCTGCTGCCCTAGTCCTATGTCTTCTATCACCGAACCATCACCAGTGGAGCCTAGTAAATATCGCTTCGGCCGCAAATTCCTTCAGCCTTCAAACCGGCGTCTCAAGAGTCCTTCTAGTACGCCAACATTAGTACCCCAAAAGACCTCCACAACTGAGCTCAACAGCCTGTATGAACACTATGAGCGTATGACGTTTAGACAAGTTCATGATGAGGAGGAAGAGCTTGAGCAGATGCCTGCGTCCGAGCCACCTATGAGCACCGAAGAAGAGCTACGACTAGAAAAGCTGGCTGCTGCTGCTCTTCAAGAGGTTGCCATCATTAGCGAAGAACAGTTTATTGCTGCTCGGCCCGCACCAAACCCACCCTCTCTGAGCCAACATCAGAACAAGTACTCATCACCGGCACTGCACCGTGAAGCTCATCCTGTCATCCATGAGCCACATCCCGGACACGAGTATTTCAACCCGAACATGGCAGTATCACCACGGGCTAGAGCTGTTGCTGCTGATGATTGCAATGCTAGTCTGTCTAGCAGAGTCACCAAGACTTCCAAAGCATCAAGAGGTTCGAATAAGAAGTCGAGTCTTATTGAAGCCGACCTCAAAGAGCGTAGCATGCTATCACTTTCGTCTGACTCTGAAGACGACACCGGCTCTGTATTTTCTGCCACTAAGACTTCTGCTCCCCAGCGTGCCTCGATCTGCACTTCCATGAGCAGCGATGTTAGCATACACACCAACGAGGATCGCCTTGCTCGTAGCCCATCTCACAAGTCTTCTTCTACTAGAAGGACGAGCTTCGCCCCGACCAACACTTACCTCACGATCCCTCATGACCAGCCCATGCCCCGGAATACGCGCCCTACTGGTACCCGTCCAACTTCATCCGTGTGCTCTTCACCAAGATCTCCTGCTTCAAACTCCACCAAGCCTCCAATGCCGCCTATCATTTCCGAGGCCGCTCAAGCTAGCAGTGCTAGATGTGCCAGCACTATCCTCATGATGCCCGCTAAGCGCATCAACCAAGCCGCCATGGGTGATGCGCCTATGCGCGCCCTACCTTCCCTGCCTCAGCGCAATGCCTCCGTGTGTTCCAACTCAACTGGAAGGGCTACACCCCCGCATAGCCCGACGTCTATGGAATTCTACGTCAACCCTGTTACTCGCACATCTCCCGGTGACTCTCGCATTATGGCTGTTACCAGACAGGAGGAACTTCTTCTGGCAGCTTTGAGACAGAAGCGTGCTCGTATGAGAGAGAACATCATCTCCGAACTTGAGGAGGAGAACGTCCACCAGCACAGTGCACGCGCATCTCAGAATACGATCACCGAAGCCAATGTCAATACTCGTCGCCTGTCTGTCAGCTCGAGGGCCTCTGCCAGCACTGTTGGTAATGGATCGCACAGAACATCGTTCAACCACAGAACCACTGCTCAAAGCGCTAGCATGATGAAGCAGATGCCCGTCTCCCAACAACAACAACAACAAAACTCCGACTTCTTCCCCCGCGATCGCAAGCCATCGTTGACACCCTCTATCAAGAAGGAGCGAATCATGCTATTCCTAAACCCACCGGAAGAAGCTGCTGAGGCTTCTGATATTGGCGAATATGCTGATGATAGCGATGATGATGACATCTCCAGCGATGACTTCTTCCGTCTGCCTGAGCCGCCCAAGCACACCTACTTGAGACGTACTAGTACGGCGTCGATTCCCGTGGTGCCTACGCCACTCAAGGCCCCCATGCCTTCATCAGCCGTTGATAACGTACGCATCGCTCCATCATCGAATGGTAGCGACATAGATATCATGATCACCGGAGCGGGCATTCCCCGTCCTGATTCGCCAATCTCGCCTCTCGAGAATGTGATAGTGGATGCTACATCTATGCAAAGACGTAAAGCTGCTAGACTCAGCGCCGTCGGTAATGGACATGGCGTCCCCTACTGGGGTGATGATGATTAGAGAACATAAGAAACAGCAAGTATGACTTTGCTTTATATCCTTTCTTGGGATAATTTTCTTTCTCTACGATTTCTTAATGAGTGAAACAAAAAAGAGAAGGACACTCACTACTTCCAATCATTTCCTCTCATACTACCAACTTGTAGTATTAACCGCAGTTTTTTTTTCCTTTTACCTAATGATACCACCGCCTTCTTCTTTTTACTCCCCATCAACCTTTTTTTCTTCTTTTTTTTCCTTTTGTCTCTACATATCTTCCCTTTGTCGAATTTCTCTTTGGATTTACCTTATCATCTACCCACCCATATTCATGGTTTGATGTGTGTTATTTCTATTGTCCCCCATTTTTCGGGGGTTTTCATCTTTTGTTTCTTTTTTTATCCCCCTTTCCTTTGTAGCCTTAATGATTCACCTGAGATGATTTCTTCATTCCTGTTACTCCTGCTACTTTTTATTACTATTATCACTGCTACTTCTTATCATTGTCGATTTTCGATTTGTTCATTATCTATTTCTTCTCTATTGCCAAAGGCCTTTCTTTTTTTCTTTCTTTTCAACCTTCGATCTTTTCCTGAATATCTATCTGGAAACTCATTTTTTGTACATTTTTATTTATCTATCTATATTGATAGAGTTCACACTCTACGTTGTTTCTGAAACATAATGAAGATAAATCCCATTTCTATTTCTTACTTGACAGTCTATTGTAACCAGTCTTTTAAAGCGTCGTGATTTGTGATTTGTGTACGATATGGTACATCTATACATAGTGTTTTATATAACGCATCTTTGCATGTAATCTTATACATTTACTTTTATTTATTTAATGATTGATACCCAATGAAACAATCATCAGGCCTACAAACTAGGGAGAAAAGACACAGCAATAAGTGCATTTTTCAATGTCGACATGTATGACATGTCTACACAGCAGAACAGATAATGTATTTATTATGACAGAACGCAAAAAAAAAGCCAATGGCTCTTCTCTAGTAGGTCGAACCCTCAGGAGGCTGCGGGATCTTCTTGTTGGAAGCCTGAGCCATGTACCTCCGTAGTTCGATGAGGACGGTCTCCATGGTGTGGTCGCGCTTCCACTCGTTTAGGCACGGAAGATGGCGAGGATCGACCTGGCCGTTGGAAGGATTAACAGCGGGCAAGTTGACCATGCTGATAAACTGAATCGTAGGGGGAACGTCGGGGTATTGCGGGCCGCAGTGCATCTTGAGAGAGTAGATGCGGTTCTCATGAACGCTCTGTGGGAAGTGGTTAGATGATGTTACGATTATTGCCAGATGGGACGGTCGAAGCGGAGTTTGAAGTGAAGAAGGAGACATACGTGGGGAGGACCGATGATGGTGCCAGTCCAGCTCGACATGAGTAGATCTTCGGGATCTTCAAGACCATAGGAGCAGGCCTCTGTGTGACAAGAAACGGGTTAGCTATATGCTGATGCTAATGACGATACAGCTCTACAGTCTTTCAATACGAGCAATTACTGCCGCGGCCGATGACTACATCGTGAGAGCGATAATAAAGATGGCGGTTGAACGGAGGGGCTAGATCGTGAAAGCTAATGACTATGCGCTGGGCATATTTCTGTCGATTTGGGCCATCTTGAGCATTGAATCGGCGTATAGCGAGTATTTTGATTTGTTAAAGGGAGAGAGGAATTTAAAAAAAAAGAACTAACCAGCACCGAGGCCCTTCTCGCCCTTTTCCAGCTCTTCGAGCAACCGGAAGTTTCTGGGGATCTTGGCGGGAGTAGCCATTTTTTTGCTTATAAGAAGTTGTTTTTGTCGACTTGATAGATATGAAAAAAAAAAGAGAAGGCAAAGCCTGAGATACAAGCAGATAAGCAAAGAGTTAGGCTACAGGAGTCTAGATATTCAGATTGGCAATATGAGAACCTGCTTTTAGTATGTGAAGTGGTTTTTGGCTGGGGGTTTTGAGGGTTTGTAGATGCTAAAGCAAGCTCATGGGCTTGGGAGGGGTCGGCGTTCTGCTGAGTCAGCCGGTACCACGGCAGCGACGATGAAAACGAAACAAAGATGTAGAAATAAATAGTTGTTGTAGCAGCGGGATTTGGATTTATTAGCGGTTGACTTTGTATTATAGCTCAATTAACATGTCTAACAGACAACCAACTCATCGCAAGATATCATGATAGCACTATTGTGTGGTTTTAAGAGCAGTGTTCAGGGCAAATATAATAACTAACATTAACTTGATATTTTGTGGTTGTTGTTGTTGATCAGAGACACTGGTCACTAAAGCTAATATCGGTTAAGCTTCGCTCGCATTAAACCATAAGGAAGTATTTCCGTTCAACGTACAGATATGTATCAACACTATTGACAATGCTATACCTGCGCTGCACTATACTGCACAGGGCCGCACATATGACAATGGGAAACAATGTTTGGGTTCGGTATATGCTGAGGATCACTACAAGGATTATGACGTATGAGATAGCTAGCTAGTAGATTGTCTCGTCGCAACACAGTCTAGATGCAGCATCATGCATGTAGTGATAATATTTCACTGCACCCGAAGGTGTCGGCTGTCTGTATGGATAGGAGAACTTCTGATAGCCGATGCGCGTATTTTAGGCATCTTTGCGCCCGAGTTATCCATAGTTCCGGCTTGGGCACGAGCCATTGGGCAATTTTGCTAGCCCACGGAGACTTAATAGAACTATTTGTAAAGGTTAAGCGCTGGGCTGGGTTGACGGAGGGGCAATTCGGAGCAAGGCTGGGTTATGGGAAAAAAATAACAAAGACAGCTGTAAAAGTTGGCTCGATTATTGTAGTGGATAGTTCAGCCGATATTTATCCAAATAGTCCGTTTCTACTAACAACAGCCGTGAGTTTGATTCTCTTCCCTCCCTCTGCTTGCGAACCCGATGCCATTGACTGTCTAATTAATAGTCTCATTTTCTCGTGAAACTCGAGCAAGCAATCTACTAGTTTCAGCAAGCGTTTGCACGTTCAATTGATGGTTATTTGCTGCCAAATTGGCCCTACCGTTCTTTCTATTTCGAAATAAGAAAACGTAGTGTCACCTGTCACCACTTGATTAAATTCGACAAATACAATAGAACGGACTTCGACTAGCACCGACACTAGAAGACAATTGAAGCTCTACACTGGCTTCCACTCAGATAATTTTTTCGCTCGCTACTCTCCAATATCCTCTTCTACGGTACGATACCAGTGCACATCATGAGCTTCGCTGCTTCAAGAACAGCCCGTGTGGCTGTTGCTGCCCCTCTACTGCGGACCCAGCTCCGCTCAATCGCCAGCTCGCCTCGTCAGCTAGTGAGCTCTATGAGCTCATTCGGCAGCGGTGTTGGCATGGGCAGTGGTGGCCCTTTGACGCCGACGTATTTCCAGAGACCTTCGTTGCCTGCCAATACAATCATCCGCTTCGTGCCACAGCAGACGGCGTGGATCGTTGAGCGGATGGGAAAGTTCAACCGTATTCTAGAACCAGGTCTAGCTATCTTGATACCTTTTATCGACCGGATCTCTTACGTCAAGTCCCTCAAGGAGGTGGCCCTCGAAATCCCCAGTCAAAGTGCCATCACCGCCGACAATGTCACCCTCGAACTTGACGGTATCCTGTACACACGGGTGTTTGATGCCTACAAGGCTAGGTAAGTTCCTGACAAGCCAGTAAACATCCAAACCCACGGTGAATATAGTTAAAGCTAACTTTGTACTAGTTACGGAGTCGAGGATGCCGAGTATGCCATCTCTCAACTTGCCCAGACTACAATGCGCTCGGAAATCGGCCAGCTTTCTCTTGACCACGTGCTCAAGGAACGCGCTGCTCTCAACACCAACATCACCCAAGCCATCAACGAAGCCGCCCAAGCGTGGGGTGTGACCTGCCTCCGTTACGAGATCCGTGATATTCATGCCCCCGAAGGCGTCGTTGCTGCCATGCACCGCCAAGTGACGGCAGAGCGTTCCAAGCGTGCTGAAATTCTAGAATCAGAAGGTCAACGCCAGAGTGCTATCAACATTGCCGAGGGTAAGAAGCAGAGTGTGATTCTCGCTTCTGAAGCCCTGAAGGCTGAACAAATCAACCTGGCTTCTGGTGAGGCCGAAGCCATCCTCATGAAGGCTACGGCTACGGCAAAGGGTCTGGATGCTATCGCTAAGACTATCCACGAAGGCAAGGATGCTGCTCAGGGTGCTGTCAGTCTGTCAATTGCCGAGAAGTACGTTGATGCTTTCGGCAAGCTGGCCAAGGAGAGCACGGCAGTGGTGGTTCCCGGCAATGTTGGTGATATCAGCAGCATGATTGCCTCCGGCCTGGGTGTATACAGCAAGATTAGCCAGGCTCAAAGGAAGACACAGCAGCAGACCCCTGATAGCAATTACTCTTCAATTATTGATGAGCGCCTAAACAAGTCAGAAGCGCGTGAGAACGCCCTTCTAGAAGCTTTAGACCAGAAGGCTAAGCAACTGTAAATGGAGAGGAAGACAAAAGCAGCACTGTAAATTGTACTAAGTTCTAAAGTTTATAGGGAGGGTAAAAGAGTAGGAGTGTAATAGTACAGTGGTGTTTTAGCGAGTGTTGGAGAGGCGTTATTATGTTCTGTTTAGATTTTGTTTATTCTTTCCTTTCTTTTGATGTCGTTTTTTTCTCATCTTTTTTTTCTTTCTTCTTTCTTTTCGGTTGGGGCGATCAGGTTCTTGTTGCTTTTCTGCACACTCATATTCTTATCCATCACTGCTGTCAAAAAGCGAAGTCTTGTAGCCTCCATATCCTTCTTGTCCTACAACTCTTATAGCGGGAGATTTGCGCACCAGGATATTGATATTTCTTTTTCCTGGATACGATTTTCGGCACATAGCACTCTAGCAAGCATACCATGTAATAACACAACACAACAACACACTCACAAATATACAACAAGTTTAGCATTCTTGACTGCAGTATCTGTATGTAAGTATGTATTTGTAGGCATGGGGTTCACAAATAGCGCTATCTCGAAGCTTGGGACGTTTTAATGGATATTGGCCTACATGGGAAAGCGGTGGGGATTCTGCCGCTCCTTCCGCGCAGGCTAGATTGGGACAGCAATGCAATGGGCAAACGGGAAGGCGCAGCGACGATGAAAGCTTAGCAAGCTTCAAGTTTCAATCTTTGAATAAACACAAATTAGATCATGCGATCTAGCTCTTATTATAGCTATAGCTGATCTTGAGTCTTTGAAGCCTATTTGTACTGAATCTTACCGTCTTCAATACCAACTATATCATCCGACCCTGTTACTAGCTCCCCATTCGATCCTACGCCGATGGGCCTTATTGTTGAGAGTCGTCGCAAGCTTGTTCGCATTGCTTGATAGACCTCTGCAATCTAGGTCTTTTTACGGGCCGGATACCATTTACAATCGCAAATCCCAGATCTCTCGATACATATTTGGAAATATGACGACGCAATTGCTTGCGACCGAGCTCGCTAATCTCATCCAAGAGAGCAAGCGCAAACACAATGATCTACGCCAGGTGCGCCTCTCTCGACACCCTCACGATAATGACAGAGGTATTGATCGCTAACTAGGCCTATAGGCTGCGGAGAAGTCATTAGAGGAGCTCAAGTCGCTCAAGGGAACAACTGAGGCTCAAACAACTCTTGGTGCGTCCTTCGAAACTCTATAACCCTAATATCCGTCTAGCTTGCTAACCAAGCTTGACCTAATTAACAGAGCTTGCGCAAAAGACTGCCTTTGTGAATCCGTTCATCATCGCATGTAGTACACGCAATACCAAGTTCACAGCAATCGCTATTGTGTGTCTACAACGGCTTGTAGTGGCAAAGGCTTTGCCGCGCTCAAAGTTAGGACCGGTGCTAGAGGCACTGAGCCAGGCAACCTCGGCGGGCTTAGACGTACAGCTCAAGATTCTACAGGCGCTTCCACCGCTACTCACCAATTATGCGACAGATGTACAGAACGAGCTACTAGTCACAGCTCTGAATATCTGTTTCGTGCTTCAGACTAGCAAGAATGCCATTGTAAATAATACGTCAGCAGCGACTCTACAACAGCTTGTCGTCGCGGTGTTTGACAAAGTAGTTGCTGAGGACAGTGAGTGACCTAACAAGCTCATAGCTACTTTAAAACTAGGACTAACATAAACACAGAAACAGACGATGAGCGATTTGTTGGCGAGGCACCCTCTGCGGACGGCCCTGTGAAGCTTCGCCCAGCTGCCATGGACGCCTATAGAGTATTCAACGATCTTTGTCTAATGACCGAAAACCAACGACCTGAGTACCTACGTTTCACTGGCCTACCTCAAACATTCGGCCTAGAGCTGATCGAGTCGATTCTTACAAATCACGCGCCTGTTTTCCTCCAACATGCTGAACAGGCGTATATCCTGCGAGAGCAGGTCATGCCGTTTCTTATTAGTGCGCTCCGAGGGAAACCCAACTTTGCGACATCTGTCCGTTTAACACGCATTCTCTATACGCTAATGCGTAGACATCTAGCTATTCTTACCGAGGAAAGCAGCCAAGCACTTGATATCTTGACACATCTGCTAGACCAGGATACCGCATTATGGAAGAGGGCGTTATGTATGGAAGTCTTCCGCGGAATTTTCTCAGAGCCAGCGCTATTGCGGCGCATATTCATTTTATACGATACTCAGGACGACCAAAAGGATATCCTCAAGACGCTCACTGCAACATTTGTCCGTCTCAGCACTGAGAAGCCATCGGTTATTGGTCTTGGATATCATTCGACTATTCCTGTGCTAAATCCCTATGCAGCTGGTGTAGCGAGTGGTGACCAAGTTGTACTGGAGTCATCGGGTGTTGCTGGTATCATAGGAAGCACCAACGAGGGCGCGACAACCGGTATCAGCACGCAATGGAGCACTGTCAGAGTTCCATTCATTGATCAACTTGACAAAACAGAGGCCCCTCCAATCCCGGAGTCATATGTCTATTCCCTGGTTCTTACCTGTATCTCTTCCTTGTCTGAAGGGCTGGCCAAGTTCATCTTGCCCTTGACGGTACCTCGCAAAAAACCGATTAAAGATGGAAACGCAGAGGCTGCTGAAGACAGCTTCGATAAATCATTCAAGAAGAATCCCGTACCGATCAACCCTCTCGAAATCGAGGATCATCCTGCCCATGCCGAGATCCAGGCCTGTGCCCAGATTATTGACGAATGCTGGCCTGCTATCTTAGCTACATGCTCGACCTTTCTAAACGCGGCACTAGACTCCGATTACTATCATAGTCTAGTAAGAGCTTTCCAAAGATTTGCGCACGTTGCTGGTCTATTACATCTGTACACCCCCCGAGATGCCTTTCTCACAACCTTGGGCAAAGCTGCAGTGCCCCCAAATGTATTAACGGCTTGTTTGAACAGCGGCAGTGCTAAGCCGCCATCGGCAAACGAATCATCATCATCGAGTAGTAGCTTGCTCAGCAATGCCAGAGGTCTACTGACCCGGGATACTTCGGCCACGACATCTCCTGCTCTAGAGAGGGCCAGACAACCATCATTCGATCCTACAGCTACCTCCTTGAATACACGGAACTTGCTATGCCTCCGCGCTTTGCTGAATCTTGGTATCGCCCTGGGTCCGACTATGGGAGACTCATGGCGAATCATTCTCGAAACGCTACAGCAGGCAGACTTTGTGCTCTTCACTTCGGGCAAGACCCCCGCTCACACACCGCTCGTGGCTAAAATCCAAGATGCGACGGCCGAGAGCGAAGCCAATGCTTTGCTGGGCAATTTTGGTACTGAAATCCGAGCTGTTGAAACGGCCGCCTCACGCTTAGTAGAGAGCACAGTTGATTTCCCCAACATGGAGTTTAGACAAATCGTCAAGGCCATCTGTGGGCTACTTGAATCCGATTCTAGTTCTGCGATAGACTCGACAGAAGCCGAGCTTCGTGGGCTTGAACCACCAAAAAATCCACGTGTCCGCAAAGGCTCTGCTTCTTCTATCTCTGGAAAACACCGGCGCGTGCTCAGTATCTCCAGTGTTGCTTCTATTGCCCCCAATCAAGAGGACATGTTTGCACTAGCCAAACTTGGAGATATTGCTATGATAAATATCGAGAGACTACTTTCGTATAGCCCCGAGATATCGAGCTGGGATACTTTGACACAGAAGTTTATTGATGTACTTGGTGGGCAACATACTAGTGCTTCAGTCCGGACTAGAGCAGCTGACATTCTAGTCCGGCTTGTGCTCGAAGCAGCAAAGACTGTTGTACAATTGGACGAGGATCAACGCGGCCCCGTACAGTTAATCCTGTTTGAGTCATTGAGAGATTCTCTACTACCCATGAAGCGAGAACAGTATCTAGATTCTAGTTCAGTTGCTAGCAATGCCACCGATGTCGATATCCAACGTATTGTGCTTGATGGCCTGAAGAGCATCCTAGAAACATGCGGAGAAACTCTCTTAAGTGGCTGGGAAATCACGTTTGAAATCATTGATAGCATCTTCATACCGGGGGACCGAAACTCATTGGCTATTGCGAACGGACTCACGACACGCAGTGCGAAGCTTGTGAGACCTTCATTTAACTCACTACAGCTAATTTGCTCGGATTTCCTAGCTTCGCTACCAAATAGGTGCTTCCTGATGCTAGTAGACACACTCTACAAATTCTGTAGCCAAGATGACGATCTAAACATTGCATTAACCGTAAGTATCATAACCTAAGTTGAAAAAAAAAGCCCATGTTTAATAACCATCTTCTATATTACAGACAGTCACATTTTTTTGGGCCCTCTCAGACTTCCTCTCAAGCAAGAACCAATCCCTCAATATCACCGCCGAAGTAATGGGGGGCAAAGATACTGCTGCGCTATCTACGATGGCTGCCGACCACCGGCATTCAGCCTCCAACGCAGCGCTATGGATGCTTTTACTGCTTCGTCTCGCTGCAGTTACTGCTGACGATCGTCTCGAGCTAAGAAATAGCGCTATACAAACACTGTTACGTATCTTTGATGCATATGGAGACAAACTAAGCCCAGAGGCATGGTCTGTTTGTATCGAGTCGGTTATCTTCAAGCTTCTAGGTAGCATATCGAACGAACTATCCATGGCGAATGATGCTGAGACAGATGAGCGGGAGCGTAACGATTGGAATTCTACAGCTGGTGTTGTACTAACTGGTATCTCCGGACTCCTCGCCAATTATCTAGAAGTTGTCAAGGTGGACAGCAAATTCGAGAGCCTATGGGAAGATCTGCTAAAGCAATTTGGACAGTTCTTAGACTACAAGGCACTCAGTGTCAATACGGCTGTGTATAAGGCCTTGAGTCAAATCATAGTACAGGCTGGTGATGGATCTTTGACTCAACAAACTATCGATAGTGCCTGGAATCTATGGGCTCGCGGGACTCCTAGCAGCACTGACGAAAAGAAGGAAGACGTCGACAATCAGGAATGTCTGATCGCCTATGTTACCACTGTGAGCGACCTATACCGATTCATGCAACCCAATCTCAACATTGAGCGCGTCACCAAGATGCTTACGTTGCTGAGGGATGCTGTTCGCCAAGCGGCGGCAGGATGCTTCATGGTCGACCTCGAGTTCTGCACAAAGCTACAAGATCGTGTTCTCGATGCCATCCAGATGATCCGTACAGATATTCCCGGGGTACCATCGGAGATCATCAAGCAAGTATCAGAATTCGTAACAATAGCCTATGATAAGTTTCCACCGCCATTGCCATGGGGCCAAAAAGACGATGCTAAGCGAGGACGCCGATCCTTTGTAGCGCTGTCCAAGTCAAGTATGGCCCTCTTGAAAGATTTGATTTTGAAGCATTCGGGAGACAGTGACATCTACACATCTGGAGCTACTAGTGCTGCCTTGAAAGCCTACGCAAAGCCAATAGCCCTGAAATACCAATTCACCCTTGTCTGTCGTTCAGAGCAAGCATGGCAAGTGTCTACGACAGCGGCGATCGCTGTTCTCCAAGAAGTATTGCCGCAGGCAGCGTCTATGAAGCTCCCGCGGGACGTAACATACGATATCTGGACCGTGATTGTCGAGATTGCCCAGGGTATCATGACTGCAGATCTATCGGGTGCGCAGCAGAACACTGATCATCTTGCAGATCAGGCTTTCGATATTGCTGCCTTCCATAAGTTGCGTGAACTTATCATACCCTCGCTTGGTAGCGAAACGGTGAGTGACGACTCACGATCGCGCTATGCCATGTCGCTTCTAGTGACATCGGTCGTGCATCAACTTACTGCTGAAGAGAAAACTATCTTCCAGCGTCCTGACTGTGACGCTGTCACAGATCTATATAAGCCGCGTGCTGGGCGTACCTTCAACCCTAGCCCGACCCAGCGTTTGCAGATGAGCTATGTGTGTCTAGACGAGATGTTTGCGTTGATTACCGGAGGCTCCGACGCTACGCCATCCATCAATGTGGTGCCACCAACGCCCATGTTCCAAAATACGGCGACTGTCGCTACTCTGAACAATACAGTAGCAACCGTCAACGCAAATACCACCAAAGATTTCAAGGAACTTCGCATTGCTATTGCCAAGGCCGTGGCCATGCCATTCTTTGTACGTTGTGCAGCTACACTACGGGCATATATCTCCGACCAGCCGTTACGCGGCCATATGCCACAACCCATCTCGCGCCGTCGTGAGGTCCTCTATATCCTAAGCCGGTTGGTCGAGCTGCGTTCTGAAAGACAGGTGCTCCCAGCTACTAAGCAATTCGATACACATACCCGATCTCATTTAGTGGTTATGTTTCCAATATTGGTCGAGGTTGCGCATATAGCTGGTTCTACCGGCGATGGGCCAGTGCTTGAATTGGTCACCGAGGCGTTGGCAATCGTGGGCAAAGAAATGGACACAGAAGTGAAGTACTCGCTTCCAATCCGTGTGACACGAGCATAACTGGAGAGGGCGTAAGTTGCGAGTTGGAGTTAGGGTTAATTTCATTAGAGAAATCCGAGCTATTGTTTCATTTTATCGTAATTGAATAGTATTGTACCAAAATTGACCTCTAAACCCTAATAATTCAAAGTTAGAATATTCCGTGATACTAACTGTCCCTGGCCTATGAGATAATAATGGTAGTTTTGACAAGCGTACCGGCAACTTCCTCACATGCTAGATAGCATTCAAGACTTTGACCGGGCTCTGCATCCATTACAAACCGTACAACCACACTAGTAGAAGCCGAGTTCCGGGCCTCGGAAATTCGAGCAATGTTACCGCGCCACCAGTGTCCCAAGTCGCCTGTTTCCTTGATCGAGCTCCAGCATACAATGCGGAGAACCTTGCCCAGCCACCGCGGAGTATCATTATTCTCCATGTCGATAGAAGCGTCGATGACGATTTGCTTGGTCAGGGTTGCTGTCTGCTGTCCGACTGTCGTGTGCTGCTGGGGTGAATGTCGCAGCTGCTGCTTCTGTTGTTGACGTGGAAGATGGCCGCATTGTTTCAATGTCAGTGTAAGGCGAGGAAATTGGGCCATGGTACGTCGCATGGCCTCGCCAAAGGGGGGCTGCCGCTTGAGAAGCCGTTCGATATGCGAGCTATCTAGCTCTGCAAAACGGCGAGTAGTATGGATATTAGCAGCAATAAGAGCCTCTGTCTTTTTGGGGCCGATACCCTGGATTTGCAAGAGCTCCTTTCTCGGCTCATCCTAGACGCCGGAATGAAGACTACGGAGCAACCATAGTGATTCGGTGACACCTGCTGCATCTCCCCGGCAGCCAAGCATGTCGGCGGCACATCGTAGCACGGTGGCTAGATGTGCGAAGATGGAGCGTTTTTCCTGCATAAGCTCTTTGCGTGCGCCGATGGTCAGCTTTGACGGCATAGCGGTTGCGGGGGACAGGGATATCTGGAATAGTAGAAAAGCCTTATGCCAGGGAAGACTTGGTTTCGTGCCAACGGGCCGTAGACGCCAGGGAATGGCAGGTGAACAGTTCACGGCTGCGAAGAAAGAGGCCTGGCAGGGTCCGATCCGGTGCCGGGTGATGTCGGAGGATAGGCAGCACTTCTCCAGAATATCACGTGCGGCTGGGCTGCGAGAGAGGAACGAGAGATTGTGCACGGTACTTGTAGAGACGTTGTAACGAGCGGGCAAGTGAATGAGCCCAGATGGAAGGTTGATTGCCGGAGGCTGGGCTTGCTGGTAGTTCGTGGATCGAGAGGGGCCGGCAGGCGATGAAGAGGATGATGGCGTTGATAACGAAGACGAAGATGGAAGTGGGCCATTCTTCGTCTGCAATGACTTGACCGGCGTCTGCATTTTGGGATGCATTCACAGAGATTTAATAGCGATCTCCAGGCTAACGTTGGTTTGTTTTGGATGAAGTTTCATATTGTCTAGATGGTCTATTGTGATCTAATGCTAGGAACGGTTCTGCCTAATGGCTCCTTCTACTTGTGATGTTTAGCAATTTGTGCCTTCTTAGCACGGCGTGAGATGATGATAATGCTGGCGTAGCTACTATTCAATGACCTTGTAAGCCAACCGCAGTTTGGCCATTGCAAATCCACACTCAAAAGTTATTTTTATTCAAGTAATGGCAGAAAATAAACAATCAACGGTTGACTATGCAGTCAGCAAAAAGTTCATGTGTATCGTCTAGAATTCCTGGCTTATCGAGGCTCATCAGTCAGTCTTACTGCAATCAGAACCATGATCAGCAAAAACATTCGCGTCTCCGGACATTCCAGGGAGCAAATCACAGATTCTCGCCTATTCCTTGCTTTGCCTTATCAGTTGTGTTGTCACATTGCTTACAGATATCATGCATTTAATTTAGACCGACAGCTTGCCTTGAAATCGCCAATCATTTCGACTTCGAGAGGAGAGGCTGGCTAGGGGACGCGACATCTTCTTGCAGAGACATACAGAGACTTCTACTGTAGCGGCAGCTTGTTGGGTAGATCTCTTTTGTGTTGGACTCGTCATCGCTCCAGCGTCCGGCGGAGGAGTGCCACGTCGAGTTCAGGCTTATCTTTCGTTTCTTCTTGTCTGTCGTGTATCTTTTCGGCATTCAGTCGGCGAATATTAAAGTGCGCGTGGCCAAAGACCAAGAAAACAGAACCTATTGTGCTACTTCCAGCACATGTTAGGGTTGTGCAATCAGAGATGTATCTAGATATCTAGATATCTAGATATCTATATGCAGTCATCTTCCATCTGTATACGCACATACAAACACTTCTTGGCAACCTTAATATGGATAAGGTGTTGTTGATCTGGCTTGTATGACTCGGCACGCCTTGGAATATAGTTTGATTCAATTTGCTGGAAAGACAATGGCGCATCGGTAATATCGGTACCGATCCAAAAACTAGAACATGCAAGCCAATTCGAAGTAAGTCGTTGGGTTTCGCCAGATGTTGCAAGTCTGGAGCAAGTCCGAGTACAATATTTCCCATCACTGTGCGACAACGAACGCGCACAGATTATATTGAGAAACCCGAGGACCGAGAGATGTGTCGCTCAATGCGATGTAGATTTGCCATGAGTTCGTCCTCAGCTAAACAACCTCTTGGCCTCCAAGCCCGCTAATCACGCTTCCAGGTGCTTTCACAAGCAGACATATCACTACGGGGTTAAGCCCTTGAGCCATTTCGGCGTACAACCATCGATCAAGGCCCCGAAGGTCTTGTAGGAAGATCCTTGAGGGAAGGACAGAGACAGATCCATATCCTGTTCAGGAATTGCAGCTGGCTTCAGACGTCGCTACTGTACTGTTTATTGTCTAGCGTATACACCGCCGGGCTACTAGTTGGTGTTAATCGTATCAATTTTGCAAATGAGACCAAACCCAAGCGGCGAGGGCCTTGGAGAGGGCCTTTGAGCATGATTTCAAGGCCAGCTGCAGCATATGCAAGGGCTCGCTTGCTCCGCACCTCAGCTAACTGAAGCTATCGCAGTCTTGATACTTCTTTCATACATGCAGTTCGAGTCCGTGCCGATATTACCGATGCATAGCGACCACATTTTACCATGAAAACAGGTACGTACTACAGTAACCATCTTGAGCACATTTACAGATATAGCGGTTGTCGACCTACCTGTACGTCGTCTATTGAATCAACTTATGAGTGAGTACCTTGGGAGCAGGGTCTTAGATGAATTTCCCACCATGTATCAGCTTGTGTTGAGCCATGCAGGCGCAATCTCCAGGGGTTTGTGCAGAATTGCTTTTTTGTCTTCATATAATCTGTGATGCGAAGACAGCGATGCAAATAAGATTGTTGACAAAGCTCTCTCGCTGGATCAGAAATGATATTGAAGGCTCATACTAACCGCCAGAAGACCCATGAGTTTGCAGATTCCTAGACCAGCAACGATCACCGCTAGTTAGTGTGTGAGTATATTCCGTGGGCCCCGTTACATCGTTAGGCTACTCACAAGACGGCACTTCGAGCTTCTGCACTGTGAGTACTATTATTCAGCGTAGCAGTCTCGGCTCAGGCAAGCCACAGCGAATATCGATGGCCTGCTAGACCTTACTATTAGGGACCTAGACCAGTCGTCGCAAAAAAAAAAGACCACACATCCGATATTTCATCTGCTCGACGAATTCTGCCCTGTACTTTGGACACATGGCTTGTCTTAAGAAGCGTAAGCATGTTTTATCAGCCACTATATGTCAGGCGCAATAACGCCCCATGCTGCTTAGTTAACGACTTTTAATACACAACTACATGCAGCCAAACGCCATGAGTGCCAATAATACCATCTCCAATGGCTAATATATGGTAACAAGGTTATCAAGTCCTGATCAGGTATCATTCCTGGGAGAAAGACTTCAGGTCGCCCTGTCTTTGGCGTAGCGCTAACCTCGTTTACAAAAGCCTGATGCTACCCTTAAGCCCGACCTTTTCTGCTATTGAGTGCTGCTGGTAAAGTAGCCGTGCCGTAGTCTCCGAAAATAAGCATGTTCTTGCCACGTTGGGCCAATGGTAGGCCGGTCTTCCGCACATTATTATTGCTTTGCATGACTAGCTTCGGAATTAACATATCGGCAGGCTATTATTAACACACCATCATGTAGTAATACATGTAAGTAACTGTAAGTTTACATTAAATGCAATCACGATGGCCATATGTCATGAAATGAGCTAGTCAGCTTGCTAGCCACAGGCAGACAGCCGGAACATATCGCTTGCTTTCTCACTGTTTGTTTGCTGACATCTCATCACACAGCCTTGGCCTGACTGGCATGATATACGAAGTAGGTGAGATACTAGAGAATCAAAAATGTTTCTGCAATTCCTACTCTAGTCTTATAGGTAGCATCGCCGCCCACCACTGTTTCCACTAATAGGCCTGATATTGCGACTTATAGTGCTGTTCATATTCTAAAGCTGTTGTAATGTCGTGTTCCCCCGACGGTGTCCCGATGAAAGAAACGCTCCTTTGGCACTGTTCCACAAGCTAATGTAGTGCTCGCTTGCTGGTATTTTGGGCACCGGCGACCGCCTGGGCCTGGTACGAACAGTTTGTAGGAGGCTTTACCTTGTGTTTGCTGATTATACTCTAATGAGGCTTGCTAACCGAGTTAAGTATTCAGCTCCAGGTCTACTTCTCGGACACTTTGATTAATGTCTTTGCAATCACAATGGCATTGTTTCTTTCTAGTGAATTCTCTCAGTGAGTGCATTCAGTCTCATTGCCCCTTGGCTAATCGGCTCTTATTCAACGTATCGGCGAGACGGGGTGGCCAACTAGCTGGGTCATAGAGCGCCAGAAGTACGCTGTCCACCTCTTGTTGCCTCCTGTTGGGGAAGCACATGTACAAAATTCTTCTTCTCCTATTATCACATTCGCCCCGGAAGTATGTGCTAATTTCCTGATTACATCTTCCGGGATATTCTATGTGTAGAGACAGGATCTAGACCGCCATGAAAAGCCTTCCAATGTTGTCCAACACTCAACGAAAGCGAGCAGCCATCAAATGAAGAAGAAAAACACGAGAAAGATGTCAGGAAGGGAGACACTATGGGGGGGGGGGGGGGGGCTACGAAGCGTCCAATAATGGTTCCGGTCAGACAAGGGGAGGGGACTCAACAGACTGTGTTGGCTCACTCACACTCACACTCTCGTTCTCTCTTCTCTAGCCTAGTCTCGATTCGAACTCCAAGGTCAGCTCGTCTGCATATACGACGTTTTCTAGCTATATAAGAGCTGGCTCCGCTCCCACTCAAGCTCTTCTTCCTCCTTCTCTCTTCACCCCGCAGCCTGCCTTCTACAGCCCAACTCACCTCACTCGTTCATCTTTGCCTTTGCTTCTGCATAACTAGACAAGACCCCTAAGTCGTCTTCCTGATAATATCTTAATACTTCAAAATGCGTTTCTCCACCATTGCTTCCATGGTCACTCTGGCCACCTCGGCCATGGCCGCCGCTACCAAGTGCACGTGCCTGACCAAGACCGATTCCACTGAGCTGGTCGACGCCTATGCCAACATGATCGGCTACTTCACCAGCGACCTTGCCGCCAAGTACCTGACTGATGACTTCCACAGCTACTCGCAGAGCATCAACACCTTCATCAACCCCACCGCCCCCTCGGACGGCTACACCTTCAACCGCACCACCTTTGAGTATGCCCAGCTGAACCAGCCCGGCACTCCTCTCCAGATCGGTACCCCCGTGGTCGACTGCACTCACATTGCCTTCATCTGGAACTCCACCTTCGGTCTGGGCCGCACCGTCCGCGGTATGACCATCCTGTCCACCGTCCAGGAGGAGAGCCAGTGGAAGATCAACCGCTTCGATGTCGAGTTCAACTCCCTGAGCTGGGCCTACGACCTGGACCAGTACTACTGCGTCTACGGTGCCGCTGTTGGCAATGCTACCAGCTGCGGTGCTCCCACTGCCAAGCTGATCTAAAGCGGTCTTGGGCACTTGCTCCTCCGTTTGTGACCCGGGCGGACGTGCACATACCTGAGATGTCCGCCATTCAGCACAGCTTAGATGACGATAACGCAATCTACAAGGTCTTCAGTCTGTCGCTACTTTGGAAATCGCTGCGCCCCTTAATCTACTTTCTTTATTCTGTTGATAATCTTCTACGACATCATGCCGGCGCTTGTGAGTTAGGGGTTCCTTTGCACTCTTTGGCTTTGTGCAGTAGGGTTTGGACCGAGGCTATTGAGTCTTGTCGGTCTCTTTTCTTGCTGTTTTCTGATACCTCTCCTCAATCTCATGGTGATTGTCGTCTATTTGTTCTATTAGTATTTCTGTTTTTGTGGCGATTCATCTGCCCACTTTAGAGCTCCATCTACACTCTGTCCTTGTTTCTATCACCTGCACATAGATAGAGAAACACCTTTGTTCTTGCGTCGGTAAAGTGTCCATTGGAACATATATAAAAGATCGCTTTCTTTTGGTGATCTTGAGGGAAAGAGTCCGTACATAATAATATACAACGTACCTTGAGTGTTTTCAACTTTTGCTTTTGCTATAACTTTGATTCCTTTTTATTTGTGACATGTCCTATTCTGTCAATTGGTCTGCACATAAGCAGCCACCAAAGCATGGCGATCTCTTGGCCTTGGATATCAAGTATTTTCAGTCAAGTTAGGACTGCCGGTTTAAGACAAGGCCAATATGTTGACAGTCTTGGCATTACTATAATGCTATATCACAGTGTATTATGGACTATGGCAAGGATAAATCAGCGCAAACTCAAATTGCTATGCCGATACAGTGTAGCCATAGTGTTTCTCATATCTTATATAGTAATGACCGTATGTTCCACAGTACGCAGATACTTTGTGACATGTGTACTATGCAAACGTTAGTATTATACATAGTGCTAATGATAGAGGGTATATATGTTTGACAGTTACCATGACTGTTGGTATATGCTTGTGCAACTTGTTTGTGAGACTAAACAACATACGTATTAGTCGAACTAATATATATCGCGTATATATCAGTAGATGCCATAACATTGAAGGTGCTAGCGTCCCAGTCGATATATTCCGTAGGGAGCTTAATAGTATATGTATATCGATACAACTAAGCAATATGAACCCCAAGCTTACGTTTATATCCATTTTATCTTACTTTGGCGGATGACTGACTTACTCCGCATCCCACTTGCCATAGAATTGGAGATCATCTCTATCGGTAGTATTTATGAGGGCAACCTGCAACTTACTAAGTCATCTTTGTAACGTAGCCATGTATAAGTATGGTTGCACTCGCCTTGATTATCGCTTGTTGCTTACAGAAAGTGCAAAGAGGAAGATGTCGAAAATGGACATACATGTTACGTATATCATACACATCTTTCTTCGTTGATAGTATAGCGTCATCACTTCCCCTACACTGCAGTCCCATTCTCTTTAGCACATATTGACTTCAGCTCAAATATAGCTAATCATAGATACCGATTCCATGATATCTTGCAGCTCTTACGTCACCTAGAGCCAATACAAGGTGTAGCCCCCCATCTCGGGAAGATCCCCATCTTTCACTCATCGTGTAACGTTCAAACCACCATCAGGCAGACATACATGTGTAAAGTTCAAGGCGAAGTATGGGTAGTTTTACGGCCCGACCAATGGTAGGTGACTAGATAGGAGGGGCATGTTTAAGTAGGTACTTCGGTGTTGTTGAAAATGATTTCATATGTACGGACTAGTCCATGATGGTGTAATTCCCGGCCTCTCAGTACATAACCCTACATTGTGAGTTCAACCCTATCTGTAGCATAATTCTGGTAGAACTAACCCTACTGTTAGTCAATGTCAAACAGGTCACGAACTAAACTATCTTATGAACACCAAGCTTGGCAAATCCTGCCAAATACATGAAAAGGAATATTATGGCACCGAATCATGTGACGATAGACTTACTCGCTTCAAAATGTCATGTCAAAAACGCGTTGTTCATCTGCTGCTCCTAGCACGGACATCATATGATAGGGAACTTTCTATAGTCAGAAGCTATGTCCCGATTTCTTAATTACACTAACAAGCAACTGTTC
The DNA here is from genome assembly GCA_004009845.1 of Davidsoniella eucalypti. Classification (NCBI taxonomy): domain Eukaryota; kingdom Fungi; phylum Ascomycota; class Sordariomycetes; order Microascales; family Ceratocystidaceae; genus Davidsoniella; species Davidsoniella eucalypti. Next base: position 488,434 of record RMBW01000007.1, on the reverse strand, counting down.
CAATAACCCACTTGAGTTCTCTGTTGTGCAATTTAGCTCAGACGTAGTCATTGCTTACAATACATCGAACTAGGGCAAAAAAAAAAAGTAATATTAAATCAGGGAGCTATGGTGGAGAGAAGAGTAAGAGCAGGTAGGATCAGGAATAGTCCAGAATCTGGCCACTCCATAGACGTGACAATCACATCAAACAAAGGATGAAAGTTGCTTGTTTGGGAGTCTCCGTGATTAAACTAAAAACGCTTTGATGGGTCCTTATATTCCCCATGGTATGGTGGTAGAATCTGGGGCAAACATAATCCAGTGCCAATCTAGAGATACAGAGCAAATAGTACATTCCCCAGACTTTGTCTGTCCTGTTTATTTAGGCTCAAGTCACGAACGCTATGCTACAGAGAGTCACTCTAGCAACCATGCAACTAGAATAGCATGCTTTCAGTTGCAAGAAGTTGTTGGGCTTTGGAGGCGTTCGGTGCAACTCTTTTCAAGATTATACGAATATTTATCTTCTTCAACCTTTGGGATATATATTCAGTGGGAAAGTTATTCTCTGGCAAACATAGGCCAAAATGCAGACAGAAAGATAGCGCGAGATACAACATGAAATCATTTGCTATGCCCGTAGTCTTGCCGATGCAGACAACCACATCAGGAATTCGTTAGTCATGGCGTAAGACGTCTGCTTCTGATGTGTGAGCCTGCAGTGACAACAGTAGATAGAATCAAACCAGCACTATCAGTAGGCTAATGCATGCAGTGCCAAGTCATGATAGATATGTTCAACGATACTTGGGGGCTGAACCTACAGGAGGGGATGGCGCCGAGTTGGTTTAAATTCCGAGTATAATGTCACAGCAACATGTAGGATGTATGGCGCTGATATATCAATATTGCCTTTCTCGGCTGTAAGGTATCGTATGTATCTACTCCTGTTAGACAAACAGCACAAGTAATGACATAGCCGCATGAGTCTGGCCGTCGATGTCCGGCTTACCTTGTATGTTACATAGTCAATCCCAAAAATTCATTGGTCCAACTGTATTGTTATATGTATCTACGTATCGTACATACATACATACGACCAATACCGCCTGACAGGTAAGCTATAGCAAAATCAGCGGGTGCAAGTAAGATATCAGAAGCGACATTGCACCATTGCTACCACACTACACCATTAATCAAGTTAAGGTTCGAAGTTAATCGGGCCGATTTCCTTGTCTGCATTCCAACTAGTAGTTGGCTACAATAACTAACTAACTGAAATCCGGGGGAAATAACTAAAATGAGGGGGGAGGGTGTAGAAAAAAACGCCTGACCACTCAGTTTGTTATGATGCGACGCATATTAAACTCTCTTTTCCCCAGATGTCTCTCTCTTTCCCCAAAGGCAATAGTTTGTGTATAATAAAAATAAAAAAACGAGTTAGTCGTCCATGTGACTTGCAAAAAGGCAGGGCACGCTATGATAGAAGACGTTTTTGACAAGACTAGGCCCGATGGAGTTGTATAAGTCGATGAGTCTGTAGAATGTGTAAGTTTTAATCAGCACGCGGAGGCACTATATTGAGGTTCCAACATCAACTTGGACTCTGAAGTGTTGTAGAATACAGTGATTATATTTGTATGCAAGGACGGTGATACCCAAACTCATGACTTAGACGTTGTATTCCAAGAATTCCAAGAGACGAAAACAGATCTCGCTTGGGCACGTTCATATCCGTAGGAATGATCTGGCCTGGATTTCAATTCGAAGAAATAAAGGGAAGAAAAAGAATCAAGGGCGGAAGTAAAGCCCTCTTGGGTTCCTTTCTCCCCCGGAATTACTTTGTAGTCTTTTTTTTTCTTAGAGAAAGCACGCTATAAACTAACAAAAGATGGACGAAACCTTGGGGCCATGTGGCCTTCAAAGCCCGAGCTCTTGGGCTTGTTCAAATAACAAGAAAAAATAGAGAGAGAAATTATAAGATCTTAGTTTATTTAGTAAGCGCGGCGAACTCTAAACGAGCGGCCAAATTCGCGGCGAAATGATCAACGTGGGGAAATAGTGTTCTTTATTTTTATTTCCTGGGACCAGCTCTTTCAACGCGGAGACTTTAAAATGCGGAGAAGCAACAATGTAGCAGTATTTTTTCTTTTCTTTTTTTCTTCGTATTGGTATTGTATGGTTTGGCTAAGCTATATACATATGGTTCCTTGTTGGGGCTATTTCTTTATTCAATGGGTCTCGTAACAGACAAGACAGCGACAATCCGGGGAAGGCTGGCTTTGCTACCTCTTCTTATCTGTATTCTTCAGTCTTAAACTCCAGCTCACTTATTGCCAAGCCAAGTGCCAGGTGTCTCGGCTAATTCTTTCTTTTCACTCATATCCTTTGCCTTATCTACTTGTTTATGTGTATGATGTATGAGCTGTTTCTATGCCAAGAGCAGACCAAAGCTTGTTTGTATACTTGTATGTATCTAGTGTAGCTTGTTCTTATTCATCTCGGTGTAGGGAAGACATGTATTGAAGTTCCAAGACAAGGGAGTCTAGACTTTTATTTTATTATTATTCACTAATCTGATGGAGCTACAGAGCTATGAAAATGTGGAGTCTGGTATCTTAGATCAGCGAGCGGGATAATAAGACCACTGTAAGACCGCACACATAGTGGATGAAGATATCACGAGGCAGTTGGGGTACAAGGGACTAGTGACATATGTCTCTATAAGGCGCTTATTATGAGTCGGCCCAGGCCACCGACGAAGGGGAAGAAGGAGGGTAAGCGGCAAACTATGTCAACCCAACAAAATAGCAAGATGCCGGCGTGCTGCTTCTCAAGCAAGGGAAATAGAGATGCACAGCATTATACGATAGCCAACCGAGACTAATAGCCAAAACAGGGATATTGAACGCTCCAGTTAGCTTTCAGGATCACTTCATTGCATAGATGCAACAGCGAAGACCACATGACATTGCTGCGTACGTAGTGGTGCATTGTATGGCATTACATTGTATCGTCTTAGATAGCGTTGTGTCGGATGTATGCGATCGTTTGGGAGGGGTGAACTACGACTTTGACGAGCAATAAAGCGCGAAGCCGCGAGAAGGGTAAAGAGAGCAAGCAGTTAGAGCAGGCTAAAGATCTCGGCCTAGAAACCCAAAAAAACAGTCATGTCTGAGTAAGGCGAGTTTGCCGGGTAATTAGCATTTAGCTACGAGCAGGATATGCATCTGTATTAGGGTCCAGGGTTGGGCGAGGCCCTCCACAACGTAATTACAGCAATTACCGCTTGGAGGGCGTCTCTCTGCAAGCGACCAATTACAAGCGGCTCTCGCTTGAGTTTTACGCTAATGGTTTGTGGAGAAGCTCGAGCTTCCTGCCATCTTTGTTTCTGGGATTTTTTCTTTTTTCGCCATTCATTTCATTTTTTCCCCACAAACTTTGCAAGTACCAGGGAAGGAAGGCATGAATTGTATGATTCTACCGCTAAAAACTGGGGTAGCTGCTTAGTTCTGAAGAGTTGAGCGATTGTTCTGTCTACTACAGCGGAACAAAGGCGCCGAACTCCACATTTTTGACTGTACTATAGGGATAACCTCAGCCCAGAAAAAAGCTACATTCCTCGGCCATTTTCTCCTATCTTATATTGGCGTTAAGTGAGGGAGGACCTCGTGTTTGAATATTTGGCGAAATAAACTGGCTTTCTCTGTATCATCTCCTTCCGACAATGCGGCGCCGTGCTTTTACGAGAAGCAAATTCTGCTGTGCGACTCTGGTAGTGCCGCAACAAGATGAGCCGACTGATGTGAACTAAGACCCGAGCACCATGTCTGAGCGACAGAAATTGTTGCTATAGATAGATAAAGTAGAAGTCATGTTGTGGATAGGGGTGCTCTGCTATTGTAAATCAACGTGCCAATCTATGTAGCTCTCTGGCGGTTGTGTGGAAGAAACTGCTTCCGGAAACAGAGAGCAATAGACTCGCAAGACACTACGTTGTGCGTCATTACAAGGTCCGAGATACAGAAGCAGCACTGACAGAACAGGCTAGAAGAAAAGAAAAAAATAAACGAGAAAAACAAATCAAGCGCGAGCCGAGCTGGGAATTCGCCGGTCCTAGCTGGCTGGCCTCGTGACTTGACTTGGCCTCCAGCATAAGCATTTCCAGCAAAAAGCGGCCTAAAACCATCGCTAAGCTAAAAGCCGCTCCCGGAACGAAGACTAAAGGAGACCACAACAAAGAAAAAGAGACAACACCAGCAAAGTAGCACCGAGCAACTGCTTTTTCGGCCAGACCTTCGGCGGTCTTGAAGCATGTCAGCAACGCACCACTTGCCCGCTTTGTTTCTGTCCAGTTTATTCGAAGAGCGGCCTAGCACTGCCAGTCCTTTAGATTAGGATTGTATATTGGGTCCCAAGGCCTATCTACCCATCCACTAGCCTGGATCCAAACTGCAGTTGCTTGTGCCAGGCCGAAATTCAACATTGCAACGTCGAGGAACGCTGCTATGATGCATTGAAGACGACAAGCTAAACTGGCCCGAGTGGAGGGAACAGTAGGCGAGAAGATTTGGAGAGAACTAGTACTATGTACTAGTAGATATGGCTAGTACACAGGCCAACACAGGGCTCTAGAGCACCTGCTAGTCGAGTTTATTTTGACAGAACCAGCGTACAAAAAGCAGCTTCTGTTGACGTTGTGTCTCCGGGTCTAGAGATCATGAAATCTCGCAGCAACATACTAAATGCTGTCTAGTCTTACTTTTTGGCTGGCTCTAGAAGCAGCCAGCCTAGCCAGACCAAGGCTAGTTGTATGTTGCAGACGCGATGCGAATGACTAAACAGCCCAATGAACTGACTGAAGCCCCAATGGAGCCCGGCCCGGCTATAATAGCGCGAGAAAACAACAAGTAAAGTAAAAAGTGAAAGAGGAAAAAGAGAGTAGAAATCGTACGAAGGCCGAATAGCGCCACCCCCCACCAACTTCCTGTCCCATCTCTTCAGCTTATTTGATACACAGCAAAAGCAAGGCCTTGATCGACTAGCCAAACCAATCAGAATCTGCGGAAACATTTTGATGCAGTGGTTGGCTTAGCGATTTGTCGTGCAACAAAAAGTGCGAGATTACGCCTGCAAGTTCTATCGACAAAGAAAAGAACGAAGAGAAAGAGGAAAAAGAGATAGCTAGCACGAAGAGAGGATCTTGTACTAAGCGGATTAATAGAAAATAAAATATAACAGGATAAGGTGGAAAAAGGTTGAGAGAAAACTACTGGCGGGCAGATTGCAGATACGACACCCCCCCCCTCCCCTGACAACAGCAGAGACAGCACACGGTATATCAACTCAGAAGTGCTCTGGCCGACGAATGACATTTGCAGTCAGGCCAAGAGCAGATCTCACCCGGTTTAGGGAATTTCTATATAATCTGCTGTGATTCCCATCCTAGATAGTCCGATCTCTCTGGATACCTCGTCTCCAGCATCAAGCCTCTTTTTCTTCTTCTTGTTCCTCCTTCCATCTCCCAACTCTTCTTTTATATTCTCTCCCCAACTAGAAGCAAAAAGCCAGCAAGAAAAGCCCTAGGCAGAACACGCTTCCCCCTTCTTCGCCCTAGTTCCCACGCAAACAAACAACCCATCTCCCATTAGTCACCATGGGCGGCGGCGTTGTCCCCATGGGCACCACGGACGTGTCGCGCATCGAAGCGCCTGTCACGTTCCGAGCCTATCTAACCTGTGCTTTTGCTGCCTTTGGCGGTATCTTCTTCGGTTACGACACCGGCTGGATGTCCGGTGTGCTCGCCATGCCATACTTTGTGCGTCTGTACACCGGCTTCCAGTACGATGAGAGCAGTCCGGACCGCACTCCGATCGGCATGGATGCCTCCGACTTCGCCTTGCCTTCGTGGAAGAAGTCGCTATTCACTTCGATTCTGTCGTGCGGCACCTTCTTCGGCGCTCTGATTGGCGGTGATGTTGCTGATATGATCGGCCGCAGACCTACCATCATCATGGGCTCGGGTATCTTCTCTATTGGTTGCATTTTGCAGATTTCTTCTACCGACCAGACTGCGCTCTTCGTCATCGGTCGTCTGGTTGCTGGTCTCGGTGTCGGTTTCATTTCTGCTGTTATCATCCTGTACATGTCTGAGATTGCCCCTCGTAAGATCCGTGGTGCTCTCGTTGCCGGCTACCAGTTCTGCGTTACCATCGGTATCCTTCTGGCCAACTGTGTCGTCTACGCCACCGAGAAGCGCAATGACTCCGGCTCTTACCGCATTCCTATTGGCATCCAATTCCTATGGGCTATCATCCTGGCCGGCGGCCTGTTCTTCCTTCGTAAGTCCTGCCGGTTTATCCTTCCTTCTTTGGATATCTTATACTAACTGTGTCATAGCCGAGTCTCCTCGCTTCTATGTCAAGAAGGGTAGAGTCGAAGATGCCGCTGGTGCTCTGTCCCGCATTCGTGGCCAGCCCGTCGACTCGGAATACATCAAGGATGAGCTTGCCGAGATCATTGCCAACCATGAGTACGAACAGCAGGCTATCCCCTCGCAGACCTACTTCGACTCGTGGTTCAACTGCTTCAGCGGCTCAATCACCAAGCCCAGCTCCAACCTCCGCCGTACTATTCTCGGTACCTGTAAGTCAACTCTTGGTCTCTGTTATAGACAATGTGACACGACGTGATAGATAACTAACTCCATCCCACCCTATAGTCCTGCAGATGTGCCAGCAGCTTACTGGTATCAACTTCATCTTCTACTTCGGTACTACCTTCTTCCAGCAGCTGGGTACTATTGATAATGCCTTCCTGATCTCCCTGGTGACCACTCTGGTCAACGTGCTGTCAACCCCCATCTCCTTCTGGTCCATTGAGCGCTTTGGCCGTCGCTTCCTCTTGATCTGGGGTTCCGTTGGTATGATCGTTGCCCAGTTCATCGTTGCCATCATCGGTGTGACCAAGGGCCGTGAGTCTGCGCACGACGACAATGCCGTCAAGGCCATGATCGCCTTCATTTGTATCAACATCTTCTTCTTTGCTACCACCTGGGGTCCTGCCGCCTGGGTCATTGTCGGTGAGGCTTTCCCTCTGCCTATCCGTTCCCGCGGTATCGGTATTTCCACTGCTAGCAACTGGTTCTGGAACACCATTATTGCTGTTGTCACCCCCTACATGGTCGGTGACGACAAGGACTCTGCCAACCTGGGTGCCAAAGTCTTCTTTGTTTGGGGCTCGCTGTGCGGACTGTCGCTCTTCTTCGCCTACTTCTTCGTATACGAGATGAAGGGTCTGTCTCTCGAACAGGTCGACCGCATGATGGAGGAGTGCTCGCCTATCAACTCGGCCAGCTGGGTTCCTTCCACTACCTTCGCTGCTGATATGGGCCACGCTATCAAGGCCGAGGAGGCTGGCGAGGCCAACACTCACGAGCACGTTTAGGTGCAAGGTGGCACTTGAGCTTTGAGGCATAAGAAGCCCGATAGGAAGGTCTAGTGCCTAAGGCCATGATATTCTTCTCATCAGCTTGCTATTTACGAAGTCATAGTAAAGCAAATGATATACTTGGGGGTTGATTTTTGATACCGCGATATGATGGAAATATCCTTTTGTAAGATGTAATGCGGAGTGGTTTACGATGAGTTTCATTTGTTATAATATTGGTGGTAATGATATTTGGATATGTTAAAAAAATATTTCGACAACTAATATGTTGAGTTCGTCAAGGGAATGTTACTCTATATAACCACGTAGATTTATTTCAAGCTTAACCCTGTGATGTGGTGATATGAATGTACGTTTTATTAGGGTTGGCCATATGCTCAAGATGATAGATTTTAGCTGAGATGACGGCGCAAAATATAGTGAATGCTTTTTTGGAACCTATTCCCGCCATTGCTTGTCACCAGAACCCAATAGGTGGGGCTTATGTCAGCTTGTCACAGCCATAAATAACATGGATTCCTCTACAGTAAGATGACGTTCTATCTTGGGCATCAAGCACACTACATTGTTGAATATGCTCCAGTACAAGCCAATCACACCTTTGTGCAAGAATGAGCCAAGTCTGGATCTTTGCAGCCGCTGTAACTCCATCTCTCAGCTAGATGCGACATGGAAGCCTGCAAGTCGTGCCGAGTCAACCGGCTTCGACTTCACCGGGACTCTGCCCAGTGAGTTTGACGACGAGATTCCATTCACTCCCAAGTATGCAGATACATCGCCACGATTTCCGCTATTGACGGCGTCAGCAAAGAACTGCTCTCTATGTGCCTTCATCTTGGACAGTGTCGTCTTTAGCGGAGATGAGGACGCTATGCGAGAGCGGCCTGTCGACATCGTCATGGCTGTGACGCGAGACCAGGAGCAGGTTTCGCTCCGAGTCAACTTTATGGACATGAATGAAAACGGCAGGATGGAAGAGCTAGCTTGGTTTCTGGAGGTATCCATGGTCTCTCAAGATAGTAAGTATGAAGCTCTGTTGCCTATACATACCAGTATTGACAATGATCTGTTAGAATGTATAAGAGACTATCTCGGCCTGGAAACAGAGCCTGTAAAGTATGTCAACAACAAACGATCATTTGATATCTTCCGCAGCGCAATCAGGGCTTGCGATTCCGAGTGCCAGCACGTAGCACGTAAGGAATTTCTCCCAGGCCGTCTTCTAGATCTTCGCCGCCTTGTTCCGGATGGCAAGATCTACCTGGTCGAGACTAAGAAGCAGTGCCTCAAGTCTTCGTCTACTAGATACGCTACGCTGAGCTATTGCTGGGGAAACAGTGCTCTATCAGCGGCGGCACAACTCAAAACGACGCGCCAAAATATCGCGAGCCATATGGCCGGGATCCCGATTACGTCTCTTCCTCACACAGTCCGGGATGCTGTCATCACGTGCCACAATCTGGACATTGAATACGTATGGATAGATGCCCTGTGCATCATCCAGAATGACGCCGAAGACTGGGAGCGGGAAGGCCTACAGATGGGCAACATCTATAACTTCTCGTATCTAACTATCTGTGCGGCCTCGATCGCATCTTGCCATGAAAGCTTTTTAGATGTATCCTTTCTAGCGCCACAAGTAACGTCCATCAAGATCCCCTTTCAGTCAGCCCACTTCCCCGAGGTTCGCGGTGACATAACACTGTATCACTACTCTAAGATGGTTACTCACCGTGCTATCGAAGAGCTTCATGAAAGTGTCTGGTCTAACCGCGGCTGGGTGCACCAAGAGATGCACATGTCCTCACGACTGCTCGTCTTTGGCCGTCTCTCTGCTTTCTTCCAGTGCCACAACCGTACTATCATCGACAACGGCCGCGCCTATTACAAGGGAAGCGAAGCCTTCACACCCATCACCTACGATTCCGAGCATATGGACTACGCCGACCGCTGGACGACTGTGGTGCTGGGATACCAAGCCAAGCAGCTTACCTACGAAAGTGACCGCATGATAGCCCTGTCGGGAATTGCACAGGAATTCGCAGCAGCGCGTGCCCTAAAGCCAGAGGTTGAGTATATTGTCGGTCTCTGGCGTAGCCAGTTTGTTCAGGATCTCATGTGGACGCTGTGGCGCGAAGACCTCACGGCCAAGGAAGCCATAGCGAGCTTCGAGGAGAATAAGTCTGGCCAGGGCTCGAATCTGCCGTCATGGAGCTTTCTCCGGCCGAACCAGGGCAACCTGCAAAAGATCACATTCGGGGTGTTAAAGACCAAGGCTGAAATTATCCAGGACCTGGTTAGCTGGGATGCATCCGCAGTGGCCTCTGGGTCGAATCCTTTCGGCAACATCACCTCGTCGTATCTTTCCATTACTGGGAACCTACTTGAATGCCAGCTGGCTGGGACGTTTGAAAAGGCTGCCTCCAAAACCAACGTGCAGTATGACTTTCACACCGCACAGGGCGATGTTGTTGAGCTCAGGCCAGACGGGGCGCTGGACGACATTGACGAGGAAGGGATTCCAATGCATCTTTTACATACCCTAATCGAGACCGTCTGGGCTTCGCCAGGTCGGCATACTGTCCATTATTATAGCATCCCACCGCCTCCGACGGCCCGGGGCAAAGCCGGATCGCGGGATACTAAAGACCTGCCTGTTGGCTTTGAGAAGCAGATTCTTTCTCGAAATCTTCACTATATGTGCAAACGCAGTGGTCTCATGCTATACCCCACAGCATCTGAAGGTATTTATTACAGGATAGGAGTGTTCTGGATGGACCCGTTTCCCTATTCTCAGCTTGGGACATCAGAAGACCCAGGTCGCCTGCGAGGATCTAGTCCAGCCAAGATACAAATTAGATAGTTAGTGAAAGGTCGAAATATAGATAGCAAAAATGACTAGTTGCATACAAGAAGATCTAGAGCAAAGTGTATAACATAGGGTGGACTTCAGTAGTACTTTTTGCCCCGGCTGGAGAGAACATGAAGTTTAAAGCAGATAGAAAGATTCTAGAAACCATAGAAAGTTCAAAGTGGAAAGTTCAGAGCAGCGGAAACCGGTCATAATTAGTCTTGTTTTATAGTTTGACAAGACCTACCACATAGCCGCCGGCGTTCTAGTACAAATATGACAGCGGTGTCCTGAATAAGTCTAGTAAATAAACCAGTTAGGGTCTATAGGTGCTCACACCCTTACGAATACTCTTGTGTAGCATCAATTGAATAGAAATAGTGAGGAAGCTGTGGTTTTTGTCACTTCAACTATAAGTACATATATATGTAACTACATGTCTATCATATTCAAAATAGCCCAATGACGCTTTATTGACCTTGACCTGGGAATCAATCCCCCGCATTAATTTTCCCTATGCGCCCTCCTAACCTACTATATAAAACTACGCAAGGACATACAATATATCAACCACAGCTACATGCCATTCCCTCATTCATTCCATCATAGTATCAATGAAGCTATATCCTGTAATACCACACACTGCATGTCCACAAGTCAAGACTAAAGGATCGTTTTCCAATTTTTTTTTCTTGGATTCCACCTTTTTAGGCTCTGATTTTACGAGCTTTTCGGTAGGGAGTAATACATCAAATACATAAAACGTCATTCCCCCTTCTCCATCTTGAATTCTTTACGACTGGCCTGTGGCTGCTACCTTCTCAACCTCTGCTAGCTTGGCCTTTTCCTCGTCGGTCAGCAACTTGTACCACTCAGAAAAGCCAGCAAGGTTGTTCTGTGCGGCACCGATGAAGAACTGCACGAGGTAGTCCTGAGTCTCATCGTCACGCTCACGCACACTGTTGCGCAAGAACTTGAGCAAGTCAGACTTGCTGTTTCCAAGAGCCATGTCAAGGGCTGCATCATCCTCGTCTTCCCAAGTGTCATCTCCATCATCGTCCTCGAACTCGGCTGAGGCGTTGACAGCACCCGAGGAACCTAGGGCTGCTGCCGCCTTCATGTTTTGTTCCGACAGTAGCTCATCGACAAGCACCTTGACAATTTTGAGCGTTACCGGGATTACGGTGTACTGGTCGGGGTCTGCGTTGTCGTCGTCAGTGGCGCTCATGGCCCGTAGATACCGATAATTCATACTCTTCTTTGCGCGAGAGCGAGTCATAATGCGGCCGTCGCTCTGCGTGATAAGGTCGCCCTTGACCATCGTCTGGGCCAGACGAGAGTCGTTGAGTGCGTACAGTTTGGACAGGGCAATCACACTACAGATATACAAAGTTTAGCGCATGCATAATTGAAAATACAAACCACTGTTCAGGTGGTAAAATGACTTACTTTTGACGGATTTCATCGTAACCAGCAAAGTTGGCCGAGTTCTCAAGCCACTTGCCCATCACCACCTCCAGACCACTGTGCTCACCGATGCGGATCTGGCTCAGGAATTCAACGACATCATTGGCGCCGTTGAGTGACAGGCGAGCAAAAACTAGGATAAGCGACTGGATGAAAGGAGCGGCCTCAGCAGTAGCCAAACGGTTGGCAACAGCTGTCAGAAGCTGCAGCAGGTAAGGACCAAGTTTCTCATGACCGGCCTTCTCAACCAGCTCAGCAGCCAGGCCACCAACCTCAGAGGCAGCATTGTCCTCAATATTTTGACCAAGCAGACGGTCAATAATGTGCAGGCAGACATCCAGACCAGTTTGGCCACCCTCAGACCAGCCAAGGACTTGTTGATGATCGTGCGAAAGTAGGTACATGACACACTCGCACGCAGGACGCAGAATATCACCTTCCTCGGCCTCCATCAGAACACGTCTTAGCTTGGGAAGAGTAGCAGCGACAAAACCAGCAGGTAGAGGAGTGCTTCCATGCTTGATAAGGATGACAAGGAGATCAGCAGTGGCAGTGACCAACGGATCATCTTCAGTTACGTTAGCAACATCAAAAGCGGCGGTAAGGGTGGGCAGAATTCTAGCGCTTAGGGCATTGTAAGAGTCAGTATCGCTGAGATGGCCAACAATCTCTTCAAAGGCCTCAGTGACGACATAAATCACCTGGAAGCTAGATGAAGCAGTGCGAACAAGGTTGAACAACATCTCGCAAGGGTTAACAGCATCGTTAAGGGCAACAGCAGGATTGACAATGATAAGGTTACGCAGAGATTCGGCCAGGGCAACTACCAACTCCTCCGACTCTTGAATCTCTTCAGGGGACTTGGAACCTAGGTAGTTATTGATGGCAGAGATGACAGCAACCTGCTGATCACTAGATACACGGTTGGCACGGCAGATCTCCTCGACGGCCCTGATGCAGGATACACGGACAACTTCCGACTCATCAGTGTTGATACGTTCGAAAGTGCGATTGACGAGCTCCTCGGGAGTGGCGTAGACAGCGGTCAGTGTGGCGCCAACAAGATAACCACGGGCACGTAGTAGGTCGGATTGCGTCTGAGAGATGGCAAAGTTGACAAGCTCTAGGTAAGCTTGGCAAGTAGCCTCGGGAACTGGGGTATCCGTCTCTTGGAAATCGATGCTAACAGCATTGAATAGTGACAGGGCAGCCTCTTGAGAACGCCAGTCATTCTCGCCACCAAACAGAGTTTTGGTGTGAACAAGAAGACCTCTGAGAATGTGCTCCTTGAACATTTCTCCAAGCTTAATCATCATGTCACCACAAGCAGTACGGGGAGTGTAGTTGGCGGTGACCAGTGCCTCTTCAGATAGATATAGAGAAGCATCAATCTCCCACAGGTCAATCTGTTCCTGGGTCACGCGTGAGTATGAGATCAGAATAGTGACCATATTAGCCACCCAGGGAGTAGCTTCGGGAGTAGCAATGTTAGCAGCAAGCTGCTCCTGTAGATGCTTCTCGACCGGAGGAGCACGGAGGTACTGGTGCACAAGGTCGAGCTGTTCTAGGACAAGAAGATCCAGAGTGTAGGGGAGTTGGTCAACATCCTCCATACGGCCTTGGGTCTCATTATCCATGTAGAGAATCTGGTAGGCCTCGCGTAAGTTCTGCAACTCGGACCAGGCAAGAGAAAAGTATGTGGTGCTGTTAGGCACAATAAGACTAGGCAGCACATTCTTGATCTTGATCAAGGTCTTGATAACCTGCAGCTTCAGCGCAACGGGACCGTTCCAGCTGGAAGGCTGACCATCGGCAGTGATAGCATCCTGGGGGAAAGGGGCCTTTAGAACCTCCAGGAAGAAGGGCTCCCAGCTAGTAATGATTTCATCGCCAAAAGCCTTGACCTCCTTGGGATGCTCTTCCTTCACCATTTCAAGAAGATCGAAGCATCCACGAAGCACTGACACAGCAAGAGCACGGTGCATAGCAGTGCGGTTGGTGTTGAGGGCAACTGAGCCTAGGCCCTTGATGATATCACGGGCTAGGGTAAAGAATTGGTCCTCAGACAGGCTTTCATCGACGATGTCACCGAGAATCTTGAGAGCGCCGTGAACCTGAGTGTCCTGGCCGGTGGGAATGACATTCAGTAGGGTGGGAAGCAGCTCAGGCCACTTGTCGGGGACGTCGAACGCAGCGATGCGACCAACGACTTGACTAAAGGCAAGAGATAGCTAGCGTTAGATACCAGTGTAGAGAGATCCGGCGGTGATGGTTTTCCTTACCTGGCACCGCTCTTGACTTTGCGGTTGTCTTCAGGGCTCAGCACAAGCTCGAGCAAAGCCGTCTTGATGTGGGCCTTGTTTTGGTCGGGGATGTCGACGAGAGGCTCGTTGTCGATCTCGTCAGAAATTTCGTCCTCATCGTCGTCTAGCAGGCCTTCGGGGTTCCAGTTCTTCTCGATAAATCGGCGTAGTACCGAGAGGGCAGACTGGCGGATTGCCGTGTCGACGGAGGTGTGCGAGGCCACAGTAAGGAGGGTTGACGGGAAAGCCGGGTTGCCGCGGGCCTGCTTTAGGGCGGCCTCAGCCTGTTGGCGGATGGTAGCATCGCCGGACTGGGTGTTCGCCAGGACGTGGGCGAGTTCGTCGGCCATAGTAGTTTGGCGGTCTATTAGGGTGGACGAGTGGTGATATGGCACGGCAAGGGTGCGAAAGGGTTTCGGGGCTTGGGGTTTAGCTATCTGCCGGTGATATTCCAAGATATGTCAAAATATTCTAATTCTAGGACGGTGCGCGGGGCGAAGCGAATGGCTCTGACCACGGTTGAGACAGGTGCAAAATCAGCGGCAAGCGATGCTGGTTAGTCCCGAGAATTGGCCTATCAGAGAAATACAGCTCGGGGCGGATTGAATGTCGGCATTCAATCGTCGGTAGTCGAGAATCGAGAAATCGATCAGACAAACAACGGCTCGGGGCGGGGAGACTTCAATGTGTCAGTTCAAGGCTGCGACAGAAAAAAGAAGAAAAACAAGGGCTGTAGAGTATTACTGAAGGAATGAGGGTTAGCTAGCTTGCAGGGGCAGTGGAAAGGTTGGCTTTTTCTGAATGATTCTAAGCCAGGCCTACCTAGCCTCATTCTAAGTAGATAGTGATGACGTTGAGCTGTTAAATTGATGATATACTTTATTAAATCGCAAGTTTGCCCGCCTTGAATGATGATATAGTGAAGGAAATGTTCATTTGTACAGAGTTGTCAAAATAGCTTGTGTTTTCGCAAGCCTCATATCTAATCAGACGATTGTGCTTTTTCGCAGGGACTAAACAGCGTACAACTACCAAGCAAATAAACAAGGCGCCACTAGATGCTTTTACAGTTGGCATCATGGCTTATGTGGGGTTTGAACTCGAAATTCCCAGCAAGCAAAAAAATCACACTGCCGACTTTTTTCAATTTTTAATTCATTTTGATCAAGGTGGAAATGGAGCTCTTAATAGCTAAGCACCTCATCCTAAGATATACAGCCTGAACTAATACTAGAGGTGAAAGACAATCTACTTCTCCTTCGTTATATGCTATTCCTGTGCATTTCAATTTCTAATCCTTTCCAGGAAAACCCACCTCATTGGTGTCTCAATACCTCCAAGCATTTTGTAGCTCCTTGTATTATAAACCGCCAACCTTCTGTAGAGCTTTCGTTAGAAGCTTTTAAAGTCCCGCTTTTTCCAAGATTGTGTCAAAATGCGACTCGAAACTTTTAACACGAGCATCTCAAAAGCGGAGAATTCCCTCCTTCTAAGTGCCTTCCTTTAGCATGAGGGGCATTGTCTGCCTTGGACTTTAAACTAGCATTGTTATGTTCCCTAAGTACATCTCTTTATCCATGACATCACGGTCTGCAGTATGTCGATAGCGCTCGGCCATACATATGTATAAGGAGATTACCGTGCATATCGCACCAGACATCTCTAGGTTTCACTGAATAGCGGTGAATATCACAACTGATTGCAAGAGTATATGCCGTCACCGAAGACTGTGTGTTCTCTACACATAATACATAATAGTAACATTATACTTGCCGCAGAATTATCCATCCTTCTCAGCCTCATTGCTCTGCCTTCCGGTTTTTCTCTCTCCCGCCTCACCTGACTCATGCCACAAGCCTTTGCTCGGGAAAGCATCTCGGCATGTTTCCTCTACTTCACAGCGGTACCGAGATGGTGTATTGACCAATAGACTCGCCACCACGAGATCCAGTCAAGGCCGCATCTTGCACCACAGCCCGGATCTCATCGACTTCCTCCTGCGATAGCGCAACATCATTGGCGCCCCAGTTGTCGTCGATGGCAAAAATACGCTTAGTACCGGGAATGGGCACTACCAGTGGGCTTTGAGCCATTAGCCACGCCAACGTAAGCTGCGCGCCCGAGCAGCCTTTCTTTGCGGCCAGCGCGCTGATAGTATCAACAACAGCCAAATTCCTAGGGAAGTTCTCCTTCGATAATCGCTCTAGAAAGTTGCGGCAGTCGTTTTCACCAATATCGGCTTTCGACTTGAGTGTTCCAGTCAGAAGGCCACGACCCAAAGGAGAGTAAGCAAAAACACTAACGCCGAGCTCCTTGGCAACGTCAAACAAGTTTCCGCTTTCACTAGTCTCGATCTCCAGAGTCCATGGGCTGTATTCTACCTGGACACTAGATATTGGGTGTATAGCGTGAGCACGACGTGGAGTAGAGCTATGGACTTCAGACATTCCGATGTATTTGATCCTGCCCTCACTATTGGTATGCGTTAGTAAACTATAGTCACGATAGAGCAGTAGAAACTACGCTGTTCCACTTACTTCTTGAGCTTCACAAGCTCTTCAACAGTCTTTTCGACGGTCTTGAAGTCAACACGGTGAATGTAGTATAGATCAATCCAAGTGGTTTGAAGTCTCTTCAAGCTTTTAGAGCACTGTTGGCGACAGTACTCGGGAGAAGTGTCTACGTTGAACGTGATGGCGGCTTGACTTTCATCATATTTCAGACCAAACTTGGTGGCCAGGAATATGTCCTTACGACGCTCGGGATGAAGCGCGAACCATTTACCCACAACTTCCTCGGAATCGGCATACATGTCTGCCGTATCCCAATTGCGGTTGCCGATCGACCAAGCATGGTCGAGAAGCTTAAACCGATCCCCATCAGTTCTACAAACGGAAAATATCATACTAGTCAAGAACATGATTCAAACCTATACAAAACGTCACGTCAACTCACCCAGCAGAGCCATATACATGACCAAGGCCCATGAGACCGTAACCAATCTGGTTGATCTTGGATCCATTACCACCAAGCGAGACAAATCTGGCCATTTTGTTGGTTATTGATAGGGTCAATACGGTGAAATATGGTCAGGTGTTTCCAAACAGAAAAAGTGAAGTCAAGCTGATGAGTGAGTTGATTTTCAAGATTTGTTTCTTGCTTTCATAACGGCTCTCGATTCACGCTTATATACTGACTTCTTTCAGTCTATTGAATAGCCCATAACCTTCCGAGTGGTTCTCAAATAATCCAACAATACAACATCATATCATCACCACTCGTTCTCTTAAGTCCGGGCGTGTCAACCTAAAACTATCGCAATCATAATGGTGAGACCCTAGTGTGATCAGGGGATAGACATGAAGCTGCAATTGAGAGTTCACTATTTTCGCTATGTAGAATATGCGATACACATTCTTCTCCAATTTGAACACGACAATAAATAGAGAGTCCTCTTGACACTTGACATTGTGGTGTATGGTTATTCGAGCGTCAAAATCGCCCAAGCGTGATGTACTCACATAGCAAGTATAGGTTGTGCTTTTTGCGATTCAACGGACTATTAGGGCCTATTTCCTGGCGGGATCCCACGGGTATCCACGGAACGGAGGCTTTCAAGCGTAGTTGGCCCCGAGGCTTAAGTATCTAAACTCCGGGCGGAGATATCTGGCTACGGGATTGTATATCCTGGGAATTATATTGATAGAGAATTTACTAGACATCTGCAGTCAAGCTCATGATCAACATCATTCAGTTCATCTTTGTGTAGCGGTTATCAATAACTTGATACCATGGTTTCTATTGTGTCTAATGTGACTTTAAGCACATAATAAATCATATGTGTAGAATAAGCATACGGGTAAAAGGTTAGTTAACCTTATAGAGCCCTCAAACATCGAGATATAAAAACGGCCGTCTGCTGACTCACACGTTTCGCAAAGGAAACTATCATGTGATGATATATCAAGGCAGGTATAAAGCATTTTCGATAGGTGGTAACATAAATCTTACTTTCATCTTGGCTTGTCTCCTATAATTCTTTGTATCTGCATACTACGCAACATCTGATTGATGTAATATATAACTGCAATAATATAGCTTGCTATGGACGGAGATAGTCTACTAGTGTCATCTGCCGAGGAACTCCATCAGGAGTACGTTTAAACTTGAATATCTTTTATGGCTTGCCACAGTCGGGCATTGAAGTCAAGAGGACTCTCCATCTAGCAATGCCCTGGTGTGTCTGCGGCTATAAGACCGGTCACCAGATTTCGGAACGGGCTATTATGAAAAAACGAAAAAAAAGCCGCGCACTTGATTTGATTTGATTATATCTAACGTCTACCTAAATCACTAAGATCATACGATGCCGGATTATACCGGACAGATATTTAAAGTCCTCCTAGACAAACTCAATAACTTTGTATATACGGGACGACACCGTCCCCTAGCCCCGAAGAACTAGTAGTCCAGCTCCTCCGCGATCTTGCACAAGCTTCAAAATGACTTCTACTTCTGGTATTATCAAGAAACAGGCGTCACAGGGAGTGTGGCCGAGTGGTTAAGGCGTTGTGTTTAGGTTATAATCCAATAACTGGGACCGCAATGGGCAACCGCGCGAGTTCGAATCTCGTCGCTCTCAAATGCCAGTATCTTTTTGCATCGAATGGTGACTCGTAGTATCAGGACGGCCGATACCATTTTGGTCCAGCGGAACGAGAACAGCCCGGGCGTGCCGGGGTGCCGGGGTTCCAACCTTCCTTCCTACACCCTAGTTTACGGTACCTCCCCCTCCGTCCAAAGACGAACTTTTCCCCTTCGTGATGGGGTTTCAAGAGTGACCAGCACATATTCCCAATGCTGCTGTCCATTCTCGTTTTCTTCTTTCGGCCTTTTGTCGTCTTCGATGCACCGAGTTGTGAGGCCTTGAGCCGACTTCTTCCCCTCTCGAGGGATGTTTAGAAGGGGATGTTGAGGGCCAGCTAGAAGAGGAGGGCCTTTTGGAAGAGTACACCAACAGCTATCGCCCAGAGAACAAAACCATGCGTAATCCGCCGGGGTCAAACCCCCGTGCCGACCGACGCCGGCCTTTCGGACTAGCTTTTCATAGTCTTTGTTGTACGGTAAATACAGCAGGTAGAGCCCTCTAGACAGAGAGCTCTCTTGGCCCTAAAGCCGGACCCTAAAAAGGCACAAGAGATGCTTGAATCTGCGTGTACCTGCGTCACATCAGATATCTACTGTTTCATGTGTTTCAATTTACTATATCTCCTTTTGGAAGGCAAGGCTCGATGGAGATTTCAGAATCTTGGCAGTAGTCGCGCAGTCATGATCTTCTTCTTACGTGACACTGATTGATATTCCTTTGCGCAGTCGATGGTATGATATCAACATACATATGTATGTATATGCAGTAACACCACTATTGTGGGCGGGAGCCCTGAACAGTTCACGCACCCCTCCTCGTCATATTCTGTGTCGAAGCTGAGTCTAGCTTGGGTGAGGATCTGTAGTTGGCCCGTCCACCTTCCCGATATATCCCGTTTAGTGGCTAGGCATAAAGGCATATTCAAGTGAATAGTCTACAGGCGATCTAAGGCCCGATACTGCCTACGGAGGATTTTCCTTCAGGGCTTTGTAGTTCCTCTTCGTCTACAACATCTACAAGGTGGTGTGTTTCTCTTGAGACTCTAGGACCACTTCTTGGCGGAAGCTTTCTGCTTTGTTGACAGCCACTAGAATCATTTTGTTGAGCATGTTTCGAAACAGAGTGTGCTAGAATACCCACCAATGGCTAGCTTGATTATAGGCGGGGAGAAGTGGGACTATCTGTTCTCCAAGGCATACACAGTTTCTAGGACTCCATTATATTGAGGTTTAGTTGTTATGAATAGCTAAATATATATGTATGTGAAGCTATGTTTTAGCGGCTCAGACTGTATGGTTCAAGTTGTAAGAAAGTATGCACACAGTGAATAACCTACCACTTCAGAGCCCTCTTTCACCTTGAGTCATATAATAAGTCAGCTATTCGAAAGCCCTATGCCATATACATGTAATACGACTCTATGTTGCATCAAAGCCACAAGAAGCCAAAAATATTAGGTTTACATATAGGCGCACAGTTTTCTTCTTGGTAAGTGCTCTCGTTTTTTGCACTCCCCGGCTAAACTGGTAGCTATACAAGACCTGAAGCAGTAGTAGAAGACGCTGGGGGCTAGATAGTACCTAACGGGTCGCCTAATAGTTTAAGTCTGCCTGGTCGTCCCACCGAGCTTCTTCTTCGGGATGATCATAGTGCCGTCCTTCATTAAGCGTAGGCATATTGACTTTCATGGCCTCGAAATATTGGGGGGAGGGGAAGGAAGAGGGGAAAAATAGATATGCACTTTAGATACAATATGAAGCAGAAATGGAATCTGCGCCCTGCCTCCAGCCTTGCTAGTTAATGTGCTACTATGCTTGATGTTATAGCAATAATCTCTCGGGTAATTGGAGCAAGATGTATGTGCCTTACCAAGCGCCGAAACAAAAGCTTGCTGTGTAGGCACCAAGGTAGGGAAGGCAGGAAGATAGCTAAGTATACCCCCAACACATTTAGTTGTTTGCTGATGATCACTTACGTGATCATCATGTTTCCTGTAAGAAGCACTTACCATTCTTTTCCAGGCTTAAGCTATCTTCGATGTGATGGCTATTGCTTCCACAAACCAATCATGTGCTAGTTCGAAGCCTTATTTCTCGCCGATAGCTATTACAGCTGGGCGCTATTGCCAGTTGGTATCTTGATGGTAGAGCAAGGCAGAAACAGGCTGTTCCTGGCGGTGAGAAACTATCCTAGAAACTTCTTGGAAACTTCATATTCGAATGCCATTCGTTGATGTACATATTAGGATAACTGTAGGCAAAGACATGCATCTGTAGTGGATCGTCTAGTCCAGATATATGATAGGCCTAACCAGCAATATATTGACATGGTGGCTTCTTAGTCTATGGACTCCAAACTATCTGTGTAAGAGTAAAAAGCAAAAACAGTCATATTGCATAATGTATTACACATGGTGATGGAGTCATATCATAAGTGAGGCTAATGTAATGAGTAATTATGATAGCATCTCGTTTCCTAGAAGTATTAGGGTTGTATTTCAAGGCTGTGTGTAGATAAAGCAACTGACTAAGACATGTAAAGATTGAAAGATTGCCTTGAGCGAGAAATAATTATTGATACAAACATTTTACAGTTGAAACTAACTAGCTAGTATAAGTATCTTGTGAAGCCGTTTCCAGTAGATAGTGCAAATATACTACATGCATAAAATGATAGGAAGTTTTGTATTTTTAAGAAATGCTCCTCAAGTACTATATCACCCACATTTTACAGCTAGTCTGGATAGATGTCCTTGTTGCAAATACACTTTTAACTAACTTGTTATCTTGATAAGTCTCTTACAGTTAAATGAAAGTAGTTATGAATGAAAATATAACATATATGCTCATACAATAGTCTTCTATCTCTATAACCTCTTCTCTTTCAACAGCGAGAAATATAATATAAATGGTTCAAGTTACGTAAAGTGGAAATCTGAAGTCTACTAAAACATATGTACAATCGGGTGTCTTCAATAAAGATAAAGCCCAAATTTAGACTGTCCATTTCTTCATGTATCACAGGCTAACAAGATATCAAAAGTGCTCTTAGAAGTACGGTACTTAGAAGTACGGTACTTTGATAGTACTCTTGGCATCAGTTACCAATTTGCACATTGGGCGTTGCGTAACAACATTAGGCCCGGGATCTGAGATTTTGCACATAAAATGCAAAAATACACAGAGCCACAGGACGCCTTCTAAATTAGCCGAAGCTGAGATGCCGAGAACGACAACGGCCGTAATGATCGTAGGTAAAATGATCTTAAGGAAGAAGGTATTTGTCTCGGGGCTTACGGCTGGACATTTCTTGGAGGAAATCGAAGTGACCGTGATTTGGATTTTAGAAAAAGAAGGTCTCGGCGCCTTCAAGGCATGATCAAAGCTAAACAAAACAAAACAAAACAAAAAGGAAAAATCTCAAACTTTGGCCTGACAGACAAGGTATAGTGTAATGCGTAACTGATGCAGCCAAATAGGTTTCTGTATACATTATGTGCTATCACAGCTTAGGATTTCATGTCCGATAAGAGCAAGAGAAAATGACTGGAACATATCAAGCGAGATGGTATCAACCAAGGATATCACCGCAGTATGACACGTTTTGATATTCGATGCTCCTATCCTATCCTATACTAATATGTGATATCCGATAACTAGATAAAGGATACATGGCGGGCAACACGATGATGTAACCACTAGATCAAGCCAGCAATCCAGGCTCCCCTTGAAGATCCCAAAATGTAAGCTGGCAGTATTCAACTATACTCGAAGATTCAATATCGACGAGTACCGAGTTTCCAAGACAGTCTTGGGTCGTAGTGATTCTGGGAAGTTGTTTCTTTGTAGCTAGTTATTATCATCGTCAATCCGACTACTACTCAGGGAGGATTGCGCCTACATATGTAGTCGGAGAAGACGGGTTAATATTCCCGTGGAAAGGACGGCCATGGATATGCACATATGTATGCCTAACGTGGTACGTATATGAAGATATCAGGTACTGCCTCCTCAATATGACTTCGTCAGTGATGAATTGCGTCTTCACCGCTGAAACAGTACATCCACCGCTAGTTCTAGTCTTTAGCATTTGAACACCAATAAGATACGACATCTACACCAAGTCCTATGAAGAGCGTATAGATGTTGCAATCGTGGATCGTGATATATAGTAGATTAGCATCACTCTCCTACTGCGCATACATTAGTAGGATTTGCATATGTATGGCGAGTAGTAATAGATGGTGGCTTATTGTATTGTTCAATGCACTGGCCAAGAGACCAAGTTCTAGGCTATGTACAGAAAATTCATGGGCAGTCAAAAGAGAAAAACAAAAAAGAAGCGAAATCGAAAAAAAAGACTGCGAAAGGAATTTAACTCCAAGGATGATTCTAGGCCCTTTAGTCTAGTTACTTAGGATTTCACTAATGCTGTATTAGTAGTTGATATAATGGATAGACAATGGTCAACAAACTTCGGCTTGGTTGCGTATAGCCACTTAGCTAAGCCGGCTCCTCTTCCTTTTTCCTGTGAGTTGTAAGTCTTAGTAGTGACAACACCTACTAGAGTATCAAGTAATAATAGATGCCTGTTCTATGTAGACGAAGCTCGTGTCAGCACCATCTTATGTATACTAAATAAATGATTGTAGTTGAAGGCTTATAACCCTTCGTCCATGATCATATACAGATGAAGTCATGTATGTATGTATATATCTGTAGTAATGCAGGGGTTGGGGGATGTTGTTAGTCAGGAATTCGATAACTCGGAAGCTGTGTTTTCGATACCACGGTACGGAATTCAGGGATATACAGATAGAATAGTCGACTTGCTTGCTAAACTGTAGATGCAAGTAGAGATGTTAAATACTGTGGCAAGATGGTTAGCATCACATGATTCCGGTATACACAACGTACAGGCAGCAATATTGACTACTGCAATTACATACAGACTTATACTTTTATTCTAAGAAGTCTATCACATGCTACTGGCATACATAGCCCTAGTTCCCTGCTATTGTTTTTTTTGTTTTTTTTCGCCCTCCGAGCTAACGATGAACGAGGGGCGAGTTTGCCTTTAAGTGAAAAGAGGGATAGCCTATGAAAACAAAAGAGGGTGTGAATATAAGGACCGAAAGAAGAAACTAAAAAGGACTTTTTCGGCATCACCACCCACTACTTGAATTCAAATAAATATCAGCGCCAATAACCCGAAAACGGCATTGAAAAAGAACACATATGGAACCCGAATTTCAGCCTATACACATCCGGCCACGTAAATTTAAGCAAATATCAACAATACCATGTCAAAGGCAAAGATACATACATGAAGAATAAAAATACAAATATAAAAAACTCAGCTGTACATGAGACAACAGATCTTCGCCATTGATTTCCTAAACCAGGAACGTCGAGAGATTTATCTAAGACGAAATATTTTTCTACCTCTTCCTGGCTTTGTATTACTACCAACATTACTATGAATATCTATATGCTACTGATATGTTACTGCTAAAGACATGTACAGATAAGGATTTTTTTCTTCTTTAAATACACCATGATCGACTGTCATATAGTGCTACCTCTCACTATAATAACATCAGACATCAATAAGAACATGAGCTCAGACGCTGAGAAGTGCTACCATACATCAGACACACAATCACAACAAACAGCCAATATAGGTTTAGTCAGGATACATAAGCTTGACACCTTCTCTAAATCGTTCCATCAGCTGGCAAGCAAAGACAAATAAGGAGAGAAGGGGGGGATAGCATAGCCTGAAAGTTCGGGGTTGGCGTAGAGCTAAGCCTAGTTCATTCCATTGATTCGTTTGTCTTGTTTCTACAAGGTCAAGCAAGATCAAGAAAATGAGAAAAAAAAAATCAGTGGTATTTTTATAGCAAGGTTCAACATGCAGCAAGAAAAAGTACAAAGTATGTGTATAGTCAAGAGGCCTACAAAAAATGTAATATTGATAATAAGAAAGATACAAGCGAATATTACACGATTACACGGCAAGAAAAAAAGTAATAATAATTGTTGTATCTTATAGTGCATCCAATGTAAGACTATTGATCATCTCAACATAATAATATACATCACACCGACATTCTCTTGGTGTTTATGTTTACGAGAGTTCAGAAGACCTATAGACACTTTCTTTTTTTGGGTCCGTAGTTCGTATTTTGCAAGAGACCAGTCAACAAAATATCACAAATAAATGCAAAGAACTATGTATGTATACAAAAGCGCCTACTAAAGAGCTAGGACTTTTAACAAAAAAAAAAACAGAAAGAAAAACAACGTGCCCTTAGATATGTAATTTGGCAAGTTCACCGGTTTTGCAGCAGATTTTATTAATACGAGTTATATGCCTCTTCCTCTATTTAGCTGTATGTTTCTAGCTGAACAACGGGGGGCGTTAGTAGCCTAAAGCCGCCTAAGCCACTTCTTGGTGGGACTTTAGCACAAATAGCAGGGAGTCTTCAATAAGGTACTTCGCCCCACAAAAGACCAAGTACTCTTAGTCTTCAAAAGCTGCCAGCTGGCAAAATACGTTTTTTTATTTATCAATCTTATGAGCTATGAAGATGTACAATGTAACTAAAACCTCCCAAAAGAATATAGACAGTGACAGTAGTCTTCTACTGCTAAAGCCGGAGCATCAGCTGCCTGCATAATCAGATCAATGGCATTGTCATCATCTATGTTGAATATATCAACGTCGGACTCAGCCATAGAGCAGCATCATACATATAGGGGATAATGTATTCTGTATGTAAGAAATAAAATGGAACCAAAATGATATTGATATCTCGATTGCCCTTGTAGTATCAAATTTTTTTTTTTGAATATCATAACATAAAGAATGTATGGCACCTTGCCAGCTGGCGGCTTCTAAAGACAACGTGAGGAGTATTTAGTCTTTTGTGGGGCTACGTGCCTTTTCGAAGATCCCCCCTGCTATTTTGTGCTAAAGTACAAAGTCCATTCTTGATCTCTCTTCTCCTTCTAGGTTGTTTCTCGCCTCTTCCTTTTAGTTGTTACACCTGTCTCCGACCTTCCAAGTCACAAGACCTTCTTTATAGAAATAAGATTAGCTTTTTTTTTTTTTTTTTTTTCTTTCTTGATACCTTTAAACTATGAAGGGAAAAATTAACCCATATGTTCTGGTCACGGAGATTTTAAGCAGGCAGAAAGCCATGTAGAGCTTAAATGACCAAGTCAGGAGTACCGAACATATAAGGCCGCCAATAAGGGAAAAAAATTTACTTTAAAGACAGGTCACGAGAATATGTTGATCAGGAGAAAAACCCCCAGAAAAGGGAAGTCAAGGGCATCATACCAAAAAAAAAAATTTACAACACTTTGAAAGATACTAGCGGCCATTTTCTTAAGTGAATAACGATTCTTTTTTATTCAAAACTTCGATGTAAATAAAATAATATCAGAGACTCAAAGGGGGGATAGAAGCTGGAGATTTATTGTCTCTTGACAAGGAAAAACTAAAACTAGAAATAAATGGCACATAGAAAAGCAACATAGAATATCAATAAAGTAAGACCATAAAAAGGTACCAAGAGAGATAAAAACACCACCCAAGCATAAAAGCTACAAGTATTAAACCTGCTAGAAAGAAACCAAGAAAGAAGACCAAGTATATGAAATGTAGAACCAAACAACCAGTGTAACATGTAAAGTGAAAAAAAGCCTCTGCTTCTGACGAGAATCAGGAGTATCCAAAAAATGAAAAAGAAAAAGATCCGAGAATAACCGAAACCCGGTCAAAATAATGATATAGTAAAAATGGAAAACCCAGAACGCCATGCTATAAGAAAAAGAAAGAAAAAAGAAATCGATATGCAAAGAACAAATGAGAATGGATGAAAAAGGAATTGAAACGGCGAAATAAAGGAAGGCAAGATATTTGGCAGCTATCAACGAAACAAGGTGAATTGTCCGGTTTTGGTCTACTACACGGAGTATGTGCTCATATTACCGAACATACGACCAATAACACCACGTGCCCGACGAGCCCGTTTAGGCTTAGGAAGGTCTAGAGGGTCGAATGCGGCGTTGGCTTCGTACGAAGTGTAGTTGTTGGGAACCTTGCGAATCTTGGCAGGAGGAGGTGGGCTATAGGTAGCAGGAGACCGGCCGTTGACACCATTGTCGACATAGATGTAAGTGTTGTCTTCATCAGATGCTCCACCAATAGGGGTTGTAGCACGGGATGAGCTGTGGCTGCTGCTAGATGAGTTGTAACCAGATAATTCGGGCGTCGGGATCGAGCCATGAGAACCGTTGGAACCGGAATAGTACAGGCTGTGGTTTTGGCGCGAGTTCTGACGAGAACGGGAATGGCTGCGTGAAGAAGGCGGCGAAGGATACTGCTCGGCCAGGCTGGCCAGGGTACGTTCTTGTTGCTCCTTCTTGAGACGCATTTCCTCCTGTTCGGCCGCAAGTTTCTGCTGGACACGGCGAATACGACGCTCCTGGCGATCGGCAATCTGAATGCGAATGGGGGCCAGGAAGGTATCAAGTTCATGATACAAGTCGTCGGGGGTGATACGAAGGTTCCAATCCAAAAGGCTGAGCAGTTGCTTTTCCATGAGGTTTACCTCCTTGCGAGATAGAGCAAAGTCAAAGTTCTCGCCATGCATGTTACTGTAGTTGGCCCAGTACTTGTTGCGGGGGGAGCTATCATTGAGATACTTCGCGGCGAGAATAAGAGCAGCAAGGAAGATGCGGTGCGCAGTGCAACGAAGGCCACGAGCCATAGGCTGAAGCTTGGAACGAAGGCGGTTCAAGTAAACCAGAGACGACATAAGGGTCGGCACTTGAACGTTGGACGATACAACAAGCTTGGTGATGAAAGCTTCGAGTGACGGAAGAGATCCATCGGTGGAGGAAACCTCAACGGCAGCACGCTCAGGTTCGGAATATCCTGAGTGTTTTGGCTCGGGAATTGGTGCGGGCATCAGACTAGCATCGCAAATGATAACACTATGAGCCGATTTGGCTAGGAAGTGTATCATGTCGCGCGAAACAGGCTGGTAGATGAACTGATCAAGGGCGGAAGCGTTCAGTTCCGCCATAGTCAAAGGCCGTAATGTTGCCGACATGATGGGTGAGAGTCTGTGTGGAATTCAAGAAAAGAAGAAGAAAAAAACTATTCGAGTGTCGTAAAAACGTTAGTTGATATAACTTGAGGTGAGTAGGGTATAGTCCCTATAAAAGAAGCGCGAAGATGTTCCAAAAAAGTGAATGACAGATACGAAAACTATTTGTACTGGATAGAACGAGTGGCATGGAGAGCATGATAGATTTATGAGCATGAGATGATGTCAGGGAAAAGGAAAGATAGAAGTACAAGGCAGAGTGTAAATCTGTGGACATGACAGTGGATGATGAAGCAGTGTTATAGTTGTGTGCCGGAAGTTGGTACACCCCAAGGATTTTGTTATGACTGAACGATGAGGCGATAAAGAACGTACAGCTGGTATAATATGTCACATAAATTCCTGTCAAAAGGTTTTGCAAGTACCTTTGAAAGTACCTATCGAACACACCACCCTCTATCTTTATGACTTCATAAACGATGGGTACATATTGGTACAAGTTGGTGCTTTACAAAGATTTTGACAGGCACACAAGTAACATTCTATATTTCCTGCAAGATATGTATGGATAAGGGGGGGTGTATGTACAAATATTGTCTTACTTGTTTCGGCCATGCTAGCCAAAGGCAGCGCCAGCACAGCAAGAAGCCAACATTGATCTATTTCGCCGTAGTGAATGACGGGTGTGTAAAAGGTTTAGGCCGCTGATGGTGTGTACAGCAAAAACGGTCCTAGAGCGAGGCTGATGCTGGAGGTACCAGGTGGACAAGGATTTGTAGGGTGTGTGGCAAGGCCGAAAACAGAGCTATAACAAGGGGGTGCCAATAAGCCCAACTAAAGCTTTTGCCCGGCGGCAGAAAGTCTGGACTTGCAGAGCTGCGGCCAGCATCGACGACAAACTTCACCAGCCAATTCCATGTATACGACAATCTGAACTGGAAACTTCCAGGCAGACTTAAGTGGCGGATGCAAGCTGCAGGCACAAAGAGCGAGTAATGTAAGGGAGGTGATAAAAACTAACCTGGAGACTATTGTGCGACTCGTCAAGAGAAGCCGGCAAAATAAATTAATGCAAAGGGATTGATCAACGGGGGAATATGAATGAAAGCTATCCGGTGAAAGCTTGCGAAGTAGTGACAAAGTGCAGTGGCGATGCAAAAGCGACTTATACGAAAGACGAACAAAAAGCAATAAAAGAGCGAAAGCTATCAACCGATTACTGGAAAATTCTGATATCTTCGAGGCGGATGGCGGAATGGGCGCTGGGCAGCAATGCGTCTTGAGGAATTAAAAAGGCGGGAAAAAGAGGTCAACAAAGCACAATCCAAAGACAACGAATTTGCAGGATAGGCGAATCGAGAAGGCAGCTTCGTTAAAGCAGGATATGCACAAATCTGCAGACAGTGAAATAGTACAGTCTTAATCGAGCCAGTCGAGAGACGACAACAAGTTGCCAATACTGCTACCAAAGAGGAGGCGGATGCAGAGCAAGAAAGGAAGAAAACCCCAGAAAAGAAAGGGTTAGACAGAGCAAAAATCGAGTCTGGACTATATGAAGAATCAGCAGTCTTGGTCGGTTCGAGCTTTGTATGCAAAGATGAACGCACAGCGTCTGGGAATATGATATGATAAATAAAAAGAAAAGGTTAAGCTGATCAAAACGAAGATCACGAAAAGAGAAGGTGAAGAGAGCGACTGAAACGTGGTCGATGATCAAGGTGCAGACACTCAGAATATATAGGAAAACGAGGTTCTCAAAGGCAAGCGGCAATTCGGTCGAAAATGCATCAAACGAGACACAAAGTACGGCCCTGAGCAATTCGAAACGCCGTCACAGATAAAATGATACTAGGTCCAGTTGAATGCGTGCTACAGGTCCAACCAGCAACAGATAGGCCACGGCCCGTACAGAGCTTTGAGAGGCGCGGGCCTAGGTGGTAGTCGACAGGGTCTTCCTAGTAGCTATTTATCAATAGCTTCCCGCCAGCCGGAACTTTGAAACAGACAAGCCAGGCAAGGGTTCTCGGTTGGCTGATGTTCCTGGTGGGAGGACACTCGATGGTATTAGCTTGGAATCGTTATCGTGGTGGGTTTTGTCGTGGAACAACAAAATCGCGCGAACAAAGGACTGTCGTGCTGTTTCTCGTAGATGTGCCAACGAAAACTGCTGATACAATGAACAGTCTCCAATAAGTTGAGAGCTCTGACACGAAGATAGCTTCAAGATAGCTTCAAGACAGCAACAAAGCCAGCAAGTTAGGTGGCAGGCTTAAATGTGGATATGGAAGGTCAGTGCTCCCGATACTCTGTCAAACATCAAACACCCTTCGGGGCTCTAATTGGCTGACCAGGTACTAACAATGCAACTTCCAACATTAAACTTTAAGCCAGTCAAGCTGCGGCTCTTCGAAACAAAAACAAAAAGATTGGACAACAATAGACTTACCAAGCTTTGCGAATGCGAGATTTAAACTTCGGAATCACAACAGAAGAGACGCTGCTGCGATTGTGTTGTGCAAAAATAAATAGTGCCCTGAGAATAGCCAGCGCTTAAAAATGGAGGCGAGAGGCTTTGTTCAAATGCAACACAATGTTTTAAGCGTAGAATATGCAAACACGGCGACAAAATTAGACTGGTGGATCGCGCTTGTTTCCTTTGTTTGGCTATAAAGACTACTGAAAAGCGGGTATCGTGGTGCTTCAATAACCGAGTATGAATATGGATGTGGGCGCTTATGCTATTTTCGAGAAGCTCTAGACGCTAATAGAACAATCCAGGAACAGGTTTATGAAGCGCTAGGCAGGCCAATCAGAACAAGGTGATGGATGCTGAATGTATCTAGTTCAGACGAAAGCTAGTCCCGGGTTGACGTCCTGGGATATAGTTGTATGTACAGCTAGTTATACAGGCTGTATGGTCGGCGGGCTGTGTGATAAGATTAGGCGGGCAACAATTAAAATTATAGTGTAAGAAATTAGTACTAATGATTAGAAACGAGTGTGGCAAGTATATCGTCCCGGTTGGTGATATAGTTCCGCTGTGATTAGTAGGGTTTGATTAAAGAGATAGTAAGGAAACGACAAAGGAAGAAGCAGGCTGATTAAGAATACTTGAAATGAAGGTTATGGAAATAATAGTTGAAATGAAGTTCAATATTAAGAGATAAAGCGAATGTGTTGTTGATAAGTGATTAACGAATGACGGCGTCTTTAAAGACCGGAAGAAATAGGCATGCTTTCAAGTGATGATACTGGGTCAACATGAAGAGCAAGAGCCGGCTTCTGAAGAGAAAGAAGAGAACGAAAGAAATGGATGGATAGCTAAGGGAGACCACAGACGGGGAATTGGCAGATACTATCAAGTTATATATTTCATACAGCATTACAAGCCGATCAGTAGATAGCCCGCATTTCTCTGTTCGTCTTGGTGAACACTCAAGGAACTTTCTCATCATTCAGCACAAGACCGTTTGAAGGGAAAGAAATCAGAGACTGTCATCTCCAGGGATATCGGGTCCAAGCCCAAAATGAACAACCTTCCCTTTTTCTTCACCACGTCCCCTCTCGCCCAGTTTGTTCAGACGCCATTGATGTCTATTAAATCTACATCTGGCCAAGTAAATAACACATGCTGTATCTGTGTTTAAAAACGGTAGGCGGTAGGAGATTATGGCGTGAATGTATGCTTCGACTAAGGGCACGTTGGAGACTTTGGTACAACGCATAATTTTGTCTCGTTCTATCACCAGACCTGCAGAGACTTAAAGCCTGGAGAACTTAGATAGCCTGACGATCTCAAACACCACATTATCTCCAGGCGGATGGTAAAGACACAGGAATGTCTGTCACCCGTGTGAAGTTTTTTCATTCATCTCTTTCCGCCCATATACATTGTTATCGTGTTGAAGATCTGTCTGTAAAGCTTATATGGCATATAGACCTTCTTACATGATATCTGCCGGGGTCTTTGGGCATTTCTCTTACGGCTGTACCTAGCAACCTAGCACCGTTTTAGATATTAACCCACATCACAGACATCTCAAGTCCCAACCATCCAACTAGTACGGGACGATACTCACCGATTGGTATTGTTGTATCCCAGACTATCCAAACCATCAATAGTGATGTTGCCAACGCTAAACACGTCTTTTTGGAATAATGATAGTAATATCTCAGGGCTCTTATCCCATCCCGCGTTTGGTCAACCAAATAATACGAACACTAGGTGTCTTCAGCTCAATCTTGCCCGTGTCCCTTCGATACCCAGCTGTCCCGGTGCGCTGTTGCCATAGCTTCCGTGCCATATTCTAGATGCTTTTTTGGGGTTTGGGGCTCCATTCGTATCACTTCGTTAGCACTTATACAATCTTGAGTTTTGCTCGTTAGCTTCTTTTTTGTGTATTCCCTAGTAACATCCGTGCCATTAGTGGCCTTCCTCCCCTTGTAGTATTGCCAAATTACGCCATGATACAATTTGCTTTGGTTGTTATATACTACACCTTTCGTACTTGTAGTACGATGACGATGATATCTCAAATGAGTATTGATAGGCAGGGCACAGTATGGCGAGCCATGGTTCATGCATCCAGACTACCAATCTCAATTTCCACGATGCTGCTTGGCATCGATTTTGGTCTACCGAGACCAAGAGTGCCAGTTTCTAATGTATATCTCTTGGTTTTATTCTTTCAACATTGCAAAGGATCGACAACTCTCCCTTCTGCATTGCACTTCTTGCTGCTGCATAGGTCTGTGTTTCTTTTGTTCTTCTTCGCATTCTTCCGGTGCGGCCCAGAGATCGCTTCCCAGTAATCTGTTTGTCCACCGGAAAGCCAAATGCCCTACCCTGTTTATCAACTACGATTTGGCTCTCCCATATCTTGACAAGCTACGGTGAAGGTCATGCAAGACCCTTCTTGTCTACATCCAAACGCATAAAATGACTGGCTTGCAATACGTGTTGTATTGATCAAAGCCAACGGCAAGCTACTCGTAATTTAACAAAAGAAAAAAAAAAGAAAAACCAAGACGAGGAATGTCTGACAATCGTCTTGTTCCTCATAGTTGCTTTGTCAGTGCGGCATGCTATGATCCAGATTTCAACTAATTCCTCTCTACATTTACACATTCTCGTCCTAATCCTCTACAAATTCATCACGCTTTATAAATTCCATCAGTCTTTCAAAAGTTGCCGAAATATGCAATCAATTTCCACATTCAGATGGCATGGCATTGTGGCACGCAGTCGTTCGGTCCATCCTTATATGTAGTAGACACTAGTCATGAATCAAATAATGGCTGTAGCCGGAATGTTAGACTACTAGGAAAATACCGATATCATCAAGCACATGATACCATGTAACCCTACTATCACGAGAAACCCTTACGAATTACAGAACTCAATATTGATGGAATAACTTCTGGATCACAATTAGATCTGTATTTTTATTTTGTTTCGTCTTTTGATTACCGTTCAATTTCTTCTTCAGATGTTTTCAACAAGGATACCCTTTATTATCAACACTCCAACTTTCCACAAGTTTTGGCGTACGTAGAGTATATCTTGTATATTATACAACTTAAAACAACAGGGCTAATTTTGCTTATTTTTGTTTTGCTTAACCTGCGGTTGGTGGCAAGGAAGTCGTCCCATGGAATTATACATGGCGATCACCTTCTCGATAGGTAACATTTCGCATTCACAGACACACATGCTTCATATAAAATAGTAAGTTAGTATATATACTGAGAGGTTGTCCCTAGGGATCGAAATATTGGCTTTGGGGGAAATGACAGTGCCGGGGAATCCCGCAGGGATGGAAAATAAGATGCCTCTTGATCTTTGTCTCTTCATTTTTCTCTTTAGAAGAGGACGTTGAAATGCGTCACCATAGATTAGTGCATACATAGCATGTAATAACCGGTTCTTATGTACATACATCTATGTGAACGGTATCCTTATAGTGCTACTAAAATAGCCATGATGGTACAAAATCTATCAACCGTTGTGGAATTTTATATTGCTACATACTGTATGTACATATGTATCTTCTAGACTAACACAAATAGGTTAAGATCAACATCACACATATGAATTAACGGCTGAGAAAATGCCTCAAGGATGGGATCTTTAGGCTCTTAGATTTGGTGATGTTTTCTTTTCCCGAACCAGGCCCAGGAAAAAAAGGCTTCATTTGTGGCTATAAAATATAATATATCAGTCAAGACACTGAATATTGCCTCCCGTTATCTCGCAATTCCACCATAGAGATACAAAAAACACGCGAAAAAGCCTATTACAGTTGTTTTTGGTTGCTATTGGTGGTTTGGCTAGACTGAAGAGGAGCCATTCAACTGTCAAGACAAAACAAAATACCGAGCCTTGATTATGTCGATTATTGGCCGTCAGCAAATATTAGAATTCCAGATAAAATGTAAGCGGGCTTACGATGATCCTTTTTGGATACCCAGCCGTCAACTTTCATTCGATGTCTTACCTTGAACGATAACTGTATTTGTATCTTTGACTTACGGTAGAGCCTTCCTTGAGCTTCATACTTGTTTTCTGCTTCGTGACAATACATTGGGCATTGAAGGATTTCCGACAGCTTCATCTTGAGTGAGTCTCACAATTGCATCTCAATACGACTATGTAACTAGTGTAGCCCTCACTTCCGCTATATGCAGCCACGCCCAAAAGAAGAAACAAGGCTGTATCATGTCAAATATTCCCATATCCAATCAAAACTGTGTTGCTAGTATTTTCTGTTCCGAATCCATGTCAACATAAACTGTACATACATTAAATGTCTCCGCCATACTAACTATTTGCAACGTAGCTTAGTAGGACCGGGTCGCTTCTTATAAGCTGCAAGCCACTATAATAGACTATATATGTATCTTGCGTAGCAATGGGTGTTGGACTATAGGCGAGATAGTATGTAGCTTCTTTCCTCGCTGTTACACATCCCCTTTCTCCTCATAAACAGAGATATCCCTAGTAAGCCACAAATTATATTGCATTCTGTTTTTTGTTTTTTTTTTGTTTTTTGAAAACATAGTATATCTAAACGCCAACCACCCCTCTCTCCTGCAGCCCAACCGACGCCAGATACAGCAAGTGAGACCAGCACATTTATATATGTACCGACGTGTATTATCTTAATCTGGATATAGTAATGCCGTAGAAGCAATGCATTGTTGGCTATGTTACATTTATCTGTTACATTTATTGTAGATAAGCATGTTATGAATACATATCTGAATACTTAGCCAACCATTGGCACGAATATATCCAACCTAAATAGTCAATTTAATATGTACCTGCTATTCAAAAATAGGCTACCCATACTAATGCTTTAGGATGGCATGGTAGATGAGTTGTTGTATGCTGATCTAGCCCAGGTTAGAGCCCAATGTATCAACAAAAATATCGAGTACCTTTCTCGTTCATTTTCATAGACATGGTTGATATTGACAATGGCATTTATCTGATTAGATTTCGCTAAATCATTCTGTCCCGGCATGATAGATAGCTATAGTGGTCTGCCTTTACCCCTTAGGTTAGTAAGGCATCATATGTGAAACAACAGATATGTGACTCGAACCCGATGGCATATGAGCCTTCGATGTTGTGTTATCAACAGGCTCTGATTGGAAACACGTTATTGCATCAGATGGCAAGGCGCTATCGTGCATATGCATATGTATATATATATATAAGTTTTTGTTGGCGGTATACAGGTAGGCTTTCCAGTCATGGGAATGTGACATCGTACCGGATGTGACAATGGCCTACCCTGGGTCACTAGGACAGACGATGATTAGAAGGCCTTTGATAGCCTGACTCAACACATACAGATATAAATTTCTATAACATACGGACAGAAAAGTATCGAGCCTTATTGTGTTCGCAAGGCGTAAGACAGCATATGCCTGTTTCAGTCAATTCATCGGTCAGGTATTGTGGCCCTGGAACTAGCGGATAATATGTATTGGTCACGGTTAGAATAATACTGTTCTTGTATACAGATATATGAGATCATTGGGACACGTGTGTAGCTTCCTATACAATACATGGGTCAATACAATTATAGATACCATCTTAAAATACATGGCTTGGGTTGTGTGAATCTACCATGTCTCCACGAAAGAGCATCATGTCATGCAAAATTATACTTCAGAGGAAACAACAGTGAACAACATACTTTTAGTTGGTAAGAAAAAACAAAAATGATATATATTGGTAATGATGGCCTAGAAGTAGTATAAGGTATGGATGAGTTAAGTGCTGATAGAGATTGGATAGAAGAATATAAAAAAACATGGGGCGGGCTAGTTTATTTGGTTTGTTTTGGCCCAAGGCTAATGATAGCATTTGGTGGGCATCGAGCCCCGATAATGGATAGAATAAACATTGCCATGAAGTAGTTGCTAAACAAGACAACATCAGTGGCTATGACGTGGTAAGAGAGCATCGCGTCATCTGAGCTAAGCCTCATATCCTGAAAGGCGGTGTTGATATGGATATTGCAATCAGAATACCCCCCTCGAGTCCTGTAGTGTTCGTATATTGTTTATACGAACTGCTCCTTATTTCTCTCGATATCTCTTAGACACAGGCGGCAGTCCTAGCTTGACTGTGCTAGTAGTAAGTTGGACGGGCACGTGTCTGGGCCTGCTGGCTAGCAGCGTGGGCCTGCTGGTATTCTTCGAAGTAAGGGTGGTTGCAGGACTGCTTGGCTGAAATACGACCAGCCGGATCGTACACCAACATCATTTCAAGGAGGTCTACACCGGTGGCATCTAACGGCTTGCAAAGCGCCGCGTTCGGGTCTCTCTGCCACTTAGGGAAAGAAGGTTTGAAGTCAGGGTACGACGTGACACCGGGCCAGACTTCTTCAGTGGGTGTGCTCAATATGCTATAAACAAACAGTTAGTGAACGGGGTGTTTGATAGTGGGATGATAACAGACCAAGGAAAACAATAACATACCGGAAGATTCTAAAGATCTGGTCGATCTCCGAATCACCAACGAAGAGAGGCTTGCGGGTGCACATCTCGGCAAAGATGCAGCCAACACTCCACATGTCAACGCCAGTCGAGTACTGACGGCCACCGAGAAGGATCTCGGGTGCTCTGTACCACAGAGTGACGACCTCATGGGTGTATGTGCGGAGGGGAACACCGAATGAGCGGGCCAGACCAAAATCGGCAAGCTTCAGGTTTCCATCTCTGTCGATCAGCAAATTCTGGGGCTTCAAATCTCTGTGCAGAATACGGTGCATGTGGCAGTATTTAACGCCCTGGCACAACTGCCACATAAGCTTCTTTACGACCGGCAGACCTAGGCCCATGTGACGTAGGGTATCCGACGAACCCTCGGGTAGTGCTTTTCCACGACCACCGTCGCTGACAGGAAGACTTTCTATGTACTTCTTGAGGTCAAGGTCGAGGAATTCAAACACGAGGTACAGGTTGTGTCCGTCGGCGTGGACAATGTTGAACAGGCGAACAATGTTCGGGTCGCGCATTTCCTTGAGCAACGAGATCTCGCGGATGGCAGTCGAGGGCACGCCCTCATCTTCGGCTTCGAGGCGGATCTTCTTCAAGGCAACAATGCGGCCGCCATTCTGAAGATCGCGGGCACGGTAGACGACACCGTAAGTGCCTATATGACGCAAGTTGTTTATGTGAGCTATGAAGAGAGCGGGAGGGGGAAGGGCATGTGAAAACAATCAACGATAGGAGGGGCAACATACCCTCGCCAATCTTCTCGAGCTTCTGGTAGTTATCCATTCCGCTCATAGATACCAAGTGAAGTGGGAACCGTTCTGGTATGAGTGCGGTACAAGTAAACCTAGTGGCACTTTGTAGGAGAGGGGTGAGGAGAGGATGATCAAGAAGAAAACAGAGAGAAGAAATTAGAAAACAGAAAACAAGACTGTGTACACGTCGGCCACGAATCTAGACGTGACGCTTGTTGTTAGTCTTGCCAGAAACAGAAGGACGACAGTTCGGATCAAAGACACGATAGAAGGGAAGAAGCCCGTAGAGAGACAGGCAAGCGAGGTTCCTGGGGAAGCTTTCGAAGGCACGGAAGGAGCAGCAATGGTCACGGCGACGCAGGATAGAAGCGGAAGCAAGATCTCAACAGATTTCGAGATAGTAGAATTAGAAAACAAAGGAGAGGCTTATGAGAGACGGTCAAGAGGCATCAGCACAGACAGACGAGGCAGGCTCAAGATGGGGAGAAACGGGCCAGAAGCTATTTTCCAGTAGCTATTCTGGGCTTCTTCTGATGTCGCAGTTTTGTCAATGTTCATTAACGTGTGTGTGGATGTGGTTTGATAAAAAGATGAAAGATAGACGCAGTTCGCAGACGTTGTCGCCGATACAGACGCAAACTTGGGGTCTGGCAGGACGAGGGGTGGATCTGGCGTTGGCTTAGCTAGTCGCTAGAGCGCTAGACATGGTGGGATGTACGAATGGGCTAGTAATTCTAGCTTTTTTTATTATGCAGGGGTTCGCAACGCTGATTCTTTTTTGTGCTTCAAGTCTGCGTATGTAGTTCAAAGATGCACAAGAATATACGGCCCAATCTGGATAATTATTAGCAGATGTGATCGCATATTTCCTAGGCAGGTCTATCTATGGCTCAATATAACTCACTATAGAGCAATTGGCTGTGGCACATCGTCTGATGTAAATTTTCCAGTTAAGGCTTCCAATTGCAGTGTTCCTGCCTCAGCTTCTACAGCGTAGCCAACCATACACCTTGTTTTTTTTTTTCATTGTTGTTTCTCATTGTTTTTTTCTTGTGCTGGGGAGCGGTTAGTCTCCCAGCCAACGAATTGAATAGGAAGGAAAAAAACATCGCGTTCATGATAAGATCTCACCAAATCATGGCGCGATATACTATGACATACTAAGATGGGCAGTTTGGCTCCCTCTATTTCTATAGATTTGAATGTATATTTATGCTCAAATACAAAGAAACTGCTGCTAGGAGTTGTGCTTCCATTGTTGTCATATGTAATCAATAAATCTTGTTTACTTTGAGCAGGTTGCATAACGCGATGCCCCACTCGCGTTTCCCTGCTCAGCAACGAAAAGATTGTATATTTTGTATGTACAGACGTTATTGTCAAAATCTAGTTCTTTCTCCCTATGCCTATTCTGGGTAGTCCTATAAGATTTCAATAATAATTCCTCTAAAGAGAACAGCTGACCTGATATTGTGTTTATTATGATATCATGACTGCTTTGTTTGTTTGTTTGTTATTGAATTGTTGATGCCCCAACGCGAAGTCATGTCTTTAAAACAAAGCTCGCCATCTAGATTTTTTTTTAGCTCATCAGTGTTATTTGTTGTTTGGCAATACATACTGTTAAAAGGCTACCTGCTCCGACAACAACGCCACCGCCATCAGTCACGCCACCGCCACAATAACCATCACAGGACAACATCAATGAACTAACGAGCTGATTTGATTATATTTAACGTCTAAACGACGCCGGATTGGATACCGGACAGATATGTAATGTTGTGCCTGTATAT
Source organism: Davidsoniella eucalypti (assembly GCA_004009845.1). Lineage (NCBI taxonomy): Eukaryota > Fungi > Ascomycota > Sordariomycetes > Microascales > Ceratocystidaceae > Davidsoniella > Davidsoniella eucalypti. The sequence continues at coordinate 449,050 of RMBW01000007.1, read as the reverse complement.
TACCTCCGCTCGACAAACTCAAAAACTAACGAGCTGATACCAACGACTAGCCCTAACAACGATTGTCCTCGATGAATACAATACATATCACTGTACAATTGTGTATAAATAGTGAACTCGGACCCTTGAATACTTAGTTGTGATTTCTCTTTGAATAAAATCAGACAAAACAATTCTCAGTGCGCCACATACCAGTGACCCACTTTGACGACAATTCCTCGTATGTCCACCCATACATAGATAAGCGCCACCCAAATTCAGATATTGAATCAGCTCAAAGCCAACACTGACATCATCGGAAACCGATATCTTTTAATTCTCAACAATATACTAAGTAGCTGTTTGATTGTGATACTTTTTTTTTCTCACTATCTTAGGACTGTGTATCTTAGGATACCGAGGTATTAAGAGCTTAATAAAATTGAATTTATAATTTAAAAAAAAAACCTTCATTTTTGAGTATCATTTCGCTATACATGATGTTTGTGAATTTGCTTGTAACCATCAAATTGAAAGAAGGAGCTCGTGGGTTTGATGAAGAGGTTATATTCAGAATCACCCATGAGGAGGTAAGAGTGGCCTACCTAGGGAGTCTCTGTACTCTTCCAGGTCTCCTATGTAAACCCCTATTCCTTGCAGTTCTCACTCTCTATTACTCTCTGGCCCTGTTAACCCTAATAGTTGATATCTCTAATCCCGATTAGAAGTACTTTTGAACCTTCCCTCCTACAACCCTCGGGGGGGTACCTTTGAGTTTTCGGTGCCTCCTCCTTTGTCCAAAGACGAAAAATTCCCCTTCGTCGTGGGTTTTTAAGAGCGACCAGCACATATCACCAATGTCGCTGTCCATTCTCTCGCATCTATTGATTTATTTCATGATGCTCCGTTTTGTGAGGCCTTGAGCCCGTTTCTTCCTCTCTCGAGGGTAATTCTCACCAACGATCGCCCACCCCCTTTTCTCTACACTTTTCACGATCGCTGGTCTCCCGAGCCTCATCTCCGCTGCTCAGGAATTCACACTCACACTCGGAGGGCAACACTTTGAAGGTTCCAGTTGCCCAACATTTCCGGCTCTTCTTTTGTTGTGCTTTGCACTTCATTTGATCATGCCAAAACAAATTGTGATAGCTTCTCCTTGAGTCGCTCCCTCACAATGAAAACACTTTGGGTTTCCTCTGTGTTTTCTAACAACCCACCAGGGGGACGGCTGTGAAGAAAGTTTAGCTTAATGCTGCTTGACCTCCTCCCGATCCCCCGACACCGACCTCGCGATAGTTGTCTCCTTGAGAATCTCCCTCGCACCCTGAGCACTCTGGTCTTTTCCTTTGTGTCTCAAACAACCTGCTAGGTGGACAGTGAAGAAACAAGTTTAGCCAGGTTAGCGCTGCTTGTATTCTCCACTGCTTCCACCATGCGAAATTTGTTTTTGCTTTCTGTGTTTTCTGTTTTGCTTTTTTAGTTTTAGTTCGGACCTCCACTATGGGGGGATCTTCGAGGACCATTAGGGTTTCTCGACGTCTAACGATCCACTAGGGTCGGATCCACGTGATCCACATAAAGACGTAAAATGATAAATAAATAATAAATAAATAAAATTAGAAGTACTTTCGAGTGGCAGCAGCTGCCAGCGGCAGGCGAGTTGAGTGTCACATACTAACCCTAGTAAATGGCTTTAACCCCAACTCCCCGCTTGCGTCAAGCAGTACAACGTCAAACGAATGATGCGCGATACTTTTTTATTATACCAGCTGGTTATACCCATAAGTAGACCATCTATTTCGAGCTTCCTACTTAGGCGACTACCAATGACAGTCGATCTCAGTCACGAGCACGATGCTCACGAACAGCCGGCTCCAGAACTGAAGAGCATATGGAAAGGATTCTCTCGGACTGATCAAGAGGAGCTCTTGTGTGGACCAGATATTGACGATCCACGAGACCCGAAGCAGGCGCATTTGTTTCATGTACGTGATAAGATTCCAGCAACAAATATCCTGAAAGCCTGGGAACATATTGGCTATGTTCCTGACGAGCCTCCATCTGATGTACCAATACTATACCATTCCCTTGTTCCAGGTAAGCTCGGACACAGGCTATCCTTTATTCATCTTGACAGAGATCTAGAGAAACAACTAACACTGTACATAGGGCTTCATATTGTTCCAAATTTGATACCACTGGATGCCCAACGAATCATCTTGGATCGTGTGATACACAGGGACTTGAGCAATCTAGAGCATCAAACAAATTTACATCTGCACTACAACGTGCCATATCCTCAGAAGGGGAATCCAGAGGCAGAAGAAGTAGAAGCAGAGGCAGCTAAGGAATCAAAATCCTTCTTTACGTATCGGCCATCTTGCTCTACACGCTTCACCCCCAAAGATCCATCAGTTCACAAGCCTTTATCCATAAAACAAGTCTTAAACCGTCGCCTTTCATGGATGACACTCGGCGGACAGTTTGACTGGACCAACCGTGTGTATCCTGGAAACATACCGCCAGACTTCCCTCAAGATATCGGTAACATGCTACATATGCTATTTCCACAGACTGTGGCCCAGGCTGCTATCGTCAACTTCTATACTCCAGGAGATACCATGATGATGCATCGTGATGTCAGCGAAAAGACAGACCGCGGGTTAGTCAGTCTAAGCATTGGCTGTGACAGTCTCTTCATGATAGCGCCCAACGGGATTGATTGGAAGCACGAAGTGGAAGTCCGAGAATCACAGCAAAAACAACACAACACATCGAAAGACGCACAACAAGATTCCGAGAATTCAGATACAGACACTACTGGAGCCAACAAGTTCCTTCTTCTTCGTATCCGTTCAGGAGATGTCGTCTACATGACGGAGGAGTCTCGTTATGCATGGCACGGAGTCCCCAAAGTTGTCCGCGGATCTTGTCCAGCCGAGCTACGAGACTGGCCTGCGACTAAACGAGTAGAACACACCGAGCAACAACACGATACGAGAGTTGAAGATGATCCGTTCGAGGAGTGGCGGGGCTGGCTGGGGAATAAGCGTGTGAACATTAATGTACGGCAGATGGAGTAGAGAATTAAGCGGTAGGCTTACGGCATTCTCGGAAGATTATGTTGGTGAATTGAGCGTTGGTCGAAGGTACGGAGTATCCAGTGCGTTGTGCTCAATGATCGTATGATTATGATAAAAAGCACTGCATATTGATGCCCGAACCGGCCCAGTCACTTTATCGGATAAATGAGCAATTCGTCGAAATATAGTAAGAAAGTATATACACACATGTAGTATTATCATTATCGTAACCGAATGCGATCCATTCCTTTACCTATAGTTGTATGTACACAGAAAAAACACCGTGAAGATGGTGTGGCAGCTAGACAATGATCACTAAGAAATTATTCATTACTTGGTCAGCAACATGGATTATAAGGTGTACCGTGTGTTTGAGTTTTGCGGGCAGATGAAAATGAGTTATATAGGCATGATTATGAGCATGACACAAAGTATTGATTGAACCCCAATGTTGGTTAGTTGTAGGGCCTGGGTAGAGACTCTACATGAATGTTCGAGCGGTCCTGTACATCAAGAATCATGAAATAAAATATACATATATACTCTAAGTATAGTTGAAATCGTAAGATACTACTCATCTACCTTGGAAGTCCATCTGAGTGAATTCGGTTATAACTTACTATAAACTATATGAGCATATGATGTCCTCGTTCAATTTTAGACTTGGAGCATACTAGATTATTTGAAATTATACTCTAATTGAAGTTTTTGTCACACCTTCCAGCATACCGGGTGAGATTACATTATTTTTTCTGGCTACCAAGGTAACCTTACAAATAACAATTTGGGATGCTCTTTGGCTACCCAGTATTATTGAGTGATACCTAGACACCAGAACTAGGTGATTGGGCCTCGAATAGAAGCTTGTCGATAAACCATATACAACCAGAGCCTGATGTACCCCTTAAGCTTTCCAACGGGGGGGCAGTGTACGCCATTTTCTATAGCTAGAGCCCGATAGCCTTAGTCTCCATGATACAAGTCTCTAGTGCATATGAGTAGGTTCAGTGTCAAGTACGTGCCTGAGCTTAAAGTTCAGTGTGATGTTGTGGTGTATATGGGGTGGTAATCGAGCAGATTAGACGATGTGAGGAAATCAACTAGCATGCGTGGTTAGGGCAAGTACAGTAACATCCTTTAAACATACTGTCTTTCCTTTTGCTAGAGACCCGGCAGCAAGGTTTCCAAGTGGCTCAGTAATCACGGCTCTCAGGATCAGTTCTTGATACGTACCATCTGATGATGTGAATTCTTCATGCAGCTCCTGGGTGTTGCTTATGTTGTCCCAGCTAATGTAGGACGGATTAGAATACCAAGTAGGCAACCCTAGAGGTTTGCTTTATGTCGGTAGTACATAAATAGATTGGGAGATGTACCACTTGTGCATTTCTTAACCAGGTCCTGCTGTCCAAAGTAAAGCAGGCCAATGGCGCTAATGTGAGATTCCGGCTTGGGGGGTATATTCGGTTAACAGAAGATTCAGTCGGGCTTATATCTGGTGGGAAACAATGAAGCTACTAACCACATAGCTAGATTGAATATATGTAGTACACACACAACTATACAGGGCTTTATCGAATGAAGCCGTATGATACTGAGTGATATTGGTTCCAAAATATGGTACGCTGTTGCCTATGGTGGAGTTTGCAGACATATATCATACAATTTGATGCAGCAAAGTTACTAGTGATTATGGGTCATATTTGAACCTCAGGTAGCATACTTGTATAGTGATAGATGCAATGCTGTTAGATATTTATTTCCTTTACTTTACAATTAGCAGTCCTAATATAACATGATTACTGACAAGTACGGTCGAATGGAACTCTGATTTATATTGTACAAATTCTTGATCCAGTGGTAGAGCAATCGCATATATACAGGTATCCGATATTCTAGTACTTCTACTCTATAGTTATCAAAGTTACAAATAACCACCAACCGAAATAGAATACCCCATCTCTTACATGGTCATTCTATTCGATCCGTAACCGCCCGCGAGACAAGGATGTTCCCTCAAGTACCAAGACTGACTGTCGGCAACTAGTTGTTCAAATAGCCCATCACAAGGAGAAGAAGGCCAACTTTACAAAAAGAAGCCCAAGATGTTGTAGCTAATCGTAAGAATGGCCGTCCTTGATATCATCTTCCTTGTTCTTTTTTTCTTTTTTTTTTCTCTATCTTTCTTCTCTTTTGGCGGTAGTAGCAGGGGGAAATAATCGAGAAAATAAAAGGATGTACAGAGATGTAAGATAGACAGACAGATCTAGGAGCCAGGTTAGGAAGCACGGCAAAAATTAAAAATAAAATAAAAACTCAAATACTCTGCAGGGCTGATTTGAGTATTACTGTCGTACTGGAGCCAACAGTAAAAATATGATATTTTATCCTTTCGTTTTTATTGTTTAAGCCTATCCTTGTTCTAGCTATAAGTATACAGATAGATAATTGTAGGCAACCTTTTTTCTGTCTAGGCTTGGATCTTTGACCCAAATAAAGAACTGACCTTTTTAGTGTGATTCATCTTTCTTTTTCTCTTCTTACTTCTATTTGATTCCTCGATGGAAGTTTTTGTTTGCGAATTTGTATTTCTATGTCAGCCCTTATGCTACCCTAAAATATATGTACAATATAATACGATAGTATAATCATCGAGAAAACAAAGGGTGGAGGTTATTGAACTCTAAGGATGCTATGAGTTGTCCAATAGATCTGGGTTCTATTCTTTGGTTTTGCTGCTAGGACATCTGGGCTGAAATAAGCTGAGTTAGTTGTGTTTTTTTTTCCTTTTATAGTTCCGTTTATGGCATCGGTTGGTGTTGGTGTTGGTGCTTTAACTGGAGTTGACAAAAACCCAATAGCCGGCTAGCCTGCATATGACCACTGGTTTCATGTAGCCCGACTCTGAGTGGTTACAAACAAAACTAGCAGTGACAATAACTCCCGAAACATACCAGCAGACCGCTAGTACATGTATTGGCTGTAGTGCGGTGATGATGGCGGTCACGAATACCAGACATACCGGGTCATTTTATTTGCATTAATGACTCCCTATACTCGACATATGAGTTCCCACTGGATTGTCGAGACGGTGTGCGGCAACTCTCTTTCGTCTTCTTCTTTTCTTCTTCTTTTTTTCTTTGTACTTTTGAAAAAGCAATAATACTACTTGAAGATAACTTTGGTCAAGATGTAACGTCAATGCCCAGCTACCCTACCTACAGGCACAGACGTGCCATTAGAAGCCAGGAATTCTTACGATGAAGGCTGGACGGGTCGGATTGGCTGTGCAGTATTGCAGTCACTGGGTATTGGTATTTGAGATACTGTTCAAGGCTTAGTGGTGTAGTTGCATACAGCTTTGTCGTCTGCTGATTCCATCCTTCCTTGGGTGGTTGATGACTGCATATCGCTACGACAATAGCACGGCGATGTCTTTAGCCAGTCGTACTTTTTTGACTATAGGAAAGGAATAGTGAATACGTTGCTGAGATGAATGGAATGCAATTCTGTGGGCTAGTTCGCTTTCTAGCTGATCCCCTGTCCCTTCCCTTCCCCGCCCCCAAATCTGGCCTGGCATGCCGGTGACGGGGCTTTCTTGCTGCGATGTGTTTCTTATAGTGCATTGCTGGTATATTGACCTTGTAGGACTGTAGCACCAGCATGCAAGGTCTCGCACTAGTCTGGGCGGTATTGGCGAGCATATCCAGATACAAGTACAGCCAGTGACATATACATGGCTATATACATCTATATACGTGATTAGTGGTTTGTTGCCGCGAGAGGATTTGGGGATTGGACACGCCGGTGACATCACGATTTTAGGCTGGCAAGCGATTTGAGTATTGGGATGGAAGGAGAAGAAGGATGCTAGATATGGAATAGAAGCTTTGGCGAAACAAAGCACGAGAGAAAACCGAGAAAAAGTAGATAAAAAAGGCCGTGGTCGTGAGGCTGCGGTGGTGAAAACTGCAACTTGAGATGGTAATATAAACCGTCAGCATTCAACACCGATGAGATTTGTCTTAGATGAGCTGGATTTGTGCTCTATTTCGTCTAAATATTGCCTGTTGAACCTGCTGTAGGCTTGCCGATGGGTTACATTCAACATGTCTTGTCAACTAAGACGACACCCGGAAGAAAGATAAGCAATAAAGCGCAAGAGGAGACAAGCCAAGAGCTTCGCAGCCTGGATTTTTTGCCGTTTTGGGCTGCGGCGCTGGATGAACCTGACCGGGATTAGTTTGAGTTTGCCGGGATAATAAGTACGGGATAAAAGAAAAAAAAGCAAATAAAAAAACGAACCCTGGTTGAAGGGGCGATAAAATTTCAAATACTTTGCATGAAAAAGCGCTGAAAAAAAAAGAGCGAATATATAGTAGCAGTGCCAGAAAGTATTTGTATTTTTGATGGTAACTGGACCCAGAGCCCCCAAAAAAATTACTTGCAGAAACATCGAATATATGCCATGATGTATGTGATAGGCAGGTTTACGAAAACGAAGTCTCGCACAGCATCTTGGAGTCGGGCGATTCTGCATCGTGACTGTGCTGACCAAGGCAGACGACAGCCGGAGAAGTTGAAGAGCTATAGATATCGCACAACTATGCATACAAGCCCTGCTGATGGCCTTCAGGCTTGTTCCGATTCAACGATCTGTTGCCCTGGGTGATGGACGTTGGGCCGTACTCGCCATCGGAAGCATCCAGACCAGGCCGCCAACTATCTGTGTATACTGGGACAAATCACAGCCTAACTGACAACACCGAGATGGCTGCCCCGGGATAACTGATCCCGAGGCGCTGGTCTGCTAACGGCCGCAAGGAAATTGACGAGCGAGCCTTTGGCTGACACTGGCCCCAGGGTTAGACCGCCTAGGGTGACGGCCGACTGGGGTGAGAGAGAGGGTATTTATTGGGTTGAGGGAATGGGATATTGGATATGTAGAAGGGGAAGAAGAAACTATGACAGAGGCAGGACGGACGGGGAGCCATGGAGAACGAGCGATATTCTACCAGATAGCGACTCTGGGTTTGGCTGATTGGCGATATATTGAGTATCGTGCCCCACTATACGGATGCTCCCATCCCTCAAGGAGCTCGGAGGAGTTCGAGCAGAGGGAGAACAGGAATTTGAATAACGGGGATATGCAAGTAACACATGCACAGTAAAACTAGATACAGATGAATGCCACTCTAGACTCGCTGGGGTGGCTGATTTGCAATTCGATCGCAAGCATCCGGTGGCCAAGAGCGGCGACTATAAAATAAAATAAATAAAGACAATGAGACAATGACAATAAAACTGCATAGCCAAGCAGCATCGGATAAACCAGCTGTCTTGCTCTCTATTTTTATTGATTGTATATCTTTTTTCTTCCGACAGCCTGTGGCATGATCCGCTAAAAACCAGCATAACCTTCCTTCTAGAGCGCTATTCTGTTTAATTGCAGTTATCTGGACGTGTACTTGCAATATTGGGTACGGCTGGCACATGATTTGATTTGCCATTATCGAAACCCACATATGTACGCAATCTCAAATCATTGGCGAAAAAAGAAGAAAATAGAAGACACAAAGATCCAGCAGGCGCTGTTTTCCAGCGTCTCACGATCCAGTTCGAGCTACTGCTGTCCGTCTCCGACACAGCTTGGCTTCCTCTTTGTGCTTCTGCCAACCTGCAAACGCTGGTTCTCTCGCTGCTCCTGCAAATACAGAGTCTTGACTGCTACGCTAGTACAACCACAACCCACGGATCCTGAAAACCTGCTCCCTGTCTACCCATTTTTGCTATCTGTAGCGGTAGTTTTGGTTCCAGTTCCAGAGTCCCGCGACCCAATGCTTATGACGCTTCTTGTTACAGCAGGCCTTTGCCCGTCCTGTTTTAGTCTCTTGGCTAATAGCCCCGTCTTGAATTCCAGTTTGGCTATTTCGAATTCGAGAGCCATCTTGAAACCTTCGTTGTCTTCTGTTTTGTCATCCTCTTTTTCTTTTTCCTTTTCTTTTCTTCATCTATCAAATCGGCTGCTGTCACACTGCCGTGCCTTGATCTCTACTTCTCCCCTCTTCATATATCTACCTCCTCATCATCTATATACATTCTACTCTACTCACCTCCTCATCATCAGTACGCTGCCCCGAGCCAATGACACCCGTGACCATTGCTCAGATATCCGTACAGGCCCTATAACACCTGTGCTATATAGCCCAGCACATCAAATCAAATATAATCTCTACCAACCTCTGGCTGTAGTGGCACTTTCTGCTGCCCATTATTTAATACTTGAGACGCCTCTTCCCATATAGTTCTCCACCACTACCGTCATCGCTTCCGACGACTACACGTTACGACTGCCAATCTCTCCTGTTGGTTTGAGGCTGCTTCTTTCACATCCTTTGTCCAAGCCTTTGTTCAACGGCTTCACAGCACCCTTCTTTCATGCTGTTTCCGTCTGTGATTGGCTGGATCTTCTATTGGGCGTACTATTCAACTCTGAGCTCTGCCAGTCTCCATACAGTCTCTTTGCTCTACTTTTACATTTGCTTCTGATAGCCCGTATAGGCCAAGCAACTTGAAGCCAGAGTTAAAAGTAGTCACTCGGAATACCGGCCGTTCTGGTCGTGCTTGGCAAAAGCCTGTTTTCTTTGTTTCTGTCGTTTTTATTCCCTTCCAGCGGCAACCTTCTTCCCACCATCGACCTGGCCATATCTACTGTACCAGCGGCCACACCAGCGGCTGGTTTTCTATAACCGCTGTCAACCGATTTATCAGGCGTCAAAGAAAGCCTGTCTTCTGGAGATCCTTTCTCCCTCTTACTATCCTTCCTGCCTTGAATATCATCACTAGCCTGTGCTTCTATATATCGCCACATGACCCATATCTTGCCATTGCTACCACCTACGGCCGTTGATATCTAGTAGATACCTAGAATCAACCGCTCTCCGATCTTGGCAACACAGTTTGTGCGCCCGTTGTCGTGATCTTCCCTTTGCCTCTACCTGACTGTGAATTGGGATCTTCCAACGTCGCTACAGGGGGGCCATTCGCTCAGGTAAGTCTATCTCGGAAGCTCGCATCGTCTATCAACATTAGACACATGCCCATCGTCGTGTCATATATCACGGCTATCAGCTGTTATACATGTGCGCCCATCTCGATCTTGGGCACAGCATGCTAATCTTGTCAATCTCTAGACACCTTCTATAGATAAATATATCTAGACTTCAAACTCAAGACGCTCTGGACGGCACAATATCTTCCTGGTGCCATCTCAGGGTGGACCTGATTTCAGGATATTTGTTTTTAAACTTGGCTCGAGCATCACCAATAATAGGTAAGCCGCTCCAACCAATCCTCAATGTGGCATAACCGCACTGGGCCAGACATGTCTGCAGTATACAGCCCAGAGATGCTCGGCATGCGCCTTCTCGCCATCAATGTTGCTAACAATCAACTAGATATGGATGCCAACGACAGCAACCAGCCCGTCATGACTACCGCTGTCGCCCAACCGCCTCGCATCAGTCTTTCATCGGACGCTTGTATGCACCTCTTGATCCAGAGATATCAAAACTACCGTGACCAACTCTACCAGGCGCAATTAGAGCGCCAAGTCACGCAGTTGCGCGCCTGTGGAACTCAAGTTCACGAAGAGCGTCCAGAGGCGCCCACAAGCGTTTACGAGCCTACTGCCCGTTTACGTGCGCGCTACTGTGAACGGTCGCCGTCTGTAGCCCGGAGTGTATCCGCGGGGAGTAGCCGAAGCAGCCGTAGTGGCCGCAGTACCCGCCGCCGCGAATCACGGAAGACCAAGTTTACCATGACTGTTGACTCCATCATTGGCTTGCCATGCTTTGCTATGACGGCTCGCTCAGCAAGGGCCGCCGGCGTATCAGAGCTGGAACTGGCTGCTATGAATTTTGTACTAGCGTAAGTCATCGAGAACACATCTTCATAGCTCTATAAGATTGATGAATTTTTGAAAAAAAAAGAAAACGTCTTTGAGAACTATGCAATCTGTGAAAAAATCGATATACTAACATGAGTCTGGGAATCTAGATTAGAATCGCCATGCTGGGATCATCTCACTTCGGCAGACTTGCGCTCAAACTATCCCGTGGCTCCCGGTGATTCGACGAATCAAGAATCAGGACATTTGATGACGGCATCTGCGTTATGCCTACAAACCGCACCACATTCCATATTCGATCAACTCGACAAAGTTGCAACCTCCAGTACTTTCCACAATCTACTATCGCCACACGGGTCGTCAAATACCTGGGAGAACCGTGATCTCAATATGAAGGCCCTACGACGTCTTGCAAACTCGGCAAACAATAGCCGAACAAGTCGAGATGAGCTAGAACTCACGCCAGTCCAGGCGTGGTTCGAGATCCAGAGCCGCGTGGTACGGACTTCAACACGTACTGCTGCAGGTAGCTCCAGCAATGGCCCACCTCATACGAATGTTATGCGTGTTGACAACAATCTACTGGATCGTCTCAAGCTAAGACTATCTTCAATCGTCCGTTGCATGTCCTTTGGACCATCTATGAGACGAGTAGAGTTTGAGGACATCGTAGCAGATATCTGCCATACCCGCAGATAAGGAGGACTCCAAAGCCGAGAAAAACAAGGGGGGGGGAGGTTATTTTCACATCATTAGAGAGGGCGTCTTCTAGCTTTTCAGTTGGGGCACTGATAAACCTCTGAGCATCTTCATGCAGTATCTTTCCATATTGTCCTGTATTTCTTTCCACAGGCAGAGTGTCGTATGTTGAAGATTCCGACGATTCAGCAGCGGCCTATGACTTAACGATATCACGGTCCATTTTTCTTTATTATTTCCTTTGTCATCCATCCATAATTCTCTCAAAGAAACCCTCCACAGAAGTACTAGCTATTGGCATAGCCCTCATTTCATTTTATATCGTCACGAATTCATGAATACCAAAAGTCAACATACTACCTACATAGCAGATAATCAATAATATGATGATTTACTTTTAATTTTTTTGTACAACGACATAGTGTTATTCCAACCGTAACCAATGCCTTTTATTAACATTAGCCTCCGGTGGCAAGGAAACAAGACTCTACCGGAGTTTCCGTTTGTTGCCGATCGAGTGCAGCTGTCAACAGCTGCAGGATAGGCACCTGTCAGCTGGCATCACTTACACGCCAAGTCTAGGTAAACTGCCCAATAGAGGACGACGCCAGGGTTCCTGCCGCCGCCGCAGCAGAATGTCGCAAGAACGAAAAGCGGGTCTGTTTTCGCCCAAAGCGGTCTAGACAAATTGCGTGATCCAGCGATTCATGTTTCAATTTTCACATCTTGAGAGGCTTTTGCTGGCTTTTTTGGCTTATTTGCTTAGTTTTGCTGCGACTAAAGCGGCTCTAGGGCCTTCCGAATCTTCCAGGGCTTCCCCTCCAGCGAACGGAATTGCGGCTATAATGATGTGATCGCTCTACAAAGGCGCGGATTCGCTGCGTCGTTCTTCGTCTTGTTTTCTTCTGTCTTTTGTTTGTTGTGCTGTCTGGTTGCTTTGAAATCCACCCTCGTCTCTACAGCCCCAGCCCAGAAGATTCCGGCCTCCTCTTAATCGTGTCTTCTTTCCTCTCCATCCACATCACGGAGCTTCAGACTCACATCGGCTCTGTCCCTGGCTTTATACCAAGCTTCCCTATATCCGATCTCGGCTGTTTACGGCTGTGAACGAATCGCTCTTATACTTGAGACGTCCGTCTTGTCCTCTCTTCCGCCATCATCGTCTTCTCTTGTAGTGCCATCTTCACCTCCAACCATGCAGCTGAAGCACGAAGAAAGCTCCGGCGGTGTTGCCGTGGCCCCAGCTGAGCTGACTCGCCTGTCCTCCAGCCTGCCCTTCGGCGAGATCCCGTCTCTATCTTCGCTGAGCGGTCCTTCGTATGTGACGGCCCAGGTCCTTGTTCAGCAGGTTGCCTACAAGCTGTCTGACAAGATCTTCTCCTACTCCCCCGAGACTTTTGATCTCGACATTGCCGCCGAGGAATGGGCTTCTAAAGGCGAGAAGAACATCTACGGTGCCCCTGCCACCGTTGTCCCCCTACAGACCCGCTCTGGCGCTGGTTCGTTCGCTCTGGGCTACATCTTCTCGCCCGATTTCGATCTGAAGAAGCGCCACATCCCGCAGACCCTTCTGGCCCCATCTGCCGCCTTGACTCAGCTGCGGACTACTCTAGATCAGATCTCTCTGCTCTATGGCGTCTCGTCCCCCTTTGTTGCCCATGTCCCGGCTCTGGGTTACGCTGCTGACTACGGTATTGTTTCCGAGTACGATGGTGCTCTGCGCCTGGCTGAAGATCTAGGCCTGGGCGTCGTTGCCTCGTCTTCCGCCTACGAGACCCAGCACATGGCTGTCCTGGCCACGCTCCTGGCTGCTGTTGTCCCTACTCTTCACGTCTACGACGGTGTCCGTATGGCCCGCGAGACTCTGCGTATTGTCGATACCATCAGCGAGGCCGGCATTGCCCACCTTTACAAGACCGTCCAGGCTCAGATCCCCGAGCTGAACAAGCACCTGGATGCTGCTGGCAAGGCTCTCGATATCCTGTCTCTGCTCAACAACGAGCTGGGCACTGACTACCAGGCCTTTGAGTACTCTGGAGCTGCAGATGCCGAGACTGTGCTGGTTGTCTTTGGAAGCACCGAGGCCCAGCTGGCTAAGCAGGCTGCTAGCCGCCTGTCTGCCTCTGGCGCCAAGGTTGGTGTTGTCAACGTTCGTCTGTACCGCCCCTTCGCCGAGGAGCAGTTCCTCAAGGTCGTCCCCGAGAGCGCTAGAAACATCGCTGTCCTGGGTCAGGTCACAGAGGGTGCCTCTACCGATGCTTCCATCCAGTCTGCCCTGTACGCTGATGTGCTGACTGCTGTCTCGTTCTCCGGCAAATGGGCCGTTGAGCCGGTTGTTTCCGAGTACAAGTACTCTCCTTTGGAGCCTGTGTCCCTGGAGACTCTGGCTAGCATATTTGGCCAGACTGTCCTAATTGTCGACGGCGCTCTGTCTGTTCCTGAGACTGCTGGCCAGCAATTCTCCTTCTGGGACGCTGATACTACTGTCTCGGCTGACGTTCCCACTATTCTGGGCAAGTTCCTGGCTCGTGAATCAACTACTAACGTATACTTGAACGAGACTTTTGACAATCTGATTCAGGGCGGCGTTGTCCGTACTGATATCCGCATTTCTCCTCAGCCTATCGAGGCTCCTTACCCTGTTGCGGAGGCCGATGTCACCTATGTTGGCTACGAGAAGCTGCTCAAGGAGGTTGATATCCTGGCTTCTGCCAAGGCTGGATCTTCTGTCATTCTTCGACTTTCCGGCTTCAAGCACGAGGATATTGAGAAGCGCATTCCTGCTGATGTCCGCAAGGTTGCTGCCGAGAAGCACTTGGGCCTCTTTGTTCTGGACACTGCAGAGTTTGAGAAAAACACCGCCGCCGTCGAGCTTGTTGTTGAGCTTTCTTTCCTCAAGATTGCCCGCCCCGATATCGAGGCCGAGGACCTTGTCAAGCTTCTGGCTTTGGGTGGTCACTCTGCCACCGTTGATGATGCCGTCGCTACTCTTGGCCTGTGCTTCAAGCAGATCGAGACTTCTGCCTCGTGGACCGATGTCCCCGCTGATTTCGTTGCCGAGACTCGTCCTTCGTCTATCAAGCCTAGCAGCTTTGCTCCATACGTCAAGGAGGAGCCCAAGGTTGTCCCTAAGCTTCAGAACTGGGAAGCCATTGCCAAGGCCCTGGCCTTCAAGGAGGCGTATGGCACCACCGAGGCTCTGCGCCCCGAGCTGCCTGTGAAGACTATGACTGTCACCGTCAAGGAGAACCGTCGTTTGACCCCTACTACTTATGACCGTAACATCTTCCACATCGAGTTCGATCTCGGTGACTCTGGTCTCACCTACAACATTGGTGAGGCTCTGGGTATCCACGCTGAGAACGACCCCGAGCAAGTGTCTGCCTTCATTACCTCGTATGGCCTGAACCCCGACGATTTGGTTGAGGTCCCCTCGCGCGACACCAGAGCTGTCGAGATTCGCACTGTTTACCAGAGCCTGATCCACAACATTGATATTCTGGGCAGGCCCCCCAAGCGCTTCTACGAGGCTCTTGCTGAGTATGCTACTAACCCCGAGGAGAAGGCCAAGCTGGAGGCTCTGGGTGGTAAGGAGGGTGCTGATGCTTTCAAGAAGCTGTCTGAGGATGACGCTGCCACGTATGCCGATATTCTGAACGACTACCCTTCAGCCCGTCCTTCGTTCCACGACCTTGCTGCCATCGTCTCGCCCATGAAACGTCGTGAGTACTCGATTGCTTCTGCCCAGGCTGTTACTCCTACTTCCGTCACGCTCATGATTGTCGTCGTCAACTGGACCGATGCCCGTGGTCGCCTTCGTACTGGTCAGGCTACCCGCTATCTGTCAGGACTGCCTATCGGTGCCAAGGTTACTGTGTCTGTCAAGCCTTCCGTCATGAAACTGCCTGTGCGCGACGATGCGCCGTTGATCATGGCTGGTCTGGGTACCGGTCTGGCTCCCTTCCGCGCCTTCGTGCAGTACCGTGCTATGCAAAAGGCGCAGGGCAAGGAGATTGGCAGCATCCTGCTGTACATGGGTTCTCGTCACCAGCGTGAGGAGTACCTATACGGTGAGGAATGGGAGGCGTACCTCGACTCTGGTGTCTTGACTCTCATGGGTGCCGCCTTCTCTCGTGATCAGCCCGAGAAGATCTATATTCAGGACCGCATGCGTCAAACCATGAAGGAGATTCGTAAGGCGTACATCGAGGATGGTGGTTCGTTCTACCTTTGCGGTCCTACCTGGCCCGTGCCTGACGTTACTGCTGTGCTCGAGGAGGCTATTGCTGAGGATGCCAAGATCAACGGCAAGAGGGTCAACGCTCGCAACGAGATCGAGAAGCTCAAGGAGGAGGGACGTTACGTCCTAGAAGTCTACTAAGCGTGGGATTTTAAAAGGCGGAACGATGTCGGATTAGCTTATTACCGATCTTTATCTTCATCGTATATATACCCTAAATCTGTAGTACATACATCAATATTTTTCTTGCGCGTTTTAAACACATCGTGACTATTCTCCAGGCCACCTATCGTACAAATTCTACCTATCTATATTATGTTGTTACACTGTGATCTTTACCGTGATACAATCTCATCAAAGGAGACAATGCTGCCCGAATATCCAGTATGGCCACTCTCGCCCACCTCCAGTGCTTTATTCTTCGGGCTAATCTTCTCCTCCTCTGTCGCCTTTCCACCAGTCGACCTGGCCGATGTTTGAGCTTTTGTCCGAGTCCCTCTTCCAAGCCGTCCTCCGGAGATGGTCGGTTTGGCGTCTTGTTTTTCTTCTCGAGCCCATTCACTGCGTGGAGCGTGCGTGTATTGGCGCTTTGGATTTGACACGCTCATCTCTAGCCGTTCCCATCCCGACAACTGTTTCGTAGGCTCGGGATCTTCCTGTACGTCGATAATGACCGTTGGGGTCTGTTCCTTTTCGTTGACTTGCTCCTCCTCAACCTGTTCTTCCTGCGCTGTGTATTCTTCCAGTTCATTGGGGATCACTGCAGTTTCCGTCTTCTGGAAATTTGATGAGGGTAATAGTCCTGCCATCTTCAACACGGCGATTCTTGCACCGCCCATGCCGGCATGTTCACCGACACGGCGTACACGCAAGACTTCGTCTTTGGCTGTAGCCAGACTGCCCGCCATTCCGGCTGCCGACACGAAGATCTGGGGATTCCAGCATCCAAAATCCCCGCCAGTCTTTACTCCAACTTCTCCTCCCCTCGTCCCACGGCGTCCAAACCGCATATTCTTATTTTTGCTGCCCTCCAATTGTGAAATACAGTCTCGAATCTCACTGACTCTTTCAGCACAAACAGTAGTCCATGACTTTCCCTTATGTTGCACGCCACAGCGATCCGCTCGAGTCAGTATAATCGTCACCGGCTTTCCGATATCCGCCAACAACTCGAGCGTCTGAGCATCCGACGTAGTCAACGGCAACTCCGCCCTCAACAACAAAACAACACCCGCCAACATCTTCCGCTGACGCAGGTATTTATCAATCTGTGCGCCCCACTCAGCCTTGGAATTAAATCCATAGCCGGGCGAATCTACAATAATCAGCGACCGCGGCGCACCCAACTTCACAGCTCCCGGCAAAGAAGCTCCGCGCGCTTTCCGCGCTGATCTCGAGCCGCGGCTGGTAGAGCTGCTACCACCACCCCTCCCGCTGGCTTGTCGTAGACGTTGCGCTGCGGCGTACTCTTCCATCCATTGAGCTACGGTGGACCGGGGGATGTAGGCGCCGCAGCCGAAGGCGTTTAGTAGCTTCGTGTATCCTGGTGTCGATGAGGATCGCGCAATCGGTAGGCCGAGGAGGCCGTTGACAAAGGTCGATTTGCCGGCGTTGGAACACCCGAGGATACAGATCTCGGGCACGTGGTCGTTGATACGGTGGTCGTAGAAGGATGCGGCTGAGTATAGAAATGAAGCTTTAGGCGTGTTTTCTGACTGGAAGAATGATGTCGCCTTAGGGAGTTCCCGAGCCCAGAGTTTGGGCTTGTCACTGTCGCCCTCGTAGATAATCACGGGAGATTCCCATAGTGATCGTGAATCATCCTTGACAGCTACAGGTACTGCTGTTGATGTGAAATCAGCTGATATCGACTTCTTGGCCAATGAGCGTGGTGTTGTAGAATACAATCGGTACCAAAGCAATTGCCGAAAAATAGGCTGTGTCTTGATACAAGACGTCATGGTAATTTGTATTGTAAATCTTTAAGTATTGTGGTCACTTTGTGGCTAGATAAATATTTGTTGTTGTATTCAAGACGCTGACTGAAAAAGGTAAAGGTATAAAGTGGGTCATAAATTGTTACGATATACTAGGGTTAGTTTGTGGGTTAATAAAGGCAGAAAATCTCTAAATTGTTTGTGTTAATGATGAGGAATTATTTGTTGCAAGTGCCGCACAAGAATGGCCAAGTTGATTATTGAGTAGTAGCTTGTTGAAGATAATGGTAATAAAACAGCGATGAATAGAATAAAGCATGAGGAGAAACAAAAAGACAGCGCTATGAAACGTGATATAGACAATGATATGATGATGTGATGATGATGTGTAAACGGAAGGGGGATATAGATAATTTAGGATGGAATTGTGCCTCGAAACTCAAGCGAAGCCAAAGCCTTGGGCATTCTCTAGCGCCATGCACAATCTCTCCTTGAGTGACTCCCTGTCTTTATAGGACGGCAACAGTAATGTACCATAGCATGTGTAAGCTGTAGGCAAACGTGGGTTCTCGCCGTCTTCTTCGCCGTTCTTTTGTAGAACAAATTGCACGTTTTTGACCCCGCCAACTGGAATACGATCTGATGCGGTTACGAACTCTAATAGCTTACGCTTCATCGAGTCATCAAATCGCTTGACAACCGACCAGAAATCACGGATAGTGCGGTGGTTGACATCCCAGCCAACATACCGGGCGTAACGGCGAAGTTCGGATATATCAATTTCTTGAATTCCCTCGACGAGAGACTGGAGTGACGCCGGAGTAAGGAGTTGGAGGCTCTTGGGTTGTAGGCAGGCGTTGAATCCCCGTTGGAAGGCTTCGAACTGAGTTTTGACAGAGATGTCAGTGAGATATTGTATGTAGTCGTTGACGTAGGCGCTACGGTTATCGCTAGTAACCATAGGTGCATCCTCTGGGTTAGCCGCCGATAACAATTCTGCTCCAAGCTTCACGGCACCGTTGATGGGCCACTCTGGATTATTGGAATCCATTTGACGCGAGACCGCCTGTCCAAACATGTCGACAGAGAACTCATACGTACGTGCAAAGATGTCTTCGACGGCGCCATCGTCCTCGTTCCACTCTAGAAGCGACGTCAAGCCATTGGCTAGGTCAGGCCATCCATCTTCGATGTGTTGCAAGTCCGTAGTTGGATGTCCTAGAAGTTTGCGGTATAGAGCTTTGGGGAATGTGACCGGTAAGGTAAGACCGTTGTAGATGGCAAGTGAGACGATCACTCCAATAAGCTCAAACTTCCATGTTTCCACAATAGAACCCGGCATGAACCATGTCATTCTAGTCCGAGGATCTATAGTGAAGGCACCATATTCAGGGTCAAGACATTTGGCGATAACCATACGGAAAAATTCTTGCTGGACACCACCAGAATCAAAGCCTTCTTCGCCTCCATCTTCACCAAGGTGGACTTTGAGGGGACGCAGAAGCTCTTTTTCCTGGCGTCTCCAAAGTTGATTAAATGTGTCCTGGACGATGTCCTTACGACTGACATGAAGGATAAGGTATTTGGAGGTTTGAAGCTTGAGTCGCCTATGAAGGTATTCTGAGAGGAATGGGTTCTGGATAGGCGTTCCGTTGATGGGGTTGCGTGTTGTTTCAAAAATCGAACTAGCCTCCTCATATCCACGATTCATACGGGAGAAATTGATAGCTCGGAAATGAGATATCAGAATTGACGGCGAGAATATGAAAGGATAGTCTAGAAGATGCTTTCGCTTAGATGAAGAAGTGAAGTTGATCCACCCAACAGGAAACTGGGTGTTATCGAGCTGTTCAGAGAAAAAGTCGATTCGAAGGTTAATGTCCGAAATAAACAGTTCGCGACGCTTCAAATCTACAGAGGGCATGTTAGTGATAGATAATGAAGACGATGTGGCCGGTATTCAACTTACACATTTGCTCAAAGAAGGCCAGTGCGCCCGCAAACGCACTGTTGCAAGCAAAATCACATTCACCATTCCAATCGTGAATAATAACTGCGCGAGCCCAGTCTAGCAAAATTATTACTATACGCTCCATATGGATAGCATCTATATCGTCAACGTTGAGTTGATCGAGTTGGTCCCAGAGTGGTTTGAGTACATCACGGAAGACATCGCTGTCATCCATAGACATCGTGATAGAGCCCATCTCGGCGTAGTGTTGCCGAGCTAATATAGCAGAAAATAGGCGTCTAGCTAATCTCAACGCCATGTCGTCGGAATATGCATCATTGCACTGTAGATACGTTTCAGTAGTGCTGCTACTTGAGTTGCTCGAATTCGCAGGCTTGTTGCTCATCGAAAGACCCATAGACCGCAGCCGTGATATGTCATATAGAGTGCTGCGACTACGGATTTCTGGTATGAGTGCAACCAACGCATGGAGACATATAGACATGACCAACCCAGCTTCTTGGTTGCTCAGAGAGGTATCAGACCGCCGAAATACTTGTCGTGTCGGAGAACGTAGCGATTGTAATGGTGTAGGGACACTAAAAAGACTAGATGATGCCATCCACAATCCCTGGAATACGACAGTTGGTTGACTGTCGATGAGCTTTGCCAAGCCCCACCACAGCTTTCTCGTGCCAATGAGCTTACCATCTTCTGTGAATGATTTGATTAAAGACTGAGGGTTGCTCAACGAATAGAAGATGCTTTGCGTCAAGAACAACTGCCATTCACTTTTCAGAGCAGGCGAGTACTGAGTCTTTATTCTACCAACGCGGTTTAGCTTGGAGCCAAAGCCTTCGGGTGTATCTCTAGATATTCTTGCAGGTCTGAAGTAGTGCTTCTCGGCGCTTCCATCTTCCTTCATCACTCTGTAGATGAACTCAATTATCTCTATACTCAAATGATCCAGAGTCTCAGGAAGAATCGAAACGCTCTCGTGCAAATCTTCGTCGTTGTGCACGTTATCTGCCCAATCGTTATCAGAGTTGCTTTTAGATTCGACATCGCGTGTACTATTTGAGCTAGAGATATCGATGTCTTCAGAGAATGCAGGCGGAGTTATAGAGACATGGCGAGTCGTTGATGTTCTAGGCTTGAGTCTCATGTTGGCATCGGCATCAATAGATATAGATGAGGACTTGCGAAGCGATGACTTTCCATGAGACTCGAAAAACTCCGCATGGGGAACTACTTCAGGAACTCCGCGAGATGTTGTCGTTTGCGTGGGACGATTGTGTTTGAGTGACTTTTCAGGCAGTGTTACTTTTGGAGAAACGAGGTTTGGGGATAAGTCTTCGTTCGCTTGAGTGTGTGGCTCCTGTGTAACTCTCAATGGGGGTTTATTAGGTGACGTCGATGAGGTTTTCACACGCGCATTGGAATTTCGCCGTGATAGAGGAGTTGGTGGCTTAGTTTTAGACTGTCGAGATGATGTAGAAGGCGAATCGGCGATAGTTCGACCGTGTGGTGTCACGTAAGCTCCTTCGCTGGGCCAGTCATTAGCTGGAGAATGGCTGCGTGGACTTCCAGGTTGCGATTCTGGTAAAGGGATTGAAGCAGCTTCTTGCAGCGTAATGTCATCCTGTTCTGCAGCCGAAGCCTTGTAGGCAAGGTGTGCCAATGAGTTTGGCGTCAGCCATTCAAGCATACGAAATGCAACGGTGCCGAAGACATTGGCTGGTATCGACCGATGATCTTTGCCAATCGGCTTGTCGGATATAGTTAGATGAGATGAAGACTGCGATTGAGATGATCGTGGTGACTTGGATCGACTACGTTCAGGGCGATCATCGGCTGGTTCTGTAGTGTTTCGATCATGGTTCGAAGGGCCGATGCGCTTCGACGATAAGCCTAGAGCCTTTGATTTTGCGCTGGCGGCACCACGGTCTCGGTACCATGAAGACTGAGAAAATGATATTGACTTGATGGTATCTGATGGCTGCATGGGTGTCGGGAGAAACGGGCAAAGGCTTCGCTCAGCGTTATCTTGGCTGGCAAGGAATATAGCGAGAGTGCGGGCGCTAGTTGGGTTGTATCGTCGTATAGGCGCTGAGCCCATAACATGTTGCCGACAGGTCAGACAAGATGGTGTCGTGCAGGATGGCGAGCCGCAGCCATGTTGAAGTTGGAATACGAATCTGCGGAAAGAAGACAGAGGTTAGCAGAGTTACGCTGATGTGAACATTACAGAGAGAGTATTTGTTTACTTTTCGACAAGCACCATGAAGCCATGACGGCGGCTGGCACGATGGACATTGAACACCTGACGCGGGTCGTCGATGTTCTGTAGGTAGTCGCGAAGTTCCGGCGGGGCATCGCTGGGTAGGCGGGGGAAGACAACATGCTCCCAGAGTTGGCCAAGAAGTTCGTGGCTAGCCGCCATCTCGGACTGTGGATTGTTGGAGCCGAACGAGGGCCGGCGAGACGACTCGCGCGTCATGGGTCCGGCAGTAAACAGCAGAGTAGACTGTGGAAGGGCAAGCGGCTAGCGACCTAACACCTAACAGTGGCAGCGACAGCGAGTTGCAGGCGCAAGGAGGCAGGTCACTTTATCCAACCAGTAAGTATTAATATATGTGTGTGGCAGGTGTTCGAGTGGTGATATATTAACGCAAATAGGCTATTGTTGTGCTATTGTTGTCGAAAGCTAGATAGGTTCAATGGAGAATGGTGACGGCCAGATCGGAAAAGTGGCAGCCTCAGTTATAAATGCCAGTGGACGGCACAGGTAAAGCGTTACGGGGCGGCGTGATATAGCAGGATCTTTGGCAGGTAGAAAAACAAGAATATAGGAAGCATAAGCTGAATAAACAACCGAAAAAGAAAAAAAAACGAAAGCAAGTAATCATTCAAGATGCATCGGACGCGTCAATTCCAACTGTCGATTAGTTTAGTATTGGATGTGATGTTTGCGTGCAGCAGTGCTTAGATGATGAAGTAATTATGAGAGATGGACCTTGTTTTGTCTGTATGGGGTTATGGGGTAGCCAACGCTGTGTTTTGTTGCGGCTTGTGCTTTGGCCATAAAAGTACCATACAAAATCAACTAGCCTAGTCGCTTTAGTCAGCCAAACTTTGGGTGAGGCTGAGCCTAGAGATAGAAGGACAGTATGTCGGGCCAAACCGTACGTACATGTATTTTGGGTGTTATCCTTGTGAGTTACCAATCAAATTTACTGTATGAAATGAAACATCAAACTACCCTAACCCTAGAGGGCAACATCGGCTTTTCGTTAGCAAATGCCAAAAACTGCGACTAGAAGACTGTTGTGATTGCAAGATGAGTAAACTAGCACATTAGTTTCTGCTTACAAAGCGCAATACCAGATTAGTCGAAACCTAAGTTGGTCTGCGTACAGTGATAGCCCTTCCTGCAGTGCTACAATGTATATGCTATACACCGTAATGACTTCATAGGCGCACTCAGTTTGTACGAATGAGCTTAGGTATAGGCAAAATCGTGGGGCTTGTTTAAGGCAGGCCCTCAAGCCCCTGTAATGCTACACTTATAACTACAGTTAGAAAACTAGAACATAGCTGTAACATGCCGGACGACCCACTAGGACGCTTAGTTTACAGGGGCCTATAATAGAGCGAACGCCGCCAGACCCGCAATCATTGAAGCGAGCAGTGAAAAAAATCCTGATCGTTGCCAAAGCACACAAACTTCGCCCGAATTTTCAACCCCTCCATCCTCCCAGCATCCGTTCTGTTGATATCAAAATCACTTTCTGAATTTTTGCGACTTGCCTCTGACAATCTAGTTTCCTTCTTTCGAGTCAATCTCAGAGTTTGCGCGCCGGCTTTCGTGCCTTGTTTTATTATCAGCGATACCACATCTATCCTTTGTTATCTTCTCTGTTCTTTCATAATTAATCATCATGTCTACCGAAACCGCCATGGCCGATGCCTCTACGGCCGATACACACCCATACACTTGCAATACCTGCCGTATTGGCTACAGGGCCATCGATCACCAGAAGGCTCACATGCGCAGTGACTGGCAGTAAGTAGTAAAAACGCATTGAGATCCGCCTTGATCCCGTTTTTTCTCCATTTAAAAACCTTGATCATCGCTTGTCAAGGGTTAAACAGCATCCACTAACACACCCATCTTGTATAGTCGCTACAACCTCAAGCGTCGTGTTGCCGGCTTGCCCCCAGTTGCTGCTGAAAGCTTCTCCGAAAAGATTCTGCAGGCTCGTGCTGCCACTACCGCCGAGGCCAAGAAGGCTTTCTTCGAGAAGTTCTGCGATGCCTGCCAAAAGAACTACAGCAGTGAGAACTCGTACAACAACCATCTTCACAGCTCCAAGCACAAGCAGAATGCGCTACGCCGTGGTAACTCCAAGCCTGATGGTCTAGAGGAAAGCACTGCTGCTAGCTCGACATTCTCGATGGGCGAGCCTATCAAGCAAGCCGTTGAGGATGTCGACAGCGAAGGGGATGTTGATCAGGTTACCGAAGCCGTCGAGAAGGCTGCTCTATCGGATAAGCAAGACGAAGACGAGAATATGGCCGACTCTGAGAAGACCTTCTCTGCTGCTACCTGCCTGTTCTGCAATGTTGTTTCCGATGACGTTGAATCCAATGTCCAGCACATGGAACGCACCCACGGAACAGTCATCCCCGAAAAGCCTTACCTAGTGGATATCAACGGCCTTCTTGAGCACCTATACAACCGTATACAAAAAGACAACGCTTGCTTGGTCTGTCTCAAGGTCAAGTCAAACGCCTTTGCTGTCCAGACTCACATGCGTGACACATCTCACTGCATGATTCCTTTCACTACCGAGGAGGAGCAGCTCGATGTCGGTGACTTCTACGATTTCCGCAGCACATACTCTGATGAGGAGGACGAGTTGGACTTTGAAGAGGGTGGTGCCAAGCTTGGTGCTGCTCGTGCCGTCAAGATGACTACCGAAGACGGAAAGGAAATTGTTGAAGATGAAGGCTGGGAGACAGACAGCTCAGTTTCTTCTGCTGACTCCGAGGAGATTGGCGCTATCAAAGCCGATGGTGCCCTCGATCGTATCAGCAAGCATTCTCACCACTCCCACGATGATCCCCGCGGTCACCGCCGCGCTGATGGCTACCACTCACATGCTCACAAGCACCTACGCTCTGCCTTCTACGATGAGTTCGAGCTTCATCTTCCCTCTGGCCGCTCTGTCGGTAACCGCAGAGATCAGAAGTTCTACCGCCAGAACCTGGCCAACTATCCTACTCCTGCTGAGCGCCAAGAGATGAAGCTTCTCGAGGCTGCTAACGGCGTTGATGGCGAGCGTGGCCGTGACCCCCACTCGCGTGCCATCACGACCAGAAGCGAAGCTGGTCTGGTTGGAGTTACTGATGACCACCGTCGTGCTATGGAGAAGACTACCAAGAAGTTCCAGGCACAGATGCACAAAGAGGCAGCGAAGAGAGATTATGTGGTTGGTGTAAAGATGAACAAGCAGAAGAACTACTTCTACCGCTACGTAACAGGTGGTTAGAGTAGACATCCTGTGTCTTTGCTTCTTACTGCTTTGAATCTTCCTTCATCTTTCATATTGTTTCATGCTTTCTGCGTTGTATCTTGCTGTTATTTTCTTTTTGGGCTCCACCGGTTTGGATAGGTTGGGATGATTATGTATGGGTTTATGAGTTGAGATGGCATGCCAAAATATCATGTCTTTGCGAATAGGCGGGAAGTATTGTTAGTGTATATTCTGTCCGCCACCTACTGTATATGCATCAGTCGTATTTA
The DNA here is from genome assembly GCA_004009845.1 of Davidsoniella eucalypti. Taxonomy (NCBI): domain Eukaryota; kingdom Fungi; phylum Ascomycota; class Sordariomycetes; order Microascales; family Ceratocystidaceae; genus Davidsoniella; species Davidsoniella eucalypti. The sequence continues at coordinate 423,443 of RMBW01000007.1, read as the reverse complement.
TTATTTTTGTATAATTTTGTATTCGCCATTGAAGTTAATTACTCTTCTTCTATTGATTTACTGAAAAAAAGTTGACTCATGATGATGCCAAGGTGTATCCTTTTACTATTCTAAATCTTTGTGCTGTTGAATCCTATACCTAATGTTACATACCATAATGCAAAGGTGTTGGTAAACAAGGTGAATTGTCATTTATTCTTGACTAAACCCCAGAAAACTCTACATGATGATGGCATGAGAAGGGACAGAGGCTAGAGATGTCTAAGTAAAACCGGATACTAGGAATCTAGAAAACTCGGCTTATCTGCTAGCTGTAGTGATGCTCTTGCGGAGTCGAAGATGGGACATGGTCTTGGCTATACTCAACATCTACATCGAAACAACAAGCTCATACGATGCCGGCCCGGTTCATGGATCGGCCGCCGGAATGTTTCACCCTCCGCGAATGACGGCACAAAAAGACCTCAAGGAAAAAAATCCGCAGAATTCGGATTTTCTATATATAGAACATCACCATAACGTCTTCCGTGTCGAAGGCAAGATGGCCGAGTTGGTTATGGCGTCAGGTTAAGGTCGTTCCTTAACGCAAGTTTCCTGATGGAGAAATCCGCCTGGGTTCGAGTCCCAGTCTTGTCACGATTCATCCTCTTTTGGAGGGTTCCTTGATTTTTGGCTCTATTTACCTTTATGACTGGATCGTCAACAAATCTTCTGCGTTTCTTGAATATTGGTTGTGATACATATGTACGTAGGGGGGGGGGTGAACTATATTCCCAATGCTGCTGTCCATTCTCGCTTTATTTTTCGACCTTTGCCGTTTTCGATGCACCGAGTTGTGGGGACTTCTTCCATCACTTTCTCGATCGCCCTTACACTGCTCAGCTCAGGGAGACACAATTACACTCGATGGGCTGCCTCTCTGAAGGTTCCAGATGCCTAGCCCCGGAAATCTCGTCGCCGTTGCCTCTACCCAACCTGATTACGCCAATTTTTGTTTTGCTCTGGAGTTTCTTGGAGGCTCAGGTCTGTCACCTGACTGTGATAGCTCCACTTAGGGCTGGTTTATGCGGGTCTAGTTCTTGGGGAACGGTATCTGAGGAGGATAGGGTTTGGAGGCAGCTAGTGGTTGAAAGGGCCAGCTAGAAGAGGAGGAAATTTTGGGTACACCAACAGAGAGAAAGGACAAAACTATGCGTAATCCGCCGGAGTCAAAACCCCGTGCCGACCGACGCCGGCCTTTCGGACTAGCTTTTCATAGTCTTTGTTGTACGGTAAAAACACTAGGTAGCCAATCCTGGAACCCCGCAGGCTTTCGGGTTGTGGCCTTAGTGCTAAACCCTAAAAAGTCATAAGAGAAGTTCGGTTCGGGAGTTGCCGCCCAGAATATGCTGAAATAACAGTAGGTAGACATAAAAGAGAAAATCTAATTCAATTTAATTCTGTACGTAGGGTAGAAACAGCTAGATTGTTCCGTACTCAACAAAGTCGGTGCTTTTTTGTTTCCATATGCCAAGGTTGCAGAGACTACCAGATGGTCTGGGTTACGTCTAATCACTAATTCAGTTGAAAGCTACGGACAACGGAGAAGTTCTTTTGGGTATTGTCGCCCCTGACACCGAACGAAGTTTGTGTATGTAATATGTCATCATTTACATCGTACTAGTATTTGTAAGTATACGCTTGTTTCTACCTACGCTCCAAGAATGTGATTTCAAAGCGAGAAAGTTCTAGTGATTTCTTTAGGAATATTATTCACTTTATCATTGGTTCTTCATTTTTTAATACAATGGCTTTGATATAGCTCGCTGATTCACGCTAAAATTTGCCGTTTGGTTATTGCCTGTTTCTTCCTTGTGATGCGATCCTCCGCAAAAAAAACGCAGACTTAAACGGGAAAGTATAAGTAATGTCTGAGGTTCGGCCCCGCTTTTATTACGCTGCGCTCTTTGTGCGATTGGTTGTGGTATTTGTGTGGAAGCGGCCGGTGCTCGTTTGGGTAATTACTTGGTACACAGCAAATGAATGAATGCCTTTTGCCTCTATTATGGAAACTAGACGAAACCAAAGCTGCGTAAGGAAGGCACGTTTGGTTTGTTCGGACTGCGTATATAAAACTTGGACGCCGCACTTGTTTTCGTGTAAATTTATATTCTTTTACATGTTAGGTTTTTCTTGCTTATCAGTTTCAACTTTTAGTTGACTAGTTCATTGATTACATATTTGACATAACACGAACTTTGATATTGATTTTGTTCGTATCATCTCGCCGTTCTCCGAGTAACGAATATCTGCGCTTTGTGAGACAACCTTTTTTTGTCCAGATACATATTGTTATCCGAGGTTAGTTTCTGCGTATAAAAAGCTAGTTATATAGAGAGCATTTGCGTGTTCTCTCCCTTCCCAGCAAAATTCCATACATCACCACCCTTTGTTTCACTTTGACTAACAAAAGGTCCAAACAGATTTGGGGTTCGGGGACAATTCGTTCTGTCATCCAACTCGATTCGTCAGAGCATAAGCGGAAGACTAGACACAATGAAGGGTCTTTTCGAAAAGGCGTCAGTAACTGACGCCAAAGGCAAGGCCAGAACGGCAGCCGTACAGGGCGCTGCTGAAAGTCACCGCGCCCAGTCCTTTGTACGCTCTTCCATGCTTCTTGAGAATCTCCACTGTCCGTCTTGTGTGACTACAATCCAGACGGCGCTAAACGATGCTTTTGGAGACGATATTCTGTGGGTGTCACCCAACATAGTGACATCCGTTGTCGTCATCGAGCATTGCGATTCGGGCAAGGCTACTGTGCGCCGCATTGCTAGTGTTCTAGAAGATTGCGGCTTCGAAATCAGTGCCATACAGACTACTGCCCCAGACGGCAGTGACAGCTACGCCGTTGCCAGAGCATCTTTTAGTAAAGACCGCGAACGACGCAGTGGCTACAACAAGAGTATATACAGTGGTGTAGCAGCTGACTCTTCAGCTCATGCCAGCGGACCGTCAACTTCAAGCCGGAGGCCATATCTCCCTTCCAGACCCCCTACCCCAAAGCGACGCGCCGCCCATTTGGATAATTGCGAAGCCTGTCGCAAAGGTGTAGACCACAAATCCTCTTCTGTTGCTTGCCATTCAGCTTCCGAGCCAGAGACGGACATGAGCGAGAAGAGCAACGTTTCCTTCGAGCCTATGGCTGGGGTTGCGACTACCGAGCCCCGCGATTCTAGCTGGAGAGTCATTCTCGCGGTCGGTGGCATGACTTGTGCTGTCTGCGTCAACACTATCACTAGAGAGCTCAAGAAGCGGGATTTCGTCGAAAACGCCACTGTAGCTTTGGTGTCTAACAGTGCTACTGTAGACATCGTCGACGAAAGCTACCGGCAAGATGTCGTGAATGCTATCGAAGATCTCGGCTATGACGCAGCGATCGATAGCGTCGAGAGACTTGGCTCCAGTAACGACACGGAGACTCAGGTTTTGCACGACCGAACAGTTGAAATTCGTGTCGATGGCATGTTCTGTGAACATTGCCCCAACCGCCTCGAACATGCTTTAGGTGGCTTTGGTAGCCGCCTGAACATCCTCCAGATGCCGACCATCGACCACGCTATTCTCCGTGTCAACTATATCCCCGATGCACCGAAATTCACAGTACGCCAAATTCTATCGGCCGTCAATGCTGCTGATCCCGCTTTCTCAGCCTCGATCTATCATCCTCCGACGCTGGAGGAACGATCCAAGCAAATTGTGGCCAAACACCAACGGGAGCTCCTTTTGCGCACTGTCTTCGCCACTGTAGTGGCTATTCCTACCTTCATCCTCGGTATCGTGTACATGAATTTGATCCCAGACACGAACCACTCCAAAATGTTCTTGATGAAGCCATGGACTTCTGGTATCAGCCGTCTCCAGATGGCGCTTTTCATTATGGCGTCACCCGTGTACTTTTACGGTGCGGATATCTTCCACATGCGGACTTTCAAGGAAGTTCGTGCTCTTTGGCGACGTGGTAGCCGCACGCCTATTCTACAACGCTTCTACCGCTTTGGAAGCATGAACATGCTTATTTCTCTTGGTACAACTATCGCCTACGTATCTAGCGTTGCTCAAATGATTGACGCTGGTATCAACAAGCCGCACATGGTAGAAGATAATCAGTTCTATTTTGACTCTGTTGTCTTCCTGACTATGTTCCTACTCATGGGCCGCTTAATCGAGTCCTACTCTAAATCGCGTACCGGAGATGCTGTTGAGATGTTGGTCAAGCTACGTCCATCTACAGCTATCTTAGTCAACAAGTCTTCCGATGAAGAGTCCGCCGACACCACTGTTGCTGTAGACTTGCTCGAGTTTGGCGATATCGTCCGTGTTCCACATGGTGCATCCCCTCCGGCTGATGGCATCATCGTCAATGGAAGCACTAGCTTTGACGAGTCGAGTCTCACTGGCGAATCACGCCTCATGAAGAAGACTATTGGTGATTCGGTGTTTGCCGGAACTGTCAACAAAGATGGTGCTGCTCTAGTCCGTATCACTGGAACAGCCGGTGCTTCTATGCTCGACCAGATAGTGAAGGTCGTGCGCGAGGGACAGGCGAAGCGTGCACCCATGGAGCAAATTGCAGACATGCTCACCATGTACTTTGTCCCCGTCATTGTTCTCATTGCAGTTTCGACCTGGCTACTCTGGATGATCTTGGGCTACACTGGCGCAATCCCCGAAAGCTACCTGGATCACCGCAACGGATGGGTAGCTTTTGCCCTACAATTCGCCGTTGCTGTCTTTGTTGTTGCCTGCCCCTGCGGACTTGCTCTCGCTGCGCCGACTGCTATTTTTGTTGGCGGTGGAATCGCAGCTCAGTATGGCGTTCTTGCAAAGGGTGGCGGTGAGGCTTTCCAAAAGGCTAGCAAAATCGACTGTGTGGTGTTTGACAAGACGGGCACTCTTACGGAAGGCGGTGAGCCAAAGATCACCGATTCTATGATATTTCCGGATAAGCAAGAAGACAGCACACGCAACCTCCGACTCATTGCCGCTATCAAGGCCGTGGAAGAGAATAGCAGCCATCCCGTTGCCAAAGCTATTGTATCATTCTACAAGGACACAGCCGGCCTTCCCGGCGTTGAAATCGAGCATCTTTCTGAAATCCCGGGCCGCGGTATGAAGGCTACGTGCAAGTTGACAGATGGTTCATCTCTGGGCCTGATTATCGGCAACGAAGCCATGCTGACGGACCACAATGTTACCCTTTCTGCAGCAAACACGCATTGCCTGGATGGGTGGAAAAGCGGTGCTAAATCTGTGGCCCTTGCTGCAGTTTCAGAGGATGACGACACCTGGACATTCGCTGCGGGACTAGCCGTAGCCGATCCTATCCGCAAGGAGACTGTTTCTGTCATCAAAGCACTCCGCAGCCGTGGCACGCAAGTCTGGATGCTTTCAGGCGACAATGCTACTACTGCTGGCGCGGTAGCTGCAATGGTTGGAATCGAGCCTTCGAACGTCCTAGCCGAGGTGCTGCCGTCTCAAAAAGCGGAAAAAATAGCGTATTTGCAGACAACACAGACAGGCAGAAATAACAAGCGCGGCCGTGTAGCCATGGTGGGTGACGGCATCAACGACTCCCCAGCACTGACACAGGCGGATATTGGAATTGCCATTGGATCGGGCAGCGACATTGCGATTTCGTCGGCCGACTTTGTGCTGGTGACGTCAGATCTGCGCTCGGTGTACACGCTGCTCGACCTGAGTCAAGCTGTCTTCCGGCGCATCAAGTTCAACTTTGGCTGGGCCTGCGTCTTCAATCTCGTTGCAGTGCCCATTGCAGCAGGCGTTCTGTATCCCGTGGTTGTCAATGGCAAGCATGTCAAGCTAGATCCAGTCTGGGCGGCTTTAGCCATGGCGCTGAGTAGCATCAGCGTTGTCCTGAGCTCGCTAATGCTACGCAGCGGCGTCCCATTGGTCGGCTATAAGGCCAAACCAATCACTGAGTAGTTCTGGAATTTTGCTAGGGCAATCGATAGACAGCTGGAGTATGCATCATCACTTGCAGGTAGCTTAGCTTGTGAATGGAAAATTAGTTGTAAATTCATTGTGTACACAACAAAAGGGAAAAAGAGTTTGGAATTTCGGCCAACCAACCCGCTAGCAGCAACGTTGGGATTTTTGTATTTTGTAAATAATGGACTTGATACTTCAGTAATGGAATTAGTCGTCTGTCACTACCGCTGCTATCATTTTTGCAAACTAGTTTTTTATTGGTGCTCGTCATTATCATTACATGGAAGTGGTTCCTCTGTTTGGATTCTGTAATTCTCTACTTGATCGACCCTTGCTTGCCACATAAAATTGACTTGGCACCTGGAATTTGATCGAAGCTATACTATAGAGCAGCTTGAATGCCAAAAATGCGGTTAGGCAATGACAGCCAGCTAGGACAAGAATTAGTGACTATACTTGGTTCATGGTGAGAAGACTGCAAAAGTTACAATATAGAAGATGGACTACACGATTTCGATATATAAGAATATAACATCCGTGAAGGTTCATGATCTTTTGGCTTTATTGTTTATACATAGCAGCAGCACTTTTTCCATCTCTTCTTCTTTATCTCGCATACAATTGTCAACTTTCAAGGTGAAGCACCCAGCAATCCATCATGGCGGCAGATCAATCACAGAGCAACAATATCAAGCTGCCGCAAATCAAGGTAAATACAGAACCAATCACCAACAACTGGCAAGAATCTTATGACTAACACATCCGCTACAACCTTCAGCGCGTGTCCACTTTCCACTTGCGCGAGTTTTATAAGAAGAGTGCCACAAACGATAACAACAAAATACGCCGTGCCAAGTACAAGAACCAAACCCCTGAGGACCGGGCAATCAAACTCCTGAAAGACGGAATGAGAAAATTCAAAAAGACAAACCGTACGTTAAGCAATCGCCTTCGCCTTTTTCGTTCTGATTCTAACCTTTTGTTTAGCTTCTCTTACCGAGGGAGAGACACTCCTTTTGACGATTTTCTCCTGCCGTAGTGGCAGCAGCATTAGCAGTGAATCCCCGGCAGATAGCACGGGTGACGTAGAACAGATCTTCAAGAGCCGGCCAATGGTATCCGATCCGTTTGAAAGCTACCCAGTCTCTACATCTGAACAGCCGGAACAGCGTCTAGACGAAGATCTAGTATATACCGCGGGCTTCACTGAAGTGGATATTCTTCGTCCGTTGGTGGCAATCTAAGTCTTACTAGCTACTTATGTCTTATACGGACAAACTAAAACTGGCGCTATAATCCAATCATTTCATACTCTGCAGTAGTAACTACTAATTTTTCGACGCTTTGTCTATTTTGTGTCACAAGAAACTAAATCTATAGTTGTAGTTTTCTACTATGTATGCTATCGGAATCGTCTTTCCGAGATATGTTGATAACTAGCTTCAACAACTTGAATAACACTATCGTTTTTTCTTCTATATTTTGATTCATCAGTGTCACACAGTTATTGCTGAAAAGATGTGAATGCCACTATCTATCTAATAAGATATAATTAATACAACTATGCCTATTGGAGATCAATACAAGCCAAGATTAAGGAAAAGAATAACTAACACACATATGTAGCTACACTATAGTGTGTGTTTTTCATGCAAAAGAGTATATAATGTGCACTATATTATAAACAGCATGATGGCCTACCAATTTAATCCAGCGAGGTGGGTTTTCCCAGAAAAGATTAGAAGTTGAAATGTGCAGTAATAGCACATAACTAAACCATAAATGTTCTGTATCTCAGTGGCCTGTAACTGTTGAGAAGTACTACTAGTATTAGAGCAGGGTGTATCTTAGGATACCGAGGTGCTACATAGGTCCATTTCCACACACTAAAGAAAACAAGTTTAAATTTTGGCTATTTTTCAAAAAATGCTCTATGCATTTTATCATTAGATTACTAGTTGATAGAAAGACTGGTATGCCTGTTATATCCTATGAAATATTATGTGCCTATTCACTAGAACTGCAACCTCTCATATTCCAACTGGCCTTCAAAATTAGTCATCACTCAAGTAAAAAAGGTATTGATGTCCACATACAGAATACCAGTGAAGTGAGGTCACGTGACATCGGAGCTACTATACCATTATAAAGTGACCTTGGCTGTATGGCGGATATTCTTCATCCTTTTGTATCTCCCCCATAGCCCATGCCTTCAAGCCATTACAGCACTCATCTGGGATCATATAGCTTTACTTTTCTATAATATATTATAGCCGAGCAATCTATACAGGGCCTACTCAGAAAATAAATATAAGTATAGCCGAGATAGAAGGTTGTGCATTGATACATATCCAAGGAATTATATTACTTATTGACATCAGGCTTTGAACAGCAACGATCTGAGAAGTATACTTGCAAAGAAATACAACAACCAGATATTTCAAGGTTGGTTTATATAGCAGAACAACAAGAAGAGTCAGCACGTTTCTTATGAACATAAAACCCGATAATGACCAATAGAGATGTATCGGTCTATGAACTGGAAGGAAAACTTTATATTGTAGTCTAAACAAAATATAATTCATAAAGTTTGAGAACGACCCAAAGATGCGGCATCATACTTTTGTCCAAGTACCGTCTTTGTGTATAAATGCTAGATATCCATGTTGACTTCTTACTTCTATCAAAGATATGAGATATGCTATCCCAGGCAGAATTTAACAATGCTAATTATACAAAGTTTACTTAAGCGTCTACAATTGTGGTTGTAGTCAGTAAGCCAGGCTGTAGGCTGCATGAAAATTGAATAATACCGTTGTCTAATGGTCAGTATCAGAGTACTTGGCAATATACAAACGAGTATTGTGAAGTTTTAGCCTGCGTTATTGTGAAATAACATGACATGTGATTATGGCAACCAATCGATATAAACTCGCTTGGTATCGCCAGCAACCAGGTAGGCTTTGGCTGTGCAATAACGAACGTGAATTCGAACCATAACTGAAGTTGAGAAGTCAGGTAGGAATAGTATCAATGTGATGATATATATATTCTTCCCCAGGCCCAATCTAGTAATTTTCTTGTCGTCTTCACTCACGTCTCAACCTTTATGCAATTCTACATTGAAGCTATTCCCCAATTCAAGATCACGTAAAGTCGACAAAGATAGTTCGAATTTCGCTCCAAAGCCAAGTTTTCACTATACAATCAAGTCCAATTTCCCAGCTATCTCATGTATTTATTACTAATATCACTACCACTCTGCATTTCGATGTTCGTATATACAGATACAGGCATTGTTTATAACTAACTACGACCTTGACAGCTTTCTATCCGTCTGTGACATACCAGTAAAAATGTCCTTTCTCCCAGTTTTGACCAAGACAGAAGCAAATGCCACAAGTGTGCCATATTCAGGCTCGTCTTTGGTGATCCAACCTTTGACGAAGAATCAACCGCAGCAAGACGCGGCACGCAAGAAGCGCAGTATCGACAGCGAAGCCCAAAATCATCCCAGCAAACGAAGAGAATATCAGCAGAACACATTGCAGTCCGCTTTCACGCCCGCCTTTTACGGCCCCGTGATTGCAGTGTCTAGTCCCGCAAACAGCAGTATTTCCGATCACGGCGGCTATTTCGGTCAGATGCCCCAGTTCAGTCCCTTTGCAAAGATTGTCCAATCAGACAACATCTCAATGCCAGCATCAGCATCTAGCCCGTTCGATTATCCTATGCTCACCATCCAGAATGTAAACCCTAGCCCGGACGAGGGGGATCTGGTCAGTCAATCGGGTATGACTCTATGGGACATCTTAAGCCCTATTCCTGGTATCGATTCTATTCAAGACATCCTATAGGAATATTAAGATTTCCTTGTTGTTTTCTCTCAGAGCTTAAGTCAGTATATATAATTATTTTCATAATTTAGGGTGTGCAACTTTTTTTATATTAGTACACTTTTATTGCTATTTTTTGAGGGTATCAGGATTTATCACTAGCTGACTATAACTAGTTGGTAAGCTGGCTGGTTAATATCATACATAATATTATAACTATTATCATCAATTTGACAAGTTGTGCCACATACATATCGGTTTCCAACAGGGAGTGACAATAATGTAGTGTGTACAGTATTTTATGTAACGACAACCAACTACGCAGTACAGTATGTAGTGAGTTACCATGTGATTAGAGTACTAAAAATAAGCTATTGTGGCTTTATGCGGTAAAACATAGAGCATTCATCTGCAAAAATAAATCTTCAAAATGCAATTTGGTTGGTCTCCTGTAAGAAATTCTGTCACCCACTCAAGCCTCTCCGGACCCCTCCATCATTACTTAATTCTTTCATCCTGTCCATGGGTACCTACATATATGCACTGTAATTCTGTATCAACAGAAAGCTCAAGGTAATCGCCATGCAGATATTCGTTTCGTCTCATAGATACCAAGAAAATTGCATATCTCCGGCTTTCAACAACTATGATATCATATATTCCACCATATCGGCCTAAATACATGTACAGATGTATACAATCGCCAACACTGGGCTTTATCAAATACCAGAATCAACTCAACAAGACTAACGAGAAGTTATGAATCACTCATGTTCTCGTAACACCGTCGGTCTCATCTGAAATAGAGCGCCGGTGAATTGAAACCTGCTATGAGTTGGTTGATCCTAGCCGAATGTTTTGTTGAATTCGGTGCCTCTGACAGCCACCCAACAAAGCCGGGGACTTTTCCGGAGTTGAAGATGCTAGGCCGAGTGTGTAGGCTCTAAGATGTCTCAAGTCGCCAGAACGAAAGAAGGCCATATGGCATCAACCAAGCATATGGGACAACGTCGCGGCCAGACAAGATATGGAAATCACAATACTTGACAGTAAATCGCCATGTCGGGTTTTTCCGACATAGAACCTCGCAAACGCCTGGGCGATTTTTAGCTTCATCTAACAACGCGTCCGGTGTGGCCCAAACAACGCACTCTGATCCAGTAACCGAGTAGGGGCCTAGTAGCCCGTAGGCCTTGTGAACAACTGAGATGTTCTGCAGCCATATCCGGTATGGTGGGCATAAAGAAGGAAAGCAGCTCTTACATAGAGTAATATTTTACATCCTCCAATATAATCCGTGTCTTTTTGGGGGTTTCAGTACAATGCGAGCGCGGCAGTAGCCGAGATATTGTCAAATTCGATGTGCAATTAGAATAACAAAACCTTCACAAGAAGCAGTGCAAAAGCCAAACTCTCTTCATTTCCAAGTTTCTCGGTGCAGTCGTCATCAAATCCGTCACAAAGATACCCGTTCACTCTTGGGTCAAGAGATCAAGGCTCTGGCTTTGAAGCCGGGTCTGTATTGACATGTATGGAAAGCCAACGGGCTTTATTTTTATTTATTATTTTTATATCTATATCTCTCTCTAGAAAAACAGACCCTACGCTAGCTAACGGGCTCTCTTCACGGAGACTTTTCTTCCGTTTCAAGCTTTATTATAGGCTACTCGTCGCAAAGCCATTCGATAAGGTGGTGCGTCGATACCAAGAAACTAGTGGAAGATATATACATTTGGCCTATTCAAGCACATCGATATGCAATATCCGTACCTTGAGCGGCCCCCACTATTTTTTACTAGTACACCTTCCCTTTTTGAATATCAACTGTGAAGCTAGTGGTGTTTCAAAAGCTTCGATCGGCTTCTATCGGCTTCGATGCTATTTGTACAGGTTTTTAATTCAAAGTACTGCACGTGTACACGATAACGCTGTCAACGCCACTTCCCCAGATATTTATGACCGAATCAGTAAGTTGAGCAGATAGGATGGACAGGGGTTTTACTCCCCTGCCATGTTACTTGCAGAGTCAGGTGCTTGGCTGACTTCGTGCCACTAAATCTTTGGCTGCTGCAATACTTGGGACGATATCAACTAGTAGCATGCAATGAAAAGCCGGCAGCGAATTGCCCTGGTTTCAACTGTTCAGACTTCTTATCAGGCTATGCTATTCACGGCTGTCTTGGGCAAACATTGCAAGACTGTTTACCTTTATTCTCCGCCGTACTCTTCTCGGCTGGCTTGCAACTGAGCAGGCCAGTCTGTTTGTAGGCTGGGGAGCCCAAAGAAAGCCATTATCAGACAACCACAAAACCCTTTGTTTTTTTCCCTCGTGATTGTAATTTCACCGCTCGTCCGTCGGTGGCTTTGACAGCAACTCATGAAGTCGAGATGTTAGGCTACAGACACCTACTATGTTAGTCTGGAGAAATTTCAGTTTGGGCACGTCTTCCATGGCAACACCAGCTTGAACGTGAAAGTTGGTATCATCATTATCATATACATATATAAAATATATACCTTTCCATGCCGCCTTTAATCTGTTGTATGTAGACTTCCAACACATCCGCTCTATCCTCTCGACCATCTTCATACAACATACCAAACTCCCTATCGATCTCACTTCTTTTAACTCCTCTATTCATTATCCTTTTTGAGCTCATTGGGTCCAACCCATCCTCGCCCTTCTTTTTTGCACTGGTCTACCTTGGCACGCTACCAAACACGCCAGCACTTTCACGAACATACCTTATTGCTCGCTATCTATACAACATGGGTGTCCAATTTACAAGACTCCCCATCACATGGAAACTCAACGAAGCTTTGCCTGGCTCGAGACTCACCAAGGCTTCACAGTCTAAGCTTGATGACAGAAACTGTAAACGCCGTGAAACCCGAGCAGCGCAGAAAACCGCTGTACTGAAACCAATCAACTTACACGAAGATCTTGTCGAATTTCTCGACAAGCCCCTATATTGGGACCTATATTCTCCAAAAGACCATAGGGCTGATGACCTTTGATTGTGTCTTGGAGTTCCTCCACGACTTGAGAACATGCGTTTTTTGGACGTCTGCAACTCACTCACCTTAAAAAGGGTTTTTGCCTTATCATTTCCTTGAGAGAAACAGAGTGTTACTTTGATCTGCTTGGTTTTTATCACTCCTGCTACTCATCGCCTTTTGCTTTTGTCACGTCTCTCGTTTAAACCAAAACATACAGACCACAGCTCTCCTGCTTATCTCCTTTGTCTTCAAAACTGTTTTCTTCTTTTTTCTCTTTTCTCTTCTCGGCTTCCTGTTGAGGCTAGCCCTAACGAAGCTTATATACGACTTACACCATTTATTCTTTCTTTTCAACTATACCTTCTTAACTGCCCTTATCCATTCTTTTTTTTCTCGATACCTTTGTTCTTCAAGCTTCCGTTATTATTGTATTAAAAGTTTTTTTTAATGATTTATTGAGTTGCTATTTTATAGACAGCAAAAGCGAACCAGCCTGCCCATCTTGCGATGAGTTATCTAATATAAATTTATATAAAACCCCATTGTATTGCATCTCCGTGCTAAACTAAGAAACCCAGTAGTCGATTGATGATGTTGCACTTGAGGATTTTTGGATGAGGATAATTCTCTGTAAATTTTGGATAACATACAATCGTGCATGATATACCCACTGTCAAATGTAATTTCACTATAAACCCGTATTTTATGTAGTTACAGCAAATTGACAATGTTAAGCCACTTACATATATATATATAGTTGTATTTGTCTACAGACTATGTTTCCAATGCGATCGATCTTCGTCATTATCACAATTGCCATGTCCATTAATATGTATCTTATACATACAAAGGACTATATGTCACGGCCTGGCACTTTTAGCTTTGGGCAGAAACTGGGTTTTATAATTGAAAATAAAAACTCATCGTAAATACCCAAAATGAAGTTACAAAATGGAATTTACATTGGTATGGAGTTAGCTTGACTTGATTCAAGCCATGTCGTTGTTTAAATTGTACTACAATCACACACAGACGAAACCTTGTCATAGGGTTCCGATAAGGAAAATGTTTCGCCATTCCCATATAAACCATGTACGTACACGTCAGTAGTGTGTCTGAAACAAGTCGTTACTTGATATTACAATTTCAAAATTCAATTTAAATACTGATATGCTTAAGTCAAGTTTAAATCAGTGGTGAAGCATTCTCTTTTATGTAATATACAAACACCTTCGGCTTAGGAAACGAACCAAACTTTCGCCATACGGGTGTGATAAAATGGTATTGTCCTTTATGTGTCAAGCTAAAGATGAAGGTTTGTTGTAGTAAATACCCGTTGTCGCATTTGTAATCTTCCTTCTCAAACTAAGGAACACAAAAGACAGTTTTGATATATTTAGTTGTATACGTATTCATCAAGGAGAGGATTTCTTTCCGGCCGGCCGGATCCCATCAATAGTCCGTGTCTCATATAGGCAGCATTTTCGTCCCGAAAAGTCACTACAAGTATGCTATAGTTCGGATTGGGCAGCAGTGAGGGCATTTCAGATATACATAACTCATGCATAACGGCTTCTCTCGCTTGATACTTCATACTATAGTGGATATATATAATTCCGTTTTTCTCGTGTTATTCTTCCATCACGGTTCACATCGTCGGTGTAGAAACAGCTGAATAAATGAATATGATGTTGGGGGGTATATGAAATATCAGACTAGCAACTTTAGGCTGTTGCTAATTCATCTTGACCGCTTCCGTTTTGTTATTTGTGTCAACGGGATTAGGCTCAGAGTTTGGAGACGGCACAGCAGCAACAGCAGCAGCAGCGTTGGCTACTACCACTCCCTCTGAGGCCTTGACAGACAGCGTGTCTCTGGGCTTTGATGCTGTGAAACCACTCTCTACCAAATCTTCATCTCCTTCGGTTACTCCCCCAGAAATTCCTTCTTCGGCCTTTGGTTCAGCTTTGCTCGACGGTGTACTGTCTTGAGTATGTGTCTCTCCAGTGTTTGCCTTGTTGTAGCTCGGCCCAATCACGTCATCATCCACCTTTGTTTTTACATTTGGACCATCATCATCTTGGAGATCCAAGGATTCCAGACCTTCTGCCATTTTATCCACAATGTCGCCATCCAACTCTTCGATTTCCTCTTCGTACGTGTCTTGTGTACTCAACTGTCGCTCGGCTTCTTTCCAGCCGACAGTCTCACGCCACAAGTCATCTAGCTCTTTGGACCACCCCAGCATCTTGGCTAACCGCCGAATTCCCTTGTCACACGGACCAAGCTCCAGCACGTCGTCAGGTCTCTTACCCAAAGAGCCTACCTGCTCTCGGTTAAAGAGTACACGCGGTGTATCTCTCGGTGGCATATCGGCAACACCTGCGAACGGGTATACGGTTAAGCTTGTGCCAAGAATCAGAACCAAGTCTGCTTGCTTTGCTAATGGGCAGCTCCAGGTAAACTCCATTGGTAGGCCCTCGCCAAAAAATACAATGTCCGGTTTCACTAAGCCTCCACATTTTTTAGCTTTGCATTTTGGGACGATCCCGGCACTGACGTGTTGCTTCATCTCAGCGTCGGGATAATCGCTCTTGCATTCTATGCAGCGCTGTGTAGCAAAACTTCCATGAGCCTCAATGATAAGATCTTGGGGCACACCGGCACGTCGCTCCAAACAGTCAATATTCTGCGTGAACAACTTTGAAAGCAATTTCTTGCGTGCTAACAAGGCAATGAAGGCGTGTGAGATAGTTGGGGAAAACTTCCCCGGGTAAAGCTCCTTAGCCAGAACATAGAACGGTTGGGGATGTTTCCGAAAGAAATCAATGTCAAACACTGCCTCCGGGTACGGTAGATTCAGCCGCTTCAGATTGTCGTACAGACCGGTGCCGGGAGACCGAAAATCAGGTACTATGGGAGAAGGGTTAGCGCTACTCCTGCTTGACTCCAGGGTTACAAGTAATGAGAACATACTTCCGGCTGCGGTCGAAATTCCAGCTCCGGTTAGCACCACAATCTTCTTGGCTTTGCCCTGCTTTATGAACTGAGCGACGGCCTCGAGCGATCGGGCCGAAAGATTGGCCGGCTCAATATCTGGGCCTAGAGTTGCCGATTCGTTCTGTCCCATGATGTGATGTCGGCCTAAAGATGTACGTAGATATAATTCACGAAGTTGTCCACAGGCGCATAAGCATTCAGTCCAGTAGTGAGTTGATTGGTGAATTCCGAAAAAATATATATATTTAACGAACGGCTAACGGGTCGATAGGCCAAATAGTCGTCAAATCATCGAACCGAAGTTCATCGCAGCCGAATAAGATTGTTCAAGGGCGGCGGGGAGAAAGTGGGGCCGATTTTTTGTTGATAAGATAA
This sequence comes from Davidsoniella eucalypti, assembly GCA_004009845.1. NCBI lineage: Eukaryota > Fungi > Ascomycota > Sordariomycetes > Microascales > Ceratocystidaceae > Davidsoniella > Davidsoniella eucalypti. The sequence goes on along the minus strand of RMBW01000007.1, from coordinate 407,241 downwards.
AGCCTGCGACGACTACCGCTACTTCCCTTGGTTGAAGTTCCTCACTTATTTCATATTTATAGGGCACGCCAATTAGCAGATTTGTAGCTCAGACAGACGAAATAACTTCAACAAGTAGACGCAATTATTTTACCGTCTCTGCGTAGCTTCATTTATCCCGTCTTAACATTCCCACTAGCGCTTCTCACTGCCATGCACCCAGAAAGCTAGATAGGTACGACGCAAGACGAATCCATAGACAGTCTTAGATGCATCGTGTTGGTAGATGCAGCAAGAAAGGAGAATCTCGTACAGCTGTTATACGTATACTTGTATGCTATATATATGCCAGGGCAGCACTGCATATCGTCAGGATAGACAGGGCTTCGGTGTACAACTAATATAGCATTTACCAAGGTTGGCGATACGTGGAGGGTTCAGATGATTGAAAGAACCAGGTTAAAAGAACGAAACCATACTGGGAAAATTTAGTGCCGACAAGTAATAAGGACCTGTTTGCTTGATATGCACCAAGTTTTACTATGCATCTCTATGCCAAGAAAATTGGGTTTTGGCACATCACATACGAGTGAAGTCTAAGGCATGTTTTCATGTCACATGTGTGTCTTAAAGGTAAAACAGCATGATAATATATTTAAACTCATAGATTCAATTTACATATGAGTTGGCAACGGGGTATATCTCAGGATTGAGTGAAGTTATAAGTACATGATATGGATACATAATCCTACTTTCAGAGGAAGTTACACTTCGAAAATTCGGTTTAAAGTGCCACTTCGTCTGTGTGTAGTTTTGGGGGGGAATAACTGTCTGCTTAAAGGTAAGCTTTCCGCTCTAGCAGTCCAAGATAGTAGCATAGTCGGTTGTGCTTGGTTTAGTTATTGTTACTATTGAGGGCTTCTTTGTGGAAAGCTTGACGGGCAACAATGAAGGGCTGGCGTTGAGCACGCATGTACGCACGAGTAAGTTCGTGGTCGTGAGCATCAGATCGAACGACACTACCAACGGACATGAAGAAACTAGATGTAGCATGTCAGCATCCGCTACATGACTTGCCTGAACTAGAGAGTATCTAGGCTTCATATGACATACCCGAAAGTAGCACCAGAACCAGCCATGTACTGGCCGAGTGTGCGCATGATTCCAGAAGCTCCAGCGCCATAGCGGAAGATGTGCATGGTGCCTGTTCGATGAGAAGAGATGGTGGTTAGGAATGTTGCATGTTCAGATATGTTGTTGGAAGGATCGGGTCAAGAGAAGGGCCGTAGTAGCATATCGGGGAAAACGGATGTTTCAATGTGAGCGCATACCATAAAGGAAACCTAGAATGGCTCCAACACCTGAATACATGATTAGTAACAGATCATCGCGACTTAAAAGTCTATACATAGAATACAAGATGTAACTTACTACCACCAGTGATAGCGCCCATGACCACTAACCAAAGAAAGAAAGACAGTGTTAGCGCACAAGTTCTCTTGTAATCCAAGAAACTCACAACATGCTAGCGACGATCATTGGTTTTTTGATATGGCGAGACACAGATAGACTATATCTGAGGGCTCAAAGCCTCATTTTCGACTATATATATAATGTCGAGCATATCGAATTTCTTCACTTTGCTTGCAGGTGTCGGAAGCTAGTATCAAAAAGAGAAGGAAACATGCTCTTATCCTGGATGGAGGGGCCAACTTGGCCGTGATATGAAGGAGGAGGAGGCATGACGATCGATATGGCGATAATTAAAGGTTTATATCGTACTCGGGCGATTCTGGAGCAGGAAAAAAATAACGTGTCAACGGGCGCAAAGGAATCGACTTTCTCGGTCGTGATTTAACACTTAGAACGGCATCCATCAGTCTCAAGATTTTCCTACGCTCATCACCAGACAGAAAAAAGGGTAGTACACAGGGTTTGTTCTAACCCTACCTGTCGTGGCTACTAGAAAAAAGGTCACAAATGTCAGCTCGTTTTCGACCAATTAAACCTAGCACTACAATGAGAAAACTATAGAGAGGTCACATGATCACTGTGAATGCAGCCTTAATGGCACCGGGCTGCGTTTCTTGATTGCACGTTTACCTGCCCCGCGTCGGCCCAAAGTTCAATTTAGCCAAAAACAACATTGGCTTCTCTTCATAGCTCTATAGCTCCATAAGATAAATGAATTAAAAAAAAAAAAAAAAAAAAAACATTGGCTTCGCCCCCGCTTCGCAGATGGCAACCAGAAAGAGCCCAAGGTAAAACTTTGTCGCAACTAGGGAAAGGAAAATGAACGCAAGGAAAGAATATTAAACACTAGACAATGTACCGCAAGTCAACTAAAGCCACAACATTTAGCTAAGATCTTTACATTAAATGTACTACTAAATATTTAAAACAGTGTCATTCACTGACATTAACCTTGGAGGTAACCATTCAGACAGCAAACTGAAAGATAATTAGTATTATTCTTCATGTATGTAAAGTCACCGTCGCTAGATTAGGAGTTAAGAAAATATATTTCAATGAGGATGAAAAGCACATCCTCAAGTCTCTTTTCTATACCATGGTGTAATATTATTTGATAATTTTGCCTATTGTGGTTGTAAACTGTAGTAGTAAATTGAAAGGGTTTATTTATCATAGCCAACATCAATATTGACTTAGTAGTCAGTGTAGTTAGGGGAATTAAAAACAATGAAAAAGCTAAGTCCGAGATCAAGATGTAGCAAAAAGAAAGAAGAGTTGTCATGGACTCGCCCCAATAGGCAGAACTAGGATATATAACTATTATAAATCTATAGCTGACTGGAATAAAGACTGACTGAAGATTTCGTTAATGTGTAATAATGTGGCTGTAGAAATTGTAGACTTATCTTGGGAAGGTCCAAGTCAGAACTAAGAAGCAGCAAGAACGGCATCGGAAAGGCCAAAAACGGCAGTTGACCAATAAAAACCGACTACGACAAAAACAAGTCGACATCGAAAAAAGGTCAACTGACCAATAGGAACAGGCAAAGTTGGAAGGCCCAACAACGACTGTGAGCCAATAAATATGGTAAAGAAACAAGGTATTGACCAATCAGAAGTCGATCTTATCTGCCCCGTGAAACATCATATTGTATACTGCTTGATATGTGTAATTAACTGTATACTATGAATCAAATAAGACAAAATGGGGGTGATGAAGGCGTAGCCATTTGAATATATCAACAAGGCAATTTGACGGTATCGATGTATGTGTATACAATGTATAAGGTACAATCTTTTGGCTAATACATAGTAGATGCTGATTAATATCAATATTGACTGCTGATATTTACTTTTGCTTATCTGTTAGTGCAAGCGAAACACAACATAAAACACAAGAATTGACAGGATCCCTTTCCTTGTGCTGATTATATCTGTAGATTGGAATAAATGAGACAATACAGAGGCAATAACATGATTCTTAGTACTATATAAGCAGGTTAATATAACTACAAGATACTTCTATGAAGAAATTCAAAGAACTACATATAAATATGTATCACAATAAAAGAATAGGCACCTTTAGACTGCTGTTACTTGATACTACATTTGTATGTATACATATGTATCTTGCATTACAAAACAAGCTTTTAAATATCTGGGATAAAATTAGTCTAGGAACGTGCATGCTTTTATGTAATGAGATGTGTAGCCTTGGCTTACTGTGCCTACATATAGACATGTTGGATAGTAATACAGGCATATGAGCTTGGAATATTATGGTGGAATATTATGGTGGAATATTATGGTGAAATATTATGGTGAAGCCTTAAAATATAGAAATAAATCATGAATAGAGTACTCACAACTATTTAAAGGGAAGAGGCCTGATGCAATACTTGCCTCTGTCACGCTGATTTCACAGGAATCACATCACCTTGCCTTACTGTGACCTTCCGAGCGGCGTCTTTGTCTGGTCTTATCCAACCAAGAGGCGTGTTGACCCCCCCATAGCGATATAACCTGTTGCAAAAGTCAAAATTTGGACAGTTGAACAGTTTCAATAATTCGATAAAAAAGACCATGGATGTTGGTTGGGCTCTGGTGAAGAATGTCTAAATGAGTGTACTGGAACAGGCGCTATATGGCATGCCAGCGGGAATTTACAGCGGTTGAATTGCTATCCAAATAAACAAGTTACCGTGACAAACTGTTAAGCTGTATTGCGATCAACCTGGCTTAAATAAACACAACAGCATGTCAAAATCGCATCGCATCGTAGCGCGACCGACTAAAAAAATTGTCTACATATTCTTAACTAAACAACAAAAACAACATTCACGTCCCCATCAAAATCACAGACGGAAAATCGCAATAGTGTTTGTTTTGGCTGCTCTCCAGACCGTCTTCATTTCCTTTCTGGAGTCAGATTAATCCGATACAATACGATACTACAGCCCATCCTTACTTATCATACAGATAATACCATCCCAAAGCAATCCTAGTCCCTTCTTGCGAAACGAACGTTGCTTGTTCTCCTATCTTTGCACTGCACAATCCCTGACGAAGTGCTACATTTGTACTGACTATTGCTAGTACGGCCATTTTGGCCTTGGTCTGTGCTTTAGTTGGCAGCCGCAATAGTAGTAGCGACAGAAATAATCGTCAGTGCTATGGTATCTGCGCCCGTCGTGTCGCAGTGCCAAAGAGAGCAGAGTACTAGAAGAGCAGAAGAAAAGAAGAAGCCAGAGTAATGAAGAACCAGAGTAAGAAGAAAGAAGAGTCCACGGTTGTACTACTCGCTCAAGCGGCAAATTAACCGTGTCTTCTTCCTGGTCCGGTCTCTGTTCCTTCTAATAGAACGAGAAACTTAAGATATTCGAAAGTTCGCGTCTCGAGATTATATTTTCTTACCTTACTACGACATAGCCAACAACACTCTGGAGTTGCTGTGTTTTACTTTTTTTACCTCTAATTTTTTATTTATAATTCTCTTATTTTGTGTTGTTGCCCGATCTCCGTTTTTATTTCCCTACCGCCGCCGTGATTCTTGACTTCTTTCCTACACAAAATACCGTGTTGCCAAACAATAACGAACACATCACCATTCATTTGATTCAATTTGCGCCCAACGACTCATCACGATTTTTCTTCCTTTTTTGTGTTCAAGTTTTTTTCCCAAAAGATTTCTTCGATTTCACACATTTTCCCGTCCATTGGCGCCGCCACCAAAATAGTGCCTACATCGATCGCTGTATCAAAACAAATACGAAATCCCATTGTCACCGCGCCGACACCCAATTTTTCTTTTCATTGTATTGCTCATAGCGACGCTTAAGACGCATTGCTTCTCGACTGCTCGCGTGGATCACCTCGTCGACAGGAATCGAATTGCTGCACTGCAGAAACGCTGTAGTATTGGTAGCGCTGCTGCATCTGCATCTGCATTTGCATCTGCATCACTGTATCATCGTCTGTACCCTCTACTGACTTGCTGCATCATCCGATAGCATTGTGCTGTGCTCCTACTCCTCTGTCGACTCCTCTCATCACTAAATCGGCTCAATAAGACACCAGGCCTCGAAAGTTCTTGTCCCGTGCCGACCAAATCCCTAGCCAACCGACGGCACCCCCAAGGACTCTTGCTAGTCAGCAGAACATTTCATTGTTTTGAATAGTGCAGCGACTCGAGCCGAATCGACTCGAACCGAAAAAAAACGAAGGCTTCCTGTTCTCGCCTGTTCTGCCTGCTATTATTATCGGGCTGAACGCTGGGATTGGACTGCAGTAGCCAGTCTAAACTTTACTGAATTCGACGCGTGCCGCCGGCTTTTCGATTCTTCTCCTCCTGCGTTGATTGGTGTCGCCCTGCTTCCATTCCCTTATTTAATTTCTTCACCTCCACACCCCATCCACCAATTTTATCGTCGTTCTCACTGCTCGTCGAGTGCCGCCCACGACGCCCATTGTTGTGATGACAGCCGTGGCCGCGCCTCCTGCTTTTGCCAGCCAACTGGGCAATGGCAAGCAGGCAGCATGGGGCAACAGCAATAGCAGTAACACCACTAACGGTAATGGAGCCGCCAACCAAAATTCACTGAATTCTTTGTCACCGTCGGATGATCTTCGCCACTTCTCCCGGAAATCGCTGCAGCGTTCCAACTCATCATCATCAATTTCATCCACCTCATCGGCCTCATCAATCACAACCGTCGCTACAAACGGCTCATCGCCTAGCACGCCTGCATCGTCGACTGGCGAGCCTGTAACGCTATCTGTCAATTCAGCCAACGGCTTCAAGAAACGCCAGTCGCCGCCCCAGGCGCTGTCACACAGCCAGCAACCAAAACAACCCTGGACGAATGGCCTCGCTGACTCAACGTCCGCTTCCGATTTTGCCGCTCAATCCTCGACGCCGACTCCCAACAATTCTTCTGCAAACTTTAAGCAAATCGCTCGCTCTTCCTTACAATCAGTCAACGGCTCCGGCCACCAGCAGATGGCGCCCGCTGCCAACGGCCAGGTGGCCCCAGCCGGTAGCCGTGCCAATGCTGGCGCTGGTGCCGCTTCTGGTGCTTTGTCCCCAGCCTCACAGACTGACCAGAACCCACCCAGCCAGGCGTTACTGTATCTCATCTCACTGAATGGCACCTTTGAACGCAAATCAATCCATGTCCCATATCACCCAGAAGTGCTGCGTATTGGCCGTCAGACTAACCAGAAGACCGCCCCTACCACTGTTAATGGCTATTTTGATAGCAAGGTCTTATCTAGACAGCATGCCGAGATCTGGGCCGAACGCTCCGGCAAAATTTGGATTCGTGATGTCAAGTCATCAAATGGCACATTTGTCAACGGTGTCCGCCTGTCTCAAGAAAATCGCGAATCCGAACCCCACGAGGTCCAAACAGGTGATCATCTCGAACTTGGCATCGACATTATTGGTGAAGATGGCAAGACTGTTATCCATCACAAAGTTTCGGCCAAAGTGGAACATGCTGGCCTCAACAACAACAACCTCCTGGAATTTGGCTTCAATGATCTCGATCCATCCAATGGAGGCATGATGTCTGCCACTCCAGGAATTCAAACCCGCAACCGCAACGGCAGCAACCCTGGTATAGGCTTAAATGGTCGCATGGTCGGTAATGGTGCAAATGGGCAGGGAATCGGTGCTGTTAACTACCCCCGACCATTTTTGTTAACTCCCGTAACAACCGAGAATATAATCAAGAGACTACAGGTATGTTCATCAATCTCATCATCAAACGAAAACACAACAAAAAATCGATATATTTCTAACCCTGCATTCTTTTTGTTTTACAGACGGAAATTCGTGGAGCTCGGTTGGAAAACCTCAATATCCATCGTAGTGAGACGTTCGTGAACACACTCATGGCTAAGGATCCATTAGTACCCGTTGAGTCACCTAGCAAGCCTGCTATGCGCGAATATCATTCATTCCGTGGTGATGCCAAAAGCCGTTTCTCAGACCCTCCAGCGCCACCACCGCAACAACCACTACCAGAGAAGCCTACCGATGTTCCATCATTGCGAAAAAGCGTATCTGATCGACCCAAGTCACATCCCGCGAGTATACTGCCACCACGAGAACCCTCAGGACAGGTCCTTCAGATGCAGGCCGAGATTGAAAGCTACAAAAAGGCGATTGACGACCAAGAAGTGCGGCTAGGAGTCTTGGAAGAGACACTATTGAATGAAAGATCTGCTAGACAAGCTGCTGAAGATCTTAACCAAACACTTCAGGAGGCCGTCTCATCTCAACACATGAACGGCTTGGACAAAGAACGGGAAGAGTCCGATGCGCAGGTTCAGGCCAATGAAATAGCCAAAACTGCCGAGGCTCGTCTCGAAGCCGCTACTTCCTCTCTACAGGCCCGTATCGAGTCTATGGAGCTCGAGATGCTTGATATGCAGAAGCAGGTTGAGCTTTGGCAACAAAAGTTCGAAAGGGCGAACACTGAACGTGAAATCGCTCAAAAGTCACTCGCTGAGATGGTTGTCCGTATCCGTGCGGAATCTGCTGCGCGGAAACGTGGCAAAAACCATAGCCGGGTACGCCGTGGCTCCTCGTCATCCTCCGATTCATCGTCTTCGTCAGATTCAGTTTCGCGTGCGCCGGCATTAAGACTCAATGGAAAGGCAGTCTCGCCCTCAAGGGTTAAACAATCGTCACCCTCGGCATCCTCTTCGGAAGAGGAGTCATCATCTGATGAAGGGAAGCTTGTGCCTCAACGCCCTAGTGCTCCTAAGCGTGGCTCTACCTGCAAACCAGCAATAACAACAACTAACGGCACCGTTGCGACAGGCGCCACTAGCCAGCAGCAACGTAATCGTGCACAGATGTTGGCTAAGGGCCTTCCGTACGTGTCAATAGTGGGCGTCGTGATTCTTGGCGTAGGCGTGATGGCATTCATTAATGGGTGGCAGCCTCAACCTAAGGCCGAACAGTAGTCTTGATCACAGAGAGATGAAGTTCCCTTTTTGTATATCTTACCATAACCTCTGTCTCACTGTTCACTACTTGGTGTGTTTTATCATACTGACTAACTCATTGTTTTACTTTCACGATACCTTTACAATAATACCCCCATACACTCTACACTTTTAGGCATTGTTTGTGTCTCTCTTGTCTCTTATAGAATCGCCACGACCTGCTTGCATTGCTAACGACTGTCATTGCTTCACTGCCACCACTATACTTATCCATTACATGTCCGCTAAAAAAGAATAGAGATGCTACCAGATCACATAATATGTATCTATATAGCCTCACTAGTCCTACTTTCTCCAGCGAGCGATCTTGCTTATCTTCTTTGTTGTCTCTTTTGTCTCTTTTGTCCCTTTGATTCGAGCCTTTACCTATCATGGTCGATCTGTTCTCGCCTCCACCTATGATCTTCACTTCATTTTTACATTATAGACATTATCTTTATTTTTACTTCTTGTTATCCCCTTTGTCATTCGATGAACCCGTTTGGCTGTGCACTTTTGCGAATCCCTTTTTTTTCTCTTTTAAACTTTACTCGCTATCATCAATACCATCCATCATATCCAACACCATTATTATAAGCGCCATTTTCTTTCATACGTCTGCTGCGTTATATTGGGTCATTATAAATGACTAGAACTTGTATTATCTGCTTCTTTTGTCTGCTTATCCGTTCCACCTCTTGTCTCCATTGCTTGCTATATGTGTTATCATAACAATGCGTTCTCACACTGCGTACAACTTATTACATCTTTACAGCATTGTCCCATTAACTAGATCTGCCTTCATCCTTCTTTTTTGTACTATCTTTCACGTAGCATTGAAAACTAAATCGATATTGCGTTTTTCATTTGGGGATAACACAAGGCAGAAACATGGTTTTTGATACCAACATATCACTGTCGTATGTGGTGGTGTTGATTTATTCTAGGGTCTGGGAACAGCACATGTTGATTAACTTACATCTTGTAACGGTGTAGTTCGTCGTGAATATCTTTGGTGCTGTTATTATTATCATCCGTCTACTTTCCATTTGTCCTCTCTTTCTTGTGTCTGAACATATTCCCTCCATTTGTATTTACTACTTACCATCATTTCCGTTTTCTCTTGATTCACCCACTCATCTTCCTTTGTCTTTTTTCTATGTAGACTCTTGCGCCTCCTATCAGATTATTGACTAATTTAAACGTTTGGAAATAATGACTTGTCCGCATATGAAAATCACGATGATGAAATGTTTCTTTAATAACAAACAAATAAGTGAAGAGGTCTTGAAGAGAGACGGTATATGTATCTACGAAACATGCTATTGATGATATCACTAACGCCGTTGTCTTGATGAAGATTGTGTTGGAAGCTGACTCGTGTAGCGCTAGCCAAACAACAACCCCGTTTTCCTAAGAAGGTAACAACTCTACGTATCATGGCTACTTCTGATCAGCCTCCTGTTGGTAGAAAACACAATTGTTTATGATAACGCACATGCTTTCTTTTTCTTTTATTTCGCATCACGGCTTTGCCTCTGGATGATGCTTGATTTTCTGGTTAATCTAGCAGGCTGTCATCTCCATCGAATACCCTCTCGCGACTGCCAAAAGACTCTTCCTTTTTATATTGCTCGGTGGCTACAAGGACAACAGCTTCTACATACGTCCATTCATTTGATAATCAGTATCCTCTTGACTGTTGTGTTTCCATGAGTTAGGTTGCTTATAGGAGTGCGACATTTTACCACCTTACCTTACTTGTGTCATGAAGCATGACAGTCCTTCAGTATCCCTATTCGTTTTTTCGTTAAAAGAATACTACATATACCTTTTTTCATGTCCCCCTTTTCCCGTTTTACGTCTTCGTTTATCTACTCCTTCGTTCTGGTTTGAGTTGTGCGACTATATCCGGCTACTATGTGCAATTCAGCCTTCAACTCTCCCTCACTTTCTACTTCTTCGATTCGTAACATTCGGAAGGATAGCCACTTGCCACGCTATCGATCTACACCGGATACCAATCAGCCGTCGACTTTCCTAGATACGGACTTACTAGCTAAGAATAAAAACTCCTTACTTTCGGTTCCGGCAAAATTTCGACGATCGGAAGCCAATATCGTGCTACGAAGGCCATCTTTGCGAGTTTTGAACCCTTTTATAATCACTGTTGACTCTGAAGACGAATACGATGCGACCGACGGTTGTCCAACTCAGAGTCATCAGTTCAAGACGGAAAAAGAGATCTTGACAGCATATTCACAAATCGAGCGAGCTAGTAGACTTGGGATCGAAGTGCCGAGTGCACCCGGCTCTTCACTATTAGAGTTGTTGAAGCTGTGTCTTCTCCGGGATTTGTCTCCGAGCCGGAATGATACTAGACTTTCGACTTGGGCACACCTGCCGGACATAAACTGGTGTGATCGTCGAGTAACCAGCAGAGTCGGAGACGCGGTTACGGGCATGTTTGGAATGAAGCATCACTCTGAGCACTCCATGTTCATTTTCTCCCATGGGTTAGGCACCGCAGTACCTAAGTCACGAAAAAAAGCATTAGTGTTGCGTATCCTTCCCCCAACTATTAAGTCTTCTTCGCGATGTAAGTCTCTTAGCAGGAAGTTAAATGGCCTTGGGTCTGACCAACAGATATGCCACTCCCAAGCAAACAAGTCAGCTACAGATATGGAAATAAAAGGCCAGGATGAGAAGTCGAGCCATGGGCTACACGGCAACGACAACAGTGTTGCTGAGCCAGACATCAATGATCTCCAGGCTTCGCAAATCTCGAGACTTGACTGCTCAAAACCTGATGGCTTTTTGAAATTATTATCTTCTTCCACACCACGAGCTACACAGAATGACATGTTCAACTCAGAGTTCTCCGAACTAAGTCTAGATCGACACAGGGCGGGCGTCTCTGACATTATGCACGCAATGGACGAAACGGAATCGATTGCAGACACGGTATTCTCGATGTCTCTAGCTTCCTCTTTCTCTACCGCAACTACATCAAATGATGACATGTACATCCCCGGCTTTGACTATCATGGGGATGGCCAAGATGATTACGACGACAACTGGCAGTTGCAAGAGGATGATCTAGAACAATTCCCAGAATACGACGACTCGGGTTTCGTGTTTGAAGAGCCCCCAGAAGGGAGAGTCTGCTCAAGATATTGTCCTCATGGAGTTTCGATAACAGCTTTGCAACGTTCACCAATGGTACCGTTGAAGAACAGTCCCCAGCTTGACAACGGCAAATTCGATGCGTTAGATATCGATATCGATATCTTACCCAAGTGTCTAAAACCTATCAACTTCAAGTCACGACGAGACTCCATGCGATCTAATCGGCCAGTTTCTTTCACGAAGAGAAGAGCTCGGCGCCCTGTACTTCCACCCCATTGGACAAGCATTAACAAGCTTCCTCGAGCTACATCACCGAATTTCCGTCCGAAAAAGCCATACGACCCGAGCCCATATATTCCACCGAGGCAAAATCGTAAGAGAAAGCGCAAGCGACAGCGTCAACTAGTGGATAGTATTACTACTAGGACCAAGTCGGATTCTGGGCGATTTTGTGGCCTCTACAGCGGTAGTGAACAAAGCATGGCTGTACCCCAGACTCGGACGCGTGGATTACGCAATAGATTACACGGCTGGTTTCGGTGGGAGCCTACAATCACCGGACTAGCTCTATCAATTGCTGCGGTCGCTTTGTTATGCTTTTGGGTGGTGGACATGCTGGCAAGTGTAGGGACACTACAAACTGGACTACCACAAGAACATACACAGCAAGGACATGTGAAGCTGGTCAAAAGGCAATGTCAGGTGAAAACACCCTTCTTGCAAGTCGACGCCCAGTTGACTTGTCATCGTCGTGTTTCACGTTGACGGATTCATTTTGGAGAGATAATTTCACAGCTACGAGGGGAGCGTTAAGGTAGCGCAAAAAGCCTACTGGCTGGACGGAATACTGGACCTTTCATAAACATGCCTTATAAATATCTCAGATAGACAAGAAATTATAACTTATACTTGAAAGGATCGTGTTCGGCTACGACAGCCGCCAACAGCTGACAGGACTTTATATAAAGCCCCAGCTTAGTCAACCCCACTATGGGATTTATCGCTAGCATGCTTGCTTCACAAGGGATTCAACATTCGACACAGCGGAATTTTGTAGGCACTCTAGGACTTGATATTTATTGTCAGAATTGTATCTGTATCAAGCCATTGCCTTTTCATATTTGGTTGTGTGTTTGTGGCTTTTATTTCCAAACATATTTTTTTCGTACATCCCCTTTTCAGTATTATTTGATACAAAACAAAACATAAACAAACATGCCTGTTGATCTACCCGTCATGGCCCTCGATATGCCTTTGGAACACGGCACACTAGAGCACCTGCTGCCGTCCAGCTGGAAGTCGATGATCACGGCTTGGCTTGCCGAAGACACGCCATCGTTCGACTACGGCGGCTTCGTAGTCGGCGAAGCCCCCCGCACGGCGACTCTCTGGGGTAAGTCTGCAGGCGTTGTAGCCGGCGTGCCGTTTGTCAACGAAGTATTCAAGCAGTGCGACTGTGTCATCAAATGGCACGTCAAGGAGGGCGCACACGTCAACACCAGCAGCGCCGAAGCTCAGGCTCACGGCGGCAAGACCCATGTAGCCACGGTAACGGGGCCTGCCCGCGGCATCTTGCTGGGCGAGCGTGTGGCGCTGAACATTATGGCGCGCTGCTCGGGCGTGGCTGCGGCCAGTCGTCAGATGGTCATCGTCGTGCGCTCTGCCGGATTCCGCGGTAGACTGGCGGGCACTCGCAAGACCACGCCGGGATTCCGTCTCGTCGAGAAGTACGGCATGCTGGTGGGTGGTGCCGATGCTCACCGTATGGATCTGAGCAGCATGGTCATGCTCAAGGATAACCACGTGTGGAGCAAGGGTAGCATTGCCGATGCGGTGGCCGCGGCTAAGAGCGTGGCTGGCTTCAGTGTCAAGATCGAGGTCGAGGTACAGAGCGAGGAGGAGGCGGACGAGGCTATCGGAGCCGGTGCTGATGTCGTAATGCTGGACAATTTCACTGGCGCAGGCGTCAAGGTCGCGGCCCGGAGCATCCGTGAGCGCTGGGCGGGCAAGAGGGAGTTCCTACTGGAGGTTTCCGGTGGTCTGACTCTCGATAACGCAGAGCAATATGTGTGCAACGGTACGTACCAAACGATCAGCATCGAGGGAGTAGAATCCCTGCATTGTGCAGCTTTACTAACAAACCACTATAGATATCGACATTATCTCGACTAGTGCTATCCACCAAGGCGTTCAACACGTGGACTTCTCGCTGAAGATCAACCCTCCAGCCAAGGCCTAAATCTATATCCAGGCTAGGTTGTATATGAAGTACCATGAAGCAGGAGCTGGAAGACAGGCCCAGGCTTTCTTATATCATTGTTTATTTGCTTTTCTCACTTATATAATACCGCATTTATAACGTCACCGTTTTTGCAACGCTTCATTATTACTATTAGTGCTATTTCTAACTTATGGACAACCATCACATTGATTTGGAGCTACGAATACCTGCTGACTCGTGGTGTTTTTCTTTGGTGGAACGTCGAGAGCCGGGTTAAAGGCAAAGAAATCTGCTGGGCGAATCTGGAAAGCATGGACTTCGGTTGGCCTATAGAAATTGACGTTAGTACTTCAACCAGTGTCAACGACGACGGAAACAACTTACATTACTGGCCAGTCTTCAGTGCGTGGGTTATGAGTCAGGCCGAAGACGCTCCAAACAACAGGTCGGCTCAGTCTAGACTGCTGATCGTCCTGTGGTGTAAGTCCAAAGGGGTTTCCCGGCTCTTCTTTTTGCTCAGAGGCCATATTCTCTTCCTCTTCTCGCTTGGCGAACCAGTCTCCACGTCGCACCATATCGGCCACACCGCCTTCTTCTATCGTACTCATGTTTGTATACTCACCAGCGGCCCACAGCTCTCCGTCACGATATCCCGTGACCCAGATATGGTGTTGAGCGAACTGGGCACGCAAAGCCTGTCGACTCTCCGGAGCCGCGAGGAGCAACTGGCTGGGCACCGGCGCGAACCGATAGCCAACTGGGCGCTGAGAAACGGGATTCAAGATGTGAGAGTTCTCCAGCCTAACCGCACGGTTTAACATAGGCGCCGCGTCGAATGCTTCTGCGGCTTCTACTATGCGCCGATGTACACGGAAGCCGTTACCGTGTATGTTTAGCCCTACTCCATATTCATCGGCACGTGTTTCTTCGACTACAACCTGCGTGGCTTGCGTAGCCCATGAGTCGATGGCCGGGTCTATCCGGACGGCAAATAAGTGCTGGTGATTCTGTGCCAAGGCACCGGGTGAGACCATGGCTCCAAAAGGAGCGCCGGAGAGCTCTTCGTCGATCGGCGCAATGCTCACCATGCCGGTAGCCCGAACTTGGATGCCAATATTGCCGGCCAAATCGAGGGTGTAGTTGAACACGTACTCATAGTTGGCCAGTGTGATGACGAACTGTATGACGAGCTCACGCTGGCGTGTCACCACAGGCCGGTCTGTCCAGAAGTTTGTGTGTTTCCAGCCAATACCGGCGTCCTGCTCGTGCATGCAGATGACATTCGGAGCAGCTACCGGAGTGCCATCGGACGCCGCCATGTAGGTCGAGACGTAGTGGATCGCTCCCACACAGTCGCAGCCCAGGCGCAGATTATTTGCGGCACGGCCAATACCGCCATCGCCGAAATCAAACGCCTGCTTGCGATGGAAGGGGGTGCGCGGGTCGCCGTAGGGTACGGTCATTTCGCTAAAACTGAGACGGTAGAGGACAGGTCGGCCACCATAGGTCACAGTGTGTAGAATGGCACCTTCGCGCGGCGTAAACGACAGACGAAATTTCCATTTTTGCCACTGCACCAGGTTACCGTCGGAGATAGTGAACGAGACACCGCCTGGTTGTGTGATTGAAATCGGGGCTAGATCTAGGCGCGGAGCAACTGTGTCCGGGAGGAGTTCCGATACGTACTCGGCCGGCTTGGCCTTTTGGAACAAGCGAATCTTGGGACGCGGCTTCCGTGCTCCTTCGCAAGAGTCTACGGTGAATCCATGGCGCGTTGGGTCGAGCGATAGACGGTCCACGCGGATGACGGTCTGGCGCACCAAGTCAACCACTGGGATTAGAGGTACAGGATAGGAGTAGTGGTTCGAGTCTGGGTTGCCTGAGCGTGTATCTTGGCAGTATACAAGGCCTTGCATGAGGCGAGGAAGCGGTAACTGGCCAGCAGGATCATCATCGTCCGGGCCGCCATAAGGCCACGGATCGATCTTGACCGTGAAGTGTTCCGGGATAACAAACTCGTCTAGAGCGGCAAGGAATAGTTCAGATCCACGAATCAAGACATCTAGATGCTTGTATTCTTCCCTATAGCCGGCAGTTTTCCCCCTCTGTTAGCTTCTATTCTGTGGTCTTGGCCATGGCAATCTTCTGACTTACATTGTGAATGCCACCTGCTGGTGTTTTTTGGCGCGCACGACTTGCACTTCTGCACCGACATCGAGATCCACCACACTTTGCGTGTATTGGTGGCATTTACCGTGTTCAGCATCGTTAATGATAACATCATACTGGACTTTTGCTCTGCGGGCAGGCTTCAAGCGGGCCAAAGCTTCTGCGTCGCCGCTAGCCTCAGCTTCCAAGAACGGGACAAGTTCTTCTTTCAGTGGCTCGTGCAGGAAAATATCGCGGAAGAAGATGGATACTAGTCTGTTTTCGGCATCGCTACCGCGCGCCTTGGATACTATATCTCGAGAAACCTCGAATTCCGAGGGTTGTAGCGCGACAAGCGGATGTCGAGATGTAGGGGTGGATTTTTCTCCAGCCGTAGATGAGAGTCTGGACATGTTCTGCTGTTCGTCAGTAGGACTCCCAAGAAGCAAATTGGTTAGAGGTCGGATAAGAGAGATGGCATTCTCGTACTTCCAGAGTGAAAAAGAACGCCAGACAGGCAAGACAAGACGGAAGGGGGTTCGTCCAACACTCTATTATTTATATCGTGGACGGGGAGGGTGAACAATGCAGGAAAAGAAGAAAGATATCTTGCCGTGTGGTGCTTGTTTCTGTGTTGGCAGGCTTACTGTGAGTTTTTATTATTATTATTCTAGAGAAGAAGAACGAGATTCAGAGGGACAGTATATTTATATTCATATGCACATCGCTTCTTATTCACATGTTCTTGTTGGCTCTTTGTATTTAACCTATATGTCATCCTTGATATAGCGGGACCCTTTGCCCCATACAAAAGCAGACCCTTGGGATAGACCCTTAGGCAAGTAAGCGCTAGTTGATGTGGGCCTATGATGCTGGTCTGAATTGGCTTCTTTACCATGCATTTTTTTGTCTCTTAGCCACAAGGGAGGGGGCTCTATGTAAATTCAGTACAATAAAATAAAAAGTCGCCGACTAGCTTTGGGTTTAGCTGAGGCATATGTGTATGTATGTGCGTTGTTCTATACGGTTCTTTGTCTTGCTGCTCCTCATTTGTTTTCTATGCCAACAGCTTGTCAGGAAAAAAAAAGAAGAAAAAAAAAAGAAGAAAAAAAAAAGGATAGCCTGCATATTAGCTTGCATTATAGCGTTACAGAAGCAACCCACTGTTAGTCAGCAGTAAAGCATGATGTAATACTCACTTACATGTACTGTGTACTATAACTGTCAGTTATATACTGTTTCTTTTTAGTATAAGTTCCAGTTCCACTATAAGTGTCTATTGGAAAATACAACCCACTTGTACTAAGCCCGTCCGAAAGACGTCTGTAGCCGACGGTTATAGTGGTTTATAGCTTGTTGCCATGATACACGCACAAATCGGCCTATGCGGTACTCCGTGATGGGGCCTTTATACTATTTCCAACTACTCTTCGTTCGTTCGGAGCTCCATCGTTGTCCGATGAATCTCGTGGTTTGCCATCGGGGGAAAAGAAAGGAAGAAAAAAAGACTGTTCTATCTCCAAGATTTTGTTTGTTAACCTGTCCTAGAATGTCCTTGCGAGAACCCGTCCCGTCCTTTTTTTTTCCCCCCCATTCTTCCCGTTCGTTGTTCGATCAAGCCCGCTCACATCTTTCTTGTGTAAGGTATCAGGCTTTATTCTTGCCTATACTAGAAGGTCAATGCGAAGCCATGGTCACACATCTAGAAACATATCCAGTCGATCGTGGTTCACAATATATGCCAAGCTTGGACACAAGGCTCAAAAGCCTGCTTTCATGTTGTTACTCCAAATTACAGACACTATCAAAACTCGCCACGGTATCGTGAGTTGTCACGTTTGACAGTGATTTGTGAAGATTTTGCCGTATAAAGATCAATCACCGTTTAATATCCTGTCTTTCATTCTACTGTGAAAGTTAGGGTTAGCTACTTGATCTAGGGTATCTCACCTCGCATTTGTGTCTAACCGCAAACATCATGGGTAGAATCAATATAGTCTTTTATGAGCAAAAACTATCAAATATATATTGACTGATAATTACCGAATTATGCTAAACTATACATTATGAACTCCGCGAGCTTTTACTACTACAAAAAAAAACAATATAACACAAGTAAATCAACATGTCAAGACTGGCTGGTAAACCTCGAGACCATAAATTCCATCTCCTCCTACATTCAAACCTTTACCCTTATTCAGCATCTGGTAAAAGCTCGAAGCCTCCATACTGCATTCGACCTCCCTTCTTAACTTGTTGCTTCGGCTGCGGCTTTGGCTGTGGCTTTGGCTGTTGATTCAGCTGCTGATTTGGCTGTGGCTTTCGATGCGACATACCCATTTGATTTCCCCATAGATTTCGTAATGTTGAAGCGTCCCTAGAAGACTTTACTTGACCACCATATTTTCCCACAGATTTCTTACTCGAACCACCATTATTTTTCTTTTTTGGGGCCTGGAAGTTGGGATCTTCACTCTCCAGCGCCTGTCTCTCCATTTCAAATTTGACGGTCATCTGACCAGGAAACTCGGAATTGATCGCCATTAGCTTCTGTGCAACCCGGAGCGCAGCATTATCTTCTTGTCCTGTTCCATCTGGCCACGATCCTGGAATATTGATTGTACGAGAGTCTGTGCCGTCGGAAATACTGTCGTCTATGGCAGTTTTGCTATCATCATCGGAAGACTCTGATATGCCTTGAGATGCCAATGACAAAGGATGAGATGGTGGCAGACGCGGGTTGAACTGTGCAGCTGGAAGTTGCTTACAAAATAGCATTTCTTCATCTACCTGCGGTGCCTTTCGAGGTAATACTTGTACACTTTCATCGACTCTCCAAACCGGCATGGTGATATTGGTTATGAAATCGATTGGCTGTAGGATACGGTTATCCAGCATACTTCCGAGGTGCGTGCGTTCTATGCTTGCATGTTCTCGCCGAAGCTGTAATAGGCGTCTGATCATATGAACAGGGCTGCTACGGAAGCCAGATGCAGCGCCGCCTGGTCGCCCGTTCTGGTCAGATAGGATGAAGCCATCCAATGCAATCCGCTCGTTGTGCTCTGGAACCTTCACCGCGATGCCGAGATATCCCGATGTGCGATGGTAGTCGTTAATGTTGTCGAAATATAATTGTCCAGCGAATAGGTTGAGCTCTAGCTTCAGCTCTTCGATACCATGTAGTTCAGGGTAACCACCTAGGCTCACAAGATTCAAGCCGTCAATGCTTGGGTAAAGTTGATTGATCCGCGGCGTGTACAGATGCATCGACACATATGGGCTTTTCTTGACTGTGTCATACAAGGCATGGGCTTCGTGCGGACTGATGATAATCATGCACGGATGACTCTGGCTTTGTCGGCTAGTGACCAATAGCCACTGAACCGGCCTAAGGAATAGATCATGGTTGTAATTAGCCTCGGCATCTGAAGGGTTGTTTTCATCGACCTTGGGATCTTCAATAGGCGAATAGAAGTTCTCCGTGACAAGAAGGTTTCCCGGAATTTCGTAGGGCTGCATGCCATTCAGAACGCTTGTCTTTTCAAGGCTGTCAAAGGCTCGAACAACAGGAGCGTCTCTTAGAAGGTAGCCGTTCTCCACGAATTCAAGCATGCGTTTGTGGATTAAGTGAGCTTTTGGAGACGCTGAGGCTGGACGTTGGACCTCGCGCTCGTTTTCGATTTCCGGTGCCAATTCACGCTCTTGTTCCTCGCCAAGCAAGACAAATCTAGAACCAGCGGTCATGAATCGATCAGCGTGCTTGAAGATCTGGTCTTTGATGTCTAGAGAGAAGCCTTCCAAGGACAAGATGTGCTTTCCAGAGTCAAGTACAGGGCAAGGGCGGTAACGTCGTTCTAATGTTTGGGCCTCCATCTCGAGGAATTTCTTTGCCACCGAGTTCGACATATGATCCTTTGTCTTGCGTGATCGTGCCCAAATCTTGACGTTGCGGCGGTGACGAGTGCCTTGGTGAGCCCAAAGCGGAATGCTACTAGAAGTATACGCCCATGTTTCCTGGATACTCCAGACCAAGATATCGCAAACTGTCACTGGGTTCGATCGTTGGTGCGCAGGGCGACTATTCAATATCTTGTTCTTGATCTCTGGCGGCACACAGAACAAAACATGTTGACAATACCCAAGTTGACGCAATCTCATACAAGCTAATGTAGAACTTGGTTAGCAAGACATTTTCGTAAGGCTGAAAGGATATATGCATGCGGGCTCACCTTGAATTAGTCTATCCTTGGTCAATCTAGACCCGAGAGTTACAGCAGCTATAATCCACTTTGGTAGTTTCAAATCGGTACCACGGGTATGGGCTTCGTCCAAGAAAACCAAACAGTTGCTCAGCTGTGATGCAAAATGCGAAGTTTGCAGCGGCTCTTTATGTCCTCGGCGATCTATTACAAAGAGCTCGTCATCGTCGTTGAAGTAAACGCAAGCACTCATTTCTTGTTGAGTGCCGTCGCTCTTTGTCAGTCTGAGCCACTCACGAGCAACTCCTTCGTTGTTGAGCTCAAGAATCTGCGCACCGACATCGAGAATCACCTGGACAGATGGCCGTCTCTTTGATACAAGTTGCAGCAAAACACTGGCGTCTAGTTCACCGTCCTGGCCCGTCCGCGGTGGGATATCGACAACTTGGTTTTTCTCTTGGAGCAAATGACTCAACACTAGCGCATTGGTTCCCTTTAGTACATCTCGGTCGTGCTGCGTGATATCGAGTGGCAAAAGAGCACGTGTATCGTTGGTACCACTGAAGCCTGTGGTTGGGTTGCATTTGGCCTCTGCTAGATCCCAGCCCGAAGCCGAGATTCGCTGAGGGAATTGGCGCATCTCCTTAACAAATATAATGTGAGAGAGGAAGTAGTCAATGACCGCCTTAGAATGCCGTAGAACCGGGAATATCTTTTCAGTGCATTGCTTCTGGTCGTGAAGGTTGATGCCAGAGATGTGGCGATATCTTGGTTGCAAGTGGGCGATGTTTCGAACCCAAAGAGAATACTCTATATCAGCCTGGCCATTGTGCAATAAGTGGCTAAAGCATTCAAATAGCTGTTGGTCGTTGAGTCCGCCGTAGTAATAGCTTAGTGACGTCAATGTCATGACTGCGTCTGGGTGGCTGAACTCAGCTCGAGCTGACGGACTATCCTTAGCACGATATGGAACTGCAAGACGCGTAGGCGGAGTCCGAGAGTCATCCAGACCGTAATCAACACGCCATCGCTTCTTCGTGAAAGCAAAGCTAAGCACTCCGGCAGCAAGAAGTCCACGTAGTAGAAGCAGAATGTTCTTGTTATCAGAGTCCCAGAAAGCTTCTGCTCCATCCTTTTCAACTAGGGCCACGTCTTCCGCGGAAACGTTGAGATTGGAAATGTATTCCCGCATAGCAGCTCGAATATCCGAGGATTGACGAGTGATCGGGAACCCCAGAAGACCGAAGTTGCATATCTCATCGGCTAGTTCCTGCACTGTCATGAGCATGGCTCGCTCGCTTAGGATGCGAATACGCGGGAAACAACCGGATACCTGATGAGAAATCTCGACATCGTCTGGAAAAGTCTCGGACACTTTCGAGGCAATATTTGGAAGCATTTCCAGGACTTGGTGGAGGATTTGCCAGCGCTGCGGTGTTGCCTCTATAGGCGCCTGAACACCAATAGTGTAAACTAGCTCAAACCGGACACTAAAGTTCTCATCACTTTCATCAACGATAAAACGCGAATATTTGTCCATGTAGTCTTGCACAGAAACGAGGATCGACCCCACATCTTTGCGCTTCCGTGAAAGCTTGGCCTCAAGTCCGGCAAGCTTGAGAGAGAGGAGGTGCTCCGGCTGCACTAACAGGACGCTACCGTTTTCTTGGCAGTTCTTCAGCATGGAAAGAATCTCGTGCGCACCTTGTGTACGAGCTGGAACATTTCGTGCATACGGCAATTGAATGACACGTCGATTGACCATACGGCCAAGCTTCCCAAGCAATATCTCAAGCATCTGCGGGGCCTGTGGCTTACCGACGAGCACACAGACAAGACGAGAGCCATCAGCGAGAGCTGAGGATACCATGGGGACAATCACCGACGACTTGCCCTCGCCCATGTTCAACTGCGTAACGCAGTTTTTGCCATCTGGTGGGTTCATCATGAGCTTGGCCACATCGTGCTGAACCTCTCGAATGATGATGTCACCCTCAATTTCCAAAAGCAAGGAATCGGGATAGTCCATAGGCGTCCAGTTGATATGGCCGACATTCTCAAGCTCGAGCTTTGCCGCCGAAAAAAACTTCTTATCGATGGAATGCTTCATACGATTCATGCGTTGTTTCCTGCCGATCAGGATACCATAGCGAACAAGACACGACTTCCAATCTTCGGAGAGGTGTTTCCAGTAGCGGTGGGACAAACGTTCAAGAAAAAATGATGGTCTATACCGGAAGAAAAGTGCCTCTTCACTATACCCGTAGCCGGTACCGCTTCCCGGCTGGAAACGTTGTTGGTATAGCTCCAGTAGAGCGTTCGTATAAACTACAACATCATTTTGACTGACTCGAATAATGTTGTCGATGAGTGCGCGATATCTGTACGGGTTGAACTTGTTATCAGACAAAAGATAGATCAACTCTTGTTCATCCTCTGAGAGATCGCACACTGTAATGGTCGGACAAGCTAATTGTTGCGTGCTTTTTTTCAGATCCTCGACGTATTCCTGGTGATGCTTTGTTGTGGCGACGTCACTTAGCTTGGCTAATAGACCCTTCATGTCCTTCTTGCGTGACTTCAAATCTATCGATTCTTGTTGATGGCGCGACAGCTCTCCCTGACGAGACGAAAATTTCTTGATCGCCATAACGTTTCCGATGGGGAGTTTGAAGTATAGATCGACAGGCGACTCCCATGGGGCAGATAGCGATGGCGCAGGTTCTAGACGGCAACGGGGGGCCGTTGATTTACCGCGGAGATAATCAATTAGGCGTTCCTTCGAAGTCCAATCCGCTACGGATTTAGAGATAGACTTCAAGTGTTCTTGCAGCATCATGTTGTCCCAGGAACCCTGAAACGCAGTCCGTAGCTTGGCCACCAGGATCTTCTCATCGATGTAGAGTTTCCACGAGCCACAGTCATCAAGGTTTGGGTTGGTCGTAGGCCACTGGCTGAATGCTTTCTTGGTGATTACCCGCTCATACTCTCGTTGAGCCACGTTGGCGTAATTGTTATGGGCGTTCACGAACGACTCCACATCGTCATAATCATCTCGGTGAATGCCCGTTGGCTCTGGACATAGTGATTCGGGCAAGAAGGCCGACTGAATGACACTTGAGATAAGGCGCTTATCGGGAATGGTATTTTGCGTTAACATGAACTCCGGTACCAAGACTGATAGAGATGGTATCTTCTCGCTTTCCGACTTATGCCAAAATGAAATGAACCATTGTATGACGTGGTGGTCAATTTTGTTAGCGAATGCGAGTGTTCCGACTAAAAGCACTAATGACGCCAAATCTAACTTAGCGCCGTTATGTTCCCGACGCGCCAATATATCCTGTAGAGGTACAAGGTTCGTGTAGACGATATTGCTAGCCATGAAATAGGACGTGCTATAACCAAGCTTCATCACATCATCCAGCTCCCCAAGACCGTTAACACGGCCATAGTAAGCCTTGACCATCTTTGACCATATATCTATCCAAGCCCGGTGAGCGTTGCTCTTTACCAGTACCGTACCATGGCGGGCGGCGCACATTGCCTGGTAACAACGGTCAAATTCAGGACATGAGATACTGCCACGGCTGACATACTCAGTATCAGCGCATTTGTAGCCAACCAAGGTAGCATCAAACCCAGGGGCCCTATATGCACTTGATCGTAATAGGGCACGAAGCGCGAGATCCTCTGAACTCTCTGGCAGGTCAACCTCAGCACTCTTGTGGAACATGAACTCTGTGTTTTTGACTCGGCTGACCAAGTTGCTCACAATGATGCGGAATAGGTCGTGTTGAGACAATGGGTCAAGGTGACGATTCCATTGGACTGTCTCCATAACACGCAAATGGCTTGGGTAAAATGAGCGCTGTGGTGACAAAGTGGCAATTTTACTCAAGATGGAGGCGACCTCGGGGGTAATCACAGTTGTAGACTGAACAGCTGCTGATTGCAAGATTTCAATGGCCTGCTCAGTACCGGTGAGGCCGGTTAGGTTGTCAGGCACAGAGTAAAGACTGGTCACTGCATGCAGATAGGCCAAGTACAGCTTATCGTGTAGACTTCCGTTATCCACAAGCCGTCCAAGTGTACGGTCGACATCGTATGCATGGACACGGCCAGACGCTCCGGGGGTTATGTGCACAGGAGCAAAATAATCGTCTGTTTCGTCCGAGTGAGCAACAGTTCCATCTAAGATTAGGACCTTCACAATGGAATCGTTCGCAAAGTTCTGGAGGATGAGCTTATTGTGAAGCCGGTCCAAGGTCCATATAGATGACAAGGAAGATATCTTGTATCCGTCGAATTGCTTGCTGAAGATCTCGCCATTCGCTGGCGTCAAGCTAAATGATAGGCCGCGACGAGGTAGTTCAATGTCTACTATTTGCTGGAGGCCTTGCTTGGTTATTTCGATGTGCTTTTCGTCATCCTCTAGTGGCTTCAAGGCAGCTACAATAATCGAGAATGATTTGCTCATGGGGATTAAGACACGTTCAAAGCCTTGTTGGACCATCCGAGTCATAGTCCATTTTTTTATCTGTTTCGTCAAGCCGTAAAGTTCCTTCAATCCGCATGGTTTAATTTTCCAATGGTGAGGGGATTCGGTGAATGCTTCCGAATAAGGGCGGATTTCGATGATTCTTTTGTTCCAGTTGTACCAGTGGAAGTGCCCATCGATGAAGTGGGCAGGAATGAATTCGGCAAACAGGCTAGATGGTAAGAGCTGAAACTTAACTCTGTCCTTATCAATGATGCAGATATGGAGCTGGTTCTCGGACATAAAGCTACATGGATTGGGCGAAAAATGTACTTCATGGTCGGATAGCCTCTCACGAGCCATCAGCGTGAAGCCTTCGCTTGGTAGTGTCGACGGTACAACATCGAAATGGCCAAAACTGAACAGTTTTGTGAAGGAGGCGTGGTGCCGGATCTCTGAAGGGAGCTTCTTGATGGGATTGCCATCAATGGTGAATTTTCCGGAGAAGACGTCGAGACATAGGGTCTGTGGGTCAGAGCCTGATTCGCTAATATTCCAGTTAAGGAAATGGGAGTTCACAACCCTACAGTAAGATTCGATGTTTCTTATCGGGAAGGCGGGCCAGTACTTTCTCATGGCATTCCCAACGGCTGTCAAGGTAGAGTGTTCGTCGAATGGCATCATACTCATAACAGCCCGTTGTCGAGTGATGAGCCATCTGCGCTTGACACAAGCATCGATGCTTGTTTTGGAAATACTTGAAAATTCAGATGACAAGATAGTTGCCTCGACAAGATCTTCCACAAAATATTGAGATTCAAGAAGCCTGTCCTGGAGCAACTCGGATGGAAGGTCCATAGTGGCCACCATGATACGGATGCACTCCGAAAGGCGATCAAGGATACTCTCGTTTGCGTCGCTTGTCTTCACTTTCTCCTGCAGATGGCTCACCCAGTTCTTTGCGATATGGCGAGCCCTGTCCAGCTCAACCAGGGCAGATTCTGTCAACCCAATAGATTTCGGGTATATATGAACCACGCGTGCCAAGATAGCCACATAGATTGCCATGGCCTTGGTAGATGCCCAGTTTTCTTCGATGCGCTCTATCGCCGTGTGTATCGCAGTAATGATGTGGGATGCCGTGGCTGGAGTAAGATACATCTCCGAAGGGTAAGCGATGCCCTGTGACTGGTATAGACACTGGAAGATGATGACCCTGGTCTCTTCTTTGTTGAAGTCGATAGATGGCGAAACTACCTGCAGAAGGATATCATGCCACAGAAGCTTTCGACTGTACGATAGTGATGCAAGTATCTTGAACTCCTCAAGAGATATGTGCTTAGGGCATTCGGAGATCTTAGAGATGGCCTCGTTCGCAGTCATAGACAAATACTGAGGAGTCTCAATGCGGTGGCAGAAATGCTCTAGAGCTTTCGACTCAGCGGGCATGCTGAAATGGTAATCGCGGAATGCCGAAGACAAAGGTGGCTGGACAGGTGTATTGGGAAGGATAGTGTGAGAACCATCTTTAGAAAACCCCCAGCTCAGTCCGTTCTTTACCATAACATCGTCGATGGTGCATGTGCTGAGAGCTACTCCCTTTCGATGGGTCTTTCCGTGGGGCTTTGTCTTGGAAGCAAGCCGTATCGAAGGCGTCAGAGTAGGACCGTAGAAAGCTTCCGTAAGTTTGTACTGGTGCAACGATATGGCAACTTTGCAATACGAGTTGGCGTAGGACATTCGTAGTACCTCTTCTTGGATGTAGAACGTCATATCACGCCAGGCAGATAGCCAGTCGGGTGCCGAGAGTTCTACGACCAGAATCTTTTGCTTGACATGATCTTCAGGTAGAGGCCATTCCATAACTTCTACTGAAATATTCTCTGCTCTTCTTTTCTTACTGCAGCGTTCGCAGTCATCCCTATGATAGAGTTTCTCATACTCTTCGTCGGTACCACGAGCTATGAGTGTCACAACATCATACTCGCAAGTTGTATTTTGATACAGCTCTTGAGTCAGTGCATAATGTTTCTTAGCCATCTCCAGCCTTGCTCTGCAACTCTCGCGCGTGAGTCGAGCATCCTCTCGAAGCGAATTGAGTTTGATCGGATAGTTGCAGTTCCGGTCAAACGTTACAGCGCTTAGATTATATGGGCTACTACAATTGCCGACAACGTATTCGAACGGGAGTGAGCCCTTCTTAGAATCGCGTTCTATGATGTATTGGCGTAGTCTTTCCATGCGTTCTTGTTGGCTTTGCTCCAAAAGCACCAAATGATCGAACAATGAGAGGTCGAATGAGGTGCGATAGTTTCCGACCCATGGTGCTTGTTCAATAGCGTCTCGGTCGCATATATACCACAGCTCCATCAATATCAGCGCGCTATTCGATAAGGCAAGCGGATCATTCGCATGTGCTTTCTTGGCCCATGAATGATAAATCGACATCAGCTCTTTCAAATGCTCGTATTCTTCTGTACCAAGCCAATCTGATATGATAGAGCAAGGTAAGTCGAACCAGGTTTCGAAGGTTAGGAATGAGTCGTCGGTTTTCATACCACCGAGTATTCTCAATGTTTCCGAGGGTTCATCTGGGCGTTCGTCTTGTAGGGGGCGCATGACGAGCAACTCGGTTGTTGTCTCATTGGTTGTGTGCGATGACTCCAGCACATATTGAACATAAGGCTGTTCAAAAGCTAAGCTTACAAGTGCTTCTTGGCTAGCGGGGACAATTCTGTCTTCGGAGAACCCCATGATGCCAAAATCATAGCTGTTGGTAGCCTTGTTTCCCAATTCAGTCAAGATGGAATTAATTGTCCCCCGACTACTAGACTCGATCTTCGAGATGTTGGCCATCCCAGCCACCTGTATCTTCCGCAGGCGCATGGCAATCTTGCAAGCTACTGTCTGGGCAATATGAGATGGGCCCTTCTCGATCTTCAATTCCTTGACCAGCGATAGCATGAAGAACTGCATGAACTTCTTGTAGACCTCCGTACCAGATTCACCGAATTCTTGGTTGATAATCAGTTGCATTGACACCTTGAGGAAAAGCCAGAAAGGGCTGCGACGCTGAAGCTTGGATCCTAAGATGTAAACAGATTCCTCGCGAGTATGTTTGCAGACGGTAGGAATATCTACAAGCTTTCCATAACTCAAAACAAAGGACGTGAAGAACTGAGTTACCATATGAGGTGATGGCATCTCACGGTTCTCCTGGATGGACTGGCCAGCCTTTCGGATTCTCTCTGAGGTCCCAGGTGCGCTTTCTATACTCAGCCGTTCCAAGAGTTCTGAAACCTGTTCCAGGAACCCATCTTTTTGGGCATCGATATCGAGTACCTCGACAGAGACGTCTGGGAAATATCGCTTCAGACGACCATTGGACTGGTATACAGCGGAGTTGGTAGGGGATAGTTCGAATGATTGGAAAGTCCATTTGCGATGACGATAGCTAATGAGCACGCCGGCATTTTGGGCTCGAATGTACAGTGGAATAACTCCTTCTAATGGCACATTATCATTAGGAACATTGAATCGACAGTTGGAATATATTTCGACGGTTACTTACCTCCGTGCCGTTGGATTTCCTTTAGTTCGAGATTGAGCAAATTCTTGATGACGGAGGGCTCATCTGACAGGCCATGGACCGACGATATCGAATCGATGGTAGCTATGACATTATTCCAGCTTTTGGCGGGGCCATAGCTACCGAGAATCCTATCAAAGCCCAGCGTGGCGGTTCTGAAAACAGTATACAACTCATTCTCGTCGCCAGCCGCAGGGTCCTGATAGTTGATTACTCGTGGTAAAAAGACATTGCGGATAATGAAGCCAATAGCGCTTCCTTCGCTACGCAGCGAAGACATTCTAAATATGTGCCTATGGGGCTATACTGCCTAACAAGAGATGAATAACGATGAATAGGTGTTGGTTGAATGTTATGATAGTATACACAAATATACAAATATACAAATAAGGAGAAAAATGATGGGGAACTGAAAATGTCAAGAAAAACACAAGGCAAGGCTACTGTCTGACTGCTTTATATAATGGCAGTTGCCTTCAATTATACCTTGCTGCAAGAGGCCGAAATTGAGTGATATTTCTGGAATTTTATAGGTCACCACACCAACTTGAGATATTGGTTCTCAAGTTTAAGATGCATATGAACCGAAGTTGTAGAGATTGGGCTCGGTGTGGATAAGTTTCGGGTTGGCTCGTAGCAGAGCCAGTAACCATAGCATGGGAATGTATTCTCTCCCCCACAATAATGCATATCAAAGCCTAGCACATTACTCGGCACTTAAGTCATAGTAGAGTATAGGACATAATTATTTTATATTTGAATGAACTTTGTAATGTCTACCTACTGATCTAAGTAGAGTACATACATATTACACAACTAAAAGTAGGCATCACTATTCCAGAATGTAAGACACAAAAACAACAATAGCATGCTTCAAGTCCTAGCTTACAAGGCCTGTGTGACTGACCATAACTGTCAAACCATCATCATAGAGGTTGTTGGTGGCAAAATACTGCAAGAGGCCCAGAAAGTATAGGTTTGATGCAGGTATGCGGGCGCTTGACTCAGCTTCGAAAAATACTATGATTTGATGGTCGCTTAACGTTTTGAGGCCTTTTCTCAGCCCGACGAAAAGCAGCATATTGACATGACTTTATGATAGATATGCGCAACCCGTAACTATCAGAACAAGACTTCGAAATTGGTTTCGACGGTTTAGCCAATTTTTGCTTACTCTGGGCAAAGCTTAATACATAATAATGTATGCACAAATATGTATTAAGGCTATCTTTTGTCGTTATGGTAATTATACCTACATATATGGTTAGCCATTAAATTTGCATAAACAATGACCGCATTCCACGTATGTAATAATCTCAGGCCTACAACCCTCGGGTGCCTCCTCCTTTGTCCAAAGACAAATTCCCCTTCGTCGTGGGTTTTTAAGGGTTTTTAAGAGCGACCAGCACATATCACCAATGCCGCTATTCATTCTCTCGCATCTATTGATTTATTTCATGATGCACCGTTTTGTGAGGCCTTGAGCCTCCCCCGACGCTGACCTCGCGATAGTTGTCTTCTTGAGCACCTTCCTCGCACCCTCTGGTCTTTCCCTTTGTGTCTCTACCAACCTGCTAGGTGGACAGTGAAGAAACAAGTTTAGCCATGCCGGCG
The DNA here is from genome assembly GCA_004009845.1 of Davidsoniella eucalypti. Lineage (NCBI taxonomy): Eukaryota > Fungi > Ascomycota > Sordariomycetes > Microascales > Ceratocystidaceae > Davidsoniella > Davidsoniella eucalypti. Next base: position 377,413 of record RMBW01000007.1, on the reverse strand, counting down.
CTGCTTGTCGGATCCACGTGATCCACATAAAGACGTAAAACGATAAATAAATAATCCCAGGCTACGACCAAAACACTCATGAATTCCGGAAAGTCTATAAAGATCTAGTGACTAATTAACAAAGTCTTCTCACAACAAAGCCACAGCTTTAGACCAAGCCACCGCCATATTTGTATTTGTATTTATTATTATTAACGAGCGCGGAGTCGGGCCAATAAAATTGGACGGCTCCCACCCATCGGGACATGCGCACGGTGTCTATCTACTAACTACTTGTGCATCTAGCTTCTAACACAGGGTGTGCAAGCCGCCGCCATAAATAGTTCGCAATTACACGACAAACCATAGATAGAGGAACGCTATCAACCCTAACAACAACGACCGACAATCCACAGTCGAGAACATATCGGTATAATTATGACCATAGATAGCCAACTCGGAGGAACCTTAGAGAGTGGTGATGATACTCTTAAGACAGTCAAAAAGTTGTACTTGAATTCCTACAGGTTATAATCACGTCGGCCTAAACTTCGCCTAGGTCGTACATATATATATTTCACAGTTCACGAGTTGAATTCTCTCCCCCCCCCCCCCGATATTTCTACCTTACTACCACTACCACAAGATTGGATCGCTGTCATCAAAACCTACTTCGAACGAACAGATGGCTCAACTAGCACAGCAATTTAAGCCCATGAACCAGCCCATCATCTTCCAAGCCAACGCCATCCGTCCGGCTTCCGGACAACGCCCTGTCACTCCTACATATCAAACCCGGGCCTCAGATTGACAACACCAATTGTCCTAGGACACCGGGAGAGATCCGGCGCTTTCGGGTGATAGTACAAAGCTCCTTCGATACACAGAAACAGCTCTTCCGTGAGTACCATCCCGGGACCTGGTGGCACCACTGGAAGTTCACTACGGCCTGTTTGATGACTGTTTCAACGCTCTGCGGCCCCAACTGCAGAATCCGAACCCATCCCCATCGATTTGATCTGATTACTACTCAACGTCTACCTCCTGGTATTTCACAGCAATACGACTACATATTCCGGGTGGAAGCGGCAGATTGAGGCCATCTTCCAACCAACTCCTGAGCGGTCAGCAAGCGCAGGTGTGCATAGTCCGAACTTCTCTCATGACTTTTCAAGGTCCAGCTCTGAGGCCAAGAGAACTCTCTGTCTAGCACAGCTCGAAAAAGCCGGACTCGAGGCCTCACAACTTGGTGCATTGAAAACCGAGAATGGACAGCAGCATGGGGAATATGTGCGGGTCCACGAAAAAGCGAATACGTCCTGTCATACCCACCCCATCTTGATGAGACAAGCGATAGAAACACAAGACACAGATCAATATGCTCCCCACTTAAGGCCCCTAGGTTCCACGCTTACACCTCAACTTTGCTCACGACCCACCCAGACCTCGCTACAGTGACAGTTAAGTGCAAGGACAGTCTCTTCACGGTGGTAGGGATTTACAATGCGACAGGACCAAGCGAAAGGAATAGTAGATAGACGTTAATATGAATCATCTAATCAACCAATCCCGCTAATATGAAACCAGAGACTCACAGAATAGTTTCTAAAAACAAGAAAGCAATAAGCCATATTCCCGGCCTACTAATAACGAGAACAGCCCGGGCTTCCAGATAACACCCGGTGTAGCCGGGGCGAAGTGAAAAGCATCATATCTGTGTGATGTCAGGAGGACACCGCCAGGTTTGTTTTTGATGGCTCGCCCTGCCATTTCCTAGAAAATGCGGTGAAAGTTCTACTAGCCCACGCCGCTAATCCCCCGTGCCGACAGCCGGCTGCCTTTCGGACTAGCTCTTATTGGGTATTTTTTTTTTGCTTTACGACAAAACCACCAGGTAACCGATTCTAGAGCCTCGCGGGTATACCCTTAGACTTCACTGGACATAGCTTTTTATTGGCCCCGAAGCTGGACCCTAAAAGGTCAGAAGAGATGCTATACACATTGACCGTCCGGAGTTGGCCTGAAAACGGCATCAGCCGGCCGCTTTAGCCCTAAAGATGCCGTCGTATTCCTACGAAATAACAGTAGGTGGACGCCATATGAAAACAAAACATGAAATATATGAAATATAAACTCTCTAAAATCTCTCAAATATCTAAATTTCCAACATACGACGATAGTTGATAGAAAGCACGGGATCCCGTCCGCTCTCCCATAGTTAACTTAACCTAAGCGCCCGGTCACTTTAAAATCGCCGAACAAGATTTAATACACAGACACAATCAGTACTACGGTGGATGATCACGTGGGAATACCGGGTATTATATGTTTTCTTTTTGCATGGTAGAGGTGTTGAAATAGTCATACTTTATTGCCTTCCACCGTAGTTTAGAGACAGACCATCTCATAGCCCTCAGCTCGTAATCCCAGGACGATCAACCATCTAGTCAATGTCATCTTATTCCACACATACCAGTCGATGCTTAGGTTTTTTTGAACCTGTCACAGTACGTGCCTTTCGTAGTTCTTTGGCAGTCTGGTCCTTTTCAAGCAGTTCCCAAGAGCGGACTCGATAGGCGATGCCATTCACCCACTGGATCTCCAGGATTGCCCTGTCGGTGATGCATATGAACGGCAACTTTGTAGGAATATCAAGCTGTGGAGAAGGAGAAGGCTGGTTTGTAGTTCAGACCAAAATACGAGGTCTTCTTTAGCATACCACAACATATCATCGATGGTGTGCTACGCATGCTTTCCAGGCGACGACTTCCCAACCCAACACATTGCTCTTGTTTGCGCAACCGCAAACTACGAGTCTCATGCTTTACGACGGCGCAAAGCTGGCTGGCACCGGTCTCGAATATTGCTTCAACATCTGTCCTCTTCGGGTATCGTTTGAAGTACTTCAAGTGATAACTCCAGAACCTCACTTGAAATCATATCAAGAGCGACATCACCCTTCCCGTTCTTCAACTTATCTATATCTACAGTCGTGGTATGGTCGGTTGGTTCCGACTGGAGAAGACCAAACGGTGTGTTATATAATATATAGACCCTGATCTTAGAGCTGAAGTAACGTTTTGGTTAGTATATCCATGGTACATCTAGTATGTGACTATTTTAGTTGGTAGACTTACAGCGAGACGTTAGGAAAGATTGCGTATACATATGTCCATACAAAGGGAGACCAACTCGGGATATCAACCTAGATTTTCAATGATGTTCTAGGCAGTGTTGATTTCACTATTGGCCAGACTCCTGATACATTTCTTTTTTGATCGCTAACGAATGTCCATATCAATAACCAACAAACGGCTATCCCCCATACTATCGAATTTTGGATGAGCTATTCAAATTCGTTTTGAATTGTACTAAAAGCATCCGCCACATCGCCCGGGAAAAATAGACTCCTACCGGTAAGCCCGGTCATGAGATTAGTGTATGACCCAACTCCGTTATTATCTCTTCCGGGTGTTAAAATACCAGGCCGTGACACTACAGCTTCTTGAGTGAGTTTTGCAATCTTGATATTCTTGTCCAGCTCAGTTCCTGCCGTATCGGTTGCAGAGTATTCAACCCAGAGATATTCACGGCATTCCCAAGCCAAGCCTTCCGAGCTGAACGACGGTTTACGAGATAGTATATAATGTGCACTATATTATAAACAGCATGATGGCCTACCAATTTAATCCCGCGAGGTGGTTTTTCCCAGAAAGGATTAGAAGTTGAAATGTGCAGTAATAGCACATAACTAAACCATAGCAAATGTTCTCTATCTCAGTGGCCTGTAACTGTTGAGAAGTACTACTAGTATTAGAGCAGGGTGTATCTTAGGATACCGAGGTGCTACATAGCTCCATTTCCACACACTAAAGTAAACAAGTTTAAATTTTGGCTATTTTTCAAAAAATGCTCTAGTTATACATTTTATCATCAGATTACTGGTTGATAGAAAGACTGGTATGCCTGCTATATCCTATGAAATATTATGTGCCTATCCACTAGAACTGCAACCTCTCATATTCCAGCTGGCCTTCAAAATTAGTTATCAATCAAGTAAAAAAGGTATTGATGACCACATACAGAATACCAGTGAATTGAGGTCACGTGACATCGGAGCTACTATACCATTATAAAGTGACCTTGGCTGTATGGCGGATATTCTTCATCCCATAGCCCATTCCTTTAAGCCATTACACCACTCATCTGGGATCATATAGCTTTACTTTTCTATAATATATTATAGCTGAGCAATCTATACAGGGCCTACTCAGAAAATAAATATAAGTATAGCCGAGATAGAAGGTTGTGCATTGATACATATCCAAGGAATTATATTACTTATTGACAACAGTCTTTGAACAGCAACAATCTGCGAAGTATACTAGCAAAGAAATACAAAAACCAGATATTTCAAGGTTGGTTTATATACTGTATACAGGCCTAAGTTTTGTCGTGGGATCAGCGTGCAGATCGGTCTCTTGCAAGTAACTGTTTATTCTCGACATGTACCTACTCAAGTTTCCCCACTTTTAAAATTCCCCGCTTTTCTGAACAAAAGTTATCCTTTTACACCTTTTTTCTCCTTATAACACAACACAATTATAAAACAATACAAATATATCACCAGACCATTATACACTACTATACAATTTGACTATTATACTACTTGACCACCATACAACTACTAATCGCAACAAATTTCATCACTGTCCTTCTTGTTAGTCAACTAAGGCCTCTAGATGATGATCATTTTCCTGATTATAGAAATAAACAAGGGATTGTTAATGATAATGTTGACATCGGTTAATACAGTGTATAGTACAGTTATAATACCGTGTACATGTCGAGAATAAACAGTTACTTGCAAGAGACCGATCTGCACGCTGATCCCACGACAAAACTTAGGCCTGTATACAGTAGCAGAACAACAAGAAGAGTCAACACATTTCTTATGAACATAAAACCCGATAATGACCAATGGAGATGTATTGGTCTGTGAACCGGAAGGGAAACTTTATATTCTAGCCTAACCAAAATATAATTCATAAAGTTTGAGAACGACCCAAAGATGCGGCATCATACTTTTGTCCAAGTACCGTCTTCGTGTATGAATGTTAGATATCCACGTTGACTTCTTCCTTCTATCAAAGATATGAGATATGCTATCCCAGGCAGAATTTAACAATGCTAATTATACAAAGTTTACTTAAGCGTCTACAATTGTGGTTGTAGTCAGTAAGCCAGGCTGTAGGCTGCATGAAAATTGAATAATACCGTTGTCTAATGGTCAGTATCAGAGTACTTGGCAATATACAAACGAGTATTGTGAAGTTTTAGCCTGCGGTATTGTGAAATAACATGAAGTGTGATTATGGCAGCCAATCGATATAAACTCGCTTGGTATCGCCAGCAACCAGGTAGGCTAATGGTCAGTATCAGAGTACTTGGCAATATACAAGCGAGTATTGTGAAGTTGTAGCCTGTGGTATTGTGAAATAACATGACGTGTGATTACGGCAACCAATCGATATAAACTCGCTTGGTATCGCCAGCAACCAGGTAGGCTTTGGCTGTTCAATAACGAACGTGAATTCGAACCATAACTGAAGTTGAGAAGTCAGGTAGGAATAGTATCAATGTGATGATATATATATTCTTCCCCAGGCCCAATCTAGTAATTTTCTTGTCGTCTTCACTCACGTCTCAACCTTTATGCAATTCTACATTGAAGCTATTCCCCAATTCAAGATCACGTAAAGTCGACAAAGATAGTTCGAATTTCGCTCCAAAGCCAAGTTTTCACTATACAATCAAGTCCATCTCCTTTATTGTTTATACATAGCAACAGCACTTTTTCCGTCTCTTCTTCTTTATCTCGCATACAATTGTCAACTTTCAAGGTGAAGCACCCAGCAATCCATCATGGCGGTAGGTCAATCACAGAGCAACAATCTCAAGCTGCCGCAGTGCATGGTAAATACAGAACCAATCACCAACAACTGGCAAGAATCTTCCATGACTAACACAACCGCTACAACCTTCAGGTGTCCACTTCCGCCTTGTGCATGTCTTATAAGAAGAGTGTCACATATATCAACAAAGCATGCCGTGCCAAGTACAAGAGCCAAGGCCCTGAGGACCGAGCAATCAAAGTCCTGAAAGACGGAATGAGAAAATTCAAAAAGACAAACCGTACGTTAAGCAATCGCCTTCGCCTTTTTCGTTCTGATTCTAACCATGTGTTTAGCCTCTCTTACCGAGGGAGAGACACTCCTTTTGACGATTTTCTCCTGCCGTAGTGGCAGCAGCATTAGCAGTGAATCCCCGGCAGATAGCACGGGTGACGTAGAACAGATCTTCAAGAGCCGGCCAATGGTATCCGATCCGTTTGAAAGCTACCCAGTCTCTACATCTGAACAGCCGGTACAGCGTCTAGACGAAGATCTAGTATATACCGCGGGCTTCACTGAAGTGGATATTCTTCGTCCGTTGCTGGCAATCTAAGTCTTACTAGCTACTTATGTCTTATACGGACAAACTAAACTGTCGCTATAATCCAATCATTTCATACTCAGCAGTAGTAACTACTAATTTTTCGACGCTTTGTCTATTTTGTGTTACAATAAACTAAATCTATAGTTGTAGTTTTCTACTATGTATGCTATCGGAATCGTCTTTCTGAGATATGTTGATAACTAGCTTCAACAACTTGAATAACACTATCGTTTTTTCTTCTATATTTTGGTTCATCAGTGTCACGCAGTTATTGCTGAAAAGATGTGAATGCCACTATCTATCTAATAAGATATAATTAATGGAATTGTCTTTCTGAGATATGTTGATAACTAGCTTCAACAACTTGAATAACACTATCGTTTTTTCTTCTATATTTTGATTCATCAGTGTCACGCAGTTATTGCTGAGAAGATGTGAATGCCACTGTCTATCTAATAAGATATAATTAATATAACTATGCCTATTGGAGATCAATACAAGCCAAGATTAAGGAAAAGGATAACTAACACACATATGTAGCTACACTATAGTGTGTGTTTTTCATGCAAAAGAGCATCACATACCTCTAAAGGGTCCATCCACGGGCTCCCCACGGCCCACGGTGGGGTGGGTTCTGGCGGCCTTGAAAAGGCTCCGGGTATGCCACCAGCTCAATAGGGTTCAGGTTATATTCAGGATTGCCATTGGAAACCCGCATCATATTAGGTGAGTAGAGTACTTGCGGGAGACAGAAATACCAGTAATGCTTGAAGCGGCCAAATCACCTTCCCCATTCATGATCATCAATGTTGCACATCGATAAACAGAAGACATGGACGACCTTCAAATGGATGCTATCTTGCATAGCATCAACCCAAACATAGAGAATTTTCAAGTCCTTTGTGATCTGTATGGCGTCATTGATAGTCGCCGGAAGTTTATCAGCAGGTAATCCATTAGTTGAGCCAAAATGTTTTCTCGTTCTCTTCCAGAAGTGTGGCTTTGTTGCCCCCTCCCCAAACATAGCTCAAGGCTATATATTCCAACTCTGCCAAATCTTGTGTTCTCAAACTTCGCAACACACATCTGCTCTACATCGATTAAGCAGAACCATGGGACTAGACAAGATGCTTGATTGTATTCGCTTCATCTCTGATGTAGGCTTCGGCAAGTCTGTAGCCATCGTCTATCAAGCCTTGGACTATACTTGGGCATAACTATGCGGGCACTTCCAAGGCCAACGTCTTTCCATACTTCGAGCATCGGTAAGTTCCCGTTTTTGGTAGGCTGCAGTGTCGCTCAGACATGATATCACAATCTCAGACTCTGGGTCATAGGCCACAAACCTGCGTGGTAGTTCCCTCTTGGTCCCTGCGTTGAAATACTTTGCAAATACAACAAAGGCCCTGAGTTCTGCGTGGCGAATGGTTACAGGTATCTCATAAGGCTCTACGTTAGCCTCTGATTGGAGGTACCTAATCTCAATGCCTTCTTCATCAAGGCCAATATCATCATGCTTGGCCATTTCTGCCATCGTTACGCAAAAAGGACATGGCGGGTTTCTAGACATCCCTTCTTTGACACCGGTCACAGTATTTATATATAGCATTGAGTTCCGCAACGTTATGGTCGAAAAACTTACGCCTTTCTATCGTATCACTGTCCGCCGTTTTGAATTCGTTCAGCTAGCCCCAGGTTGGAAATCTGGGGCGATCCCAGTCGGTATCATTGCAACTTGGGCACAACGGAGGAGCGAGTGTAGACATCGCGACTATAGTGTAGCTATTGTTGTTGTTTGAAAGGAGATGGATTCGACAACATAAATATCAGTCAAATGACCGCTCAGTATGAGGATTAGGCGGTATAGATATATAATATATATTTATCAGTAACTATACTAAGAAATTAACATGATGTTAAGATCATTATTTTCATTATAGCAATCTACAGTGTGATTGTGAATATGGCCTGATGAAATAGTGGGGCTAAACTAATAGGGGGCTTGCATGATGATCTAGCCGTTCATTGTCACTGGACCCTTATTTTCGTAACCCTAGCCATGTTCAAACTTGCGCAATTTCATCCTTCCCATCCATCGAGTGCAGTTAATACAATCACACATCTTTTACATATCAATATATCAGAAATAAGAACCGATGATTCAACAACCAGAATGGGGGGCGAAGAGAAGACAGGAAGCTGAGCAGAGCAAAAGTGCATGATGATGACGCGGCAGGACATTTTGTAGGGAGAATGTGAAAATCAACTCTTGGTCAGGTTTTTTTTGAAGTAAGCAGAGAATACGAAAAATAATGTGGCTCAAGAGAGGGCCAGCGGCTAAAAGACGTAGAGTCTCCTCATTGATTCATTTATCTTATGGAGCTGTAGAGCTATGAAGATTTCTTTGTATACATATGTACATATCTGTATGTAGTATATGATATTATGAGGTTTTTATAGCGTGTTGCATTTAATGCTTTCGGCGGTGTGCCGGTGAATGGGCCCATCGGACTTGCCAATTGACGAAGTATACCAGAATATCTTGTGGAGGTGTATGCATTTTTTATTCTTTTTATTCTTATTATTTATTTTATTTTACCAGGCTCCTCTAGGGCGTCGATCTCAAGAAAATCACGGCGCAAAATATGGCCAGGTATGGATTTTGTTCTGTTTCGGATGACATCTAGAAATAGGAAATCAACCAAAGTAGAAGAATCTACACATATTTATATGAGACCGGATTACGTGTTCTGTGGGTACGACCCTTTTTAATGCCACTACTAACTGTTTAGCTAAAAGAATTCATTCCATCGCGGCAATCGCAATGTAATAAATGCCCATCAGATTCTATGACTTGATCCTGACAATAATACAGGCGACATTTACGGCTGGATGAGATCCTGAAACAATGTTGAACAACCATGAGATGCAGTAATTGGTGATCAGTATTAGCTGACTGGCATCAACATCATGACTGCAGAATTGGAGCCTGGGTGGCTTAGAATTTGTGGCTTGCTCAAACTTTCAAAAGTCTCAAGTGAGAACTTAAGATTCATCCCATGAAGGTAACCAGAAATTAGGCTATCTTGTTTGGGTATTTTCGGAGGAAGGCGACTATTCCAGAGGTAGAACTCAAGTGGTTTCGAAGGGTCGTAGATCTTGTTTTCAACTCGAAACGCCGAGCACTATGATGCTTCCGGAAGGGCAAAAAAAGAGACGTGATGAAACACATGCTGAATAGTAGCTGACTTGTGGGTTATTTATTTGGTACTGATCTAATACTTACACTGTCTACAGATAAATCGACCACGGATCCAGCCACAAAGTCTCACTAGCACCCGTTTTCTGAGCCGTTGTAACAAGAATGTAGTAACATAACATGATGTACATAACATCTTCATTCCATAAGATTAATGAATAATAAACAAACATGACGTACACATGAAGTTTGTGATTTATCGTAGTGTATTTGCTTGCACATCGACACTGGTAGATGGCGTACCACTGCTTAGGACTATAGCAATTTCCGGTGATAGTGTGTGTATATACAGTACATAGTTACTTGATCGAACCATTTGGGATCTTTTCCTTACAACTTTGTTTGCAACAGCCTTTGGAGCTTGGGACTGTTTGTTAGGCACAGTGGTGCTTATACAGTACTCAATGCTCCTCAGTCCCATTTATACTCCCTACTACACCTTATATCTTGTCACCTCTGACAAACACTGTAATTTCTTGCTTGGCACGTGTGCTAGAGATTGCCTGGACACACACATAATGGGCTCAGCCTTCGGGCATAATGAATGATGCCGTATGCATGCACACATATAATAAACATATGTACATGTCCGGGGCTTGCCGGCCGACGTATGAACTGCACAGGCTCTTGGAGTATTACCCTGGATATCATGCATGTATGTACATGTACAGTAGCGTACATATCTCAAAATATATCCCATTTCCGTAAAGAGATGAACAGAATCATGATTAGGCCGCGTTTCTGCAAGTTGAGTAAAACCCGTCTCATACTAATGGTTGTATGTATCTACCGATAGTCATGTACGCTTTCCATTGTTGGCTTGGTTACTACATTTTTAGATCAAAAATCACATGGGACGACAGTGTCAATCACATCTTTAAACGAAGAAGATACATGGTTGGGCCAAAATATATAAATATGATTTGGTACATATATATCTGTAGATATGCATCTTTGAACTTTCGGGTATTTACATACTTATTGCATGAGGAAAATTTTCTGAAGCAAGCTGCAACTCCGTCTTGAAACGACTTCAGACGGCATGAAAACATACTGTAATATGAGGTAGTGGTAGAGGGAAGCCCTATTCGAAGTAGAATAAAAAAGAAGCAGGAACACTAATAGGCTTATGGTAGTTTTATCTCACTTCACTGTGCCCCATGGTTAAACAGATTAGTGTGTTTACTGAGCCAGGAGGCCATTATTCCAGACCTACAATAGACAACTCATTGTATCAGGTCGTTTGCCCAAAACATCCGAGTTAGCAGCCTTTGATGTATAGCTATAGTTCATACATATAATTTACTGAGATATATTGTAGGCCTCACACTGAAACAAAGCACCCAAAACGATGCGATTGGAAGCAAATCGGCAGTTTGAACCTGTTCGACAAAACGGGATTTACTATTGACAACTTCGATTGTGAAAGAAAGTTTTCTTGGCACTTCGAAACAATGATTCTACCGACTACTAGGAGAACGCCCTATCAGCAACCCAGATGTTTTCCGGTCGGATGCCGTTATTGATGACAATAGGCCCTTTTCCTGAACTTTTTCCTTTTTCTCCATCCGTCAGTCTTTTTCCTTCCGGTGGGCTGCTTTGCATAGCCTCACCCCTTTAAAGTGCCCCAAGGGCCATCGGAAAGTTTGCATCACACAGTTAAATGCTTGAGCAAGCCCCAGCAGCGAAAAGCCCGTGACCCTACTGATCCATCAACTATTACGGTAAATAAAACCGAGTGCGTTTGTCTCTTCAGCCGACTTTTTACAGGTAGGTAGTGCGTGGCTAGTGGGTTCTGCTAAGAAGTATCGAGGGTCTTTGAGGGAGATTCTACTCGCTATACATACCTATTTTTGGTTGCTCGTCGACTAGGCTAGATCCATCTATGACTATGCAAAAATATGATGATGAGGAAAGGAATAAAAAGGACGATAACTAGTCAGTTCTCAAGGTAGAACAGAATACTTAAACTAGTTTATATCAGTGACATTGCTCCATTGAAACACTTGATGTAGCGCCTACATCTGGAAGTATCTGTTTTATTTCATATTTCATAATTCATTTTTATTAAGGTGGAAATGGAACTCTTGACAGCTATGTAGCACCTCGGTATCCATGCAAGGTGAAGGGAAACCTACTTCTCAACAGTGACAGGCTTGTTATGGTTTCGTTATGCTATTCCTGTGCATTTCAACTTCTAATCCTTTCCGGGAAAAACCGCCTCGTTGGGAACCTGTCTCAAAACCTCCAAGCAATTTGTAGCTCCTTGCATTATAAACCCTTTCAAAACAGTATGTTTATTACCTGACATCTATCTACCTTCTGCAGAACTTGGTGATTGGAGAGGCTGTATAAACCTTTAGATACACTACTATAGCATAGGATGGACTTTAGTAGTAGTTTTGCTTCAGCTGGATTTGAACCAACTACCTTATGCCATGGGGACGTGCTATGAGCCTTTTTATTTTATTTTTTAGAATGTATCATTGCTTTTGAATTTGACCACCAAGTGACGCGGAAAAGGGACTGCCAAGATACTAAAAAACACACGGTTCAGAGTCTGCCCATGCAATTCAAGCAAATATTTTGGAAATATGTAATAATGACTATATTAACTTGCTCTAGTACTGAGGTAGTTAATTGGGAGATAAGTAGTCACGTTGGAGAAAAATGGAGGCTTATCCATCTGGATCACAGCAGAACGAACGAAGTGCCGCGGAGCTTGAAGAACTACAACTACTGATAACTGTAAAATGCAGCATTTTGGCTTCCCGCTAGAAGTGATATGTATGTGTGTATGTATGTATGTATTAGCGGATGATAAACGTGCAAGAAACGAAATGTCCATTTTGCTGATCCCATCTGTCGCCTGTTCAGCGCAAGGGCGTACGAAAGATATTTAAACATACATATATGCGATCTACTGTACGAACAACCGGATCGTCAGAGTCCCCTAGCAGATTAATTTGAGTTAAGTCGAGAGCTAAGGCCTAGAATGGTAAATACGCTGTAAAAAAGAAGAATATACGCTAAATACAAGTGACCGGCAGTGGAGTGAGATGAACAATGGGACAACTAGCGAGTTTCTTTTGGGTTCTAAATTAAGTTGTAATGGTAGTTGTAGAAGCCTAATGCACTGTTGGGCCTGCTTAGAACGCATGTGCAGTACCGCCCACAGATGTCTTTTGTAACAGCGGCCGATCTTTACTGGCTTCATAGTCTAAAACACAGCCAGGCCAGGCTATGATCCAGACCAAAAGTATTCACACACATACCAGGATAGCGGTTACTTTTAGAATAGGCAACTGTGGGAACCAAGTCTTGCTTAACAGAAAAGTTAGTTACTACTAAAAGTAGAAAAGAAAGGTCGGAGCACAATTTGCCTCCATCATCAGCCTTGCAGTGTACTATAACAAAATAATAACATGGAAAAACAACAACGACACCAACAACAACAACAACAGATATATCAACAGATTGAAGCCATTAGTGCATGTCCACCATTGGCCTTCCATCGAATTTCTCAAGCCTTGATTGCCAATCCAACTGGAAAAGCCCTAGCCTCAGTAAATAGGTTGACGATCCCAGTTCCAAACACAAGTAAACAGCCAAGCCCCCCTTCCCTCCTTGAGCTTTAGAATCACTAAGCGTTTCTGAGCACTCGACTAATATCAACATAGACGGAACGTGGCCAGGGCCCCTACCCCCGTTGTAGGGCTCAGCATACCACTGTAAATATACACTGTACAATTAGTACATGTACTTATTAGTGCCCCTGGAGCACGCCCTCTATCATAAACCGCAGGCCTGTAGTAGCGAATTTACTAGTCATCGCCGTTCTGAGTAGAGACCAATAAAATGTGGCATTATATTGCGCATTCGCCTCGATACCTATCTTTGCAGAATACCACCCAAAGCTCTAGTCAAAGCTTCTTTGGCGTCTAGAATAAGCAACGCTGCCTGCCACGAAGAGAGGAGCTTTACGGCAACGACGACGACTGAACTGTACATACATTCACGGTTCCTTTCGCCTTGGGTGTGCAGACATCGGCTGGGCCCTATTTTGCCCATCTTGATGCAACTACACGCTAGACCCGAGCAGGCTTAGAGCAACGGACGACGACTACTTTTGCCAGCTAGCCATCACGCAGTATTCTCCTTGCGTATCTGTACACAGATAAAACTCTATGCACATATATATTGATGCTTTTGTCCCTGCATTCAACATTCCTGTCCCACTTCTCTCTCTTCATCATCCAGTCTTCTTCTGTCACCCGCCATCGACTATACGGGTACTCCTCTTCTCGCTACATTATACTCTGTTTCGCCTTTTTTCTTTTCTTTGGACCGAGCCCAGCTGTGAAACCTTTTTGGTGGAGGCTTATGCTTGCGTGTTTCTTGACTAAAGGCAACGTCGTTATCTACATACACCCTCTACACTCTCTGAACTCCCCTTGTATCTCAACAAGTACTACTTAACTTGGCTAGTCTGCCCAGCTACGTTCTTGTTCTCTTGTCTTCGAGACATCCTTATCTATTTCTCTATCTTTTCCACGCTGGTGTCGTGGTTGTGTCAACATTTGACGAGAGACATTCTGACGTTCGCAGAACTACTTTATCCCTACTCTTCCCCAACCTGTTCTGCCCAAAACGCCATTGGGCACTACAATCCATCTCGCGACAATCGATCAAGTCCGGAGGTACCATACATCTCAACAATATAATAGCATTGCGAATCATCCGTCAACATGCTGTCCATAAAACGAGCCGCATCGGCTGCCATATTTATCATGGCTGTGATTCTATTGATCACACATGTCCACAGTACCTCTGATGTCGCTTCACCAGCAGCTGTAGACTCTGCAAAGGATGCCAAGAAGGCGTCTCCCAACATCGCCGCTTCCAGTGTCATTGCGACAAACCCGCTTGCTGGTGGAAGTTTTATCGCCCCCAAGCAGAAGCCCATGATCGACATGTCCCACATGACATTACGCGAGAAGCTTGAGTACATGTATTCGTACGATGTCACCACCAAGTTCCCTGCTTACATCTGGCAGACCTGGAAGAACAACCCGGCTGACGGCGCTTTCAACTTCCGCGAGCAGGAGGCTACCTGGACTACTAACCACCCCGGCTTCATTCACGAGGTTATCACTGATTCTGTTGCTTTCCCCTTGTTGCGCCTTCTGTACTCTGGAACACCTGAGGTCATTGAAGCCTACAATGCGCTCCCTCTACCCGTTCTGAAGGCTGACTTCTTCCGATACCTTATCCTGTATGCGCGTGGTGGTATCTACGCCGATATCGATACTCGTGTTCTCAAGAGTGCTAGCGAATGGGTTCCCAAGAACATCCCCCGCGACACTTTCGGTCTGGTCATTGGTATCGAGGCTGATCCCGATCGTCCGGATTGGGCCCAGTGGTACTCTCGTCGCATCCAGTTCTGCCAGTGGACTATTAAGGCTAAGCCTGGCCACCCCGTGCTTCGTGAAGTCATTGCCCGCATCACCGAGAAGACTCTTCAACACAATGCTGCCGGCGATCTGAGCAAGACCCTTAACAAGAATGTCATCGAGTTCACTGGCCCTGCTATCTGGACTGACGCCGTCATGGCCTACTTCAACGATCCCAAGTACTTCAAGGCTGTCAACCCCGAGATATCGTGGAAGAACTTTACTGGTATGACCACAACTCGCCGTATTGGAGATGTCGCCATCCTGCCCATTACTGGTTTCTCGCCCGGTGTCGGTCAAATGGGCGCCAAGGGCTACAACGACCCTGCTGCTATGGTTAGACATGAATTCGAGGGTACCTGGAAGCCCGAAGAAGAACGCCTGATCGGCAAGGAAACTACTGAAAAGAAGAAGAAGAGAAGACGTGGTATCACTGCCCGTGGAAGCTCGGATGGCCGAGCAACCGTCTAATTCTTTTATTTTTTTCTAATCTTCATAAAAAGAAACGTCGATTGAACATCTGGCGTTTATCCTCTGTTTTGCTACATTTATTGTTTTGGGGTTGTTTTTTCTTTTTTTCTTTTTGGTGTTTCTATTTTCGGTTAATATCTTTCTGCTACGATACTCTTACGAACCATTTCCTTTAGCCATTTTCTTGGTATAAATACCATTGTTACTATTACTCTAGCTACTTACAGCCATATCAAATTTTCCTTTTCCTCTTTTTTCTATTATCACTATCACCAACTCGATCATGCAGAACTCTGAAATCGATTGTCAGGCTGCTTTCAATTTAGCTTCATACATTATACACAAATTCATCTTCAATACATAGTCTGCTTATTCACGTCCATGTTTGTGATATCTGCTTGTACCAAAAATTAGCACACAAGTGTTATCAATGATTGAGAATTGTTGAAAACATCGTATTGACTACTAGTTTGGGTAACTTGGAAGATCTAAGTCAGTCGCGAACTAGCACTAGACTTTCAAAGCTATAGCTCATTACAATTTAGCTTACCTAGATGATCAAGATAATCCATAAATGAGCAGTCTGCTATGTGTGTACAAACTTGATGCCTAGGAAGAGACACGACTACGATAATCATTACCAAGTGGTGTATTGTTTACTTCTATAGCTATTTGAGTATACACAGTTAGTTATATGCCAATTACTTATATCTAACGCTGATGCTCCTATCACTTGAACAGCCAAAACTCAGTTTAGAGAATATTCAAGACCTGAGATCCCAAGTTCGTTCCCTACCATTTAAGTATGGAGATGACGAATCAGACGAAGTAGGCTCGAGTTCAGGCTCAAGCTTAGGATCTCATCCAACTGCCTTCGGAGAAAGTGGTGATGGAGATAATAGTATAGGAGGAGGACATAGCAACAGTTTTGTGCTTCGGCCTCAAGCACGAACTGCTTGCCCCCCCTTTCTAGTTACTGTACACAGCAATGTCTCTATGGTTTAGTCCATGGCCTGGGCCTTGACCAAAACTGCCCAAATTGCCCATTCCACTAGAAAGCTACTGAGGATACTCAAGGCCAACGTCATACCTTGAGTTTATCTCAGTTCTTGAATGCTATCAAGATTCAAATGGACGATAATCGTGACAATGGCTGTGAAGATCTGAACAAACATGGTGCTGTTGAGTCCTTGGTCAAACTCACATTATACCCATTTGGCTATACATTTGTTGGAAAAGGTATTGAGAGTGAAGATCTGTGGCTGCTTGTAAAAGAGCTTGCTTATTCAAAACTCAGGAGACTCTAAGGAACTGCTATTCCTGTTTGTCTTGGAAGTGTCATGCTGAAGATGGGAATTCCTCTGAGGCTCCATGATTATAAGCATGTTCTTTTACTTTCTTATGCTGGCGAGTCTGTCACAGCGCTGTCGGAGGAAGGCTACAACTACCTTAGAGAGATGGCTTCTCAAATGGCGGAATATGGTGTTGAGCATGGGGATCTTGAAGAGAGAAATATTCTACAAGACCTTGAATCAGGGAAGCTGATGATCATTGATTCTGAGCAAGAAGAGAAGTCTAAGAGGCTGTACATGGACCGAGCTCATGTTTCGGTGTGACGGAGTATTACTCGCGCCACACAATATATCTACATCGATAGATACATTGTGTGGCGTGGCACAAGTATACTACTTATATAAATCTTGATTTTTATGAAGGTAATAACAGGGCCTCGTTAAGACTTGTCACTGATTTTACACATGTGCTTTTGTTGTCTTGTGCTGTCTCGAGGAAAGGAATATATTGTCCTGAAAGGAGGGGTTAGAATGAATGGAAGATGGGTTTGATATTGGAACGGGTAGGATTTGATAACACCGGTGTTTGCCGTTTCTCTTGAAATACTACCCACACCTTTGCTTTCAATCTACGAGATACGAAGTCAGCGGCAGACATAGATGACTTGATCGCGAAAACGCGGGTTTGGGTGTCACAAAGAATATCAGCAGCTAGCACTTCATAAATAGATGGCAAAACTGACTGTCGTTCGATATTGTAAAACTGTGGCGTTCACTTGCACGTTCATGAACGTTGGGGGAAGACCCGCTGTCCATTGATGGCAAAGAAACCCCAAGCTAGCTAAGGCCTCGATTCAATGTGACTAATTTGCTGTTCAAGCCAATCATGGCACCTCGAAAGATGGACAGTTTGTCGGGAAAATGCGCCACCTTCCGGAAACAACAACGACAGCTCGTCGCAGATGGAGCTAGGCCTTTGTATATATAACCATGTATGCAGATATGTGTATGTTCTCTATCTAGCTGTATGGTCGCAGCGCGGGGTGCAGTCTTATCAGTGAGTCCCCCTTGCCCTAGATCATGTTTAAACAAGCATTGATTGGCACGTTCCATCGAAGACCGTGTGATCGTTCTACTGGGAAATTCCGAGATGTAAACACTCAGTCTGA
Organism: Davidsoniella eucalypti; assembly: GCA_004009845.1. Classification (NCBI taxonomy): domain Eukaryota; kingdom Fungi; phylum Ascomycota; class Sordariomycetes; order Microascales; family Ceratocystidaceae; genus Davidsoniella; species Davidsoniella eucalypti. Next base: position 359,292 of record RMBW01000007.1, on the reverse strand, counting down.
AGAACGTCGGATCTGTTGTATGTAACTATACCTATATTCCTCGATTGAAACGCTGGCTATCAGGCGGGGGGGCGATTAGAGGCATGATGATAGTTCCGATCTACAGTGGTTTGTCCGGCCTTAGTGCTATCTGTATCACGCTATTAAGCCTATTAGGTCAATAATACAACGTACCTCTTCCCGAGTCGGGGTTCGTGCTGTTGATGGGTGGCGCATCTCCCACCCCGCAACAAGAGCATGCCCTTTGGTGCAGTTGACACCTTCGGTATTGATAACTGAGTGGTCCGTTATCAGGTTCAAGCACAGGGATAAACGGCATGCAAACGCTTCATGGCTGTGTGGACGTGATAAGATGTGGCGGACATAGACTCATTACGACATATATAAGAACCGCGTAGCCTCTCTCCTCGTGGCATCTTTCCTCGGATAGATCGCTCGCATTTCATGACTATTCGCTTGACACCTGCACCAGCTCTATATCGTCTGTCTTTTGGCTATTGACAACATGTCTACCGATGAAAAGTCGCTGGACGCCACTGTCACCGACACGCACAATGTCGGTGGCGGTTCTTTTGCCAAGGAAGCTCATGATCTTCTCGAAGGAACTGTTTCTAGCCTCGAGCTATCTCCCGAGGAAGACAGGCGCATATTGCGCAAGATCGACCTATGGTGTGTTCTATATCCAGAAATGGGCACTTTTGGTTGCCCTGATACCATGATTGGAGAACTTCCTAACCAATTATAATCTGTTTGATAGTCTGCTTCCCGTCATGGCATGTGCCTACTTGTTCCAGTTTCTCGACAAGAGTAGTCTATCGTACGCTGCCATTACTGGCCTACGCACCGACCTGAACCTTACTGGCCTAGATTATAGTTGGGCCGGGTCGATATACTATTTCGGCTACCTAGCAGCGTCGTACCCGGTTAGTGTTTTGCTAGTCCGGTTCCCCATCGCCAAGATTATTGCTATATCACTGTAAGTGCAGTATTGCCGCCCTGTACGACCGGACAGGCTTCTAACGGTATAGATTTGCCTGGGGCTCCGTCATGATGCTGACTGCCTTGGCCACCAACGCCGCCGGCCTGCTCGTTGCCCGGTTCTTTCTCGGTATTGCAGAAGCTGCCATTGCCCCAGGCCTAACGGTGATGATTGCCATGTGGTATCGACGGTCTGAACAGCCCATCCGGCAAGGCGCCTGGTTCCTCGGTAACACGTGTGCCGGTTTCTTCGGCGGCGTGACTGGCTATGGCATCGGCCATATCGACGCTATCCCACCATGGAAAGCCATCTTTCTCGTCTTTGGCGCCTGCACGGTGGCTTATTCTGCGGTAGTGGCCATCTTTTTGCCCGATTCACCACTACATGCGCGTTTCTTGACAAAATCTGACCGTGCCAAGGCGTTGCTGAGAGTCCGGGATAACATGACGACCATCAAGAGCAACGAGTGGAAGAAGGACCAGATGGTCGATGCTCTAACAGATCCCCAAGCTTGGCTGTTGGTGCTGATCCAGATGTCATGCAGCATCCCTAACAACGGGCTAGTTACTGTGAGTTCCCATAATAATGGATATATAAAGACGTGGGCCACTGACTGAAACTATGCCCTATATTTAGTTTGGAAGTATTGTCATCAAAGGGTTTGGCTACTCAACGCTTCACACCATGCTACTCAACATGATTGCCACAGCCTTCCAGTTTACATTCGTCGTGATCTGCGCTATCGGCAGCACCTTGATCCCCCAGACCCGTACACTCTTCATGTTTTTCTGCATGGTTGCGAGTGTTGTTGGCTCCGTCATGGTCCGTGAGTTGCCGCATTCACACCGCGTAGCACGACTATTCGGTCTTGGCATACAGGTGGGCTTCTCAGGCGCTTTCCCCATGGTCATGTCCATGACGAGTTCCAACATTGGTGGCTTCACCAAGAAAACCACGGTGAGTGCGATGGTATTCATGGCATACTGCGTCGGAAACATCATTGGCCCATATCTGTTTTTCGAGAGCGAGGCACCGAGTTACCCCAGTGGTTTCTTGTCTATGATTATCTGTTTTGCCATCAGCGCCCTCGCTTGCTTGGCGCTGAGATTCTATCTACAGTACGAAAACAAGCGTCGGGATCGGCTAGCTATCCAAGAGACTATAGGCGCTGATATCGATATGACACTGGCTGATAGGAGTGATCGCAAGATCCCGCAGTTCAGATACGTCTATTAGGCATGTCATAGATTCAGGGTAGTGAGAATAGTAATTTATATGTTCATTAAGTTACATTATTATAAAGGTATCTAAGCAAACACCTAGCACACTACTAAATTATCGCTAGAGGGAGGAATTAGAAAGGGAAACTGAAATCATCGGCGTCAGTGATGCGCTATTAGTGTTTTGTCGTTGTCGTAACTAGGCATCCGTTTTTTTTTCTTTTCTTTTTCGTTTCGTTGCACAAAACTCTTACCATTATAGGGCCTTCTCCTGGGGAAAAGCGGTATTCTTCTCAGCCTCGGCGTCGTCAGAGTTCTCGGCAAGACGACTGTCACTGCTTCCATAGATGGTCTTGGGGACCATAGTTTCAGTGGGAGGAGAAATCTTGCACAGGACCCAGTAGAGCAAGATGGAGGTCGAGATGCCAAACAGGTAGTTGAATGTGTACAGGTGCTTGGAACCCGCGCTGATGGAGACGTGGTTCGGGTTGATGGCATATGCCAGACCGGGGATGTTGGGGCTTGAGCAGACGATGACGGTGACCAGAGCACGCCAGTTGATGCCATGCCAGTAGTGGTAACGACCATCGGGATTGTACATAGCAGGGACATCCATACGGAGGCCGCGGACTAGCCAGTAATCGGAGATGATGATACCGGCAATGGGACCCAGGAAGACAGCATAACCGCCCATAAAGGTCAGGAAAGAAGAAGCAGACTCCATGATCTTCCAGGGGACAAACACCCAGCCGCCGGCAATGGCAGTAACAATGCAGCCACGGTGAATGTTCATCCACTTGGGGAAGAGAACGGTCAGATCGTTGGCGGCACTAATGCAGTTGGACGTGATGTTGGATCCAACCTGGACCAAGAACCAGGCGGCAGCAGCGAAGAAGGCGGCAGCACGACCACCGTGGCCCATTTCGAGCCACTTGGCGAGGATGTTCAGCGGGTTCCAGAGGTACTCGCCCCAGATAACATAGCCGGCAGAGGTGGTGACGATGCCAAGGACGGAGCAGATGGTGAAGATGATGGGAATGAAGGGCAGCTGGATAAACTGGCCAGTGCGGTTCTTGCTGTAACGCGAAAAGTCGGCAATATTGCACGCCATGGTAGACCACGAACCAGTGATGGAGGTCATACAGGACAGCCAGAGCCAGGCCCTCTCGCTGCCAGAGACGGAGGCTTTCTGATCAAAAATCTCCCCGGCACCACCGGCGCGGTGCACGCACCAGCCAAGCATAGACAGCGCGACGATGGGAGCCAGGATCATCTTTGACACGAATAGCCACTTGAGCTTCTGCGGTGGAATCAGCAGTAGCGGCAGCTGGATGATCCAGAAGATGACATAGGAAACCATACCCTGGGTAGTCATGCCGGCGTTGGATGGCAGATGATTCGTGATGTTGGCATAGGAGGGCCAGATGGCGAGAAGCATGATGGTGATGCACTGCGAGCCACTGACACTCTGGACACCGAGCCAGAAAGCAGCGAGGACGCAGCGGGAGACGATACAGTAGTAGGCAAAGTAGTAGCCGAAGCCGGCACGAACGACGACGGAGAAGGGGATGTGGAGACGGGCACCCATGGCTCCGTTTAGAACCATGGGGATGGCAACGATGGTGGTGGCCACGACAACGATGGGGATGGCATCACGCCACGTCAAACCAACAGCGATGATAGACGAAGCCGCTTCCCAGGTGCCCAGGTTGATAGCATCACTGCACCAGTAGCCCATCCAGGTCCAGACACTCCATGTGCGTTTGTCCAGGGGCACAGGGTCCATGTCGGCGTTGGACCACACATGATCGGGGGCTAGTGTTGATGTTTGCTTGGGCAGACGCCAGGCCTCGAGGCTGGAGGCCTTGGCCTTGGCATCTTTGATCCAAGCGGACATGGTGAAGACCGGGCGGTGAGACGGATCGACGGCGGCAAGTAGCAACAAAGAAGACGGGAGGACGGGAACGTTGTCTTATACGGTGCCTCCCAGAGATCGGCAGAGCGGCTATCAGTGAGACACGGGCCTTGATGGTGGTAGCAGGCAGAGTTGCGAAGGAAGCGCGCGTGTGTAAAAGAAAGAGAAAGAAGAAGAATGAAAGCAGAGAAGCCCGGGACGTAACGTAGGACAGACCCAGACGGTTTATATTGAGAGAGAGAGAGCAGATCGCGCTGCCACACGGCTTCGCTGTCTGTTGAGCAGTAAATTTGACTGCGACGATGGCTATATTGGTTGGGGATTGCTTTGCGCAGACGCACTGAGCAAGCAAAGAGCAGGGCAGGTAAACAAGGTTCGTCGATAAGGTTGCCACGCGGATAATTTGGCTCTGGATTGTGCTTCAATGCGGACAGCGCGGGACGAGCCAGATCGGGGGACCTGGCATGAATTAGAGGTATTGCCGCAGTACTACTTTGCTACTTCAATATATTCAAACTAGCGAGCGTGTGTTGTCGACCTGGCCCTGAGATAAGTGGCGGACTTGGCCTGCATATGTATCAGCACAGATCTGGTGTGGGTTACAGGCCATATCTCTAGCAATACAGCGCCCGATACAATGGATAGCGAAGGCTAGCGTGGTGTTGGCTAGCGTTAGCTCCAGAACGCGTAGCGGCGGTCCTGTCGTCTCAGCCGCTACAGGCTCCTCTTGTATGTATATATGATGGGCCCCGACGTGACATAACCCAAGGAAGGAGAATAAAAGAAGGACAAGAAAATAAGCCAGCCGATACGTTGTCGGACGGGCTGGATTCGCCTGCTTTACCTTTCTGGGCGCTGGCCTGAGTTTTTACTAGCACCAACATCGATCGCTTTGTGGTAGTGAATAAGACGGGCAAACACAGGTCCTCGTCTCGACGTCGACGATTGCTAGCATTATAGTGGCATTTAGCGACCGTAAACTCGTCTACATATGTACACAGTCCTGTAGTTCTCTAGTTCTCTGATTCTCTAGTTCTCCCTGGGTGCGCTTTGCTTTCCATGGATGATACCACCATGCCCACTATAATCTATAATCACTATAGCCGCTATAGCCACTATAACCACTGGGGACTCCGAAGTGTGCTGTCGCCAAAGGAGCTCACCGCCGCATTATAGGATCGCTGCACGTAAAATTCTGCCATGTTTGCATATCTGCATATCTAGACAGTCCACGGACGTTTATAAACACTGAATGCCAAACCATGTCTTCTTTTCAAGAGATACATCATTTCTATCATCACATGCCGCGCCATCAATCAAGCCACTCTGCTTTTTCCTCTCATCCACTTTCCCGCTATCAAGAGCTTCATTTCCACCTTCATCTTCATAAAATTGAATTAAAAAATGCCCTGGTCGTCTGTGCGTACCAATATCGTGTTCACTGTGGCTTGACGTGACGCCAACCCACGCCAAACTATGGCCAGAGAACGCTATTAGAATAACTTGGTACAATGATAGGACCGTGCGTCTTGTCCTGGCCACGCCGTTGGCCGTCCACCATAGAGTAAAAATACGTTCAAACTCGAGGCATTGGCCATAGTAGTCGCCGTGAATCCGTACAAGTAAGGCCCTATGGTTCTGCTTCTCACTAATATTCCTGATGCACAGCAGCCTAGTTACATCCGATACTTGATAACTTCATCTTATATCTTGCATAGAATATTTCGCGTATAAACCCTCTCAACGCCCAGAAATGTCATTCCAGGTTCAAGCCAAGTTCCAGGCCATTTCTAGACGAATCCACTGTCAATCTTTACCTAAAGCAGGCCCATCCCCGCCGCTCATGTTCTGTAGGCTAGCCTGTACAGATGTAAGTATGTACAAATAGATGCTCTAGTAACCCTGTCTAATCAATCATCTTGCCTTACTTGAACGATCAACAAGCACATCATCAACCCATTCAATAAACATCCTGGCTTGGCGTTTTTCCCAAGTTTTCCCTTTGAAGATCTAGCCAATGTATTGATACGTACATACAAATATAGAGAAATACCCGTTGTGCCCTTATTGCTCTTTCTTTCTTTTTGTTTCTCTGCAGACAATGTTCCATTCTCATGTTGGCGTTAACCAGACTTGGTAGTTCAAAACTGGCCCGGTCAACTTGCCATTGATAGTGGGCTTTGGACCTGTTTATATTACATTATGCCCGTCCAATTCAGGACTGTCCTCTATCCATATGTCTTGTTCTCACATAAAATCGTACGTCACGGGAGGCTTGGCTGTTCTTTGCAGAGAAGATACGAAGAAGAAGAAAAAAAAAAGGAGGTATCAGGTCATTCATAAACAACCACACGACATATTTAGATGATAGAATTTCGTAGCTAACTGGCCTGTACTAGTAGGACAAGATATCCCAGCTTTCAAGCATGTTAGTTGCCAGTACGTGTAAGAAAATCTATCACGGAATCGTTCGTGTGGGTGTCCAGGGACGAGACTCAAAAGTAATACAACTGCAGTCATTGTGACCCTACCAAGTCTACCCCAATGGTACGAGTTCATGATTTGCTTTCTCCCTGGAATCCTTTGTCGGAGCAGTTGAATCTAAGGCGTTGATACCACAACTAGTGAATGTTCCCACGTTGCTTCTGTCGTCTGAGTAGGCCAATACTATGGCCAACACACATCTAAATTATGCTGCGTATCGCATAAGAACAAAGCTCCGGCGACATATGAATACTGTCTAGGTTGTCAAGTCTTTAGAGGGTTAAGCAATCAACATCGTCACATATTAGGGTTAGCATACTGTCGATGTAAACCAGCAACATGAAAGAACACCACGTCCAACGTCTATAAGTTTAGCTTCAAGCATACCAAACTTCGGAGGTATAAAAGCACGGTCGAGAGCTATCCGCTGCGAAAATATCCCACAATAAGATAATGGCGGACTACTGAAAAGATTAAACCCTATCAAACGCCCGCGCATTATCTTCACATGCACACCTTCACATCACGGCCAAGGCCAAGGTCGGGCTAGTGATTAGATATGCAGCAATAGACGGGTTTATCGGCATCCGGACGTACCAGCAAGGACGGCGGAGTTTTCTACAGCAATTGCTACGAAGACCAACAGTGTGTATATCCGGCAGATGCTATAACACATGACAAGTATAGTGCAACCTTTGTCGGAACAGATTGGTCCCACTCAAGGTTAAACCCAGTGCCGCAATGGTTCGGCGGCTTTAGTTCTAGAATAGTATATAGCATATTCATTCATAGCTTGAGTCTAAAGCCAAGTTCTTCTGTTCTGCCGCCAATAGCGATGGGAGAGCATAGGCTTTTCAAGTCGGTATAGGGCTAGTGTCAAAGCTCTCCGTTGTTGTCACTGCTTCCAGCGCCAGCACCATAGCATAGATGGGGTGGTCTTCAGCAGCAAAGCCCTTCCAAGTCCACCTTGTTGTGCCTTGAGTGGCTTCTACAGCCAGTGCGATTTACTGCTGTAGTCGTTGTTGTTCCCTGAGAAATCTCCTCTGGGGATGCAGCGAATGGGGGCGCATGGAAAAAATAAAATAAATCATGAGCCAAGGTGTGTACATGCGGAACCTCCGCCTGTAGCTCGGGTTGCAGCCCACAGGAAGCTTCTCGGAGGGGAAAAAAAGGGACAAGTGAAGCCCAGCTCCTTGGTTAGGCCGGCCGAGTTTTGGACTAGACAGATGGCAGTGGGCAGCCTCTAGTGAAGGTTGGTCCAGTTTGGGCCGAGCAACGTAGCAGATGCTACAGAACCCTCGATCTGGCGGCCCTGGAAGCGCGATTTTTTGTTGCCGTGGCTCCCTGGATGTGCTCTGTGTACGCACATACATAGACGGGCATCGGTATACTGTGTGTGTGTGTTTCTCTGGCAGCAATCGGCGGTATGGCATCAGTGTCCTGTAGGCACTCAATGCCCCAGGGCTGGCCGGCAAGGCCCATCCACTTCGCTCTTGGGCTTCGGCAAGCGGCGTCGGGCAAACGAACAAGGAATATCCTGTTGACAGCCGTAGCATCGAGAGCCAGCACAGTCGCAAAATCGTCTGTGTCTGTACTATGTAGCCAAACTATAGCCAAGCTAGACAGTCAGCAAAAAGAAAGAACGAAAGATAGCGGGATTACCATGGCCCGGAAAGGAAGTGGAACATGCCACAGCTGGCTTTAATGCCGGTATTTATAGGTGGTTAGTGGTGAGCCAAGGTTCTAACATAGAGAACCGCAGAGAACCCAGCCCACCCTATGACGCAATTTGCAGATTTGGATGTCCTGTCATGTCTTTGTTTCTCGCGCGAGAATTCGCAAGCCCGTCCGGTTCTAGAAGCTAGTTAAGCTTAGCCAACCAGAATTTGTTACAACCTTTTCTAAGCCGTTCTTCGTCGGTTGTTCTGATGGATTTCTATTTTTGATGAGCCAGAAGTCTTTGGTCTCTTTGTTTTTTTTGGGCTTTTTTTTCCCTCGGCTTATATTCTGGCGAGATCCCGCAAGATCGTCAGACCCATCTTTGCTTTATATTTTTACCTGTTCTGTTCTCTGACTATCTGTCCTGCAACCCTTTGTTCTTTTCACTGTCCCTGCCTCCCTGTAGTCCTGCCATACTCTGTTGCTCTACATCTTCACTCTCGAGTTGCGATATTGCCTGCCTCGCTTGAATGTCGAGCCCGTGATAGACAGAGAAGAGTGATACGCTTGTCAACCTTTTGGGCCCTTTTGTTTCCTCAGCTATGTCCTATCCGTCCGAGGACCTAGCAACCAAATAACCCGTCACTCTATCAGCCGCCCACCGTTGCATGATAACACGACAGTCCTCCACGGTCTTCCAACTGCCCTTGTCTACACCTTTTCCAGCCTTTTGGAGATCGTCTTCTACATCCTCCGCGAAAATGCCTGCCGCTACATACCCTCTTTCCACACATCTGGAGATCCGGCCGCTGCCCAAGGAACTGCAGAAGCAGTCTCGCATCGGTGCCGAAGTCCACTTCCGGAAACCCTCGGCCGATGGAAGCCCGCAGTTCATCAACCCTGCCACGCTCGATGACTCCGACAAGAAGCTGCTACAGGACGCCCTATGGGAGCACTCTGTCCTAGTATTCAAGGACCAAAAGGGCCTCGAGCCCATGGTGTTGCCAGTGCTGGCCGGCGTGTGGGATGACAAGATCAAGAACACGCACTCGGCTGGCGAGAAGATGGTTACCGATGAGAAAAACATCCTGTCCAAGAACGGCGGTAACAGAATCGCCCGTGCGCCCATGGTCAGTGTCCTGGGAAGCGGTAAATTCGAAAACTACGAGGGCAACAAAGTGCTAAATCTTGTTCATGTCGTAAGTTTTCTCCCCTAACGCTGCAAAGTCTTACGATCTTTTTCTTAGTTCTGTAACTATAGGGTTAGCCAAAACCCTCACATTGTTCTAAATGCAGCTTGCCCAAAGAAGAAACCGGGTGATTTGACTAACACGACAGATCAAACCAATAGAACCAAAAAGACTTCCATGCCCAGCCTCTGACCATGGAGCAAATGGCTGATGGCCAGACACGCTTCTACCGCTGGCACATGGACATGCCGTTGCATAAGCGTCTTCCCGGCCGCGTTACCATGATCCATGGCCTACGTATCCCAGAGGGAGCCGAACAGCGCGTTGAATTCGAAAATGGCAAGGTTCTGCCTATGAAGCCTGGCTCTACTGCTTGTGAGTTCCCGCCAGATCTCTACTGAGTTTGAAATCCGTCTGGGTTCCGGCACATCGCCTAACACTATCATCAGTCATTTCCGGAAACGTTGGCTTCGAAAACCTGACCCGCGAAGAGCAGGAGTGGGCTCTGAAAACCAAGGTCAAGTATGCGCCGTTGGCCTACGAGTGGATTGGAAACTGCCGCGCCACCTCTGATGGCTTGACTATCCACAGTGACGGCCGGGAGAAGCGTCTCGAGGAGCTCTCGGAACACTCTCCAGAAGACGCTCAGGTGCACCCGATGGTGTGGAAGCACCCCTCCGACCCCGAGCGCAGACTACTGCAGATCGTCGGCTGCTGCGTGATGGAGCTGCACACAACAGACCCCGAGACCGGCGTCGTCACAAGCATCACGGATATCGCAGAGGTACGCAACAAGGTTCGCTCTCTCATGAGCAGGAGCGTACAGCCAGAGTACATTTATGCTCATGCTTGGACCGAGGGCGACTTGGTGGTCTTCCACAACAAGGGCGTGTGGCACTCTATCACGGGCAATCTGGATGAGAACAACAGGGACGAGGAGAGATTGCTTTGGCAATGCACCATGGAGAGCGCCGCGAGTCCTGAAGCTGCCGAGCCTTTTCCCTTGACCTAAGGGTTAGGGTATATGCAAAATGGGCATATTATTGGACAAGTGTAAATATGTGGTTTTTCTTTTTCTTGCTGTACACATCGTTTGGAGGGGTTCTTGTTTTCTGTTTTCTGTTTGCTGTCTTTGTCTCTTTTTCTTCTTTTCTTTTCATCTAGTATACCATGCCAATGGTGTTTGAGGCCATGTTCTCACCCTTGGGTTTGCATGTCGAGCTGTCTTTTATTGCATCTTATCTTTAAACAGAATATACCATGAGATGTTGCATTTTCTTAGTCTGAGCTTAATCTATAATCAAAAAGGTGCTTTTATAAGGCATTGCTGGCTACTTGCGATATTATATTAGGACTAATGTTTCGATATGTGGGCTGTTAGATTCTCGAAGCATCCATTGACCAATAAGTGAAGTTACGTAGCAATAACCAATGCGCCGGACAACATGCGGCAGATGTTCTTCATCAACACGCTCGATACACAATAGGTAGTCGTTTGTGAGTGCAACCAGTTCGTACGAGTCTCCCAGACTCGTCAAATCGTCTTCTGCGTCGGCCGAGTCCAGTGATATACGAGCAAAGCCGGATTCGTCTACGTTTGTGAACTCCATGGGCCCCAAAGCACTGGAACCGACATCTGATATCTTGCCTTGCTTTGGAAACACCGTGATCACAAGAGCATTAAAAAGAAGCGAGTTGGGGAACTGTCGGGCCTGTGCTTTGGCGTCTTTATTGATTTCGTCGCAGGGAAGCATTGCGCATGTTCCGTGCCATGACCGGAGTTGAGCCGGGTGGTCCGGATACTTGCCGAGTTTCTTGCCGGGCTGTCGTACGAATAGCTCGCGGAGGTGGACGTCTCCGTCGACTGGCGGCATATCTGGGTCGTTGAGAAAGAAAGGACCGGGCGTCCATGAACGATCAAGACGGACTTGGGCATGGGCATACGTGACCTGGCGAGAGGGGAACCGTGCCCAGCTCCAGGTAGGGATACGATCAAGTTCGATCAGCGGCTTTTTTTCTCTATACGATGCCCGGAAGAGCGATGGCGGTTCTTGATAGAGCCAGAAGAGAGCCTGGATCAGGTATCGTTCTGGGATGCCAAAGATGAAGGCGGTGTCCCAGCCTCGCCCGAGACGACTCGTGACGCCCAGAAATGCATGCAAGACATCGTCTGGCTGTGTGAGTTTGCGCGGCGAGTACTCCTGCACAAGAGCCTCATACTCGCCTAGATGGGGCTCCTTTTTGAAGAACGAGCAGGCCGGTGCGTGGTGGTAGTTCTTCTGGAATCCTAGTCGCCTAACTAGATCTCGCGAATCGCCTCCGCCGCCGGTGTCATTTGTGCTGAGAATACTGATATTGCTCGTGATACTGGAGATGCTACTGCTAGAACCCCTGGGGTCTTGGGTTTTGGAGGCGTCGAAGCAGGGCTGCTCGCCCTGACATTGAGTGTTGGCTAATACTTGCTGCATTCCCCAAGTGCGGTGTTCGCACGCCGTAGCCTGTGGACACTCAAAGAAAACTTCGTGATCTGTGATGTACAGTCGTCGCATGGAGAACAGCTTCTCCTGGAACGTCCAGCCTCGTTTATCCCACTGTGACATGGAGACAGACGCTTCGAGTGACGTGGCCTTGCGATCGTTTGTTCCGAATCCGCCTGCTCCGTTAGTATCACGGCCGTTGCCGTTGACAAAATCGCGGCCTGGAAGTGGATGACTCCGCTGACGATGGAGGCGGAAGCTGCTCGACCGAGGCTTATTTGGTGAATATCCAGGGATACCTGTGGCGTCTCGATCGTCCAAGGCAAGAATCAAAGTCAACTTGGCGTTTTCAAATATCACATCCATGGCCTTGATCTGAGCACCCTTCTTGGTGGGATCGTCCTGGATGATACAGAGTCGGTCTATCCATAGATATTCCTGGCCGAGATCTCGACAGAGGGAGATGGCATCCTTGAGCAATAGTGGTAGTGAGATCCTGGATAGGCTGCCTGGCTGGGAGAGTTGGTCGACGTTATTGCGCGTCAGCATCGTCAGCTCGGACGAAGCAGGTGACGATGGTTGTGAGCTCGCCCACATGTAACTCAAGGCAACGTATTTGCCGGCAAAGAAGCTAGAGCATTCACGGATACACTGTGACTTGATGTCGATCAAGCGGAAATGGCGCGGTAGTTGGGCTAAGGAGGTTAGGGTTAGTCTTGTGAGTTGGGTTACTCGGAGTATTCTGTATGTGTACCTTGAGCCAGTTGACACCGCTTATGTTGGCTCGCGCACACATCAAGCCATTTTCGCAATAGCGACACGTTGAAAAGCTCTTCTGACCAGGGCCTCAGGTCTAGGAAGACAGGCGGGTCTGTGTTGGAGCTTTCAGTCTGATAGCAGAACCTGACAAAGTCGTTCATGTTGCTGTACCGGCTGATATACACCATTTTCCAAGACGAGACTACGTTACGGTTTACGGCCAACGGAGCCGTCTCACGGCACGTTCTGCCCGGTGAATGCAGGAAGATGTTGGCATTATGGGTAGCGCTGAATTCTTCGTCCACATGGGGTATGATGGCGTCTAGTAATAGACTACAGCCTATACAGCCATTGTCACGACGCTTTTCGATGTCTCGTACGCGGATCTTGGTCTTCTTTTGTAGCTCTTCACACACCCAACGCCGACACATATGGCATAGAATAGCGGAAGACTGCATTTATTTTTAGTCCTGCTATGATATAGTGGGTGGTCAGTGCGTAACTCTGTTTGGGCGTTCGTGATATTGGGATTATAGAAGAGAACTAGACTATGGAGAGTCTGGGTGTTGAGCTATAGAGACATTAAATGTAACTATAGGATGAAAATTAGGGTTTGGAATTTCACAATGCGAAATCAGGAAAGCATGGCATTGTGGGGAAGAATGTTTGGGAGAAAATTGTAGAACACGGTGAAGAATCGACAAGGGGAACTAGCCATTGATTGGGACTGTATATGCAAGATGCCCCACTGTACATAGTTTGGGAGGATGGATGGTTACGCTAAAGTACAACCATGGTTGTAGTTGTACATACATATCTGTACAGGCTACGTTATGCATGTCAGATGACGACATACATCGACACGGAGGAACAATCCAATTCCGACATTAGGCCATCCATGGTTTATGGCTATAGCTGGTCATAGTACCAAGTTATTGTATATACATACATACATACGCATCATATGTAGCTGCATACAGATATATAACTTCACGCTTCATATTCACATGCTGGAATGGAGATATACATGACTTTGGTAATCAATAGAGTCGTAGCATCATTAGAGTAATATATAGCAAGAAAAGAACAGAAGAAAGAGGAAAGAAATCATGGCTCTTGCTCTGTGATGTTATGTAGTCGGGGCTGCAACTGTGCCAGATTTGATTTGCCCTGTTCATCCGTATATGCTTGTAGACAGAAGCGCCTCATCAACCTTCGTGGTGCTCGTCGACCGGTGAAAAGCTCAAACTGTGCGAAGCCCTGCTCGGGCAAGAGATCGAGACCGTCCATGGCTACCCAGCCTTTATGTTCGAGTGCCCGCGCCTGGTTGAGAACCGGCGTGTTGAGTGTCTTATATCCAAGATCGACCATGACGCCGCCAGTCGGACTCTCTAGCCACGAACTCGGAGCGCGGAAATCGGGGGCCGGGACATCTCCTATGCTGTGGATGGGGATACATACGACGATCATAGTTGGTCGGCGAAAGCCAGTTGGCCATGGGTCGGAAAGGTTCTTGATCACATGGAACCGGGTCTGTATCTCTGGTCCATCTGCGTCAGCGCTTGAACTGGCAGCTGTAGAAGCTGAGCTCAGAAGGGGCAGATCGCGGCGTTGAAGCAGCTGTGTGAAGTGAGCGGCCAGCTTGAGTGCATTGTCATATGTACGGTTATAGATAACGACATTGTTGACACCGAGCTGAAGCATCGCATAAACAGCAGCACGAGCCATGCCGCCAGCGCCAACAACGAGACCGCAGCTTGTTGGCCGTACGGCATTTGCAGGCGACAGGCCTCGGCGTAGACAGGCGCGGATGCCAACCCAGTCGGTATTATCGCCGTATAAGGCCCGGACTGGGCCAGCTCGGTTTCTGCAGTTGAATAGTGTCTCGTCTTCAGGGATTGAACCGTCGGGATTCAGCCGACGAACAGGTATCAGGGTATTAACAGCACCAATCGCACGGGCATGCTTGCTTAAGGAATGCGTCAAGGCGATTATTTCGACCTTGAATGGAAGCCCGACAGAAGCTCCGGCAAAATACGGATCATCGATGAGTTCTTTGAGGCCACGCAGGTTCTGCGTAGACTGGGGGCGATAGTGGTGTGGGATGCCGAGAGCCACTAGTGCGCTGTTGTGAATAGCAGGCGATAGAGAGTAGTCGACATTTGCGCCAAATACGTAGAGCTTCATGGGATCGAACAGGAACGAAGCATAGAGCGCCTGAGTGGCTTGCTGAGCAGTGATGCGCGGACTTGGGGGATGTGGTGTATCCGGGAAAAAGCCTCCAGTTGGCTCTGTCCCAACACTGGTCAGGACGTGGTTCATGACAGCCGAATGGCGGCCTCGGTTCCCAGAGTTGAAGGCAATCAGCGGAACCTTGGGTTCCGAGTCGAGAGCGTCGATCTTTGACTTGAGCTGGTTGATATCGAAGTTGTCCTTGATAGTGGCCACAGGCTTGATGAAACGCACAAGATCACAGCCTTGTAGCCGGGCCCGATGGTAATGGGACATCCACATGGGATCAAGCCAAGTCGTTGCCTGCGATGGCGGAGCTGAAGGCGGGCAAGCGAAATGGCCGATCAGTTTCGAGTTTTGGCGTAGCTTGGTGATGTGGTCGATCTCGTAGGCAGACAGACGGAGGTCGATAGTGATGTATTCACAAGCAAGTCTGAGGCCATGCATCAGATACTCAAGATACAGTGCATGGAAGGCGACTGTATCACCGGCATTAGTCGGGGTAGGCAGTAGGACATGGTAGATGATAGGAATGACCGTGTCTCGGCGGATAGTACCAAGAACTTTGGTGATGCGTGCAGCTCGCTCAGAATCTAGGACAGCACCGACAGGCGGCAATCGTGACCGCGAGCCACCATATAGAACATCGATGTCGTCGATAACGATCTCGATAGCATCAGCGCCCGTTTCCAGCTCTTCAATGTCGATGGTTTGGTCGTTGCGCAAGAGCGTAGATAAGCGAACACAAGTAGCATATGTGAAGCGTCGGTCTTCTGTGGGGATGGAAGCAAGTGGAAAGGCTGATTCGATGAAAGGAATCGAGCCATTGGGCATGACTAGCGATAGGAACTTGAGGAAATGACGCTCTGCACGCTTCAAAGCTAGATACGGCGCAGGACGACGCTCGCCAACTGAGCCGTCGACATCGTGAAGCTGGGCCAGGCTCTGCGACGCAACATCTCGTATTCGCTCAGAGATATTGAAGAACTCCAGATTACTGCAGGCGCGGAAGATGGCTGTACTAGCACTCACGATGCTCTGGGTCTTAGCAGGCGTCTCGATCTTGAGGTGCTCCTGGATAGCGCGCGGATCCCGCAGAATCTGGATGACGGGATTTGTCCAGGCAAAGTCCCTGAGAAGCCCAAGAACGGCACGGTCAACCCACGAGCACACGATGATGCAGCGTTGCGAGTTCTCGCGCAGGACATCTCGCAGGATAGCAGCCTGTACCCGATGGCACTCGGCAGTACCGTGGGCGGCCTTATAGGCAGCGCTGGAGAGACGCAAGGCCTGGAAGAAGGTCTTCTCACAGTCGATGACCCGGCGCTTCATGGCAGTAGAGGCGATGATGGCCAGCGTTGACTTGCCAGCTCCACGAACGCCGACAAGCACAATAGACGCACTGGCAGCAAAAGCTGGCTCCCGTCTGTCGGCACCGGAGGCACGTTGCGGAGCGGGAAACGAGAGCGGGATCACGCCTCCGGTTCCGTTACTGCTGTTGGCAGCACCGGCGCTGGAGCTATTGGGCGCCGGGGTAGGGTCACGGGACTGACTGTACAGCCCATTGGGGGTAGACGGGCCGCTGATGCGGGAGGGTTGGTGCTGGGATATCAACGAGGGCGGCTGAGAAGCGCCTGGAAGAGAGTGCGTATATGCTCTAGAGCTTTCGGCAGCGGCGTGCTGGCGCGCAAAAACAGAGCCAGAAAAGGCATCGCCGGCGGCCTCTAGACGGGCAGTCTTGTAGCGGCTGTTCTCGTGGCCAGCAACGCGGCCATTGGTATCTGACAAGGCCGGCAAATCGTCACGGCCATCGAAGTCCGTGGTGGTGTGTGGGCGCTTTACGCCGGCCGAGGCCATCGTCATTGCACAGATACTGCTAGCGGCCGACGCGATAGGGCACGCAGGAAAAGAAGATAGGTGGCGGCGTGCTCGGGAGGGACGCAAGGAGCCATGGAGCAAGGACAAGGCAGGCCGGATGAAGAAGCAGAAGCAGCTGCAAAGAACTCGGAGAACAAGCACAGCTGCAGACAGTTGGAGTCGTGCGTGGGCAATGATGTGGTGGTACGCCAGTTGCTCTGCTGCAGAACGAACGGCCTGTGGACAACGGTCAAATCAGATATTAGGATATTAGGATATTAGGATGTTGGTAAGCATGACTTGGTAACCAGAAAGACAACGACTATGCGATGGCTATGTTCGAGCATAATGAATCCGGGTGGAAGGGCGAGAATACAGCAATATGGGCTATCAGAAGACCACAAGACGGCCTAGGTCGCCTTCCCTTCCTTTTGCTTTCGGTAGTTTGGCTTGACGGATACAGCATCGGGAAGCGACAACAGCCGTGAGTTTTTCTTTTCTTTATCAATGGCCGTGGCCCAGGGTCCTGTGAGTGCTTTACAGGCGCTTGGTAGCCTAAAAGGCCCTGATGTAGCAGCACTAGCCAAACATGCAAAATAGCTTACTAACGAACCCTGGTCGGCGGCTCGATATGGAAATCGTGAAAAATATTCACGCGGTCACCGGGTCAGCATTCTTCCGTCGTTTAAACGGGTGATAGGGCAGTACTTGCGTTTTTGGTGCAAAGGCCGCACAAACCCTAAGTATCTTGCTATCAGCCCTGCCAAATCTGGCTAGGCCAACATCGATGCAGCTCCAACATCACATCACGAGCCGCTGACCGAAGATTTGACATGCCGAACCACTGATTCAGCGCTGGCTGATCGGAACATGACTGTGTTGGATTTTGTTTCTTGTTAGTCTGATAATCAGCAAGACACTAGGCTATAGCGCCTGTATTGTTTGGCGCTACCCCGGATTCTGCTCTGCTTTGCTTTGTTTGGGGACGCTCGAGGAGTCTAGTAGATCGGCTTTCGATTTCTAGTTTTCGGATGTTTTGTTTATGCCACATCGCCTGGTCTTGTGAATTCGCCGTGAAAACCCCCATTCAATCGTCTTCTCTCGATACAGCACCAAGCGCGGAACTGCCCCGACATCTCATCCTGCCTTTCTACCTAGTCTCCTATTCCCCACGGAGTTTCTCGGCTCTCTAGCCGCAGCGGGCCTTGACTTTCCGGACAGACAAGTTGTTGCTGTTATACCAGGAATCCTGCTTTCAACTGTCTACTCGCTTGACAGCGTAGCAATACACCCACAATACGACTGGCTGCTTTCACTTATCCGCCTACTTACTCCTACTGCTGGTACTGCTCGCACATCACGCTACACCGAGGAGCCGCTTATTTGCTTTGGACTCAGTTATTCACTCACTCATCTACTCACTCTCTTTCTCACTTACATCTGATGCTTGCTTCTCTAACTGCTTACCCTACTAGAGCTGCATATTCTTCGAAGCCATAGACCACGGCAATGCACCTGTATTTCTAATAACCCCCTTCTCGTTCGTTCGCATCTCTCATCACACCGTCTGGGACCGGGAGACACTGCTCTTCAGGGCACTCCAGAACAGCCCCAGGCACTCTTCCACCTTTATTTCCTCCCCCTGCCCTTTCACCATCGTTTGCTTCACATTGCTCTGGCCTGCCATGAGAATGGCCCCCAAGCGTAAAACACAGGACACAGCAGATGGTCTAGCTGCTTCCGAGTCGACCCCCGGTGCTACGACGGCTCAGTCATCATCCGCGCCGTCAGCAGCGCCCGTGAAACGCCAACGCGTTTCTAGAGCCTGTGACCAATGCCGAAGGTAAGCCAGGCTGTCGCTCTTTCTCTGTCATCATGGCTGTCATGCTAATCGTCTCGGATAGTGCCCGAGAAAAATGTGACGGTGTCCAACCGAAATGCTTCTCTTGCTTGTTCCTCAACCGCCAATGTACCTATAACGTCGCGCCAAAAAAGCGCGGAGTCCAGACCGGCCTCATCCGGACCCTGGAATCGGCCCTGGTCTGGGTGTTCGACCGCTTCCCGGGATCAGAAATGGCCCTCAACGAACTACTCTCGCAAGAAGTCGGCTGTCAGACATTGATGGCTCAAGGCCGCGAATATGAAGCCGGTAACAAGCTTCACCGCCGTTGGCGAAAGTCACGGACACATCGAGAGATAGACCGTATGCTGTCCGGCAAAGAAGTATTTGCCCCGGTTCCCGAAGACGACGAGTCCGAGTCCGGGCAGGACGCCATCGCAACGTCACGTAGCAAGAACTTCACGCCAGCCGTAGCCGGGAACACCGCCGGAACCGACCAATCGAAATCATACAATGCCAACCCGGCAGCGGAGTCACAGCAGTCAGCAGCGTCACAACGACAAACATACTACTTGCCTCCAGATACGGCTAGGCTGCTTGACATCTTCTTTGCGTACACCCATTGCTGGCTTCCTATAGTCGACCGTACACGCATTACTGCAATTGCCACGGCATTCACTGGAAAACAGACAGACGTCTGCGACGTAGAAGTCTGGTCAGCTCTTGCCATTGCGGCCTTCCAGGACCCGTCAAGTCAAGGATCAAAGAAAGCTGGCGAAATATATGCAACGGCTCGAAGTCTCCTCCCACCGCTCGGCGAGCTGAACTTGGATGCTGACGACCAGGATGTGCCTAGCAGCCCTGGTTCTGATACCGATGACGAAGAAAAGGCACTGCGGCTTGCCAACTCCTGTCTTCTTTTGTCACTCGTTAGCTTTGGCCGTGACAAGGCCGCTACTGCCTCAATTCTTGTTGGTATGGCGGTACGTATAGTGCTTTCCTTGCACAGCGTAGACAAGCCTTACTCAAGGCCAACACTGTCTTCCGGTAGCATCTTGCGCAAAGCCAAAACAACAATGTCTTGCTTCATTCTGGATACTCTAGTATCCTTGCGGCTTGGCCAGCCAACACATATGATGTCGGAAACATTGGAGAATATGTATCCATTGCCTGAAGATGGCCCTGAAGAATGGGATGCCTGGCGGCCACTTGCTGGTTTCTCATCTTCACCAGAATCAGCCGTTGACGAAGACGAACTACTATCCATTCAATCGCTCAGTTCATTCAACCAATTATGCCGCTTCTTCCAAATACTGAGTCGGACGCAATCTCAGCCACGCTCACTCAATCTGGCATCTCCAGTATATCAGTCACAAGCCGTCGGTCTTGTCACCGCGCTTGA
Organism: Davidsoniella eucalypti; assembly: GCA_004009845.1. Classification (NCBI taxonomy): domain Eukaryota; kingdom Fungi; phylum Ascomycota; class Sordariomycetes; order Microascales; family Ceratocystidaceae; genus Davidsoniella; species Davidsoniella eucalypti. The sequence goes on along the minus strand of RMBW01000007.1, from coordinate 339,278 downwards.
TTCTAGATTCTCCTTCTGCAACTCAATCTTAGGGTCATCCATCCCCTTTTTACCTACCGCCCTTTTACTTCAGGTGTCCTTTCTAGGAATAACGTTAGCTCTAATGCCTGAGTCGCGCCTTTCGTTACTTTGGACCCTTATGGAGGCTGTAGAGAACGCCTGGCAGCGACTCGGTTCTGGAAGCGCTCCAATCCTGATATCTTACATGAGCATGGCCGGTCGGCGTGCCTCTGGCCTCACAAACGAAGACAAGGAGCATTGGGACGCACTGCTAGCAAAACTCAAGAAGCCCTGGCAATCATATCCAGACACTAAAAGCCCCGGCGGTAGTACAACGACGGAGTCCTCAGCCTCCCGGGCTTCTCGCGAAAGCATAAACCCCGATACTACACTTAGACAGAACCAGATTCTCCAGCAACAACAACAACAACACCAACAACACCAACAACAACACCAGCAACTTCAACAACATCAGAACCTTACTGACCTGTACAACATCCACCCGTCCTCTGTGCCTTCTTTTATCCCCACTCACGGCTGTCACCGCTCCTCACTTGGCAGCGCTACACGAGGCCGTACCTCTTCGTTTACGCCTAGTACAGTTTCAACGGCGACAACAACGACAACATCATTACAACAAAGTATCGCAGGGTTTTCTAATACTGTATCAGCCGTTGGCCAGGTACCTCAGTATCTGAGCATATTCCCAAACAATAATGACAACAATGACCAGCCCTCTGCAGATGCCGTTATTGACCATGATGCAATCTTGGATGAGCTAGCATCCATTGACTGTACGGACGGCATCGATTCTGACGCCCAGTTCATGGCAAATTTGGGATTTGCTCCAGGCTCCAACTTCACTGATATGCGAGGAGAGTTTGGGTCTTTGTAGGCAGAAACACATAAACACGTCTATAACGTATAATGTATAAGTACACATATCAGCGTCAAATATATTCTAGGTATAAATATAAAGCTAAAAGAAAAAAGGAAAGGGGCGGCAAAAAAAATGAAATGCCCGAAACAGGCAATTCTGTTGTATCATAATGTCATATCGTATATACATCGTGCCCTAACCCTAAAGACCGGGGCGAGTGTAATCCAAAACCGAAACACGCTTCCATACTTCGCGAACAACTCGTTCCTGACCTTGACGGCCGGATTCAGTCTCTGATGGACCAGCTGGTCGGATAGCAAGATATAGTCGACTTCCAAGCTTCGTCTCAGTGATTTCAGTGGTGTCTATCTCATTTTCTGGTGGAGGGTTAGCGGTAGTGATGAGACCACCAGCTTCTTGAAGAATGGCCCAGCCAGCAGCAACATCCCTAGATTGAGATAAAATGTTAGCGGTCTGCTATGTAGCATATACAATCTATAGGAGAAGAACATTGAAACTTACCATTCCCAGCAACCACCTTCCCACCAGATATCGAATGCGCCCATAGCTGTATATGCCATATCAAGCGCCGCGGAGCCCAGACTACGGACGCCGTGAACCATGCCCCCCTTACCACCGGCGCTATCAAGCTCGGCTGCCATGTTGACGAAGCTGTTGACCTTCTTGAGCAGGTTGCCTTCCGGACCACGGTTTCTGTCCTTGCCCCATTCGCACGCAAACACGCAGCCTTTAGGGGCCTTTTCGGGCATGGGCATAGGAGCGGGACTACGGATCAACGGTAGCTGTTGGGTCTCGTTGAGCCAGGAACCGTGGCCGGCGCACGAAGAGAAAAGCTGGTTCATCATCGGCGCGTTGATGACGCCGATCACGGGCTTTCCGTGGATGGCGAAGCCGATGGACACGCAGAACATGGGAAATGCGTGCGTGAAGTTGACGGTGCCGTCAATGGGATCAATAATCCAGGTCGGCTCATCGTCGATGAGATAGTCACGTGAAGCACCGGCGGAATAAGATTCCTCGCCGAAAAATCTGTAGTTTAATGTTAGCAAGGTCCGGGTTTTGTCTGTTGTGATATCGGATTTGTACTATATCATGGCGAAAGACTTACTTGTGATTCGGATATTTGGCAATGATGGCCTGGCGAATAAACTCTTCCATTTCGTTGTCAGACTTGGTGACAATGTCTACGGAGTTTTCTTTTTCCTTGATTTCCTGGCCGGGCTTCTTTCCGCCGCCGGTAAATCGCGCGGTTGCGCAGGCCATTAACTTTGCACCGGCATCTTTACCCAGTTGCACAGCAAACTGGTAAATCTCGAAGAGCTCCTCGTCCGAGATGGTAAATGAAGAAATCATAGCGGGCATTGTGAAGAAAAGTTGAAGAAAAAGGCGGGAAAAAAAATAAGAAGACAAAAGATATAGTATAGAACAAAAGATTGACTTCGCGTGCAAAACCAAAAAAAAAAAAAAAAAAGCCGACAGAATGAGGCTGTCGTTAGTGACCTTGGAGGATGATGTGCAAAAGGGCAATTTGTTGATGATAAGCGGCACTCCAGAGCGCGGCTGATTGAGTAAGTGATATATATTAAAGGTGAAGAGTATAAAGTAGATAACAATGAGAAGTGAAAAAACGAAGTGATGAGTGTGAAGAAAAGCAAGATATTCTCGAGATCTAAAGATGACGATTGCGGCTTGATATGTACGTTCAAAAAAAAAAGCAGTCAAGATAATAAGAGACAATATAATTTGCGACAAAAAAACCAACGCGCAAGGTTAGTTTTCACATTTTTAGCAATTACCAAGTATATTCATACTTCGATACTCGATAAACCCCATACTCGTAGCGTTCCTGCCTAGATGAGTGAATCCTTCCGTAGGAAACCGAGCTGCGGCAAGTGCAACATTTCCGCGATAAAGCAGTTTCCAGTTTCCGTTGTTAAGTAGGGCGCCCCTCGTAATTCTTTCGACATTTGCTCCGCAATAAGGCCAAGTGAGTGAGTTATCTCAATTTAGAGCAACTAGCATATCTGTTTTGAGTTCTTTCTTTTTTTGTTCTTATCTGGCTCGAGTCAACTCAAACCTAGTCCGCCCTAGTAATTGCCTCATAACACATCCTTTAACTGCATGTACATAAGTAGCTACATGATATCTATTATGCACTAGACACCATGTATGATTATCTCGCGTATCATATCCTCTTTTTTTTATGGCTCCTAATCCTCATCGCACATGCTTCGCATCGAGAAAGCAAAGCAAACCTAAATGTAGGGAAAGAAAACGTGGTCACTGGGAGATCAAAACTCGGCCATTTGACGCTTAATGTAGTAACAGGGACAGGAACATCAAACCTCCCTATTTTTTCTTTCATTCTAAATTTTGAGGCAATCGTATACACGCAGTTCGCCGTTCCTCGGCGCTGGGATCATTCGTTCGGAGACGGTGTGATCGTTTAAGGTAGCCTTGCTTGCTTCATGAGAAGTTGCAATGCTCGGATGGACTCTTGATGAAGCGTATGAGAAGCTTTATAAGCTATGCAAAGCTAGCACAAGCCATGCAAAAGCTACTACAAGCTATGCTATGAGCCTTTCGACAACGCGCGCGGATATGGTAGGAAGAAACCCAAGACACGAATAGCAATAGTTGGTCTTGCTGTGCGATGTCAAGGCTACCATAACTGACAACGCTATATTACTATACTGAAAATAACAAACATAATGTGATTTTTATCTTGTTATTTAGAATTGGAAACGTCCATCAAATCATTGTTTAGTCCCAAGAAAGCTCAATGTCGCCATTTTTGTTCTTCGTCTCAGCGTACACCGCGCTTGTTTCTAGCTGCAATTTGCTCTGGTTGTGATTGTATTAGCCCATAACGCCCGAGTTAATGGATCCGGGGAAGAGGACTTATCCTTGTAAATAATTTCACTTCCTGGATGCTGCTTTTTCCCGTTGTTACAACAAGACCCAAGCTTTGGCTGTTACATTTACCGTAGCATAATTTGATTCTTCCATTTCTCTCTATGTTGCTCTACTTTCTGCTGTGACTGTAGCATTGGGGGGGGAAAACAAGTAGAACGAACGCACCGCATTGTTTGAGAAAATGGGTTTGCCTGATCTTCTGATCGTCAGCTCTTTCATGGTAGAACCTATCCTAAGCATGTATTAAGTTCAGTTGTGTATCACAGACATGATATTTTCGGAAAAATGTGAAGCAGACGACGCACGAGATTTGCGCAGGCGGCTAATATCAGATTATGAGCTACATGTTATAGGGCTAATAAAGAGAAATTAATCTACATACGTACTTGGTTGAGGAGATATAAGATCATTATAAGTCTCGCTTCTTGGATGATCTTTTATGATATTCTACAGCTCCAACCATTCTTTTATGATTTACACCTGAAAAACATCTACGTCCGACAAGCACCCTTATTTTTATCTCAAAGAAACATTATTTTTTTACTTTAAGAACAACCACAGCATCACTATGCCTGCCTCCAACGTTCTCATTATCAACGGACCCAACCTAAACCTTCTTGGCACTCGTGAGCCACACATATACGGATCCGAGACTCTCGCAGATGTTGAGGCCTCTGCAAAGACCTACGGAAAGGGTCTCGGTGTAGAGGTCGAAGCCTTTCAATCCAACCATGAAGGTGCCATCGTCGACCGTATCCATGCTGCCCGTGGCACCGCCGATGCCGTGATCATCAACGCCGGCGCTTATACGCACACAAGCGTGGCCATCCGTGATGCACTTTTGGGCATCGGCATCCCGTTTATTGAGGTCCATATCTCCAATGTGCATGCGCGTGAAGAGTTCCGCCACAGAAGTTATCTTAGTGATAAGGCGGTAGCTGTTATTTGCGGCTTGGGGACTTTCGGATACACGGCAGCTTTAGAGTTTGCAGCAAAACACATGAAAACTGTAGGCAAATAGAAGTTATTAAAGACGGGAAATTTGAGATAGCCAGTAAAATAATATTACTTATACAAAATAAGTTCAAATGAAAGAACAGCCATGTTTGGTGAATTCTGAAACAGAACACCAGGAAAAAAGCCTCCGAACCACCCACAAATAGGCAACCGTGATAAAGATAGAGCAACCAACCTCCGAGCCAGGTTTCAATAGTTGGGTGTGTTTCCGCCGAATGCTGCTATCGAGCTTAATGGCGCGTTAGAAGGAGTAAAGAACTTCTTCGAGATCGAAAGGCTTTTAAAAGGTCTAGAGTCAATAACAAGTACCATCAAATTTGAGAACCAAAAAGAAAAACGACTAAAAAGCAAAGACATAACCCTAAGCTAGTACTGGCACTGCCTACTAACACAAGAAATCATAAAACATGCGTAAAAAATGACTGACATAAGAAAGAGATGAAATTCCACGAAACAAACCCCCCTCCAAGACCAGGCCAATGATAGTCGAAGTATGTACATTTATAATAAGAAAAGTAAAAAGACAGGAAAGAAGACAAAACTCTGATACAGTAAAGAATAAAAAGCTGGACGCTTACACGATCATGAACCCTAGAAATAGGCAAACAGATGATGCCACCACGTACACGCTTGTTGGCAGAGTCTTGTGTAGAATACTGCCGTCGAGAATCGAAACCATAGGCTTCTTGGCGTAAGGCTGGCTGGCATAGATAGAAGAAACGCCGGACTTCTTGGTAGCAACGGTAGTGCTGCTGATGGGGGTGGTGCTGTTCTCGGCCACCTCTAGTCCCATATCCTCAACCAGCTTCTCCCATGAACGGTAGCCACGGCGCGCCAGCTCCTCCGGCACGCCACTATCAGTCTCACTCATACGCTTGTTAAACAACTCTAGGCTGACCCAGCCCTCGAAGCCCAGGCCCTGGAAGATGGCCTCTGAAATCTGCTTGACGGGAAGATAGGCGCCGTGCTCGTGCTCGCCGTAGAACAAGCGGCAGTTGCGCGACCAGCTCATGCGGCACGGCTGGGACTCATCATAGTATTCATGGCCCGGCAGTAGCGGGGCATCCAGACGGCCAGCATCGACAACTTGAACGAAGAAAACACGGTTGACGTCAACGGTCTGTACAAGACGCATCATGCTCTCGTCGACGGCTTGCTGGGCGTCTTTAGTGCAGCCGGTCTTGCTGGCAGGGTCGGCAAAGATGCGGCCGGCAATGTTGAAGGTATCTAGGCATAAGCCGAAGTTGGTCATGTCGACAGCTTGGACAATGTCCCAGCTCTGCTCCCAGCGGTCGACCCGGCTGCCCCAAGCCAGACTCTCGTAGGTGAGACGAACAGGCGGGTTCTGGCAGGCAGCCAGCATAGAGGCATCTTTGAGGTCGGCAATAGCCAGGTCCAGGTCCTCAGATAGCTGTTCAGCGGGAGCCATGCTGCTGGCAATGTGGATGAGATCAGTGCCTAGAGCACAGGCAAGCTTGCACCAGTGGGCTAGTTCAACTAGCTTATCTTGGTGGACACGGCGGTCAACAGCACCCTCGAGAAGAGCAAATGGCTGCAGGCAGATGATGGTAAGGCGACGAGCGGCGCACAGCGCACGCACATAGCGAGCAGCAGCAATCTGGTTGGAAGCAGACTTGGCGCCGCCGTTGGGATAGCGGTCAGCAATGTCCATGAGATCTTCGTGCCATAGCTCGATGCCACTATAGTTATACTTGGCGGCCATGTCCATCTTGTGTTCGAAAGAGTGGCCAGCCCAGCAGCGGCCGAGCGACATGGTAGAGATTCCAAGCTGAGAAGGCATTTTGAATATGTGAGAAGGAAGGTTGAAAAGGGAAAAGGAGATAGCGAGATAGAATGAATGCGAAAATGAGAGAAGAGAGCAAAAAGATTGTATCAAACAATGAGCAGCTATCCAGTAGCTGACTAAAATGAGAATAGAAATGAAAATGAAAGATGTGAAGACGATGTGTGACTTGGTGAGAGTGAAGAGAAAAGCTCCAAGGTAAGTGTGTATCTTAGACGAGGTGAGGTCGAGATATATAGTCGATTCTACCTATGTTAGTAGCACTAGTAAGTTTTCGAACCTGGTAGATAGTCAAGTAGAGCCTCACTTAGAGCGATATTCGCGGTATCACTATCATTAACTATCATTCACTATCAGTTGTCGTTGAGTTTCAGGATATAAAGGTGGTTATAGTAGCAGATGTATGGCCTTGGCGACACACCAGAAACACGGAGGGAATCCTAGTCAGAAGGGAGATCCAAGGACGGATTAAGATGTTATCAGGTCTGATATTGAGCAGAATTATCGGAAAATGCGTGAAAATAGAACAGGCAAGTGTTTAAGGAACAGGTCAGAGATATCAATCCATTATTCATGGATACTGTGTATCTTTATAAAGCAGCCTATTCTATACGATGTTCTGCGGTTTGTATAATAACAACACAGCCATGCCTATCTAGCCCCGTTGATCCGGCCTTTGTCGGCTATAGACGGAAGAACTGATAGAAGCAGTAAGACAGCGTGAGAAATGCGATTGATCCAAAATTTGCTCTACAGCGCATTCTTTGTACATATCCTGGATATCGCCTACGCTGTGCACCATGACGTGAAGTGACAACTTGACAAAATTATTACGCTTACACCCCGCGGAGCATATCCGCTACGCCAAGGGCTGGCGATTCTTTATCCGGCCCTGCAGGGTTCTCTGCTGAGTTCAGAGTAGTGATAATGGAAGAAGGAAAAACAAATAAAAATAACAATAGTGCAGTGTAAGTGGGGGGGAAGGGATAGTGATTAGCCTGGACGTTTTGGTCCCTATAATAGTTCGTGTCTCTGTAAGGCTAACTTCTGCTATAATCCAGGAAGACAAGGAGAAGGGATTAGGAGTTTGTTTGTGATTGTGATACTACTGGCTCTAGGTCGTGGCATCGTAGTACCAGCCGTCATAACACGCGCGTGCAACCGAATCGAGTAGTAGTAAGGAGGTACAATGATAATACAAGAAGCTAGAAAGCAATGAGATCTCAGTAGGGGAGGGGGGGTGACTACGGGTAAGAATGCTCATCCTATGTCACGCCCCCGTTCTATTATTTCTTCCTTTTGCGATCTTAGACTAGCTTAAGAATTGTCCGATGCTAGGAAGATCTAGCAACACGAGGCTATACATGTACTGTGTTATGCTATGCCATGCATTCCGGATGAAATTGGGGGAAACGGGAGATCATTCTATCTATGGTTCAGGTTGGAGTTCTTGTCCTATTGAGGCGATGATTTTGCGCGCGGCTCTTCTTTTACGCGTTGATGCAGAAATCATGTTCAGAATAAGTCTCCAGACAAAAATAAAACACAGAACCAGAAACTATTTCCGAGCGAGTGAATGCATAAGCAATGTCGTCTCACATCTGTCTTCGTACATACAAAACAACGGTGTAATGCCATTGGCCTAACAGCCAACAAGACCCACTTTATAGTAAACCCCAACCCTTATACGGCGGAAGAGTCTTTTTCCAGGGGATTTTCAACCCCCTTACGAAGAGAGGAATACTCTGCCAATTCGTTCTTCCACATGAGTCTCGTTGTTCGAGGCCAAGTTCGCCGATATTCCATGTTATGCCTTTTCATTTATTCCCCTATTGTATACCACAACGATATCGTTAATGGAAGAGCAATCATCCTGATAGGTACACGTAAACAGGCATCATATTTTGTCACAGGCACAACAAACAAACCTCTGACGCGGCGAACAACAAGAGTAGGTCCAAGTTCTTCTCCCTCCACCACTCTTAAGATCGTCGCTCGGGCCTGAAGATCTCTAAGAACCATTGTGAATATTCCCTAAATGGCCTCGAGCTATCTTACTTCTTCTTAGCGCCTCAAAAGGTTTAATCATTTTTTACTTGAACTCTAGTTTCAGTGACAACTGACTCTTTTCCTAAATAGTACTCTTTCATTCTCTTTAAATTGCTGTATTTTTATGCTATAATTATACTTTCCTCACATGAACGGACGCCAAGTAACAAGAGACGAAACTCTTACATGAAGCAAAACTCAAACGCCTAGCCCGCTATCCAGATAATACCAAATTATTATACGTTCACTGCCTCCTGGTTTGTGGCTATTTTGGTGCTCGTCAATCGACAATCACTAGAATTAGACTCATTTCTAAACGAGCCTCAGTTCTACAAACAACGACAAGTCCTCAACTTGTAAGTACAAAAGATCGACTAATGTGCCATCGAGAGAAGAAAGTCATTTTCCTTCTTCTTGTCTTGGTATCACAACATTAGATCCTCAACTTCTGCCTTTGCTTCTTCCACTAGTCACTGGTTGACTTCATATTCTTCACTTCTTGTAACACTGTATCTTGACGATACCAGACTTTTTTTCCCCCTTTGATACCCAATATATCACATAGCTTGCCCATCATGTGCGACGTTCTGACCCGCGTGAAGCTGGCCTTCTTTCCCCTCAAGCTCAAATCCCTGACTCCCAAGTCTAAATTCAGCTTCAAGAAGTCCCGGACACATCCTGTTCATCACACCTCCAAGCCGTCATTTTCTTCTTCGGCCTCTACTGTAGCAGCTGCTGACTCGGTGCAGAACGTCTCTGAAAAGATGGCTGTCCTCGCTACTTCCCCGCAGGCTCCTACATCAGATGCCATCTTGGCCGCCAAAAGCCAGATCTACCCGCCTGTGGCCGACACGAGCAGAGTCGAAAAGCATAGCTACCTATTCGGCAAGAAGATCACCAACTCTTACTCACCTTTACTCCACGGCACCATCTATGGCGAGATGGGCCTGAACTGGGAGCAGTTCCGTATGGACTCTGCTGATATCCCACACTTCCTCGAGCTGACCAAAGATCCAAACTTCTATGGTAGGCGCCTCTCCTCCTTTTGTCTCTTTTCTCTTTTCATGCTAACACAACTAATTTGCCAGGCGCCGCAATCACCATGCCTAACAAGGTCGCTATCATGCCGTACTTGGATGAGCTCACACCCGAGTGCCGCGACGTTGGAGCCTGCAACACTCTGTTCATCCGTTACCGCCCTGATGGATCTCGCATCTACTGCGGCACTAACACCGACACTATCGGTATCCGCGAGTCCTTTTATCAGAACATCTCTAACCCTGATACCGTCTTCCATGACCGTCCTGCCCTCGTGATCGGCGGCGGAGGTGCTGCCCGCTCTGCTGTCTACGCTCTGCGCAAGTGGATGCGTGCCACGGAAATCTATCTAGTCAACCGTGATGCGTCTGAGGTCGATGCTGTCATTGCTGAGTGCACCGCCCGTGGCTATGGACATAACCTGAAGCATGTGCGCACAGTGGCCGAGGCTGAAGCCCTCGATGTCCCCGGCGCCATAGTAGCTTGTGTGCCTGACTTCCCTCCCGTCACACCCGAAGAGATCGAGGCGCGTGCAGTCACGGAGACTTTCCTCAACAAGGAAACCAAGGGCGCTATCCTAGAAATGTGCTATAACCCTAACCCCTTCACGGCATTGGGCAAGTTGTCGGAAGATGCTGGCTGGAAGGTGATTCTGGGCACCGAGGCCATGATCTACCAGGGCCTTGAACAGGACCGTTACTGGACTGGCAAGGAAGTCAAGGAGTTGCCTATAGCAGCTGTGCACAAGGCAATGACGGCAAAGTTGATGGCCGTGAAACAACAGAATTAGGGGGTTTGTCTATCCAAAAAGAGTATTATATGCAATAATGCTTTTACATGTAAGAAAAAAGTTATATCAGCCTGTAGATTAGTGTTTTTCTTTAGAGATTTCATTTGTTTCGTTCAATATCACCTAGTTTGTGCGTTTAGTTTCATATCAAAGGACAGCCCTTTTCATGCTACGTCGAATCATCGTAACAAGTTTCAATCTCCGTAGTTTACTTCCACTATTATTTATTTTGTTGTTGTTTGGGTATCACATGTCTTAATTCAACCTTCGTAACCTTAGCCAAGAAAAAGGCCAAGAGTTATTGTCTTAATCTAGATGAAAACATACTTATCGAGCTATCTTTGACTGCTATCAGCAATGCCCATTTGAAGCTATTCAATTTCTAGAAGTAGCATGGTGAAAGTCGGTGTAGTACAGATGGGACACCTCATTGGAGTATAAGGGTCTTTCTCATATTTCTATCTTAGCAGCAATCATGTGTTAGGTGGTTGAGACATAAGGAAAGAGGATTTGAAACTAATGAAATATACATATAGTAAGCCATTCACCAGTCATGCTCTTTCAAGAGTATCACAAGTTGTAGCAGAACTGACAAGATGGTCAGAAGTATCAATCTATACACTAGTATTAGTATCCTATTTGCATTTAGTAGAGTCGGATTTCCAAGGTCTGGGCGGATTTGAGCAAGGTCATTAGATGGAGTTCATTTATCAGGTCTGTGGCCAACAATGGATCATATTGAGGGTATCATAACCCCAGTATGAGCCGCAAGAACCAAGTTCGTCTTCCGCCTGTTTGATCGCCAACATGTGGAAAGATAGCGTAGACCTTCCAACGCACTGACTTATGGTTGAACCAAGAAGAAAATAAACATGATGGAGAATGTGGCAATATGAGCACTGTCCTTTATATTCCGATTTATTTCTTCTTTTTGAGCAGTTGAAACATACAAAACTCTGGATCACCAGAAACACGCGCCTAGAACCACACATTCTACTTCATGATTTCCGGAATTGCTCTTGAAAAATCCACCGCCGCAATATCTTAAAATGGAAAATAAAATCGGGAAACAAGGCAATACTTAGCTTCGCGATCTGGCTGATAACTGTGAAACAAGAAATAATCCGAAACGGGCGCAACTACTCATTCAATTCCATTTCCGCCAAACTACTGTGGCACCATCCTATTTGAGAAAATGAGCTAATACTAAGATTTGTTCATGGGAATATACAGAAAGGCTTGATATCTAAGCACACACGAGCAAAATATAGCCATCAAGAAAAAAAGGCCTGAAACTTTACTGTTTGTTAAAGGGAAATGATATAGAAACGGCTTATAATAATAAAACAAGAAACAAGAAACCCCATCTTCTTAGCCTCAGGACTGCCCGAGGAACTGGTTTGTGCGGGCTCTGACGCCAGACGATATCATAAACTACACGGGAAATACAACTCAAAACCTCCGATCAAATCATCCTATGCAATACCAACAACTATAATCGTAACAAACATGTAACTGCCCCTTCTCCTAGTCATTCCCCAACGCAGAAGCATGGAGAAGAAAGACTTGTACGAAGAAGATACTCCTATGAGCTGCTATCCTTGGCTGCGTCGTCATAGCGAATGGACCCATTCGCTACCTTCTCAGCATCCTCGCCGTCGTTGCGAGGCCGGAACTCAATAGTCTGGAGCTCGCCCATGACGGTCTTGTGGGCCTTTCTAACGGGTTTGATAGAGAATAGACGGTCCATCATCTCCAGAGGCACAGCCTTGGTCTCGGGAATCAAGAAGTAGACAAAGACACAGGACATCAGCATCAACGAGGCAAAGAAGTAGTATACGCCATAGCCCCATGCATTGAACATCTGTGGCGTGAAGCGCGAGACGATGAAGTTCCAAAACCAGTTGTTAGCGGCAGCAGAAGCCTGGCCCAGTGATCTATAGTGCTGTGTGTTAGTGGTCTGTAGCAATCAAAAAGAAAAAGTATGAAGAGTATTACTTACCTAGTGTTATGGTCATACATCTCCGAGTTGATAACCCAGGGAGTCCCGTTCCAGGATGGCGTGTAAAAGGTGGTCCAGAGATAGAAGAAGAAGACGGCAGCAATGCCACCCGAAGATAGAGAATCGCGGTTCTTGCTCACGGGATCATCGATCTTGATGTATGAGCCGATAATCCACATGCACACTGAGCCGCCAAAGCCACCAATCATCAGGAGTTTGCGGCGGCCGACATGGTCTATCATGCAAAGCAGCCAGATAATGGTCAGTATAGTCTTGACCACACCGAACATGCCAGTGGTGAAGAGCTTAGTGCTAGTTCCCCTAAGTCCAAGTGAGCTGAAAACGGTGGGACTGTAGTAGTTGATGGCGTTGATGCCAGAGGCGTTTTGCCACATGAAGAGCTATGAAGCGGCGTGTTAGTGTCTGCAGTTGTCATATATAATTTCATCAAGAAAGCCCTACCATTGCACCCAGGAAGAAACGCCATTGGATCTTTGGGTTCTTAAGTGCGGCAAACGGCTTCCAGAAACCGGCACCGACTTCACGACGATACCTTTCAAGGTCGTTGTCGACATAGCGAATCTCCTCGATGATGTACTGATCGGTAGGTTCCAACTGGCGCATCCAGCACAGGTTTTTGATAGCCTCTTCGCGTTTGCCCTGGGAGAATAGCCATCTAGGCGACTCCGGGATAGCCAGCGCACCAACCAGAAGCATGCCGGCAGGGATAAGCTGGACGGCGATTGGAATCAGCCACTGAGAATGCGAAGGCTCCATAGTGCGATCGACACCATAGTTGATCCAGAAGCCGACTAGACCTCCAATTTGCCAGCCAAGCTCGTACAGGCCGACAAGGCGGCCACGCGCTGCAGGCGGAGACAGCTCGGAGATGTAAATGGGCGTCATGTTGGAGCAGCCACCGATGCCGATACCGGCCAGGACGCGACCAGCGTATAGGAGACCGAGGCCGCGATCGCCATTCGCGCCGCACATTAGGCCGGCGCCGAAGATGAAGATGGTCGAGAACAGGAGTAGCGACTTGCGACGGCCGAGGAAGTACGACGACCAGTAGGCGAACAGAGAGCCGAAGAAGGCGCCGGCCTGGTAGATGGACACGATGTTGGCGCTGACCAACGACTTCTTGCTGGCGGACATGTTGGCCAGGCCAAACTCATCGACAAACGACTGCAGCGTGATGGTGCCGCCGATGAAGGCCGAGTCGTAGCCAATAGTACATGAGGCAAACGAAGCAATAGAAGCACACATGTACACACGCCAGTTGTAGACGGCGGCCGGCGTTGGCCGATCTTCCTGAACCGTGAGCAGGCCCATGATTATATAAGAAATAGCGGAAGGGAGGCTTGAGGATAGGGACTCCGACAAGTTACGAAAGACGGCTTTTTTTACCAAGATTTCGCGAAGACCCGATCAGCCACGACCTGCGTTTTAGCCAGCAAGACTTCTCTCACTAGAAGTTTGAACAAACAGGGTCTAGTGGAAAAAAGAAGAAGATATCAGGCTTTGTTAGACGCTATTTGGTGACTCAAAGAGATCTGCTAGGCCGTTAATTTTGTTTTGCTCCTAATATTGGCGATTAATGGGTTCAATGGAGCCCCGGGGTGGAAGCTTTGTCAGTGTGGTGAAGATTTTTCACGCTTCAACGTAACTTTAGCACAAAAAAGAACGGAGCAAAAAAAGAAGAAGAAAAAAAAAGATCTGAAGCTTTGGTAAACTCTCTTATACGGACTGTCCGACGATGTTCAAGATATCGACTTCGAGATACGATACCGAATAATATAGAAATACAGCCAAAGTAAGAGTGGACATGCCCCGATATAAATAATACAGCAAGAAAGCAAAGGCATCTCGGGCCGGCAAGTTGGGGGTGTTTGCTTGGTTCCTACAACTACTACCGGAACTACAAGCACCTCTGACTTCCTTCTGCTACTGCTAATGTTACTGGCGATGGCCCGGCCAGTAGTCGGCTAGACAGCACGCTGTTGTCTCGTGGGTCTCCATTTGCTAGCCTGCCAAAGTCTCCATCTTGATGTAATAGTTCAACGGTTGTTGTTTGCCAGGGCGGACTCGAGAACGTCTTGCAGCTTGGTCCTAGAGCAGTATTCTCCAACCAGTCCAGCCACTCACAGATTATACAAGGGCCAGGGAGTCTGTCCGTTTATTACTTTCCGCGACTGAACCGACTTGTTGTCTGTTGTTCCGATCGTCAATGAACTTCCCCTTTCTGTTCCGGCTATTTGCAGTCTATGTACAGCTTTTTATAACAGAGCTGTTTATATCTACCCCTTCCCCCAAATATCAAGAAACATATTTGTATGTACATACATATACACTCAAGTAAAAATGCCCGCTAAAAGAGAATCTACCGGCAAAATTAGAGCATCCATCCATCCAAGCCCAAGAAATAATGTCGCCACTGACCCAGAAGCATGGGTCCGCTTCCTCCTGTTTCCTTCTTCTCCTTGCCCCTCTCGTTGTACATCTTCCACATACCCAAGTTTTCTCTCCTCTAACCTCAACTAAAGTGCTGTCCTTTGTCTATTCCTGTAGAGGCTACCCCCTTCTGTTCTGTTTGTGCTCGAGGCTTGCCCTGCTGAAGATCTGGGTGTTCAAAGTGATTCCGGGACTGGCCTACAATTACGTTATCAAGGGATCGCCAATTAGGTGCCGCTACCCCAGATCTCGCCATAGTTTCCACTGGAGTTACAGTCGGCAGCATTGCCAAGTGCGGAAAATACAGGAAAAAAGAGCTTGGGACAGGTCAAAGCACTACTTTCCAGTCATCTCATCAACATAAGAGAAAACGAACTAGAAAAGACAAGATCGAGAAATGGATACTATGTGGTAGTTCCGTTACCATTCCAATCTTTCTCTTCCTTTTTTTAATCATCTACTTTCTCTCCCGATTTTGCTTTTTTGTAGATAAATTTGGAGACGTCTTCTGTGTCCGTTTCTGTATCGGAAATGATATATCTGTTAGGGAATTTTGTGTGGCGCAAACAAGGGTGAATTCGTTAGTGGTAACCCTAACTCATTTGTATGTTCAATATAACAAACTAGAGAACAATGACACCAAAATAAGCGATCTTATCCCAAAACCCTGCTGTAAATCCAAGTGTAGGGGCGGGCTATTGTTCTTCCCTCTTTTTTAATTTTTAATTTTGGAGAACAGTTAGTGAAAGCCAATACGGTTTAGACCATCTACGAAAATCCTCTTGAGGCTATTCTGGAAAAACACTAGAAAACCAGGGGTTATATATTGGAAAATAACAAGAGACAGACATGGCAGAAACCAGGTGCGTGATGTTTGGCTGGTTGTTTGACGTGCATATATTGCTATATCTGTGTCTGTAGGCGTGGTCGAAGAATATGCAGCTTGTCTGGTACCAGTTTGCATTCTGTTCTGGATAAACACTTTTCCACCCATACAATGATACCCTGGCCTTTGCCACACGATACAACTACAGCCGTGATAGTAACGGGATGGGGATTTTATGCCTATGGTCTCGATTGTCATTGTGATATCCAAGAACTTTGCATCTCTTCTTTCTGAAATAGCGTCACATTGTCGTTCCAGGTTCCGCCTTAATCTGGAGAACCCCAACATTGGCACATAAACCTTAAAGGATAATTGTTCAACGCACCATGACATGGAGCATCGTCTCCACGGACTGGATATTTGTTCGTCCATTCGTTGTTTCCAGATGTCTAGCTCAAATCACCAGCATACAACAGCCTAAATAGATAGCCGCGCATTCAGGTCTATGGACTACGTTAATGTTGGCAGGAAATCTACACTAGCTCTGGTCAGCTAATCGGGCTGCCGACCCCCAAAATGACATTCTCTGGTCGGCATCTCCAACATCACACATTCCGCCCAGCTTACGACGTATCATCGCATACGTCACATGCCAGAAGAAAAGCGCCTGGAAAGCTTGTGCCGCTAGATTATTTAACCCTACAAGAGCTTTATAATACACATGACATACACTTGTTTTGATATGCTACTACAGATTTGTTTTACGATCCTACTGATCATACTCCAGATCACGATCATTATGTAAGAAAGTAACATCAGTTTAGCTTAAATTTCATACGTAGAAGAGTCAGTATTAAGCTTGCTATCAACCGTGATTGCTAGGTCGTTATTTGATGATTCTTGCTAACAGGATCAAGAGACAACTTTCTCACACCAAAAGTTGACGCCGCCAAGATCACTCCAAGCTCATGCTAGCCCTGCTTCACTACCACTAAATGACGCTAATTTAGATACAACTATCACTCAAGGCCATGTCGTATTTTAAAGACTTGGCGTGAAGCTGTTCGCGAGTTCCATGCCAAGCTTTCCCAGATCAACGCTTCCATGTTTCATACCACAGAATCCCAACCAACAAATAATTGCGGCTCAAGTAACGAAAGTAAAAGGCATCAGATGATGTCTAAGCCTCATGTCATGTTCATGTTACTTATTAATAGTTATAAGCAGTTAATGAACCATATATAACTCAGTAAAACTATATATCAAGTGGTTATCAGCGTCCTCCCGCAATCATTTTTGGTCGAGATAGATGGATGGAGCGCACTCAAATCAACGCCACAATCACGGATTCAACTGAGCTCGTTATACTAGACATTACACTCGTAATTTATAAAATGTTTATTGAATATATGCATCTATGTATCAATAGTCTACTTTTTCATCCGTAGTTCAGCTAAAACTTTGTACTACGGCGCACGAAGCATTAGGAAAATCAACAATAACCCTCACTATAGAATATACTTGAAGGTGTTTCTTTTTCATAGCGTCATAAGATATAAAAAGAGGTACATTCGCGGAATTTGAAGGTAGATATCTCGACTTCCCGTATAAACGATGTTGTATTATTTTCAACTAACGTCTACCTATGGTTATCTCTCAGCAATCCAAAGGCGTGTTTCCATTGCTACTTTAACTTCAATATCGATGAGACCACACCATGACGGGCTGGTTGCGAGACAGATATCAACTTCTGCTCATCTCGGACTCGGTATATAATAGCTTCTAAATCTCAGAATTCTCAACATACGACCATAGCTGATAGAAAGCACGGGATCCCGTCCGCTCTCCCCTCGTTAAACTATCAAGCGCCCGATCAGTACTACGGTGGGTGACCACGTGGGAATACCGGGTGTTGTATGTTTTTTGGTGTTCACTTTTTGTATACTATCGTGACTTTTCTCTATATAAAGCCTCTGAAACCCCTGATTCTCAACATACGAGCATAGCTGGTAGAGAGCACGGGATCTCGTCCGCTCTCCCCTCGTTGACCTGCCAAGCGCCGGTCTAGTATTATAGTGGGTGGCCACATGAGAATCCCCGGTGTTGTATGTTCTTTGTGATTCCAATATGGGTTTCGTTTTTTCTTTTCTTTTTTCGTTCTTCGCTCATGCTTGAAGCAGGTAGAAAGTACCAGGTTCGCGAAGTTTCTCTCACGAACTAGAAAACTGGTTGTATTCAAGTACCATTTTTACTGATAGAAGTGGTTTTGATACAAACCCGACATTGCTACGTCATCAATATTTTCGGCTACGACAGCTTGATTTTTGAGTGGTACTTTTGACCAAAAAGACTAGCGCGTCGATATAGGAGGGCTTGTTTGTATATGCATATATATGTAGTTATCAGCAGTACTAGATTAGGTTGTGTCAGAAATGGCAGTTGGCACTTCCGATCGTATTTGACGGGTAGAGCCGCATAGTACACGAAGCACTTTCGTTGTTTGAACAGAAAGCCTTGTGAGGACAGATTTTGGAGGATGTCTTCGTTACGTCGAGTTTTAGTAGGAGTTGGATGTACAGATATAGAAGTTGAACATTATAGTCTTTGTTAACGCCGCAAAGACGTCATCGCGTGTCGCAGAGTAGTTTTGAGGTGGTCAAGTCAAGGCAGAATCGGAAGATAGAAGGAAGACTAAAACAAAACGTCAGACTAACACGTGGCTGAGTAGCCCTCTTTTTTTTTCTTTTTTTTTTTTCTTTTTTTTTTTTTCGCTCTGTCTCGCCCCCCCCCCCCCTAGCATAGCCCTAGCCACACCAAAACAGACAATAAAAAGGGTCGCCTGTGCTGTTTGGCGAGCAAAGAGTTGGCATATGGTTAAGGGTAGGTTCGTCAACAACTCTGATATCTAGGCCAGGCTCATCGAATCGACTGCGTTGATCTGAACACGGCCGGTCTCACGATCCCGACCTTGCGCCAAAAGCCCTCGCCATATCTCCGAAGCAAGATCCGGAGTCAAGTCACGGACGCTCCTGCATTGTGTCTTTGACAGCGGCAGTAGCGACTGATGCATGCCACACCATATATCTGTATTTATACCACTGACAGCGCCACATCGCCTTATCTCTCACCATCCGTCTCTTTCGGGAACTCGTGAACAGGGATTTGGGCATTGTCTTTCCTGCTTGGCCGAGTGATTAGCAGCCGATTAGGGGCCTTCTAGATTACTGCTGGGCGCTTTGATTCCTGCCTTAGCGCCTTTGTTAGTGCAGCGGTCACGGTGACTAGCGAGACTGCCCATTGGCCAATTCGCTGCCAAACCCCAGGAAACTCGCACAGGCAAAAGGAACCTGGGATCTTCTCGCTAGGCTCTTTTTCCCCCTGAGAACGCGGCCTTAGTACGTGCTTGACCTTGAGCCTTTCTGAGAGAAGTTTGAAGGCTGCCAGTTGCCTATTGTATGGCAGGCTAGGCTAGGCCAGGCCAGGGCAAGATCGTGCAAAGGACAAAATAGTAGGAAAAACAAGCCAGGAAAAGCTAGACGTCAAGCTGGCCTAGTCGTTCTTCATCGCTTTCCTCCTTTTTGTCCAGCGAGGCTATCGTGCGTCACTGCTCAATGCTGCTTAATGCTGCTTGGCTTTTGGACTCCAGGCTTCTTATTCGTCCTTCTCTATTCACTTTATTTCGTCTTTAGCTTTCTCGTATCAAGGACGGGCCAGCCAGCTGATTCTCTTGCTCCGTCTACTGTCTATTCGTCTGTTGCGTCAACAGCCAGCCAGTCAGTCACTACCTTCTTTTGCTCAGCCCGGCCCAGACTGTCAGCAGCTTTCGAAAGCCGACTTCTCGTGCAGATACGAGGACGGCCCGTTAGGAACTGCGTCTTATCTCAGCCACACTTGCATACCACACAGCCATAGTACTCATATAACCATATATGCACTCGCGCCGTCCTCGACTGTCTCTGCCGCCCTCGCTGCCTTCGCTTCCTTCGCTGCAATGATACCAACCCTAAGTAGTCTGAGCCTGTGCCTCAGCCTGGGCCTCGGTTTACTCGCGCTCCCATTGACCGCTGCCGCCCAGACAAATGGCACTATACAGACCTGGACCTTCGACGACTGCGGCGAAGAGTCTACCGTGTTCCTGACTAGCACCGTATCGCAGGCTCCCGACAACACCTGCCTAGTCTTCCGCGGCGCCTCGTTCAAGGTCATCGAGCCGGCTACATGTGCGAACGGCACGCGTGCCAAGATCGCGCGCTACGAGGGTAGCCGTTGCAATCGTGGCGAAGTTACAGTGCCTGGCGGTCTGGCCGATCTGCCCGACAGTGACGTCGGCCGGTGTCTGCTGAGTAGCATCGGCAACTACACCTCCAACGCGACCCACGACGGCATCGGCAGCATGTCCTTCTTCTGTGACGGGCCTACGCGTAGAGACACAGACGGTGACGCCGATGTAGACGCCGATGATGTGCCCAAGGGCCCCAAGTCTGGCTCCGTCTCCGATAGCGCCTGTCCCCGCGTTGGTTCAGCGACGGCTATGGCGCCCTTCTTCGACCATCCATATCCCGACACGTGCAGTTACATCATGGCCGACCGTAAACTCAAGGTCTACTATGCCGCTACGTGCACCAACGGCACCGCTGCCAAGTTGGCTGTGTGGAGCGGTGCCAGCAAGTGTCAGGGCAGTCCGTCGATCTTGACCAACGTTACCGACGACATAGCACAACAGTGCCTTGTATTCAACACCACTTCCGCCTCATCGTATTCGTTCTTCTGTGACGGCATGGACGCCAAGGGCAAAGCAAAGTCGGCCGCGGCCATGATCCAGAAGCAGGCAAAGACGATCACAACCGTATCAGCGCTAGTTCTGACTGCGGCAATATTCTCAAGCTTGTGATTTGGTGTCTTTTATTCTGTTTCTTGTTTTGTTTTCTGTTATTTTCCGGACTGGTCTGCTCCATCACGCCTTTCTCCTTCTTCTCTTTCTCGTCTTCCTCTTCTTTGCTCTTCTTCTCTCGCGTGCTTGCTTCGACTTCGTCGACACCGCTTTACTTCGTGATACCCAGCCGCTATTATCTATTCTTCTTTATCCTCTATTCATTTACGAACACATGACCTTGCAACGAAAAATACAACCCTTTTCTTCTACTCATTAAACATTTCTCATTGCTGCTAGGGTCTGCATAACGCGCCTAACCCATTCAATATCCAGGGCAAAGACGTATATTGTTGCCTCGTCATCTTATTAAAAAAGCCAGCTCAGGGACATATTCCGAACTGTGCTCTAAATACAGTCTATTCTATCTCCATAGTCAATAGTAGACTAAAATCGTAAACATTTCTAATTCAAGCTCTCTCTTTGTATCTTCAAGCTTCACTATTGAAACCCGTGATATATCGACATAGACTACTTGTACATAATGTACAACAAAGTAGCACGTCCCTTCTAGTGCTACGTTATGTTATATTAATCTGTCATTGCCAAGTTTTGAACATCTTGATTTCCCATCACTTGGCACGGTATTGCGCAGTGCAGAAGAGTCTGCACATATATGCTTATAACCGTGCATACGTACTTCGCTACGATTCATGATGCAATAATCCGTACATTCCTGGGTATTCATGTACCCAATATCATCGGCTAACGCGTCAAGGCGGCAAGACACGGCAAAGTAAAACATACTTAGGCCGTGGGCAAGGCATTGAGCCACTCAGAGCCATTGCATATCACATAAAGTCCATTCATAGAGCAGGGGTTAAAAAAGGTATTTCCCTACAAAAGATCACTTAGTCTTCAAAAGCTGCCAGCTGGCAAAGTGCCATACATTCTTTCTTACACTGAAAAAACGGAAGGACAGAAAGTAGTGGATGAACGAAACTGGTTCACTATATTAAAAGAAAGTTACACTATAAAGACATCTTTAACCGAGATATTAAGAACATTTTTGTTTCAATTTGTTTTTTTACATACAGAATATATACCCATTATATTCCTCATCAATCATATGTATGATGCTGCTCTCTGACTGAGTCTGATGTTGATGTCTTCAACATCAGATGATGATAGAGCCATTGGTCTGATTACGCATGCAGCTGATGCTATGGCTTTAGCAGCGGAAGACTAGTGAGGAGTACTTAGTCTTTTGTGGGCTAAGTACCTTTTTTGACGTACCAATGTGCGGCGCTGAAGTACAAAATCCATGCTTGAACCTAGGCTGGTTGGTTCGTGATCTGCGGCTCACATTCTGATAAGTTCATAATACGCTCCAAGAACACAGCCTAGCACAATGTATCTCCATTAAGTAACTTATAAAAGAACTTGTGCTCAAGCCAACCTACTCTTTGGACACTGGCCTGGGCCTGGTTTGAGAGTTTGAGTTCTCCAACCATTGATCCGTGTGCTCACACTCTTGCACGTATTTCCATGTAAACTATCTCAGCTTTCAGTTGTAAGACCAATCACACAAAACATGAAACTTATTACAGTTCTTCATTCCCATTTGATAGTCCCAGTGTCTTCTCGGGTCATCCGGCTATATCTGCATAGAGGGCCTAAGCAGGGTAGCCTTGACTAACTAAACAGCGTAAGAGAAATCTCCTGAGCCTTGACGTATAACTAGCGGAATATCGCACTCAAAGGCAAAAAAGTATGGATAATTGTGTAGTTAGATAGCAATTAGCCCATCGCTATGTCTTTTAATTTTTAAATATGTACTTATAATTTTACAGAAAATTCCGGGTAGTTCCACACATATTACTCACAAATATAATTTCATTTAACTATGTAGAATACCTTTAATCTACATACTAACCAATACAACTGCCGTTTAAACTATATCAGTGCCCACCTCACCCGTTAAAAGATCAAGAATTAGAACATCTGGCTGAATGGATGGCCCTAGCCAAGGGCTAAACGAATTTGCAACTACTACATAGTATGAAGACACCCAATGGCGATGCTGAGAAAACAACTTGATAAAATGCGGTTTACTTACAGGGAAGATATTGTCTCATTCAAGCTGTCGCAACTTTCTTGTGTGTTCACTAGCTATGATACTAGCTAAACACTACTCATTAGTCCAGAGAGATCGGCATTCTTTGATCAGAGATAGACACAGCCGAACAAACGAACGCACTTACGTAGTCACTAGCTTGCCAAGACCTGTTACGACTGTAGGAAGACTTGACGGCCCGTTAACGAAGCCTTTCTGAACACTTGTTCTACTGAAAGAGCAACGCTACCGCCTCAAATTTATGCAGTAGCAGAGTAGTACTGTTTGAGGAAAGAGGCTTCTTGACCACACGGACAGGACAGTATGTGTACAGCACATTATAGAACAGTGAATAAGAGGTCTGTATATATGTATACATGTGCGCTCATCTTAGTTGGCGTGAGTATGGAAATTTACTGTGGGTTCTCCAATATATTGCCTTTCATTACTAAGCAAATGTACGCCATCAGTGCTGACGCATACTTCTAGAACATGTTCTCTACTGCGAAATTCCATCGACACTCCTTAGTTAGCCCTTGTGACCAGGACATGATAATAGTATGATTGAATATCTTGTTGACGAAGGGTTATCAGTGCGAGCTTTATGATTTATGTTGCTTCCTTCTATGTTGCGGGCAGGGCATTTTAGCTTCCTTCTTTTAAATTAAATCATATATACTCCTTCTTTGTAATGGGTGCAAAATTGTGTACAACCTTCCATGAAGCATAAGTCAATGTTTTTGAATAAGTATATGTACATATAGCCCGTGTTACAATTCAATTGGAATATCTTCTCCTAGAAAGTGAAAAGGGGTGTATGTAGGCGTGTTCTTCTTCTATATCTTCTATTCAGATTTTGCCGATTTGACTGCAGTACTAACAACCGGCAGCCCAAAGCAGGGCTCAACATAACCCATGCTAGGCTACAGATTTGTAGGAGGGAGGAAAGGGCCTTTGGGAGTCAGCTTGGCATGCGAACCACTTCAAGACTTCAAGTGTAGAAATGGGAGCATAAGGCGTCGTCACCACATGTCTAGGGTGGGATTTTTCATAATATGTATTGTGTGGAGTTGTAAACGCTACACACTGTGAGAGAAACATAAGAAAAATGAGAACAGCCGCTCATGCATCCCGTCTTGGCAATCCGCTGCCAGTGAGTCTTGGCGCTAAATTTAGCCCTGAAGATTGACAGCGAGTAAACAATTGCCCTCGAAGTCAACTTGGTCAGGAATGTCGCTATGAGACCACTTGCAACTATATGCCAAGACGGTCCAGGCCGAAATCGTGCTCTACAGAGTGAAATTCTCACTCATTTATATCTGAGAGAGAAATGAGTACTATCAGACTTAACTGAGAATGTTGCAATAAGGTTAGCTCTTAGGTATTGTCTTGGGGTCCCCTTTCATTATATTCTACTACTTTTTTTTTCTCCAAGACTACCATACAAAACAGATAAAGTTTGTGTACTTTCTGAGTGCTTGTATTTCTAGGCACTGAAAACTAGCATCTAGACTATCTTCTGTATTCAATGCAGGCAGGGCTGGAGTACACGCAAGCAAATTGTCGAGCCAACACCACTCGATGGCACCATGATATTGATGGCTACTTCGTTGTTGTTCCTCTGTACCTCGCTCATCTCGGCACTTTACCCTGCTTATACCATATCCAATGACCATATAGAACTTGTACAAACATGATGATCATTCATAGTTGTACTTATACTTTCTTTGGTTTGTTCACCTCCTGTGTTGGAAATCTGGACTTGTTTGCCTGTAAGTGATCAGGCAAACAAAAGAGCCTGTCAGTCTTGAAACGAACCAAGAACCCATATACTAGTTACATGTAAGTATAGTAAAACGTACTCCCAGTACTCAATCCATATTCAGTCAAGACATTCGGATGTAAGTCAAATCTCTGGAAGCTTGCGCGTATATCTGAGTGAACAATATTCAATGCCTAGTTTTGCTTCTTAGGCCTCAAGCCAAGTCATAACCACACATTCAACTGTACTGCTAGAAGCATGTCCCCGTAAAGTCACAGGGAATAGGTCTTTAGTGTCTAGGACTTGAATCGACTATTGTGTAAAAATTATGAACAGAATATGTAACTATGTAACTAGAAGATGACAAGACGGAATTTCTTTATTTTATCTTCAAGTAACTTGTAGACACAGGCACTTACATAGTTACCGAGGTTTATCCCTAGCCAGAGCTCAAGACCAACGACATACATATCAGCATGCAAGACAGTACTGCCAAAACGATACTCCGCGAAACGCCCTAGCTAGTTTAGAATATGGTCTTTAAAGGCTCGGTTGTTGGACTGCTTTAGAGGGAGGCAAAACTTGGAGAGAATGAAACTTAGCCTACGCTTAATACTGGTGGTTTAGAGCCAAGCTTGCTCTTTAAAGGTAGCATTAACAACTAAGAAAATAAACATATCTAAAGCATGAAGACTACGACGACTTTTGCTACAACCGGACCCTCTAGCCTAAAGGGAAATGAGGCAAGCCGATATCCAGTGTTTATGATTGGCTGACTTAGAGCCACACCCTGCTGTCACAATCTTGTGACGGCAGCTTGAACAAGCCTGTTTGTTGGCTTGTTATAGGAACTCGCCAAATTGCATGGTGAGATTAACCTACAAGTATCTTGAGCCAACCGTGAAAGGTAGAAGAAGATAAAGCATATGCGTGTACTGGTTTTTCGTTTCCTTTATCGATAATTATCAAATATAGCTATCGTATAGACGAAGAAGTAATCTCATTGATCTTGACTTGCGGGACGTAACTATGGATATACCTAGAACAACCAAGCAAGATCTTGAACCTTGGATAAACGGCAAACCTTCTCCATGTTTGGCAGGGCCTCGTCTATCTTAGCCAGGAAGATGGAGAATGGACTGCAGAGTAGACAAGTCGCACAAACCCATTCCCTGCCCTCCTTTTCTTCAAGGACTAAGCCTTGCTTAGAGGCCAAAAAGGAAGAAACGACGCACTACACACAAGATACAAGTATGACGGAGGACGCGTCACGGCCCATCACATAGGAAACTCAGGGCATGGCCGATTATACTCTAGTACGGCCTGAGTTAAGCTAGGCTGAGCTTGAAGTTAGTAGTAGCAGTGGCTCTGCCTTTACGTTGGTTGCTACCGTAGCACATGGAGTTCATCTACAACTAGTATCTAATAATATGCCCCAAGAGGGGGGGGGGGGGGGGGGGATTGTATCAGTTGACTGGAAGTGTGTTTTTTTCTATTCGTTCATGAGCTATCTCTGGATACCAAATCTGGGGCACAAACTAGCAAAACTAGTAGATATCACCATCACGAGAATTTGTATATAAGTATTGAACTTTCATCCCTCCAAAGAACTGACTTCCTTTCCGTTCTTCTTCATCGCATCATTCATTCGATAACAACTTCTCTCTACTACTCTCTTCCCACTTCCTTCTTTCTCTTTACAGTTTCAACTTCATATACTTTCTTTCCAGTCTACTATCGGCTACTCAACTCATCTTTCACAATGGTCTTCGTTCGCAATATTATCGCTACTCTGGCTGTCGCTGCCTCTTTGGCCAGCGCCCATCCTGGCCACAACATCATGGAGGAGGCTCTTGAGCGTCGTGACTACCTCTCCAACGCTAAGCGTTCTTCGCTGGCTCACTGCACTGATAAGCTCAAGGCTCGTGGTGTCACTGCCCGCAGCATCGCCCGCCGCTCTGCTCAGGTCAAAAAGGCCCGCGCTAAGCGTGAGATCCAGAAGCGTTCTCTGACTTCTATCCTGGCTACCGACCACAACAAGACGTCTGCCGGCTACACGGTGGACACTGACGCCGCCACTCTCTTCGCTGGCTACAACTCCTGCATTCTAACCCCCGAGGTTACTCAAGGTCCTTACTGTAAGTTTCTTCTCTAATATTACCTTCACTCTACTACCTTCACTCTACTACCTTCTTGCATAGTATACTGACTCGATTTCCCTATCTTAGACGTCGCTGGCGAATACGTCCGCGAAGACATCTCCGAGACCCAGGAGGGCGTTGACCTGCTCATGGACTACCAGGTCATCGATGTCGACACTTGTGAGCCTGTCCCCAATGTCTACGTTGAGATTTGGCACTGCAACTCCACTGGTGTCTACTCCGGTATTGTAGCGTCCGGCAACGGTAACAGCAACGATGCCACCAACATCGACAATACCTGGCTGCGTGGTATCCAGGAGACCAACGAGGATGGTGTCGCCGTCTTCAAGTCCATCTTCCCTGGTCACTACACCTCGCGTGCCACTCACATGCACATCATGGTTCACACCAACGCCACTCTGCAGGCCAACTCTACTCTTGGCTCTGATAATTACGCTAGCCATATCGGCCAGACCTTCTTCGACCAGACCCTGATCTCTGCTGTCGAGGTCTACGAGCCCTACGCTAGCAACACCCAAACTACCACTACCAATGCCGAGGACTCAATTCTGGCGGAGGAGGCTGCTACTGATGAGGTTGACCCCTTCATGGAGTACACTCTTCTCGGTGATGACGTCTCTGACGGCATCTTCTCGTGGTTGGCCTTCGGCATCAACACCACCTCTTCCTCCACCATCACCCCCACTGCTTACTACTACGAAGGCGGTGGTGTCGCTAACTAAAGAGGTTCTCGTTCTGGTTCCTCCTCGGCAGCAGCAGAATACTCTTTGTTCTGCGCTTCGACAAATGCCCAATCTCCGACAGTTCTGCCACAGCTGGTGTCCTCAGTATATAAAACCCCATATTCTCCCCAACAAAGAATCCCTCTCCAGTGATGGGATAGTGGGTGGATGCTGTGCTGGAGGTATTACTGGCAAATTTTCTTTTCTTCTTCGTCTTCTTCTTCTTCTTTTGCTACGATTATGTTTCGATTTTGTGATTTCTACTTTGTCCCTCTTTTGGTTTGCCTTTAGCGATCCAATAGCTTGCTCTGTTTTGCTCTTTTTGTTTTTGTACCTTCTTGTTATAGAGAGAGAGAGACACTAACGATCGCTGATATATAAAATAAAAATTGTTTAAAACCCGACTCCCAGTATAGATATGCGACCATCCTGTTTCTTATTTTCATGTTCTTGGCACGTAGTGCTAGAAACATTGTCTTGCTAGCTAGAGAACCCAAAGTTACACACTGACAAGTGTCAATTTTGATTTTGACTCTTATGTCCACTAATTGAATATCAAGTATTGATTACGACCTAAGCGAATACAACATGTGATTTTTTTGCGGTGGAACCAAACTTGACTGGGAATCTTCTTTTTATGCTATTATTATGCCCTAAAATATAAAAGCTAGAAGTGGGCACGAAAACTCAGCATCCTGCTCGTGCGTAATGACGGGAACAACCGAAGGCCGTTCACACCAAAAATATCCGTCTTTAATACATATGTGTTCGTCTATTAGGAGCCGACTTGGCTCCTGTTTGGATGCAGTTCACTTGAGTGGCAAAAGGAGACATATGGCATAGCTGCAAATGCCGATACGTATCTAATACTAGATCAGATGCTACTAAAAATGAATCATTTAATAGGTCGGTAGGTAGGGTGGAATTGCGCTGGTTTTTGTTTATATTCATCTGCCAATTTTTTTCTTCAGTATTCTAAATTGAAGGGCTCTGATGACTCTTTCGATTTATATATGGATTTCTCTTCTTCAAGAATGAAAAGTTAAAGTAAGCCTACAAATATTTGCTAAAAATGTGACGCTGTGATGTTATCATGAACGTAACCCTAACATACAAGCCCTCATATGACTCGGTCGGTGCCTTCTAGAGTCCGAGTTTCTCACAAAAGTGGGGTATTTGCCCAATACAGTGACTTCCTTCCAGGTTGGGACGAAGGCCAAGAACCAAACGACGACGATACAACCAACAATGTTCTCAATATTAGCACTTTGAGGGCTTTTTTTTTTTTTTGATTCATTTTTATTAAGGTGGAAATGGAGCTCTTGATAGCTATGTAGCACCTCGGTATCCTAAGATACACAGCCCTGAACTAATACTAGTATACAATGTAAGGTGAATGACAGCCTACTTCTCAACAGTGACAGGCCACTGAGATACAGAACATTTGTTATGGTTTCGTTATATGCTATTCCTGCGCATTTCAACTTCTAATCCTTTCCGGGAAAAACCACCTCATCGGGAACCTGCCTCAAAACCTCCGAGCATTTTGTAGCCCCTTGTACTATAAACCCTCTTAGAACAGTATGGTTACTACCTGGCATCTACCTTCTGCAGAACTTCGTGAGTGGAGGGGCGCACTTTGAGGGCTAATTGATTAAGATGGGGTTTTTATCAACATTTGCTTACATAGACTAATAAGTATGTGCAGCTGGGCAAGTGGAAAAATGAGAGTTCTTTACTATAAGTATATAAATCTACAACTACATACATGTAGAGCTGAGCCTTTTACCCTCCTCGAGTATCTGCATGTAGAAGATCAATATTATGGAAGGTGCATAGCTGCATAACTGCAAGCGGTGGGTGGATTGGATTTATGGGTGTTCGGATTCGCTTCCGCTTGGCGTTCTTGTCAGAATTCCAGGTACTGGCTTGTGCTTTTTGTCTATCTACTCCCTCTTCTCTAATATGTAATATGCACGATACATACATGTATATATGTACATGTTCTCGCACAAGCCCCTTCCCTCCTTTTGCATACTCTCTCCGCTTCAAATCCCACATCACGAGTGTGAATGAAATGCAACTATCCCAGATGCCTCTTAGGTTTATCGGCTAGTATTCTTCTCAAGTTTAAGCCTAGACCTTGGCGCTAGTTTGGATTGCCAGAAAATAGAAGAAAAATGTCAAGCCAAAAAGGACACGTCGAGTTGGGGCTCACTTTGTTTTTGTGCGCTAGCTAATATGATTGTTTGATGTCACTATCTTGTCTATTTTGCATCCCCCCTCACATCTACGGATACGTAGTTTTGGAGCTTAGCGCCTTACTAGATTAGGAATCTGGGCTACTGGTAAGGCTCCTGCTCCAACTTAGGTCAGTTCGTTTGGTGTTATCACCTATATGATGAATGCTAGATACAACACAATAGCTTATTTCCAATTCCTTTAGTCGAAGGTGCACCTGGAGAAAAAAGGGCTAGTTGACTCGACAAGAAAGAGCACAGAAAAGACCAGAGGGACAGTAGCATCATAATAGGTATTGGTAGAACTGGAAAGAAACTGCACGGGCGGGCAAAAAACACAGAAAGTCATTGTTATTTACTTCTGAGTTTTTTTTGCTACGACGTGCCATCTCAACATTTTATCTTCTATTCTTTCTAATGCTGCCTTACTATCCCTTTCATTTTCATTTCATTTTACTGTAGTGTACCGGCCGCTTTTATTTTTGTTATTTTTCCGTTTGTCTCTAGAGACTGACGGCTCTTGAATTGATAGCCTTTCCATGATCATTTTTACTTGTTATTTTCCTTTCCGGTTCAATCTCTGACATTCTGCTAACCCGTCGCCTGCCATTTGTCCACACATCGCTTTTTTGCCATCCGCTAGAAAGCCCGTTCGTGATACCATCCAACGCCAATAACAAGAAATCGGCCGGGTTTCAACTCTACCTGTATATTCTCATTGGGAGTAGCTCGGCTCGCCCACTACTGCCGGATCAGATCCATTCACTATTGCATTTCATTTGCCTTCCTACGTTGCGACGGCTGGCTGGCCGCTAATCAGGTCGCCAGCACACCAACTTTCCGCGCTTCTTTGATTACTCTACTGGTAATCAGGACCCTGGGGAACGATCTTTTCGCCCTTGTGTGCCTTGTCAACCGGCCCGTTTGTACCTGCCTTACCGGCCGTCTGCTGTGTATTGCGCGTGTATTGGTGGTTGCACGACTTGCGCCTAGGCGTTTAATATAGTGCTGTTGCTTTTGCTAGGGGCGTTGCCAGGAAACTGACTGTAGTACTAGGAGGCTCTAAGATTCTAAGCTGTTTCGCTTCCTCGACATCCTGTAGCAAGTGGTGTTTGCATTGGCTTATTCGGCACATCCGTCTTAGGAAGCCTCGAGACGGAGATAATAATAAATAGCGTGCTTTCTTTTGCTCTCCTAGGAGAACAAAAGACGGCCGCTTCACAGGGCTATACATATCTGCACATCGGCGAACATCTTCCATAACAATGTCGTCAGTCTCGGGATCATCCCCCGGCACTCTGGCACATCGTGCCGCAGCGCGAGTGTCGCAACGAGCATCACGATCCTGTACTGGTAAGGCCTGAACATCCCATGAATTGCCCGTCGAAAACTGTATCTGACTGTACTTTCGTTTCTATCAGAATGCAAACGCCGTAAAATCCGTTGTGATAAGACGGTGCCTTGTAGCCAATGTCTCCGTGCCAAAGCGCCGGAAAGGTGCCGTGTCGAGACCGTCGAGTTGACCACAAAGTACACCAAGTCGCGGCAGGAAATCGAGTTCCTACACCAGTTACAGGTATCATTGCAGGCCGCCTCGTTAGTCGAGGCTCAGGACTCGATTGCGCGCCGCCTAACTCTACTAGAGACTGGCCAGGATTCGTTCCAGAGCAAATCACCTAATTCCAAAGAGACGCCATCGACCGTCGACAATTCACACGATGTGCTCAACGACCAGCAATCAGACGAAACATTTGATACCGCCGTGACACTGATGCGGTTGGGTCGTGGTTACCCAGACCCTTCATCCTCGATGGCTGAACACCTTAGCAATGATACGGAGTATCTCGAATATGTGCCCGATGAGATGACGGCGCGTAAGCTGGTGAACTACTATCTAGATCACCTGAGCTGGCATCACGCAGTGCTACATCACGGCGAGTTTCTTGCCCAATGTGAACATTTCTGGCAGTCCGCGCAGTGTATCCACCCACAATGGATTTGCACGTACTTTGCTGTGCTCTCGGTGAGTTCATACTTGGTTCCGTATTGTTTGTTCATTTGGCCGCAGAAAGCTAATATGGGGATATGCAGGCCTCTGCGTATAACCTCCCCGAAAGTCTTTGTGATATCATCTATTCACGCCGTAAGTTGCTAGCTGCCTTTTTCTTGACGTGTATCTACATTGATGGCTGATAATGAATCCATATCTAGCAACACTACGCTCTCGATCGCAATTCTGGTATAGCCAGATGGTCCGGACGTTGACTCAAACTGATTATAACGTCAACCATTCTAGTAAGCTTGTCCCGCTATGATGTATCGGCCACGACTACTACCTAACCAATTGTTAACATGTTTTCCAATTAGGCCACTGTCTACAGGCCATCATCATTTCGTGCATGGTCGCCCACCCGCTAGGAGAGGCTGTTCGTCAGATGGTGCTTTTAGCATCTTCTTTGCGGATAGCGCAGTGTCTTGGCTATAACGCACAGTCAACGACACGGCCACTCACTATTAACGCGTCTCTTGACAGCATGACGATGAAGATACAGGAAGAAGTCAGTCGTCGTCTTTGGTGGCAGATCTTAGTCCAGGATTACTTTTGGGTGCCCATGGCTGGATCCTACGGTAAGCTAGTTCGCCTTTTTATTCAGGGTTATGATCATCAGAAGGAGATGATCAAACCCCGTTTGGTGGACACTGACGCTTTAACAGACATACGATACCTGGCCAAGTTCTTCTACTGACGTTTGATTTGACTCTTATAGGTGTCCACCCAAATCACTTTACGACGCCCATGCCTCTGAACTGCCATGACGACATGGTAGAGCAGCCGTCAGATATCCCCACAATCAGCTCCTACTGCATCAACCTATCCAAAAGTAAGTGGTACTAGTGGTCTGCAGGTCCCATTTGCACTTGTGTGCTCTCCTCGGCCCAGTCCTGTTCCCTCCCCAAGAAGCGCTCCCAGGATGGACAATATAGTAGTTGTGATATACTAACGAGTTACGGCTAACTAGTGGCTCTTCTGATGCCCGAGCTAGTCGATGGGCTCCGTTCGCCCGCTAACCGTACCCGCGAGGCCCAGTATCGCCATATCCAACTCATTGATACTAAAATGCGGAATTTGATGTCTACTATGCCAGACTTTTTGCGGCCGGACAAGCCTTTTCTACCCACATGGCCGCCGTGGATTGCATGGGCTCGTAGTGCGTTAACTATCAGTGCCGCGGACAAGGTAAATCAATATAAAGCTTTACTTGCCCTTGTTTGTCGCTAATAAAAGACTCCTAGATCATCATGATTCACCGCTCGTTCCTGATCAAGTCCTTCCAAGATCCTAAGACCTATGATCTCACAAGGCGTACATGTGTCACTGCTTCTCTGACAATCCTCAACGAGTTCCTACGCGTCAAGAATACCGACGTCGTGCGTCTATGGATCATCCCGACATTTACCGTTAGTGCTGCTATCGTAATTGGTCTGGATATCCTCTACCGCAGGAAGATCAAGGAGCCTTTTGAACAGGCCCATCTTGATCTCCTTAACACTACTATCGAGGAGCTCAAGATCATCCTCCACGATGATAATACTGTCCACCAAGGCGTTACGCTGCTCGAGACCGTTCTATCACAGAGAATGACCAGCGTGGACTCGCCACCGGCAAACTGGGACGATCTTCTTGCTATGATCGGTGAACAGCCATGGGAAGCACAGGCACAGATTTGAGTAGGAAGAACGGTATTTAGTATATTTTTGAGACCACAGAACGTGTAAATGGCGGTACATAAAACGTACATACGGCAACATGTACTAGTAGCAAAAGTTGATATGGAAAGGCAAATGCAACAGAGATCAAGCGAGATAGATACTAAAAAGTTATAAAAGCCCACTACATAGTTGAATTTCCCTAAAGACTTGACAAACTATATGATAATAAAAGTATGATAATAAAAGAATGGGAATACAGAAGGTGCCCTCATATCTGGAAGAAGAGCAGAATGAAGTGGCCACAATCTTTTGTTTCGTAGTCAAACGCCTTGTCATTGGGCCACGCAGCCTTAACTTAGGAATCAGTAATTTCCGGGTAACCTTGAGTTTGGAACCGAAAATCGCGGGCCCTTGAGGTACCTTTGAGTTCGAGTACCTCCCCATCCGTCCAAAGACGAATTTTTCCCCTTCGCCGTGTGGTTTTAAGAGCGACCAGCACATAGTCCCAATGCTGCTGACCATTCTCGTTTTCTTTTTCGACATTTGTCGTCTTCGAAGCACCGTTTCGTGAGGCCTTGAGCCCGACTTTTCCCCTCTCGAGGGATGTTCTCACCAGCCTCTTTGAGGCTCACTGAATAGTGGGATTGTAGCTTGACTTAGGGAATTGGTTTTGTGGAGGCACTGTTTTTTGGTTTTTGTTTTTTGCTGCTCTTAGTGGAGGTATGGGCCACTAGTTTCGGGGCTAGGGGATGGTGTCGTCCCGCATATACGGGGCTATTGAATTTGTCTAGCGGAGGATTTTGAATATTTGTCCGGTAACCAACCCGGCGTCGTATGATGTTGGTGTTTTAGGTAGACGTTAAATATAATCAAATCAGATCAAATCGAAGTGGGCTACGGAGACAAGATCACGTTTGAGATGTGAGGAATGGGGAACAAAAGCAAAAGGTATATCACCAGCCAGATCTTTCCTATCACCCGTCAAAATAGTCATTCGGGCTACGACGGTGCGGATAGGACCGGAGATCTGGTAAGACATGTACAAACGAACTGGCTAGTTGTCAAAGTGTTACGCTGCAATATGAAGTTCTTAAAAGAAAGGGAAATACCCCCAGCGCCTATAGGACGCCCAAGTACTATTAGAGATCGGGAACTACCCGCAGTTGGAACCGACAGGACATTTGTCATGTACTACACGTTAAAGAACACTGTGCCGATGGCTGATGAAATATTGGACTAGCTAGTTTGAGCAGTTGCTGCAGCCAAGAATACCAGATATCAACCCCTGAGACACCGCAGGTACATATGATGTGTGAAAGGCGGTGGTAATTCTCACACCACAGACTTCCACCATCAAGCTAAACCATACAAAGAGCACGGATAAAGATCATGACTGAATGACGAAGGCTATCATCCTATGCAAAGGTAAGCACCCCACGGATACGTGCCTTGGCAAAGGACTCACTAAGTTGTGCAGTCATGGTTCTTGTCTTGGTGGTCTTCGCACGGCTTAGCTTGATGATGGAAGCCGGTAATGCGCGAACCTGTGTTACATTTCACACATCGGAGGGTGTACCTGCGGAGTTCGCAGTGATTATCATCTTCAGTTCCCGTCTAAACCTAGAAATACATTGCACGTTAGCTTAGCAATATACTAATATAACTTGGGGGACTATGGCTGTGATTACATTGTTGCATGTAGAGCTTTCGGAAAGAAAGTGGGGATCTCGGACCTTAAACGCGTTTTGCGGGGTTGCGGGGTTGCGGGGTTGCGGGGTAGATGGTGGTGTGATCTTAGCTGATCTTTCGATGGAAAAGAAGTCAGCCATGCACAAGGCGCGGACTCGATGTCGAGTGATGTTCCGGACACATCTGGTCACATCTTTATTGTTGTTTTTGGTTGTTTGGTTCACGACCCCTTCTTCGGGTTTTTGAACACGGTGTCTAATTCCTTCGTTAGCTCTTACACGGCATCAAGACTGACCTTTTAGTTGTATAGCACTTAAGTTATTCTTTTCC
Organism: Davidsoniella eucalypti; assembly: GCA_004009845.1. Taxonomy (NCBI): domain Eukaryota; kingdom Fungi; phylum Ascomycota; class Sordariomycetes; order Microascales; family Ceratocystidaceae; genus Davidsoniella; species Davidsoniella eucalypti. The sequence continues at coordinate 303,882 of RMBW01000007.1, read as the reverse complement.
CAAAGTTCGGGCAAAGCACAATGATTATCTGATGTTATTGTTGGTCGCTGATGGTGGCTCGCCGCCGTGCGGGGGTGGTGGTTTTGCGTTCATTTCGTTGTTGTTAGTAAGGTTCGGAGACTTATTTATTAGTGTTGAGTTCACTCGGTGTGCTCAATAAGAGAAATCAACATGTCACAGCCAGTTGTCGATCATTTTTATGATGATTTCGTGATTTGAATGTTGTTGGTAGCCCATTTATTAAATAGTCGGTCGGTCCGATTTTTGTGTTGTTCGTTGTCAAAAGTGCAATTTAGAGGGGAAGCTTGAAGCCCTTGGTTTTGTTGCCACTTATCGCTTACTAACCCCGCTCGTTTGTCAGCACAAGAAGTTCCACTTTTGGGGATGTCCCTAGAGGGTACCCCAATTACTATTTATATCTTCAGGTCAAGTAAGCCAAGGTCTGAAGGCAAGAGCTTATTTTCAGCAAGAGCTTTTTTGACTTGGTTGACTTCATTGGTTTTCCGTGTAACCATAAAATATCATTCTACTTCATCTGGTACTATGTCGGCCGATCTTTTGATACTTCCATTCCCCCCAAAACCGCATTCGCGCAGTGTTATAGAAGCTGCCTATCGTCCTCCTCTTACATCCGTGATTAAAAAAGTTGGCCACCAAACACTGAGTTCCAAGGACCGTGTCTTGGTAATTCTAATCCCGGCACCATTTTTGTGCGGCCCGCCATATGGAGAGAAGAGCTTATCGTGGGATTCTGTGCAGTCACTTCTTGCGCACATCTATAGCATCACCGCCGTGATATGTGCCCAGGAAGGACTACATATTGATTCGCGGGTAGTTCTTGTAGATCATGATCGTGGCCGAGCATACAACATGGAAGCTACTTGGAGCTTCAAAGCAAATGGCACGGCAATATTTGATCTCCGCGCTTTTGCACATTCATTCTATCCGTTCCAAACGCTATATCGCATCGACACAGAGGCTGGACTAGAGATATTCACAACGTATCTACAACTCATCGAAGGCAAATACTTGCTAAAACAGAGCCAAATTGTTCCTATCGAAGGCGGCTTAACTCTTAACATGAGCCAGACAGATGAAGCCGAAGGTCCGCAAGATGGTCAGACAAATACATATCCTGTAGTGTGTATCGGCGGTACCTTCGACCACCTACATGTAGGGCACAAACTACTGCTTTCGGCAGGAGTTTTACTTCTTAAAATTGCCCGCGACGCTACGGCGACCTTGATAATCGGTATCACCGGTGAGGAGATGCTCAAGAACAAGAAATATGCTGAGCTGATCGAGCCCTGGAGTCAGCGCGCCCATGCGGTAGTCGAATATCTCTCCGCACAGCTAGATACGCGAGAAGAGCGAGGCAAGCAAATTCCTACCCTCAACATCATCGAAGAGACTGCTGAGTCCCTCACGGTACATTTTCGTAATAGCAGCGTCATAATCCAGTGCGTCGCTATTCAGGATGGCTTTGGACCTACCATCACTCGTGAAGATATGGACGCATTGGTCATCTCAGCAGAAACCCGGGCAGGTGGGCAAGCTGTGAACGAGGAGCGTACAAAGAAGCATTGGCGTCCATTAAAGGTGTTCGAGGTGCACGTTCTGGAGGCAACTGAACATGATGGAGACGATATCCATACGGGAAACAATAAGAAAGTGATGGATTTTACTGAAAAAGTTAGTAGCACTGCTATTAGAGCGCACTGCGCGGCAAAACAGGCGTGTAAATAATTGTTACTTATGTTTATGTGACAAAATATATTTTCTTTCGTTTTGCAGAGACAATAAGTCAAGTCAATGACATATGAACTAGATATTCGTTTCAACCAGATATTCAACTCGAACCGGTATTCGCTTTTCTTGGAAGTGTAGATGGTGTCATCACGGACTTCTCCACATATACTTTCTTATACTAAAGAGTTAAATCGGATTTACATGTCAAATATAAACCCCTTGATCCAGCTAACATATGTATACCACCAGTATATCATAGCATTTTTCAGGCTGAGCCTCCTGTCCGATGTATAGACCAAGCTCAATATCCATTGCCCATCTTGCATTTTCGTTTGCTCGTATTAATGATTACAAATGGCAAAAGTTTAAAAATATTTTTAAACTTACTGCTCAACACCATCAACACAATCGTTACCTTCCAGAACGTTAGCCGTGGCCATCTATTACTAGTGTTGTAACTAATGTCGTATCTATGTTTAGATCTCATCTCACCCATGCTGGGGGTGGGGTTTAGTGATCTCACAGACAGTCTCATTTACTTTTATATGTGGTACCTCAACAAATAAAAAAGGAAGCTGAGAAACCTTCGGTTTGTTTAGAACCAGAACCGTTTAATAACCGCAAAACAAATTGTATATGTAGGCATATGGAATCGATGATAGTACGTGTCAGTCCGAAGTGAAACGAGTGTCATGATAGTAGGTCTAAGTCATTGTCTCTTCAAGTAACGTCGTGTTCTTAGAATTATATATGTAGTTACACTGTTAACTTACATCTTGCATCTTAACCGTAAGTTTAAAAACTTTAAGAACCGTAGCACAGCTTACCACTTCCTTTCTGCCATTTTCTTGGGGTGGTAAGTGTGTACACATTATATTAAAATAAATGTGAGCTTTAACGATAAGATGAAGCTTAAATTTCCTATCTAATACGAAATTTTGAGTGTTTGATGTGCCAATGCCACACAGCTCAACCCTAGCGAATATAAAGTGCAGAACGCATTGAGTTCGGAGTTTTCTTGATTTAGAGTCTTATCCTTTCTACTCATTTAATTGTGTGTGGACACGATGTTTGTCTGACCGCCCGTTTACATATATGTATATATGCCTAACACTTACATTTTCAGAGCTCTGTAGCTCCATACGGTTATGAATTAAAGAAAAGACCTAGCACTCTGTCAGCTTTTGAAGACTACATAGGGAGTACATAATATCCACTTTGATGGCAAACTTCTAATTCCCCAAAACGTTAATAAAGAGGTCAAAGACAGCTACTCTTAAATCGTAAGATACATGTACATGAAACAATGACACTAATTGTTACGAACCGCGCAAACAGAGTTGGTCGTAATCCAAGGAGAGCGAGAGAGGGGTTACACGCAAAACAAAGATTAACAGTGTCGGTGCAAAACGTATGTATTGGATAGTTTGCTTACACCTGTGATCCGTACTCAGACCGCCTCTCTATCAAGGTGGTATGAATCGGGTCTGTTGGTGATGCTTAAGGTGTAAAGTCTATCTATCGTGGGATGTGGCCGCCATGAGAGGTAATATGGGTAAGTGTGTGGAGTCCCCTCCGCTTAGTCATACCCATTATTACACTTATCATGTGACCACATCGACAAACAGAGAAGAATTAGGGATATTATTGGCTAGGAAGATTGCAAGACACGACAGAGATGATTAACTAGTTGCAAGCATTGGGGGAAAGGGAAGAAAAAGGTATCTATGCTTCTCTGAAGTGATACGTGAGATATCTAGTAGAACCCATCACAAAAAACCAACCGTGACAAAACCGAGAATCTAGACAGACCCAGAAGACCCAGACAGAATAGAATAAAGAGGAAAACATTACTCAAGACAACAATTTCAAGAAAACTAGAAGGAGATTATAAGCAAAAATATGACAGATCATAATGTATATTGTTCAAAAGAGAACATCAATTTTCAAAATTGAAGGTATGTTGTAGAAAAAAGATGTATCCCAAATAGACTTAATGGTGCTGATAGTCGTTTTGCGATATAAATAAAACATATCTTTTTTTTAGCTGCTGACTCCTTTACTAGGGTGAAAAAGATAATATTTTTTGCATTGTTAGGCACAATGCATACAATAGTAGATCATTTATTGGATGAAACTGATTTCAATCTATGCCGTATTTAGAGAGCACAAACAATACATGGGACCCATGTATTAAGGACTTATATATCTTTTTTAGAGTTATAAATCTCTTATGCAGCTATATTTACATCAAGATTAAATTTATAGATAAGGCAGTAAACATCCATATTTGGGGTTTCCAGATTCTATCTTTCTCGGCATCGCTGCTTGTAAGTGTTGTCAGAACATCTTCTAGCAACTATTGTTGCTCAAAAGAGTCTTGCACCATCTCTGGCACATATTTATGCTGAAGAAAGTGTTCATTCACCTTCTAGCAATCATCAATCAACCTCACCATGCGTTTTTACACCATATCCATCTTGGCCTTGCCGGTGTTTGTCCGGGCTACTGTCGTTGAACCGTATCTACAGTCTGAAGCACGTGACAAGTTTGAGACTGTACAGCCTGTTCTACAAGATGAGCTTGATGTCTCACAACAAGAGATCACTGATGATACCATGTCAATCTTGGATGACTTCCCAAAGTACATCGTCGAACTCAGTCATGTAAGTTAAGATTTCTTCATAAACACTGAGAATTAAACTCCACTAACACTATGAGAACAGGAGTCTTTGGTAGGCCGTGATCTCTCTGAAAGCTTTGATGATAATGAGGACATTACAGTTGTTGATACCTTTGAAAGCCCAATCTTCACCGGGGTTAGTGTCGACACTGAATCACACACCATTGAAAGCTTGAAGAATATGCATGGTGTCATCAATGTTTGGCGTAATGAGGTCATTCGGCTAGATAAAGAAGACGAAGAGGCAAAAGGCTTATTGGACCTTTTCAAGTGGAATTCAGACGATACCAAAACGAAAGGAAAATACACTTATGACGCCCATAGAAGCACACATGTCGATGCTTTACACAAGCGTGGAATCAAGGGAAAGGGTGTCAGGATCGGTATCATTGACTCTGGCATCTCATATACCCACCCTGCTGTAAGTATTACATCATCTTCCACATCATTCAAGACAGAGGCACTAACACATGAGAATATTAGCTTGGTGGTCGTCTTTGCAGGCACTGCAAGGTTGCTGGTGGCCGTACCCTTCTGAGAGATAAAATTAATCTTCTATCTCCTCTCGATCCGAAATACGACCCTATGGATACTCATGGTCATGGTACACATATTGCCGGCATCATCGGTGGTGATGGAGATTGGTTCAAAGGAGTTGCGCCTGAAGCTAAGCTTTATGGATATAAGGTTATGACATATAGCCGTGAAACCTCCACTGAACTTCTTGCCAAGGCTATCACAATGGCCTATTATGAAGGTGTAAGTGAAATCTGTTGCTCTAATACACATACTATTTACTGATGATCTATATCATACAGATGGACGTCATCAACATTTCCATTGGCAAGGCCAATGGCTGGTCAGAGAACTTCTTAGCTGAGGTTGTGTCCCGCATTGCCGACAATGGTGTAGTTGTCACACTCCCTGTCGGAAATTACGCCAATGACGGCCCTTTTTATGCCGAAAATGGAGCATCTGGCAGATCTGTTATCGCTGTCGCTTCAACTGATTCTGATGTGATCCCAGGCTTTTCCTATACTCTTAAACTTGGTGAGGAAACCATTATAGATGGATATGTTCCAGCGGAACACCCTTTCCTAACAGATGACATTGAATGGCCTATCTTGCCTGTATCATTGGATGGCTTCAATCCTGATGATGCCTGTAGCTCTTTTCCCCGAGGCTCAGAACCATACTTTACTGGGAAGATTGCCCTAGTCAGTGCCGGTGGTTGTGACTTCAAAACAAAACAAATTCATTTGGGGGGCATGGGAGCCCAACAGATTTTTGCCTATGATGACAAAGACAAACCCTTAACTGCCCCTACAAAAGTTTGGAAATACTCTAACATCAGCATGATTTCCTATGATACTGCCATGAAGATCTTGGACGCTGTGAAAGTAGGAAAACAAGTGAACGCTACTTTCAAATCAGGTGTCCCAAACCGAGTCACTCTGTCCACCAATATAGATGTTCGTACTTCAAAATTCACATCATGGGGCTCCCTATACAACCTTGATATCAAACCTGAAATTTCTGCACCTGGTGGTGGAATCTTCTCTACTTATCTCCATAATGGCTGGTCGATGAAATCTGGCACATCCATGGCTTCTCCATACATTGCTGGCGTTGCCGCTTTATTCATCTCTGAGCATGGTGGGAGGTGGGAGTTTGGAAAAGACCTTACGAAACGACTGACACAACGTATCATGGCCTCTGGTAGTAGTCTTGCCTGGGAAGGTGCCTCATCTGGAGTATATGACCCACCAAGTCGAGTGGGTGCTGGCTTCATTGATGCTGTCAAGGTTTTAGACTACACCACTGAAGTCGACTCAGCCAAGATGATCCTCAATGACACTGCCCACTTCAACGGCAAGCAAAAAATCACTCTGCTCAACGGAAGCAAGACATCTGTCATATACAACTTCATTCTTCAACCTGCTGCTGGCTACGAAGCTCTAGGTGATATTGATACCGACCCTCACATAAAGCTTGGTCAGGAAATTGAGCCAATAGATTTAATACCTGTTGTTCACTTGCCTGAACCTGTCATGCTAGCTCCTGGTGAAGAAAAGGTAATCTTTGTTGACTTTGAGAATCCTAAGGATCTAGGCTGGAACTCTGCTGCCTTACCTGTCTACAGTGGAAAGATTATTATCCAGTCTAACCTCAGCGAATCTCTTTCTGTCATCTATCATGGTGTAGGATGCGATCTCAAGGCTACCTTCCCCAATGTCTTTCGCAAAGGATTCCCTACAGCCACCAATGGAATCCGGGCATCGGACTTGTTGTCTGAAAATCCTGTGTTCAACTTCAATACGAGCGTATTCGCTCAAAGCTTCCCCAGAATCAAGACAAATCTAGCATGGGGTGCATCTGAGATCCGGTGGGATATTTTTACCCCTGACTATGATGAAGCCAGAGACTGGTCGTACCCACCTGTCGAGGGCCGCAATGGATATGTAGGTTCTGTGGCATTCCTTGCCGAAACAACCAATGGTATCACTTACTTCGACGAGAGTCAATTATATAAAGATGACGTCGTAGCTTTCCCTGTAAACTACTTGCCTCGTGCTAGCCTTGTCCGTGATTCTGGTGAAGGCAACAGGGACTTCTGGTGGTTGGGAAAACTAGGCAATGGCAGCTATATTTCACCAGGCTCGTACGCGTAAGTTTTGTACACCTAATGACACTGATCATCACATATGTATAAATCATAACTAACTCTATACACAGCATGAGATTCGCCGCCCTACGTCCATTTGGTGATCGTAGAATCAGCTCCGACTGGCAGGTCCTTGACATTCCGATTGTCACTATTGGTCCTTACACCCCATAAACCGGGCTCCAACGATCAATCTTACTTGCATCAATATTGGTCAGTCTTAGGACTGCTCGATATTGCAACCCATTTACTTAATTTGTTTAGCTAGCGCCTAATTCTATTGTTTCTGTTTTTTTTCACATATTACAATTCATGATATATATACTATGTACACCTATCTTGTGAGGATTATGGACTCTGGGGATTGAAGCTGAGTATCTTCCTCAGCCAGTTGCTCAAGTATCTGCACGTCCAATCTATGAGACATTATATCCACCAGCTCAGTAGTCAGCTCGTTCAGCTTAAAACTGACTAACTCGTGGTTCAAGTCTATCAGCTAATAGTACGTACAATGAAACACTCGACCCGGTTTCTTTAGTAGTGATAAATAGGTATATCATCTCCAGTCTGTTTGATTTATTATATCATTACCATTGGATCTTTCTTCTTAACATGATTTATCAGATTTCTTGATTGGTTCGTTTCCGTACCCAATCCGTAAATTTAGTTTTATCTTTGAATGTCGAGTAAGAACAGCAGATAGAATATTCCGAACGGAATTAATCGACCAATGCCATTTTCCGAGCAATACTCTCTATCTGTTAAATATCACGACATAACTATATATAGTGCTCTTTAGCAAATATAATGGTTGCTATCAAGAGGTTTTGGTTTATTGCGCAACCTACATTTGCTGTCATGTGCAAAAGTCTTATTAAAACTCGGATTTTGCGATTGTCTTTTCATTTATTTCTCTATTCATGTTCTTAATTAGACTGACTACGAAGAATGTCCATAAAATTACAAAAGAATGTAGTTTTCCGGTCCTCTATTGGGAGGGTTTCTTCGAGGGCCATTAGGGTCTCTCGACGTCTAACGATACACTAGGGTCGGATCCACGTGATCAACATAAAGACGTAAAATGATAAATAAATAAATAAACACAGAAAACAGAACCAAGCAATGCTAGATATCAAAAATATTAGATTTATTTATTTATCGTTTTACGTCTTTATGTGGATCACGTGGATCCGACCCTAGTGGATCGTTAGACGTCGAGAAACCCTAATGGTCCTCGAAGATCCCCCCATAATGGAGGTCCGAACTAAAAAAAAAGCAAAACAGAAAACACAGAAAGCAAGAACAAATTTCGCATGGTGGAAGCAGTGGAGAAGACAAGCAGCGCTAACCTGGCTAAACTTGTTTCTTCACTGTCCACCTAGCAGGTTGGTTGAGACACAAAGGAAAAGACCAGAGTGCTCAGGGTGCGAGGAAGGTGCTCAAGGAGACAACTATCGTGAGGTCGGTGTCGGGGGATCGGGAGGAGGTCAAGCAGCATTAAGCTAAACTTTCTTCACAGCCGTCCCCCTGGTGGGTTGTTGAAAAACACAGTGGAAACCCAAAGTGTTTTCATTATGAGGGAGCAACTCAAAGAGAAGCTATCACAGGTTTGTTTTGGCATAATCAAATGAAGTGCAAAGCACAACACAAGAAGAGCCGGGAATTGGTAGGCACAAAGGAAAAGACCAGAGTGCTCCGGTGCGAGGGAGATGCTCAAGGAGACAACTATCGCGAGGTCGGTGTCGGGGGATCGGGAGGGGTCAAGCCAAAAATATTAGAGGAACCTGGCTAAACTTTCCCCCTTAGTCTTTCTAAGGGTTAGGAGCATGTCTACAAAGAAGTTTGTCTGCTTGGTGAATTTGCAGAAATCAATGGCCCCCATTGTTGTGTGGTTAGGGTATTGTCTATGGTGATGTGAACCGAGAAAACCTTTGACAGACGTTTGCCCTTGGGAAAGTCATCGTGATTTGATTTGATTATATTTAACATCTAAGATCATACGACACCGGATCGGCTACCGGACAGATATTTAAAGTTGTGCCTGTATATTAAAGTTGTTTTGGCAATTTTAAAGTGTAAGGACTAGGTTGAAATGTAGCGATAAGTGCAAAGCAAAGAAAGGTAATAGTAGAGGAAAATAGTAGAAAGAAGCAGTACAAACAATATAGAGGAAACAAGAAGAGCGAAAAAAACCTTGTCACAGCTGTAGAATCATGAAAAGAAAGCAGCACCCAATCAAAACATCATTCACATGCTCCTCAGCCTCCGCTCGACAAACTCAATAGCTTTGTATGTGCGGGACGACATCATCCCCTAGCCTGGAAGAACTAGTGGTCCATACCTCCACTATGAGCAACAAAAACAAAAACAACAGTGCCTCCACAAAACTATTCCCCAAAAGACAGATCCACAAACCCAACTCCCTAAGTGGAGCTACCATCCCCACTATTCAGTGAGCCTCCAAGAGGCTGGTGAGAACATTCCTCGAGAGGGGAAAAGTCGGGCTCAAGGCCTCACGAAACGGTGCTTCGAAGACGACAAATGTCGAAAAAGAAAACGAGAATGGACAGCAGCATTAGGGATATGTGCTGGTCGCTCTTAAAACCCACGACGAAGGGGAAAAATTCGTCTTTGGACGGAGGGGGAGGTACTCGAACTCAAAGGTACCCCCCCGAGGGTTGTAGGAGGGAAGGTTGATCATCGGGGCGGAGAGCGCGGCAATAAAATTGGACGCGGCTCCCACCCGTGTCTATCTACTAACTACTTGATGATGATGATTTTATTTATAGTCTAGAGATTTATCTAAGAACTCCTTTTCGACTCCGGGCGAGGCCGTGTTATCTAGCACCAATTTTCTATGTTGCAAGAACAAAGTCTAGAGTTCCGAGGCTGCGGCGGTTGCGACCCAAGCAGAAGTATCTATGTCGGGCTATCGCGCGTGAAGGCAGGCAGGCTTCTTTAGCGAGGGTGTCAGCTTGTTCATTTCCCTCGATTCCAATGTGCGCAAGCAGCTGCTAGTCCGGAACTCCAGGATCTTGGGCTACAAGGTGAAATTAGGGCCAGAGTCCAGGACTTCTGAGGCTTTTTGGTTGTCTAAAATAATTCAGACGTCCTTGGCCCAAATCTTGGCGTAGGAGGAGTAAGCCCTCTTTGAGCCTAATACGGCCTCTTGAATCTCAGCGTCATATACCTCATAGTTCTCCCCTACGGATATCCCTACTGTGATCTGAGTGTGAAGTTGCCATACAGTGTGTGTGTGCACCTTATAAATACTTCAAACTAAACATGGGCATTGACCCTAGTATGAAGCTTAAATAGTCCAACTAATACGAAATTTAGACTGTCGGCAGTGCCAATGTCCATGCCACACACCATGACCACATATGCAAATTAGAAAATGCATTGAACACGGAGTTTCCTTCATTAAGAATTTTGTTTTATTCATTTTAAATGTACAGTAGTTATTTTCATACATATCTTCTTGCTAACTAGTTGGTAATTAAATTACAAAGGACAAAATTTTCAGCCGCTAACTTTGGAATATCAGCAGCGAGTGAAATTTCGTGACAAGCCCTAGCTTTTACTAGGCCCAAAACTATGCTCTTTTAACTACTTTTGACTACATGTATGACATATATTTGTCGAATTGGAATAATGCCATGACCAAAAATGGATCTTAGATGAGACAGATCTCTGTATTTAAAATACTTGCATATAAGCACGGTTCGAGTGAGTAGAGAACAAGCTATGGGCTGATTCTACTTTTCTCGGTGAGGACATGTATAAAGAATCTATGCTTAGGAACGATATATATAATTTATACATAAGACGGTAGATACCCGTTTTCTAGCGTGTGATATGTTCTTTTTTCTGCTACAACATATTTTAGCAACTATCGCTGCACACGAGAGTATTGCAATTTCTATCGAAAGAAAGTGTTCATCCACCTTCTAGCAATCATCAATCAACCTTACCATGCGTTTTTACACCATCTCTATCTTGGCCTTGCCGGTGTTTGTCTGGGCTGATGTCATTAAACCATATATACAGTCCGAAGCACGCGATGAGTTTGAGGCTGTACAGCCTGTTCTACAAGATGAGCTCGATGTCTCACAAGAGATCACTGGTGACACCGAGTCAATCTTGGAAGACTTCCCAAAGTACATCGTCGAACTCAGTCATGTAAGTTAAGATTTCTTCATAAACACTGAGAAATAAATCACATTAACATTATGAGAACAGGAGTCTTTGGTAGGCCGTGATCTCTCTGAAAGCTTTGATGATAATGAGGACATTACAGTTGTTGATACCTTTGAAAGCCCAATCTTCACTGGGGTTAGTGTCGACACTGAATCACACACCATTGAAAGCTTGAAGAATATGCATGGTGTCATCAATGTTTGGCCCAATGAGGTCATTCGATTAGATAAAGAAGAACCAAAGGCAAAAGGCATATCCAAAATTTTCAAGTGGAAATCCAAGCCAAAAGAAAAGTTTATTTTTGAAGCCCATCGAAGCACACACGTCGATGCTCTACACAAGCGTGGAATCAAGGGAAAGGGTGTCAAGATCGGTATCGTCGACACTGGCATCTCATACACCCATCCTGCTGTAAGTATTATGCCCTCTTCTATATTATATAAGGAGATAAGTACTAACATATGTCGGTGGTAGCTTGGTGGTCGACTTTGCAAAAAGTGCAAGGTAGCTGGTGGTCATAACCTTGTGCAAGATCTATTTTCTGATTTTCTATCCAGAGGCGCTTCCATCCACGATCCCATGGATTATAATGGCCATGGTACACATGTTGCTGGTGTCATTGGTGGTGATACAGATTGGTTCCAAGGAGTTGCACCTGAAGCTAAGCTTTATGGATATAAGATCATATCCCTCGGCCATCAAACTACCTCTGATCTTATAATCAGAGCTGCTTTATCAGCTTATTCCGATAATGTACGTGAAGTAGGTCTACCCAACACACATACACAAATTTACTAATGTATTTCAAACAGATGGATGTCATCAACGTCTCTATAGGTCATCCCTCTGGCTGGCCAAAGAACTCCGTGGCTGAGATTCTATCTCGAATTGCCGAAGAGGGCGTAGTCGTCACGATCCCTGTTGGAAATTCTCATGCTGTAGGCCCTTTTTATGCTGACAATGGATCATCAGGAAGATCCGTCATTGCCGTTGCTTCAACTGATTCTGATGTGATCCCTGGCCTTTCCTATACTCTTAAACTTGGTGAGGAAACCATTATAGATGGATATGTTCCCGAGGAACACGCTTTCCAAAAAGATGACATTGAATGGCCTATCATGCCTGTATCATTGGATGGCTTCAATCCTGATGATGCCTGTGAACTCACTCCCCAAGACTCAGAACCAAACTTTACTGGGAAGATTGCCCTAGTCAGTGTCGGTGGTTGTACCCTCAAAACAAAACAGATTAATCTGTTTTACATGGGAGCCCAAAAGGTTTTTGCCTATGATGACAAAAACAAACCCTTAACTACCCCTACAGAAGTTTGGAAATATTCTAACGTCAGTATGATTTCCTATGACACTGCCATGAAGATCTTGGACGCTGTCAAAGTAGGAAAGCAAGTGAACGCTACTTTCAAATCAGGTGTCCCAAACCGAGTCAATCTGCCCACCAATATAGGTCTTCGTGCTTCAGAGTTTACATCATGGGGCTCCCCAAACGACCTTGATATCAAACCTGAAATTTCTGCACCTGGTGGTAGAATCATCACTACCCATCTTGCTAGTGACTGGGTTATAGAGTCAGGAACATCTCTAGCTTCTCCATACATTGCTGGTGTTGCTGCTCTATTCATTTCAGAGCATGGTGGAAGATCGGTTTATGGACGTAACTTCACAAAGCGTCTGACACAACGTATCATTGCTTCTGGTAGAAGCCTTTCATGGGAAGGTGCCCCATCTGAAGTATATGACCCACCAAGTCATGTAGGCGGTGGTTTCATTGATGCCATCAAGGTTTTAGACTACACCACTGAAGTCGACTCGGCCAAGATGATCCTCAATGACACTGTCCACTTCAACGGCAAGCAAAAAATCACTCTGCTCAACGGAAGCAAGACATCTGTCATATACAACTTCATTCTTCAACCTGCTGCTGGCTACGAAGCTCTGGGTGATATTGATACTGACCCTCACATAAAGCCTAGTCAGGAAATTGAGCCAATAGATTTAATACCTGTTGTTCACTTGCCTGAACCTGTCATGCTAGCTCCTGGTGAAGAAAAGGTAATCTTTGTTGACTTTGAGAATCCTAAGGATCTAGGCTGGAACTCTGCTGCCTTACCTGTCTACAGTGGAAAGATTATTATCCAGTCTAACCTCAGCGAATCTCTTTCTGTCATCTATCATGGCGTAGGATGTGATCTCAACACTACCTTCCCCAGTGTCTTTCGCAAAGGATTCCCTAAAGCTACCAATGGACACGGGTCAATGGATCTGTTGTCTGAAAAGCCTGAGTTCAACTTCAATACGAGCGTATTCGCTCAAAGCTTCCCCAGAATGAAGACAAATCTAGCTTGGGGTACACTTGAGCTTCGATGGGATATATTTACCCCTGACTATGATGAAGCCAGAGACTGGGCTTACCCACCTGTCGAGGGCAGCAATGGATATGTAGGTTCTGTGGCATACTGGAGGTCACCAATCAACGGTGCTTGGTTCTTTGATGAACTCCATTCAGATAAGAATGATACTTTAAACTTCCCTATATCTTATATATCCCGGTCTGCCTATGTCGGCAAGGGTGATGAAGGTGATAGCGACTTCTGGTGGTTTGGACGCTTAACTAATGGTAGCTATATTGCGCCCGGCTCATACTCGTAAGTTGTTTCTGCCCACTAGCACTAATCTTCCTAAGATATATACCATAACTAACTCAACGTGCAGCATGAGATTTGCTGCCCTGCGTCCCTTTGGTGACCCCAGTGTTAGCTCAGACTGGCAGGTACTTGATACTCCGATTGTTACTATTGGTGAATATAAACCATAGATCAGACAGTCTGACTTTCTTGCATCAATAGAAGCAAGTTACATGACTGCTTATTATTGCAACTCATATTAGTCATGTTTAGCTAGCGCCTTATTTTATTACTTCTTTTTTATATTTCTTAGTTTGCTTCATATACAATTCTTTTCCAAACTCAAAAAGTTAGTTACACGTCATTCTTAAATGTGAACTGTTTTTTGATAGCAAAGCAACAGCATCTTTTGGGTGGAAGTGGTTGGCTGATGTTGTCCACCTAAATTACTTTTAAGCAGTCAGTAGTTGTAGGTACATATAGATTTGAGCGTCTCTCGTGACTTTCATATTACGGTCTAGTTGTGAAACCAAGGGCACCTTTCTGTCCAGTGCAGCCCGAGGGCGCGTTTGCGGGTTTTAATGTACATAGACTTTGTAGCTACTTGTTTTATTTTGCTTATAGAACCAGCATCTTATTTAGTCTGAAAAGCCACCACCGCTTTGCATACGGTAGTCGTATCTCCAGAGCATTACGCGGATGTTCCCTTTTTCTGGTGTAGCTGTTGCTGTCTGTTACACTATGTCTTTCAGTGACATACGAGATATCGACAGCAACGCCCTCCATGATTACGTTCTACTCCCGATTGTGATTGTCCCCCATATTACTTCCCCAGCAAGTTCACCCGGTGCTTGCGTGCAACGGTTTATTTTGTGAATTGGATCCGGAAATAGCTCTCGAACGTAGTTTTTGTTGTGATATACTTTGAGCCTTCATACATCTATCAAGAAGACTGCTGAGTATCTCATAGTGAATTTCCGTGATAGCAGCGTCATAGTCCCATACAGCAAAGAATGGATGCATTAGTTATCTGAATAGAAACCTATTTGGGTAGGCAAGCTGTGAACTACGATCTCACAAAGAAGCAATGGCATCTATTCAAGGTGTTCAAGGTGTTCAAGGTGTACGTTCGGGGGGTAATAGGACATGATGGGACTGATATCTGTTTGGGCAATAGCAGTAAGGGCGATGGATTTCGCTAATATGATTAGTAGCACTACAACATGTATTTGTGCCTGTATATTGATATTTGTTAGGTAATCTTAGAATGAAGACCTGACCTAGAATGTGTTGGCAGAGCAAAGAACAAAAAACAAAACCCAATGAGTAAAGTTAGATTATAGTGTGAAATATAACAACATTCATTCCTTCCCTATATGACCATAGTAGAGCACTGCGGGCCAAGTCTGGCTGATATATCGACTAAACTCAACATTTCTTGAATCCGAAGTTTTCCTTTGCTTGTACCAAAAGGTGGATAATTCAAACATATTTCCAAATTTATTATTAAACAACATCATCACAGTTGTTAGCTATGTGTTATTAGTAGACACTGATAGTCGATCTAATCTCCATATAGATACAGCTGATATCGTCTCCATAAATATTATTGCATCTATATTTAGATCTCATCTCATCCATGCCAAGACTAGATTTTAGATACCGACTAACGATATCATACGTCTTTCTGATTCATCGACATTACATACAGGCAAGAAACCATGGTATGAATTCAACGATCATGATACTAATTATCATGTGAGAATCGTAATCACAATATAACTTGATCACAAGTAATCGTTGCGATAATATTCTTGGCCATAGACTCAAATTACATATTTGTATCGCCATAGGTATTGTGCACCGAATTCTTCATAGCTTCCTCGTGCAATTGGCGATGTTTTTGGGTCGAATATTAAGATAAACTTAGCCCCAGCAAGATCTAGAACATAAGTAACCCAGCTATTTCAAGATTTCGTTGGATATAATGCCTTTGCCGATGCCATACTCCTCAACCTTGGCGAAACATAAACTGGGAATGCATCAAAGATGGAGTTTCTTGGATTAGTGTGAGATTGTCAGTTGTCATGAAATCAGAAAAAGCGCAAATTTCAGCTTCTAACCCTAAAGTTCTGACGGGCAACTCAAATATAGTGACAAGGATCCCTATTAACTATCCGCTTCATCAGCACGATACGTTCCATAGTTAGATAAGGTATGAAACTGATCTAATAGTGTATGTATTTAGAATGGTGGAATACGAGCAAGGGTCGACTAATGAGAGAAGAAGACATGGGTTCCATGCAAGTTCTGGACTTATATAATCTTTTCCTAATCGCAAGTCAATTATACTATACTATATATGTAATACATGAAAATGTAAAAATGTTTATATATAGGTTAGTGGAGACTATACTTGCATGCTCAATGTCCTCTTTCACTCAGCATCACTGCTTTGGAGGGTTGTAACAGTGTCTTCTAGCAACTCCTGCTGCTCAAGAGAGTTTTGCAATATCTTCTACATTGCCTTGAAGAGCTTTGCATCACCTTTTAGCATTAATTGTTGCTGAAGAAACTGCCCAAACACCTTCTAGCAACCATCGATCTACCAGTACTACACACCATGCGGTTCTACGCCATATCCGTCTTAGCCCTACCAGTACTTGTCCAGGCTGCTGTCATCAAACCATATCTACAGCCCGAAGCCCGTGATGAGTTTGAGTCAGTCCAGCCTGTTCTACAAAACGAGTTGGAGGGCGAACAGCATGAGATAGCTGAAGGCACTGAGTTGACCTTTGAGGACACCCCTCGGTACATTGTTGAATTCAGTCATGTAAGTTAAAATCTCTTCATGAAAGCCAACAGATAGATTGCATTAACACTATGAAAACAGGAGTCTTTGCTTCGTCGTGGACTATCTGAAAGCCTCGATGGTGCAGAAGACATTACTGTTGTCGAAACATTCGACAGCCCAATATTCAGTGGTGTCAGTGTTGAAACCGACTCGCACACTGTCAAAAGCTTGAAGAATATGCATGGTGTCATCAATGTTTGGCGCAATGAGGTCATTCAACTAGATAAAGAAGAACCAAAGGCAAAAGGCATGTCCAAGATTTTCAAGTGGAAATCCAAGCCAAAAGAAAATTATATTTATGAAGCCCATCGAAGCACACATGTCGATGCTCTACACAAGCGTGGAATCAAGGGAAAGGGTGTCAAGGTCGGTATCATTGACACTGGCATCTCATATACCCATCCTGCTGTAAGTATTATGCCCTCTTCTATGTCACATAAGTATATAGGTACTAACATATGTTGATGATAGCTTGGTGGTCGACTTTGTAAAAAGTGCAAGGTTGCCGGTGGTCATAACTTTGTCCAAGATCTATTGTCTAATTTTCTAGCCAAAGGCAATTCCAGGTACGATCCCATGGATGCTACTGGCCATGGTACACAGATTGCTGGTATCATTGGTGGCGATGGAGATTGGTTTAAAGGAGTTGCCCCTGAAGCTAAGCTTTATGGGTACAAAGTGATCTCAGTTGGCCAGAGAACCACAATTGAGATTCTAGTCAAGGCTGTCCTGCTAGCTTATCACGAAGGTGTAAGTAACTCCCCCAAATACAGCACCCTTATACAAGTTTACTAACACATTTTGCCAGATGGACGTCATCAACATTTCCATTAATCTACCTAATGGCTGGTCAGAGAACGTCCTAGCTGAGGTTGTATCCCGCATTGCCGATGATGGTGTAGTCATCACTTTCCCCAGTGGAAACTTCGGTGCTAGTGGCCCTTTCTATGCAGGGACCGGCTCGTCGGGAAAATCTATCATCACTGTTGCTTCAACTGAATCCGACGTGATTCCGGGATTTTCCTATACTCTCAGACTAGGTGAAGAGACTATCACCGACGGGTATGTTCAAGGAAAGGGTGTCTTCCCAACAGATATTGAGTGGCCTATCTTGCCTGTATCGCCGTATTTTAACCCCGATGATGCTTGCAAACCTTTCCCTCCAGGCTCCGATCCATACTTCACTGGAAAGATTGCTCTAGTCAGTGTCGGCAGCTGTCCTCTCCGAACAAAGCAGGAGAACTTAGCAGCTGTGGGGGCCCAACAGGTTTTTGCCTACGATAGAAAAGACATGCCCCTAGCTGCTCCTGTGGACTCCTGGAAATTCCAACGTCTCGGCATGATCTCCTATGATACTGCCATGAAGATTATAGATGCTATTAAAGAAGGAAAGGAGGTAAATGCTACTTTCAAATCAGGTGTCCCGAACCGAGTGACTTTAAACACCCCTGATGGTGTTCGCACTTCAGAATTTACGTCCTGGGGGTCCCTATACGATCTCAATATCAAACCCGAAATTGCAGCGCCTGGTGGTGGAATCTTCTCTACTGATCTTCATAGTGGCTGGGTTACACATTCGGGTACATCAATGGCATCTCCATACATTGCTGGTGTTGCTGCTTTATTCATCTCCGAGCATGGTGGCCGCCGGAGCTACGGTAAAGACCTGGCAAAGCGCTTGACACAGCGTATCATTGCTTCTGGTAGCAGCCTTGCATGGGAAGGTGCCCCATCTGGAGTATATGACCCACCAAGTCATGTAGGTGGTGGTTTCATTGATGCCATCAAGGTTTTAGACTACACCACTGAAGTCGACTCAGCCAAGATTACCCTTAATGATACTGCCCACTTCAACGGCAAGCAAAAAATCACTCTGCTCAACGGAAGCAAGACATCTGTCACATACAACTTCATTCTTCAACCTGCTGCTGGCTACGAAGCTCTGGGTGATATTGATACTGACCCTCACATAAAGCTTACTCGGGAACTTGAGCCAATAGATTTAATACCTGTTGTTCACTTGCCTGAACCTGTCACGCTAGCTCCTGGTGAAAAGAAGGTAATCTTGGTTGACTTTGAGAACCCTAAGGATCTAGACTGGAACTCTGCTGCCCTACCTGTCTACAGTGGAAAGATTATTATACAGTCTACCCTCAGCGAGTCCCTTTCTGTCATCTATCATGGTGTAGGATGCGATCTCAAAACTACCTTACCTGATATCTTTCGAAAAGGATTCCCTAGAGCAACCAATGGGATCGAGTATTCGGACCTTTTGTCTGAGAAGCCTACCTTCAATTTCAATCTGGATGTCTGGGAACAAAGCTTTCCCAGAATCAAGACAAATCTGGCATGGGGCACAGCTGAGATGCGATGGGATATCTTTACCTCCAATTATGACGAAGTCAGAGATTGGTCCTATCCACCTGTCATTGGTAGCAATGGATATGTTGGTTCTGTGTCTTATTTTGGTGATACTGAAAATGGCTTAAAATATTTTGATGATCGCCGTTCCGATGAAAATAACCTAGAAGATTTCCCATTGTACCACTTATCCCGGTCCAGCCGTGTCGGCACGGGTTTTGAAGGTGACAGAGACTACTGGTGGTTTGGGCGTTTAACTAATGGTAGCTATATTGCGCCCGGCTCCTACTCGTAAGTTGTTCCTGCCCATTAGCACTAACCTTTCTAAGATATACATCATAACTAACTCAACATACAGCATGAGATTTGCTGCCCTGCGTCCCTTTGGTGACCCCAGTGTTAGCTCAGACTGGCAGGTACTTGATACTCCCATTGTTACTATTGGTAAATATCAACCATAGATACAATCATCAACCACATTTGCATTGATGATAGCCCTAACTAGTATCAATTCATCTGCTCAATTTGTTTAACTAGCGCCTTATTCCATTGTTTTAGTTTTTTTTTTCATTTTCTTAGTTTACTTAATACATACACAATAGTGTTCGGTATATACTTTGTCCACTTTCCTTCACTTCTTGTTTTCCCTACCTAGAACATGACTTCAACTTATTATTCAATATCGACTAGCTATTGTTTCGTAGCAATACGACAACATGTTCCCAATGGAAGCAGTCGACTAGTGTTATTTTCGATGACTTGACTGTATCTATCATTTGTGTGAATCACTTAAGACTTTTATTTTTATTTTTTAGGACTCTTTTACCTCTCTACCCGTCGGTATCTCACAGAAATACGACGGCATATTCCGAGCGGTCAGCAAATGTATTCAGATCCTTACCTCCTCGATACCGTCCACCAAAAACTGGATTCACTAAGACTTTGACATGATTTAAGCTCGCTTAGCTCAGTTGGTTAGAGCGTCGTACTGAACATCTACGAAAATTACTGTATTATCTACCCGGTGCTGGTTTGGTGACTCGATAGAAAACCAAATCTAAAACTTAACAGAAGTTGACGTAAAAAAAGAAAATGTCCCGGAGGTCCCAGTAGAGACATTTTGTGAATGTGTAAAACCACACCCACTCACCTTTAGCTTTGATGTCCCCCACTCTCTATATTAGAGGTAGGGAATTGACACGATAGAGCATCTACATTTGTGTGTTAAGTGTTTTCATAGATTATCCCTTCAAAGAGAAGATGTGTAATGAACAAGGGTCGAGCTGTTTTATGCCGGTAGTACCGCCCTGTGAGCGAATTTCAATAGCAGCTTCGATCTCTGTGCTACTCGAAGTTTATGTATAAGGAGAATATAATGATTTGTATGTGAGTTGAGGGAGAACGAACCTTTTTATCATGTGCAATAGGCCTTTCACCGGAGTATTAGGGCATACTATGGCAACAGCTTGGTATATTTATGGTCTTCTTTGGTACTCAATATATGGAAGCTGTCCATTCCATTGATTTTAAAAAAGGAGATATTGGAACAAAGTGTAACTTTGGCTTTATATAGCATCACATTTAAAAGGATGTTTATTCATTCAATAGTCAATATAGCAAAAATATCAAACTAAATAAAGCCACAACAAACAGAGGGAACCGAACAGGTGTAACAAACATTAAACCACTCTATTAGAACCTGACATCTCGGATTAAATTTGATCAACTTAAATGACAAAAAAGAAAGAAAAAAACAAGGAAAGGGCTAGAAGATATGCTACCATCTAGAGCGAGTAAGCTCAAGCTCTAGCTAAATGGAATCCTTCTACACAAATAGGGTTGGGAGGAATATTGATATTGAGAGTCAGCAAGCTCAAGCTCTGAATGCCAACATTTTGAACCTGATAACGGGGGAGAGCTTACTCAAGCTCCCATTCATCAAATTCCTCCTGATACTCCGGATGCTGACGGAGCATCTCATCCTTTTGGGGAGTGGTCAATATCCAGTCATCCTTGACTGGGTTGAAAGGCTCCTTGACCGTGCCGCGGAGCCACTCCCGCTTGGCGACCATGTCAACCAGACGGCCAACCATGGCACCCGAGGACGTCTTGGACCATTTGGTCCAATCATCCTCCAGCATGTCGAAGAGATCATCTGCAACATCCGAAGGCATATCCTCGGCCTCAAAAGGCAACTCGACGTCATGGGTGACCGTCAAGTCGGAGTCTCGGAACAGCTTGTGAGCATCCTTTTTACGGAAGGATCTTGAGTGCCAGTGACTAGGGTTGAGGTCAAACCATCTACTCTTGCACTCCGGACCGGATGCTATACAAAATTTCAACAGGTCAATCACCTTGGTCATAGTAGACTGGGTGAATGACAGCCAAGATAGGTCCATACCGAAGATTCTTGGCTTGAGACCGACAGTCATGACATTCTCCAAGTCAAGATATGCAGAAAGACCAAACTTCCCCCCACCACACAATCCACAAGCATCGTCATATGAAGCTGCGGCCGTTAGATGGAACTGGGGGAACTTCTAGTTTATAGTAGCGGATACAGAGGCACCAATGAATAATGATTCGAATGTCAGGTCAGCATGGATTGCATGGTAGACGAACATTTCACCATACAAATCACCAGACACTGTGGGCTTGTATAGTGAGAAGACAGGTGCCTCGATATTGGCACCAACACGACTCTTCCAGACGCGTCGCTCAGCGTGGGCTAGGAGACCATTCCCGTCAGATACGTCATCTTGCCTCCAAAGTCTAGGCGAGCGTACGCCTGGATATCAGATACTGTGTAGCCAATACTGTCACTGGGGGATAGCGATACGGCGCCAATATCCGGCACCTGGAAGGACACTGGTGGTAAGGCCAGTAGTTGCTGAGAACCCATAAGACCCTGGACAGCGTGTCCAGTGACATATAGTCTCAACAACTTCTGGGCAACTACGCCCTTGGTAGATATCTTGAAATCTCCGCCATGGCGCTTTCCAGCCCGGTAGCTGAAGCCAATAGCCCCAGACACATCACATGATGAGCACTTAAGGCTCTAATCCAGATGGAAATCACTGTAAGTGATCCCACTGTTGTGCTGGAAGTCAAAGAATATGTACTTTGACTTCCAGGTGGTATCATCTACCGACGCTGCGACCAATTCGATCATCAGGGGATCAGGGACATTTTCGAAGTCATCTGCGGTGTCAGTTATGACATTCCAGTCCTCAAGGTCACTGTTTGTGTTGGGTGTAACACCCAGCACTACCAGTATTTCATCAGGCAGCGATGCCCGAGACGCCGAATCACCCATGGTACTGTGAGTCAACAGAACCAACTGGCGTCATCGTCATGATACTGCCCTGAGAGGCGGAAGCCAAGGCAAATGCCCACACATCCAGAGCGGTGGTGGCAGCATCAATGGTTGTGAAATCAACGGCGAGTTCATTAGTTCCATCGAAGCTGATGGCAAGCAGATGCCCAAAAACCTGATCTGAAGTTAATGAGAGGCGTACCGGAGTACGCAAAAAGAGACGCTACGGAGTCTTCAGATCCGTAAGCAAATACATCCGCAGAGTGGACATTGAAAGCGTTATTGCCGGTACGGTCATGTAAAGACACGGCATAAACGTAAATCACTGTAAAACTGTGGATCCACTTGCCGCTGGAGAGGCCATGTCGGAGGAGGCGGAGACCGAAGTCTCCCGAGGCGAGGAGTTTGAAGCCTTCCCGGCAAGCACAGGCTCAATCAATGGTTGACACCGGGAGCGCAAAAGCAGTGGAACTCGAGCTCCAAAGCAAAGAGGCTGAAGCCTCGTTGGGCGAGTGGGTAAAAGCCCAAGTGTAGGTGCTATTTGTGGCAGATGCAACAACTGCCTGGACAAATAGTGACAAGGCAATTGTTGCCACTATCAAAGATCTAAAGTGTATTGCAACCGCAACAGAAAGATTGTAGGTGATGCTACGAATTATTAGTCAGTGGAGTTTGTCACCCTTACAAAAATATTTTCATTTAATATCAAATGAACACTTACACACAACTATTCAAAAATACTGGAGAGGAGAAGGCAGCCATTACATTTATTGCCATATGTAGCTTTTTTAACAAGAAACATAGTATCTTAATTCCGAAGTATAGGACAAGATACTACAGGAATATAATATCACGCTCCGTAGCAATATACACAAAATAATATGAGGAATCAAGCAAAAGCATATACTCATTGCTCAACTTACCATGTTTCAGCCTACAACGGCTTCATGAATTTCTAACTAGCAAGAAAATTCCTATGAGAGTGTATTAGTGAACATCCTTAATAGAGTATATTGAACTAGCTATATTCCGTTTTTGCCGAACGGAAGTATGCTTATCTCAAATGTCTATCATAATAGTTTGGCCTTATGCCGGCTTTTTACGCAAGCAGATAGAGATTTCCCTGAGAATGATAATATTCAGCGTCAAAGATGAAGCAAATTCCAAGAAATCTCTCAGTTTTAGACATTTTGTAAATCTATCGTGAGTGCATTTGGCCGAGCCTTTTGCTAGTGCATCGTCAATTGCCTCCTGTATCTGCTTTCTGTTTCTTTCGTAATTTTCTGGTCCTGTTTCTTCGAGGGCCATTAGGGTCTCTCGATGTCTAACGATCCACTAGGGTCGGATCCACGTGATCCACAGTAAAACGTTAAATAAATAAATAAAATAAATATCCTTAATCGGCACCATAACCATCCCATAGTTAAATAAGGTATTAAGATGAAACTGATCTGTCTATGAGTGGATGTATTTAGAATAGTGTGACGAGCAAGGGTCGACTAATGAGAGAAGAAGACATGGGTTCCATGCAAGTTCTGTACTGTATACAGGGCTAAGTTTTGTCGTGGGATCAGCGTGCAGATCGGTCTCTTGCAAGTAACTGTTTATTCTCGACATGTACACGGTATTATAACTGTACTATACACTGTATTAACCGATGTCAACATTATCATTAACAATCCCTTGTTTATTTCTATAATCAGGAAAATGATCATCATCTAGAGGCCTTAGTTGACTAACAAGAAGGACAGTGATGAAATTTGTTGCGAGATGTTGAAATTGTACCTATCGGCAAATTTCACGATATTGCTATAATAAATTGAAACTATGTACTTAAGATCTGTTTAATTCATAACTGTGTGTATTAAAATACCATATTTCAAACTAGTACCTAGTGTACATCCCATTGATAGCGATAACAGCCTCACAACGATTCTTCATCGAAACTAGGAGTTCATGAAGGTACTCATTGCTAATATTGTCCCAAGCCTCTTGGACTGCATTTCGAAGTTCCTCCGAAGAATCTCGGAGAAGTTCCTTTGGATATATAACTTCATCTCATGCCAAACAGCTTCGATCGGGTTGAGGTCTGGTGAGAAAGGTGGCCAATCCAGGACCGTGATACCACGAGATCGAAACTCTTACATGGCCTGTCTCGCTTTATGGCAAGGAGCATTATCTTGCATAAACTCTAGACTCTCAGGCTCGAAAGACTTCATAAACTCCATGGCTCTTCATATGACATTTGTAGGCCCTCTGGGCTTGCACACACAAACTCAATTAACTCATCGACTTGGGCTGGTGTAAGTTTACGAGGTGGGCGACGAGGGGTCACTGGGTTTCTCATGGCGTATTGGACTTGTCTTACTGTAAGATGAAGACCTGAGGCTACGGCTTGGGTGGTCCATCCAGCATCGTTCACGAGAGTTTGAACCTCTAATCGAACATCACGAGTAGTATTTCGTGAGCGTATAGAGGTAAGTGAAGCATTGGAAATTTCCGCTGTTTCTAGTGTTGGCGAAGGGGTTTGAAATTGTTGATCGTTTGAACGCGACTGTGCAATCAACAACTGTTGTCGAACTTCGTGGTATTCTTGCTGTAGCCCTTTATGCTGGCTATTGAGCTGGTTTACTTCTTCTGCATGTCGTTGTTGGAGCTGTTGGAACTGGAGCTGAAATTCATGTTGTTTACGTGCCTCCTGGCTTCTGAGATCTTGGGTTCTTTGGGATATGTCTTGAAGTCTAAGCTCTAGATCCGTTATTGTAGACATAATTAGTAGTTGTATGGTGGTCAAGTAGTATAATAGTCAAGTTGTATAGTAGTATATTAGTATAATGGTCTGGTGATATATTTGTATTGTTTTATAATTGTGTTGTGCTATAAGGAGAAAAAAGGTGTAGAAGGATAACTTTTGTTCAGAAAAGCGGGGAATTTTAAAAGTGGAGAAACTTGAGTAGGTACATGTCGAGAACAGAGAGTTACTTGCAAGAGACCGATCTGCACGCTGATCCCACGACAAAACTTAGCCCTGTATATAGTACTTGAATAATCTTTTCTCAATTCGTCTCTTATACTATATATGTCCATGAAAATGTAAAATTGGTTATATATAGGTTAGTAAAGACTAATACTTGAATTTCTAATGTCCTCTTTCTCTCAGCATCACTGCTTTGGAGGGTTGTGACAGTGTCTTCTAGCAACTCTTGCTGTTCAAGAGAGTTTTGCAATATCTTCTAGCATCTACATAAAATTGCCTTGAAGAGCTTTGCATTACCTTTTAGCATCAATTGTTGCTGAAGAAACTGCACAAACACCGTCTAGCAACCATCGATCTACAAGTACTACACACCATGCAGTTCTACGCTATATCCGTCTTAGCCCTACCAGTACTTGTCCAGGCTACTGTCATTAAACCATATTTACAGCCCGAAGTCCGTGATGAGTTTGAGTCAGTCCAGCCTGTTCTACAAAACGAGTTGGAGGGCGCACAGCATGAGATAGTTGAAGACACTGAGTTAATCTTTGAGGACATCCCTAAGTACATTGTTGAATTCAGTCATGTAAGTTGAAATTTCTTAATGAAAACTAAGAATTAAATTCCACTAATACTATGAAAACAGGACTTATTGGTTGGTCGTGAACTATCTGAAAGCTTCGATGGTGCAGAGGACATTACTGTTGTCGATACATTCGACAGTCCAATCTTCAGTGGTGTTAGTATTGAAACCGACTCGCACACTGTCGAAAGCTTGAAGAATATGCATGGTGTCATAAATGTTTGGCGTAATGAGGTCATTCAGCTGAATAAAGAAGAAGAACAGACAAGAAGCATATCCGACTATTTCAAGTGGAACTTTGGTAACTCCAAGCCAACAGAAAATTATATTTATGAAGCCCATCGAAGCACACATGTCGATGCTCTACACAAGCGTGGAATCAAGGGAAAGGGTGTCAAGGTCGGTATCATTGACTCTGGCATCTCATACACCCATCCTGCTGTAAGTATTATGCCCCCTTCTATGTCACATAAGTATAGAGGTATTAACATATGTTGATGATAGCTTGGTGGTCGACTTTGCAAAAAGTGCAAGGTTGCTGGTGGTCATAACTTTATCCCAAATCTATATTCCAATTTTCAAGCCAATGGAGATTCCACATACGATCCCATGGATTATACTGGCCACGGTACACATATTGCTGGTATCATTGGTGGTGATGGAGATTGGTTCAAAGGAGTTGCCCCGAAATCTAAGCTTTATGGGTATAAAGTGATGTCATTTGGCCATAAAACCACAATTGAGTTTATAGCCAAGGCTGTCCTACTAGCTTACGAAGAAGGTGTAAGTAACTCCCCTAAATACAGCACCTTTAAAATGTACTAACATATTTTGCCAGATGGATGTCATCAACATTTCAATTGGTCAACCTAATGGCTGGTCAGAGAACCTCATCGCTGAGTTTTTATCCCGCATTGCCAATAATGGTGTAGTCATCACTATCCCTAGTGGAAACTTCGGGTTTAGCGGCCCTTTCTATGCAGAGGACGGTTCGTCGGGCAAATCTATCATCACTGTTGCTTCAACTGAATCCGACGTGATTCCGGGCTTTTCCTATACTCTCAGACTAGGTGATGATACTATCGCCGACGGGTATGTTCAAGGAAAGGAAGTTTTCCCAACAGACGACATAGAGTGGCCTATCTTGCCTGTATCGACGTATTTCAATCCCGATGACGCTTGCAACCCATTCCCTCTAGGCTCCAATCCATACTTTGCTGGAAAGATTGCGCTAGTCAGTGTCGGCAGCTGTCCTCTCCACAAAAAGCAGGATAACTTAGCAGCTGTGGGGGCCCAACAGGTTTTTGCCTATGATGAAAAAGACAAGCCCTTAGCTGCTCCTGTGGACTCCTGGCAATTCGGTCTCGGCATGATCTCATATGATACTGCCATGAAGATTCTAGGTGCTATCAAAGAAGGAAAGGAGGTAAATGCTACTTTCAAATCAGGTGTCCCGAACCGAGTGACTCTAAACACCACTGCCGGTGTTCGCACTTCGGAATTTACGTCCTGGGGATCCTTATATGATCTCGATATCAAACCCGAAATTGCAGCGCCTGGTGGTGGAATCTTCTCTACTGATATTCGTAGTGGTTGGGCTACAAAATCGGGTACATCAATGGCATCTCCATACATTGCTGGTGTTGCTGCTTTATTCATCTCCGAGCATGGTGGCCGCCGGAGCTACGGTAAAGACCTGGCAAAGCGCTTGACACAGCGTATCATTGCTTCTGGTAGCAGCCTTGCATGGGAAGGTGCCTCATCTGGAGTATATGACCCACCAAGTCGTGTTGGTGGTGGTTTCATTGATGCCATCAAGGTTTTAGACTACACCACTGAAGTTGACTCAGCCAAGATTACCCTTAACGATACTGCTCACTTCAACGGCAAGCAAAAAATCACTCTGCTTAATGGAAGCAAGACATCTGTCACATACAACTTCACTCTTCAGCCTGCTGCTGGCTACGAAGCTCTGGGTGATATTGATACTGACCCTCACATAAAACTTAGTCAGGAACTTGAGCCAATAGATTTAATACCTGTTGTTCACTTGCCTGAACCTGTCACGCTAGCTCCTGGTGAAAAGAAGGTAATCTTTGTTGACTTTGAGAACCCTAAGGATCTAGGCTGGAACTCTGCTGCCCTACCTGTCTATAGTGGAAAGATTATTATCCAGTCTACACTCAACGAGTCCCTTTCTGTCATCTATCATGGTGTAGGATGTGATCTCAAAGCTACCTTCCCTAATGTCTTCCGCAAAGATTACCCTAGAGCAACCAATGGGATCCAGTATTCGGACCTTTTGTCTAAGAAGCCTACGTTCAATTTCGATCTGAGCATCTTTGAACAAAGCTTTCCCAGAATCAAGGTAAATCTAGCATGGGGCACAGCTGAGATGCGATGGGATATCTTTACCCCCAATTATGACGAAGTCAGAGATTGGTCCTATCCCCCTGTCATTGGTCTCAATGGATATGTTGGTTCTGTGTCTCATTTTGCTGATACTCACCATGGCTTAAAATATTTCAATGATTTCCATTCCAAGAAAAATAACCTGGAAGATTTCCCATTGTACCACCTAACCCGGGCCGGCTATGTCGGCAAGGGTGATGAAGGTGATAGCGACTTCTGGTGGTTTGGACGCTTAACTAATGGTAGCTATATTTCGCCCGGCTCATACTCGTAAGTTGTTTCTACCCACTAGCACTGATCTTCCTAAGATATACATCACAACTAACTCAACGTACAGCATGAGATTTGCTGCCCTACGTCCCTTTGGTGACCCCAGTGTTAGCTCAGACTGGCAGGTACTCGATACTCCCATTGTCACTATTGGTGACTACACACCATAGATCAGACAGTTTGACTTTCCTGCATCAATAGAAGTAAGTTACATGACTTATTATTGCGACTTATATGAGTACTGTTTAGCTAGATCCTTATTTTATTATATCATTTTTTTTATTTCCTAGTTTGCTTCGTATACAACTCTTTTCCAAACTCAAAAAGTTAGTTACGTTTCATTCTTAAATGTGGACTGTTTTTTGATGTCAGAGCAACGGCATCTTTTGGGTGGAAGTGGTCCACCTAAACTACTTTTAAGCAGTCAGTAGTTGTAAGTACATATAGATCTGAGTGTCTCTCATGGCTTTTATATTACGGACTAGTTGTGAAACCAAAGGCACCTTTCTGTCCAATGCAACCCGAGGGCGGGTTCTAATGTACATAGATTACCTACATGATTTTTAATAACCATAATGATCCTTGATTCCGCTGTCCTACCTTTTCCTCCTACATATGAAGTGTTATTCAGAGGGTTCCGAGGACACATTGTGATGTAGTCTTGCTGTCTATAATACTACCCGGTGCTGTTTCTTGTTTAAGGATCGCTGTTCACAAGGAACCTGGACATAAGGCTCCAACAATGTTTCTAGATCAATATCTTTACGGAGTTCGCCGGAATTTGACAACGCACGAAATGCTAGTATATTAAATAAGAATCAGTCAGTCAAATAATCAAACCTTTTTGCCTTTTTATTCAAAATCACTCTCCTCTTCTACGTATCACTAGTTTCCACAATTTTGTAAACACAGAACTTTAGACAAATTTATTACCGATGTCCGATTCACCCATAGCTCTTAGTCCTATTACAAAAGAGTCCATTTATTGCTTATGCCTTTTTTGGACTTGAGGATTGCCTTTCGCCATAGATGCACTACTTATGAATCTTCTTGTGAATGACAGGTATGCTTCCACACAAACTTACCAAAAGTTTGGATCTTGCTCGGTGTTCTACCATGTACACTTCTCCTTGGTGAAGGTGGTGTGTGTTGATGGACTCAGATCTGCAACTTTCTTTAGTCACCTCGGTTTCCACTGGTAGACCCACCGGGGTACTTTACCCAATGCTTACATATGCCCCATGGTTTTTAATTAAAATGCATTCTTGTGAACTAAAGAATACAGCCTGGAGAGGTTCACGGAGGACAGGTTGTCCTGTCGGCCCTAGCCTGAGCATGTAGTGTTATATTACAACCTTGGCATTGGGTGAAATCTCAGCCCTCAAACGTGGTTCATTGACTGAGACAAGGAAGACTCGGTGGAAGCGTCAAGAATAGCCGTGGACAAGCCAATGAAGTGGAAGAACGAATAAATGCAACCAAACTTGTCTGTGTACAGGTTCATTTGTGATATGCAATTCACTTTTCCATGCCATACAAAGTATCATGTCTTGATTAGAGTCGAGCTAGCCTCACGATATGTGATCAAAGCATGACTCACAATTCGCTCACAATTCGAGATCGCCTTGTCCAGATGCTTACCACTAGTTTTGAGCTAGGAGTTCTATTGACCCCGAAGATACGCATTAGCCTGATCATTCCACAAGCATCATCATATGACGCTGCAACCGTTAGATGGAACTGGGGGAACTTCCAGTCCATAGTAGCGGATACAGAGGTATCAATGAATAATGATTCGAACGTCACGTCAGCATGGATTGCATGGTAGACGAACACTTCACCATACAAACCACCAGACACTGTGGGCTTGTATAGTGAGAAGACAGGTGCCTCGATATTGGCACCAACACGACTCTTCCAAACGCGTCGCTCAGCGTAGGCTAGGAGACGATTCTCATCAGAGACCGTCATCTTGCCTCCAGAGTCTAGGCGAGCGTATGCCTGGATATCGGATACCGTATAGCCAATACTATCACTGAGGGATAGCGACACGGAGCCAATATCCGGCACCTGGAAGGACACTGGTGGTAAGGTCAGTAGTTGCTGAGATATAGTCTCAAAAAGGTTTGGGCAACTACACCCTTGGTAGAGATCTTCAAATCTCCGCCATGGCGCTTTCCAGCCCGATAGCTGAAGCCAATAGCCCCAGACACATCACATGATGAGCACTTAAGGCCCTAACCCAGATGGAAATCACTGTAAGTGATCCCACTGTTGTGCTGGAAGTCAAAGAATATGTACTTTGACTTCCAGGTGGTATCATCTACCGACGATGCGACCAATTCGATCATCAGGGGATCAGGGACATTTTGGAAGTCATCTGCGGTGTCAGTTATGACATTCCAGTCCTCAAGGTCATTGTTTGTGCTGGGTGTGACACCCAGCACTACCAGTATTTCCTCGGGCAGCGATGCCCGAGACGCCGAACCACCCATGGTTCTGTGAGTCAGCAGAACCAACTGGCGTCATCGCCATGATACTGCCCTGATAGGCGGAAGCCAAGGCAGGTGCTCAGAAACCTGGTCGAGGTTAATGAGCGGCGTACCGGAGTACGCGAGAAGAGACGCTACGGAGTCTTCAGAGCCGTAAACAGATATGTCTGTGGAGTGGATGATGATGATGATGATGATTTTATTTATAGTCTAGAAATTTCTGTGGAGTGGACATTGAAGGCATTCTTGCCAGTAAGGTCATATAAAGACACGGCATAAACGTAAATCACTGTACAACTGTGGAGCCACTTGCCGCTGGAGAGGCCATGTCGGAGGAGGCGGAGACCGAAGTCTCCCGAGACGAGGAGTTTGAAGCCTTCCCGGCAAGCACAGGCTCCATGGTTGACACCGGGAACGCAAAAGCAGTGGAACTCGAGCTCCAAAGCAAAGAGGCTGAAGCCTCGTTGGGCGAGTGGGTAGAAGCCCAAGTGTGGCAAATGCAACAACTGCCTGGACAAATAGTGGCCAGGCAACTGTTGCCTATCAAAGCTCTAAAGTGTGCATTGCAACCGCAACAGAAAGATTGTAGGCTACGAATTGTTAGTAAGTGGAGTTTGCTACCCTTGCCAAAATATTTTTATTTAATATCAAATGAGCACTTATGGAGAAGGCAGCCATTGAATTTATTGCCATATGTAATTTTTTTAACAGGAAACATCTTGGTTCCAAGATACAACAGGAATATAATATCACGCTCCGTAGCAATATACACAAAATAATATGAGGAATCAAGCAAAAGCATATACTCATTGCTCAACTTACCATGTTTCAGCCTACAACGGCTTCATGAATTTCTAACTAGCAAGAAAAAATTCCTATGAGAGTGTATTCGTGAAAATCCTTAATAGAGTATATTGAACTAGCTATATTCCGTTTTTGCCGAACGGAAGTATGCTTATCTCAAAGGTCTATCATGCAATAGTTTGGCCTTATGCCGGCTTGCAAGCAGATAGAGATTTCCCCGAGAATGATAGTATTCAGCGTCTAAGATGAAGCAAATTCCAAGAAATCTCTCAGTTTTAGATATTTTGTAAATCTATCGTTCCTACATACCAATAATAATAGTATCAAATGGTGCAGTAAAGTTTCATTTAGAAGATTGGTATAGTTTAACTACGTGAAGCTTGATACAAGAAGAACAGCTTCGTCTACATCAGCAACCAAAACTCTTCCAAAGCAACTTCTCTAGTGATTTATAGACAGATATCATGAATACAATAGTCACAGTACAGGCAAGGTTGGAAAGGGCCACATCCTTCGGTTGAAAACTTGACAATAAATCTGCCAACGCCTATCAGAGACAGAAGACCACTAGCAATAAAAAAACCCCAAGTAACTTTTTAACAACAACGACGGCCTGCTTAGCTCAGTTGGTTGGAGCGTTGTACTGATAAATATAACAACAACAACAACAACAACAATTAAGGTGTCCTATGGAGACCCGGGGGGATAAGGCCGGACCCGGACAGGGTACGGATGGAAGTGAATAAGATATACCGGGGCTAGAAGAATCGGGACTTGTTGGACAGGACAGGACTCGATTTGATTTGATTTGATTTGATTTTATTTAACGTACTTAAATCACTAAGATCATACGACGCCGGATTGGTTACCGGTCAAATATTTAAGGTCCTCCGCTCGACAAACTCAATAGCTTTGTATGTGCGGGACGACACCGTCCTCTAGCCCCAAAGAACTAGTGGTCCATACCTCCACTATGAGCAACAAAAAACAAAGACACTCGGGAGACCAACGATCGAAAAGGTGCGGGGTCGGTCGCTGGTGAGAACATCCCTCGAGAGGGAAAATCGGGCTCAAGGCCTCACGAAACGGTGCTTTGAAGACGACATATGTCGAAAAAGAAAACGAGAATGGACAGCAGCATTGGGGATATGTACTGATCACTCTTAAAAGCCCACGACGAAGGGGAAAGATTCGTCTTTGGACGGAGGGGGAGGTACTCGAACTCAAAGGTACCCTCCCGAGGGTTGTAGGAGGAAGGTTGAGGGAGGCCATGTACAGTGAGTAGAGAATGGGTGACACTGGGGAGCCTTGTGGTAAGCTGCCTGATGTCGGGCCAGGTGTCTCTTTCACTCCGTCCAACGCCACCTGGGCCTTTCGTCCTTCAAGAAAATATTGAGTCCTTTTGATCATTTGTTCCACGAGTCTGGCTACCATTCTGTTTGGCATAATTCCATCAAACACTCCAGAGACATCGAATGTGAGGAGTGCAGCCACTTTCCAATTCTGAGATCTTCTTTGATTTCGCTAACAACGAGTGCTGTTACCAAGTCTGATGCAGATCTTCTTGGTAAAGTGCAGGTGTAGTTGCCAACAAAGAGACATCTTCTCACCGACTCGCGGGCCAGTCTGCTAGCTACGATCCTCTCCAGTGCCTTAGCCAGCGTACATAGTAACGAAATGAGTCTACATGAGGCTGGGTAACTGTAGTCCTTTTTCATAGGCTTCTTGAGGGCGACCAGAACCGCCAGTTTGAAGCATTGTGGGTGGTAGCCTGTGCTCAGGCAGATATTGAAGAGGTGTGTAATTATTCTCCCAAGGAAGGGCCAGCTGTTGGCAAGGTCCTTGTTCCGAATACGGTCTTCTCCAGGAGCAGTGTTCTGAGGTTTGAAAACTGCCTCTCTAGCCTCCTCCTCTTCTATTGGTGTCCATCTTTCACTGAGGTCTGCTCTTACTGTAGATCGGTCTATGTCGGGGAGACCTTTGCCCTTCATGTGTGCGTCTCGCAGAGTTTTCAGCTTGTCTTCTGAGGTCTCGGCCATCACTCCATTGGCTTTCCTTAGGGCAGGGGATCTGGACTTCTGGGGTCTGATGAGCCATTTCGCAGCATGGAAGGCCTTCTGTGGCGAGTTCAGGGTGGAAACCACACTTCTGAAAAATTCGCAACAGGCGTTGGTGATTGTGTTGTTGAAATGTGCTGTTGCAGTCTTATAAGCACCTTCTGCTAGGATGAGGTCTTCCGTTAGGTTGGTAGCTCCGCTCTTCACCAGGCGGAGTAGCGAGGTGTATGTCCTTCTGGCCTGAGAGAGTTCTCGTTTGGCCTCTCGGCATTCGGGCCCCCACCATCTATAACCTGTCCCCTTGACTAGGCAAGTGGGTGTTGCTGAGTCAATAGCTCCCTGCATCTTGGCAAGTAGTGTGCCTGCGAAGGTTTCGAGTTCCGCTGTGTGGATTGTATTGTCCTTTGATAGAAAAGGTGACATGTCGTCCGCTATCTTTTGGCACTCTTTGCTGAACTTCTCTTCATCCATCTCTCTCCAGCATTTCATCTTTGTTGGACTGAATGGGGCCGGGCTGTGTATTTCCAGTATTCTTGGGTAGTGGTCACTCCCGCAATCTAGGGAGGCATCTGGGAGGCGAACCACGTCTTGCAGTAGGTTGCCTTTGACAAGGGTCAGGTTGATAACGGTATCCCCTCACCCCTCCCACCACTCTATCAGGTCTTCAGCTGTCTTTTTCTGGGATTCCGACTGCTGTTTCTCCTTGTTATCCCAGCGGCTGTGGTGTAAGTTGAAGTCACCTATGATGACCCGTCTTTCCGGCTTTCCTATCCTGAGGCTTCTTAGTAGGCCTACAGCCTCATTCACTCTGACGCTCCCCGGGCCGGCGTTTTATATCCCCACTATCTTGATGTTTCGGCCTTAGTGCGGTAGTTTGATAACTACTGCACTAATATCCGGGTGCGGAGGTATGGCGGCATCGTTGTGTACTTCGGATTTGCTGGTTTCTCTCCTCCTGACAAAGCAAATCGATCTTCTCCTCTCATTGTCGTTACCTCCTACAGGCATAATCTGCTCAAATTCCGGGTGTATGGACGTTCTGCCCCCTTGACTAGGGGGTTCCTGTATCATCACCACCTCTACTCCTCTTCTGTGAGCCTCTTGTAGAACTGCTTTCTGGGCTGTTGCTTTCCTCTGAATATTGGCTTGCATGATGCGCAGCATTGTCTGGTCTCCTGATTTGCAGTTCTGGAGAGCGTTCATCATTTAGAAGCGAGCCTTACCGCCGAGTGCTTGTCTCCACAGATTGGGCATTTGACCTTACAATCGCAGTCCTTGTGTCCCGATTGGTTGCAGGGGTTCTGTACGTAGTGTTCCTCTGCTGTGTGCTTCCCGGAGCAGAGAGGGCAGCGAGGTGCAAAGCCGCAGGTTCTTGTCGGGTGCGCGCGGAAACATCTCCGACAGCTGGGGGGAGGGAGGGGGGTTTCGCTCTGTTGCTGAACTAAATGTTCCTTGCCCATGATGATGATCTTGTGTAAGAGTCTGTCTGGGGCATTAATCAGTACCCTGAGGTGTTTAAACTCTGGGTCATCGTCGTAGCTTCTCCAGTGCGCTGCCTTGACTTCTCCGCCGAAGTCCTTCTTCACCTCACCCATGACGTCGTATTCCTAACCTTCAAAGTGTTGCCCTCCGAGTGTGAATCTCTGAGCAGCGGAGATGAGGCTCAGGAGACCAGCGATCGCGAAAAGTGTAGAGAAAAGGGGGTGCGTTCGTTGGTGAGAATGACCCTCGAGAGGGGAAGAAACAGGGGCCTCACAAAACGGTGCATCATGAAATAAATCAATGGTGCGAGAGAATGGACAGCAGCATTGGGGATATGTGCTGATCACTCTTAAATACCCACGACGAAGGGGAATTTTTCGTCTTTGGACAAGGGAGGAGAGGCACCGTAAACTCACGGTGCAGCAGAGGTCCCCACTTAAAGGACCAAAGAGGCACAAGTCTTCAAGAAATTGTGTCTTTTGGAGGAAGGTTGAGAGCCGAAGCGCACCCTGCGGAGTCCCAAGAACAAAGTCCAGAGTTCCGAGGCTGCGGTTGCGACCCGAGCAGGAATATCTGTGCCGGGCTATAGGGCACCTTGGGACTCTTTGGGAGCCCACAGGCACATGAGACATGTGTATCAGTGTGTTGGAACTTGTCGTGATAGGCTTTGAAGTCGCCATGTTTAGTTCGACACTGAAGTAAGAACCCGAGATGTTGTCTGTTAAGACGAAGCTCATCGGGAGGGGAATCTCCAGTTCCCTGTCCAGGGCACCAAAGAACTCACTCGGCCCGGTCTGCCAGGGTAAGCAGCTGCAAGTCGCCGGAACTCCAGGATCTCCAGCAGGACTTCCAAGGCTTTTTGATTGTCTAAAATAACGTCCTTGGCCCAAATCTTGGCGTAGGAGGAGAAAGCCTTTCATATACCCCATAGTTCTCTCCTAGGGATATCCCTACTAAGGCGATCTGAGTTTGAAGTTGCCATACAGTGTGTGCACCTTATAAATACTTCAAACTAAACATTGACCCTAAGATAAATGAATTTAAAAAAAAAAACTTTGACCTAGTATGAAGCTTAAATAGTCCAACTAATACGAAATTAAGACTGTCGGCACACATAAAGACGTAAAATGATAAATAAATAAATAAGACTGTCGGCAGGGCCAATGTCAATGCCACACACCATGACCACATATGCAAATTAGAAAATGCATTTATTTTCATACATATCTTCTTGCTAACTAGTTGGTAATTAAATTACAAAGGACAAAATTTTCAGCCCCTAACCCAGGAATATCAGCAGTGAGTAAAATTTGGCAACAAGCCCTAGGTTTTACTTGGCCCAAAACTATGCTCTTTTGACTACTCTATAGGCTTCTTCTACTCTTCTTGGTGAGGACATATATAAAAAATATATGTTTAGGAACGAGATATACTTATATATTAAATTTATGCATGAGAAGGTAAATATCCGTTTTCTAGCGTGTGATATGTTCTTTTTTCTGCCACAGCATATTTTAGCAACTATCGCTACACACGAGAGTATTGCAATTTCTACCGAAAGAAAGTGTTCATCCACCTTCTAGCAATCATCCATCAACCTCACCATGCGTTTTTACACCATCTCCATCTTGGCCTTGCCAGTGTTTGTCTGGGCTGATGTCATTAAACCATATCTACAGTCCGAAGCACGCGATGAGTTTGACGCTGTACAGCCTGTTCTACAAGATG
Organism: Davidsoniella eucalypti; assembly: GCA_004009845.1. Lineage (NCBI taxonomy): Eukaryota > Fungi > Ascomycota > Sordariomycetes > Microascales > Ceratocystidaceae > Davidsoniella > Davidsoniella eucalypti. Next base: position 266,611 of record RMBW01000007.1, on the reverse strand, counting down.
AGCTCGATGCCTCACAACAAGAGATCACTGGTGACACCGAGTCAATCTTGGAAGACTTCCCAAAGTACATCGTTGAACTCAGTCATGTAAGTTAAGATTTCTTCATAAACACTGAGAAATAAATCACATTAACACTATGAGAACAGGAGTCTTTGGTGGGCCGTGATCTCTCTGAAAGCTTTGATGATACTAAGGATATTACAGTCGTTAATACCTTTGAAAGCCCAATATTCACTGGGGTTAGTATCGACACTGAATCACACACCATTGAAAGCTTGAAGAATATGCATGGTGTCATCAATGTTTGGCGTAATGAGGTCATTCGGCTAAATAAAAAAGAAGACCAGACAAAAGGCATATCCAAAATTTTCAAGTGGAACTTTGGCAACTCCAAGCCAGCAGAAAAGTATATTTATGAAGCCCATCGAAGCACACACGTCGATGCTCTACACAAGCGTGGAATCAAGGGAAAGGGTGTCAAGGTCGGTATTGTCGACTCTGGCATCTCATACACTCATCCTGCAGTAAGTATTATGCCCTCTTCTATATCATATAAGGAGATAAGTACTAACATATGTTGATGATAGCTTGGTGGTCGACTTTGCAAAAAGTGCAAGGTTGCTGGTGGTCATAACTTTGTCCAAGATACATTGTATGATCTTCTAGCCAAAGGCGATCCTAAGTACGATCCCATGGATTATACTGGCCATGGTACAAACGTTGCTGGTATCATTGGTGGTGATGGAGATTGGTTCAAAGGAGTTGCACCTGAGGCTAAACTTTATGGATATAAGATTATATCTAGAGGCTGTCAAACCTCCTCCGATCTTATAATCAAAGCTGCTTTATCAGCATACTCCGATAATGTACGTGAAGTAGGTCTACCCAACACACATACACAAATTTACTAATGTATTTCAAACAGATGGATGTCATCAACGTCTCTATAGGCCATCCATCTGGCTGGCCAAAGAACTCCGTGGCTGAGGTTCTATCTCGAATTGCTGACGAGGGCGTAGTCGTCACGATCCCTGTTGGAAATTCTCATACTGTAGGCCCTTTTTATGCTGACAGTGGATCATCAGGAAGATCCGTCATTGCCGTGGCTTCAACTGATTCTGATGTGATCCCTGGTATTTCCTATACTCTTAATCTTGGTGAGGAAACCATTATAGATGGATATGTTCCAGCGGAACACGCTTTCCCAACAGATGACATTGAATGGCCTATCTTGCCTATATCATTGGATGGCTACAATCCTGATGATGCCTGTAGACCATCTCCCCAAGGATCAGAACCAGACTTTCATGGGAAGATTGCCCTAGTCAGTGCCGGTGGCTGTGACTTTAAAACAAAACAGGTTAATTTGTGGCACATGGGAGCCCACCAGATTTTTGCCTATGATGACAAAAACAAACCCTTGACTTCCCCTACAAAACCTTACAAATTTCCTAACATCAGTATGATTTCCTATGATACTGCCATGAAGATCTTGGATGCTGTGAAAGTAGGAAAGCAAGTGAATGCTACTTTCAAATCAGGTGTCCCAAACCGAGTCACTCTGCCCACCAATATAAGTGTTCGTACTTCAAAATTCACATCATGGGGCTCCCTAAACAATCTTGATATCAAACCTGAAATTTCTGCACCTGGTGGTGGAATCATCACTACCCATCTTGCTAGTGGCTGGGTTATAGAGTCTGGCACATCTTTGGCTTCTCCATACATTGCTGGTGTTGCTGCTTTATTCATCTCCGAGCATGGTAGTCGGCAGAGCTACGGTAAAGACCTGGCAAAGCGCTTTACACAGCGTATCATTGCTTCTGGTAGCAGCCTTGCATGGGAAGGTGCCCCATCTGGAGTATATGACCCACCAAGTCATGTAGGTGGTGGTTTCATTGATGCCATCAAGGTTTTAGACTACACCACTGAAGTTGACTCAGCCAAGATTACCCTTAACGATACTGCCCACTTCAACGGCAAGCAAAAAATCACTCTGCTCAACGGAAGCAAGACATCTGTCACATACAACTTCACTCTTCAACCTGCTGCTGGCTACGAAGCTCTGGGTGATATTGATACCGACCCCCACATAAAGCTTAGTTGGAAACTTGAGCCAATAGATTTAATACCTGTTGTTCACTTGCCTGAACCTGTCACGCTAGCTCCTGGTGAAAAGAAGGTAATCTTGGTTGACTTTGAGAACCCTAAGGATCTAGGCTGGAACTCTGCTGCCCTACCTGTCTACAGTGGAAAGATTATTATCCAGTCTACACTCAACGAATCCCTTTCTGTCATCTATCATGGTGTAGGATGTGATCTCAAAACTACATTCCCTGATGTCTTTCGAAAAGGATTTCCTAGAGCTACCAATGGACACTGGTCAATAGATCTGTTGTCTGAAAATCCTAAGTTCAACTTTAATACGAGCGTATCGGCTCAAAGCTTCCCCAGAATCAAGACAAATCTAGCTTGGGGCACACTTGAGATTCGATGGGATATATTTACCCCTGACTATGATGAAGCCAGACACTGGTCCTATTCACCTGTTGTAGGTAGAAATGAATATGTCGGTTCTGTGGCATACTGGACGCCACCAATCAACGGTGCTTGGTACTTTGATGATCGCCATTCAGATAAGAGTGACACTTCAAACTTCCCTATATCTTATCTATCCCGGGCTGCCTATGTCGGCGACGGTGATGAAGGTGATGAAGACTTCTGGTGGTTTGGACGCTTAACTAATGGTAGCTATATTTCGCCCGGCTCATACTCGTAAGTTGTTCCTGCCCACTAGCATTAACCTTGCTAAGATATACATCACAACTAACTCAACATACAGCATGAGATTTGCTGCCCTACGTCCCTTTGGTGATCCCAGTGTTAGCTCAGACTGGCAGGTACTCGATACTCCCATTGTTACTATTGGTGACTACACACCATAGATCTGACAGTCTGACTTTCTTGTATTAATAGAAGCAATTTACATGACTGCTTATTATTGCGACTCATATTAGTAATGTTTAGCTAGCGCCTTATTTTATTATTTCTCTTTTTTCTTTCCTAGTTTGCTTCGTATACAATTCTTTTCCAAACTCAAAAAGTTAGTTACGTTTCATTCTTAAATGTGGGCAGTTTTTTGATATCAGAGCAACGGCATCTTTTGGGTGGAAGTGGTCCACTGATGTTGTGGGTTTCGCTCTGTTGCCGAACTAGATGTTCCTTGCCCATGATGATGATCTTGTGTAAGAGTCTGTCTGGGGCATTAATCAGTATCCTGAGGTGTTTAAACCCTGGGCCATCGTCGTAGCTTCTCCAGTGCACTGCCTTGACTTCTCCGCCGAAGGCCTTATTCAGCTCACCCATGACGTCGTATTCCTAACCTTCAAAGTGTTGCCCTCCGAGTGTGAATCTCTGAGCAGCGGAGATGAGGCTCAGGAGACCAGCGATCGCGAAAAGTGTAGAGAAAAGGGGGTGCGTTCGTTGGTGAGAATGACCCTCGAGAGGGGAAGAAACAGGGGCCTCACAAAACGGTGCATCATGAAATAAATCAATGGTGCGAGAGAATGGACAGCAGCATTGGGGATATGTGCTGATCACTCTTAAATACCCACGACGAAGGGGAATTTTTCGTCTTTGGAGGAGGCATCGTAAACTCACGGTGCAGCAGAGGTCCCTACTTAAAGGACCAAAGAGGCACAAGTCTTCAAGAAATTGTGTCTTTCGGAGGAAGGTTGAGAGCCGAAGCGCACCCTGCGGAGTCCCAAGAACAAAGTGCAGGGTCCCGAGGCTGCGGTTGCGACCCGAGCAGGAATATCTGTGCCGGGCTATAGGGCACCTTATGAAATGGATGGGACACTTTGGGAGCCCGCAGGCGCATGAGAGATGTGCATCGGTGTGTTGGAACTTTTCGTGATAGGCCTTGAAGTCGCCATGTTTAGTTTGACACTGAAGTAAAAACCCGAGATGTTGTCTGTTAAGACGAAGCTCATCGGGAGGGGAATCTCCAGTTCCCTGTCCAGGGCACCAAAGAACTCACTCGGCCCGGTCTGCCAGGGTAAGCAGCTGCAAGTCGCCGGAACTCCAGGATCTCCAGCAGGACTTCCAAGGCTTTTTGATTGTCTAAAATAACGTCCTTGGCCCAAATCTTGGCGTAGGAGGAGAAAGCCCTTTTTAAGCCTAATAGGGCCCCTTGAATATAAGTACCTCATAGTTCTCTCCCAGGGATATCCCTACTGAGGCGATCTGAGTTTGAAGTTGCCATACAGTGTGTGCACCTTATAAATACTTCAAACTTAATATTGACCCTAGTATGAAGCTTAACTAGTCCAACTAATACGAAATTTAGACTGTCGGCACTGCTAATGTCAATGCCACAAACCATGACCACATGCAAATTAGAAAATGCATTTATTTTCATATCTTCTTGCTAACTAGTTGGTAATTAGATTACAAAGGACACCATTTTCAGCCGCTAACTCAGGAATATCAGCAGTGAGTAAAATTTGGCAACAAGCCCTAGGTTTTACTTGGCCTAAAACTATGCTGTTTTGACTACTTTTAACTACAACATCTATTTCTCGCCATACCATGACCAAAAGTGGCTTAGATGAGACAGATCTCTGTACTTAAAATTTAAAATACTTGAATATGAGCACGGTGAGCAGAGAACAAGCCATAGGCTTATTCTACTTTTCTCGGTGAGGACATGTATAAAGAATCTATGTTTAGGAACGAGATATATATATTAAATTTATACAAGAGACGGTAAATATCCGTTTTCTAGTGTAATATGTTCTTTTTTCTGCCACAGCATATTTTAGCAACTATCGCTGCACACGAGAGTATTGCAATTTCTACCAAAAGAAAGTGTTCATCCACCTTCTAGCAATCATCAATCAACCTCACCATGCGTTTTTACACCATCTCCATCTTGGCCTTGCCAGTGTTTGTCTGGGCTGATGTCATTAAACCATATATACAGTCCGAAGCACGCGATGAGTTTGACGCTGTACAGCCTGTTCTACAAGATGAGCTCGATGCCTCACAACAAGAGATCACTGGTGACACCGAGTCAATCTTGGAAGACTTCCCAAAGTACATCGTTGAACTCAGTCATGTAAGTTAAGATTTCTTCATAAACACTGAGAAATAAATCACATTAACACTATGAGAACAGGAGTCTTTGGTGGGCCGTGATCTCTCTGAAAGCTTTGATGATACTAAGGATATTACAGTCGTTAATACCTTTGAAAGCCCAATATTCACTGGGGTTAGTATCGACACTGAATCACACACAATTGAAAGCCTGAAGAATATGCATGGTGTCATCAATGTTTGGCGCAATGAGGTCATTCGACTAGATAAAGAAGAACAAAAGACAAAAGGCATATCCAAAATTTTCAAATGGAAATCCAAGCCAAAAGAAAAGTTTCTTTTTGAAGCCCACCGAAGCACACACGTCGATGCTCTACACAAGCGTGGAATCAAGGGAAAGGGTGTCAAGGTCGGTATTGTTGACTCTGGCATCTCATACACCCATCCTGCAGTAAGTATTATGCCCTCTTCTATATCATATAAGGAGATAAGTACTAACATATGTTGATGATAGCTTGGTGGTCGACTTTGCAAAAAGTGCAAGGTTGCTGGTGGTCATAACTATGTCCAAGATCCATTTTCTGATCTTCTAGCCAAAGGCGATCCTAAGTACGATCCCATGGATTATACTGGCCATGGTACAAATGTTGCTGGTATCATTGGGGGTGCTGGAGATTGGTTCAAAGGAGTTGCACCTGAGGCTAAACTTTATGGATATAAGATCATATCTACCGGCCGTCATACTTCCTCCGATCTTATAATGAAAGCTGCTTTATCAGCATATTCCGATAATGTACGTGAAGTAGGTCAACTAAACACACATACACAAATTTACTAATGTATTTTACACAGATGGATGTCATCAACATCTCTATAGGCCATCCCGTTGGCTGGCCAGGGACCCCCGTGGCTGAGGTTCTATCTCGGATTGCCGACGAGGGCGTAGTCATCACTCTCCCTGTTGGAAACAATGAAGCAGGCCCTTTTTATGCTGACAATGGATCATCAGGAAGATCCATCATTGCCGTTGCGTCAACTGATTCTGATGTGGTCCCTGGCCTTTCCTATACTCTTAAACTTGGTGAGGAAACCATTATAGATGGATATGTTCCAGCGGAACATGCTTTCCCAACAGATGACATTGAATGGCCTATCTTGCCTGTATCATTGGATGGCTTCAATCCTGATGATGCCTGTAGACCATCTCCCCAAGGATCAGAACCAGAATTTCATGGGAAGATTGCCCTAGTCAGTGCCGGTGGTTGTGCCCTCGAAACAAAACAGATTCATTTGGGGGGCATGGGAGCCCACCAGATTTTTGCCTATGATGACAAAAACAAACCCTTGACTGCTCCTACAAAACCTTACAAATTTCCTAACATCAGTATGATTTCCTATGATACTGCCATGAAGATCTTGGATGCTGTGAAGGTAGGAAAGCAAGTGAACGCTACTTTCAAATCAGGCGTCCCAAACCGAGTCACTCTGACCACCAATATAGGTCTTCGTGCTTCAGAGTTTACATCATGGGGCTCCCCATATGACCTTGATATCAAACCTGAAATTTCTGCACCTGGTGGTAGAATCATCACTACCCATCTTGCTAATGGCTGGGTTATAGATTCAGGCACATCTCTAGCTTCTCCATACATTGCTGGTGTTGCTGCTCTATTCATTTCAGAGCATGGTGGAAGATCGGTTTATGGAAGTAATTTCACAAAGCGTCTGACACAACGTATCATTGCTTCTGGTAGCAGCCTTGCATGGGAAGGTGCCCCATCTGGAGTATATGACCCACCAAGTCATGTAGGTGGTGGTTTCATTGATGCCATCAAGGTTTTAGACTACACCACTGAAGTCGACTCGGCCAAGATGATCCTCAATGACACTGTCCACTTCAACGGCAAGCAAAAAATCACTCTGCTCAACGGAAGCAAGACATCTGTCATATACAACTTCATTCTTCAACCTGCTGCTGGCTACGAAGCTTTGGGTGATATTGATACTGACCCTCACATAAAGCCTAGTCAGGAAATTGAGCCAATAGATTTAATACCTGTTGTTCACTTGCCTGAACCTGTCATGCTAGCTCCTGGTGAAGAAAAGGTAATCTTTGTTGACTTTGAGAATCCTAAGGATCTAGGCTGGAACTCTGCTGCCTTACCTGTCTACAGTGGAAAGATTATTATCCAGTCTAACCTCAGCGAATCCCTTTCTGTCATCTATCATGGCGTAGGATGCGATCTCAAGGCTACCTTCCCCAATGTCTTTCGCAAAGGATTCCCTAAAGCTACCAATGGACACGGGTCAATGGATCTGTTGTCTGAAAAGCCTGAGTTCAACTTCAATACGAGCGTATTCGCTCAAAGCTTCCCCAGAATGAAGACAAATCTAGCTTGGGGTACACTTGAGCTTCGATGGGATATATTTACCCCTGACTATGATGAAGCCAGAGACTGGGCTTACCCACCTGTCGAGGGCAGCAATGGATATGTAGGTTCTGTGGCATACTGGACGTCACCAATCGCGGGTGCTTGGTTCTTTGATGAACTCAATTCAGATAAGAGTGACACTTCAAACTTCCCTATATCTTATCTATCCCGGGCTGCCTATGTCGGCGACGGTATTGAAGGTGATAGCGATTACTGGTGGTTTGGATGCTTAACTAATGGTAGCTATATTGCGCCCGGCTCATACTCGTAAGTTGTTCCTGCCCACTAGCATTAACCTTGCTAAGATATACATCACAACTAACTCAACATACAGCATGAGATTTGCTGCCCTGCGTCCATTTGGTGACCCCAGTGTTAGCTCAGACTGGCAGGTACTTGATACTCCCATTGTCACTATTGGTGACTACACACCATAGATCAGACAGTCTGACTTTCTTGCATCAATAGAAGCAAGTCACATGACTGCTTATTATTGCGACTCATATTAGTAATGTTTAGCTAGCGTCTTATTTTATTATTTATTTTTTATCTTTCTTAGTTTGCTTCATATAACTACACTTCTTTTCCAAACTCAAAAAGTTAGTCACACTTCATTCTTAAATGTGGTCTGTTTTTTGATAGCAAAGCAACATCATCTTTTGGGTGGAAGTGGTCCGCTGATGTTCTCCACCTAAACTGCTTTTAGTCAGTAGTTGTAAGTACACATAGATTTGAGCGTCTCTCATGACTTTCATACTACGGTCTTGTTGTGAAACCAAGGGCACCTTTCTGTCCAGTGCAGCCCGAGGGCGCGTCTGCGGGCTTTAATGTACATAGACTTTGTAGCTACTTGTTTTATTTTGCTTAGAGAACCAGCATCTTATTTAGTCTGAAAAGCCACCACCGCTTTGCATACGGTAGTCGTATCTCCAGAGCATTACGAGGATGTTCCCTTTTTCTGGTGTAGCTGTTGCTGTCTGTTACACTATGTCTTTCCGTGACATACGAGACATACGAGATATCGACAGCAACGCCCTCTATGATTACGTTCTATTCCCAATTGTGATTTTCCCCCATATTACTTCCCCAGCAAGTTCACCCGGTGCTTGCGTGCAATGGTTTATTTTATGAATTGGATCTGGAAATAGCTCTCGAACGCAGTTTTTGTTTTGTTTGTTTTTGAGCCTTCAAACATCTATCAAGAAGACTGCTGAGTATCTCATAGTGAATGTCCGTGATAGTCCCTTACTGCAAAGAATGGACGCATTGGTTTTCGTAATAGAAACCTATTTGGGTAAGCAAGCTTTAAACTAAGATCTCACAAAGCAGCAATGTCATCCATTGAAGGTGTTCAATGTGTACGTTCTGGGGGTGATAGGACATGATGGGAATGATATCCGTTTGGGCAATAAGGGCGATGGATTTCGCTAATAAGATTAGTAGCACTACTACATGTATTTGTGCCTGTATATTGATATTTGTTGGGTAATCTTAGAATGAATGACCTGGCCTAGAATGTGTTGGCGGAGCAAAGAACAAAAAAACAAAACCAAATGAGTAAAGTTAGATTATAGTGTGAAATATTGCAACATTAATCCCTTCCACCCTATATGACCATAGTAGAGCACTGCGCCAGTATGCAGAAGTGGTTGGTTTGGGCTGCCATCTTGACCACAGCTATCCAGGATACCTGCGCAGAGGTTATGCCGAAGGCTCGCATCTGCCCCCGAAGTAAGCCTTGGTGGAACGACGAACTCAAGCAAATGAGGAAGTCCTTCCTGAGGGCCGAACGACATGGAGTATAAAGAAAAACGAAACAGGTATTTCCATGCCATTATCAAAACCAAAGCTAACCATTTCAATTCTTTCTTAGAGCAAGCGACCGGCGACGAAGTCTTCTATGAGATACACGAAACCCAAAACCGAATCGTATATACAACCACTCGAGGAAAATGGTGTCAAGGCGGAGTCTTTCCACGACAAAGCTAAGATGCCACTGAATCTTGTGGGCGGCGAAAAAGGTGAGTCCCTTGAGGACGAAGACACTCTACCCATCCCACATCACGAGAACTCAAAATGGCCTTGGCTTAACATCTCTACCATTGAGATTGAAAGAGCTATCATGACCTCAAACCCTAAAAAGTCTGCTGGACCAGATGGAATTAATTTCCAAATGATCCAAAATGCTTACAGGGCCATCCCCGAGGTCTTCCACTATGTCTACACAGCTATTCACTAAAGGACAGTGTCCTACGGTGTGGCGCTAGGGCATTGGAGTGATATTGAGAAAGCCCAACAAGCCAGACTACTCCCGTATCGAGGCACATCGGATTATCACGCTGCCCAACTGCTTAGGTAAAGTATTGGAACGAATTTTTGCACAGAGACTCGGTTTCTTGGCTGCAACAAAGGACGACCTGCTTCACCCAACGCAGTTTGGCGGACGGAAACAACGATCGACGATCGATGCAGCAATGGTTCTCATGGACCAAGTCAAGTCATGGAAAGAACAGGGCCTGAAATCGAGTATTGCACTACTTGATATCAAAGGCGCTTTCGACCATGTTAATAGGGATACCCTACTGTGGCACTGCAGAGATCTTGGTCTTCCGAATAACTGCACCCAATGGATCGCAGCCTTTCTTCAAAAGAGGAAAGGAAATCCAGCTGGCAACCCTAGCAACCCTATGGTTTGGCGAAGCCTATTGTTTGTATACTGACGGGTCTATGGAGGGAGATAAATCCTCCTACGCCTTTGTCGATAGCCAAGCTGCCATCCAAAGAGTACAGAAGCCTGGCGTATTCACGAACCTTATAGAGAAGCTAAACCTTCAGGACCTCGACACTAGTATAGAAATACACTGGTGTCCAGGCCATGTCGGGATAGAAGGAAATGAGATAGTGGATAAGCTTGCAAAGGTGTGAGAGTATACGAGGATTGTGAAAAAAGGTATCGTATTGGTCTAAATAAGTTGAGACCGATGAAGAAGAAAAGGAAAACTAAGAGTAATATCCGGAGGGAATTGATCCCTATTTATAGTTACACCCTAGTAACGACAAGGCATGCCTTGGCTACTACTATCGGGCCTTAGTCTCTTACAAAAGGAGGCTCTTGAAAAAAGAGTATGCACCTCTATCGCAACCACTGGGTACGTCAAGAAAAAGATCAAAGAGAACATCTTCAACCTCTGGGACACACTGATTAACCGTGATATCGACAAACTTGGGAATCACTATCGGTCTCTCGGGAAGACAGGAGTGAGTGATCTGAAACCGATTGTGGGCGAGAAGAGGCTGACAACAGCCTACTATCAACTTCTAACGGGGAAGGGCGCTTACCTGCCATACATAAAGACCATAGGCAAGGTATCGAGTAACATGTGTCGACATTGTCAGCTGGACAGTGAAACTATTCAGCACTTGGTGTTGGACTGTGATAGGTGGCTTGTGCGACAAGAGTTGAAGGAGGGTTGTGATGGTGAGATGAAGATGGAATATCTATTCAGTAAGGCGAAGCACCAGCAAGCTCTGATATTATTTCTCAAAAAAACAGGAATAGGTGGAAGAAACTGGGGACGAGTTGAGGAAGTGACTAACGATGATGTTGCCGGTGAGGGCGAACCAGTCGCACTTCGTAATGATGTTGATTTTGCTTTACGTTTCTACTTGTTTTCTGTTATGTTTTCATGCTCTATAGCTCCATAAGATTAATGAATTAAAAAAAAAAAAAAGAGCACTGCGTCAAGTCTGGCTGATATATCGACTAAACTCAACATCTCCTGAATCCGAAGTTTTCCTTTGCTCGTACCAAAAGGTGTATAATTCAAATATATTTTCGAATTTATTATTAAACAACATCATCACAGTGGTTAGCTTGGAAGATGTTATTAGTGGACACTGATAGTCGATCTAATCTCCATATAGATACAGCTGATATCGTCTCCATAAATATTATTGCATCTATATTTAGATCTAATCTCATCCCAGGACTGTATTTTAGATGCCTACTAACGATATCATACTTCTTTCTGATTCATGGACACATTACATACAGGCAAGAAACCATGGTATGAATTTAACGATCATGATGTTAATTATCATGCGAGAATCGTAATCACAATATAACCCGATCACAAGTAATCGTTGTGATAATATACTTGGCAATAGACTGTAAAACTACATATGTGTATCGTCACGGTCTAGATATTATGCCTTAATGCACCGAATTCTTCCTTGCTTCCAAAATTCGATGTTTGTGGGTCGTATATTGAGATAAATTTAGCCCCAGTAAAATCTAATGCATAAGTAACCCAGCTAATACAAAATTTTGATTGTTGGATATAATGCATGTTGATGCCACTCCTCAACATTAGCGAAACATAAACTGGAAATGCATCAAAGATGGAGTTTCCTTGAATTAGTGTGCGATTGTCTGTTGTCACATTATCTTCTCCGCCACTTGGCCAGTTGGGAAGTTACAAAAAGCGCTTTTAACCCTAAAGCTCTGATGGGCAAATCAATATCGTGAGAAGAATTCTATGCACTTAATCTTTTAAAATACATATTCATAGCTCTATAGCTCCATAAGATTAATGAATTAATTTTTTTTTTGTATAAATAAATAAATATCCGCTTCATCGGCACCATCCCATAGTTAAATAAGGTATCATAGATGAAACTGATCTGTCTATGAGTGGATGTATTTAGAATAGTGTGACGAGCAAGGGTCGGCTGATGAGAGAAGAAGACATGGGTTCCATACAAGTTCTGTACTTATATAATCTTTTCTTAATTCGTAATTCTCTTATACTATACTTATATATGTAATACATGAAAATGTAAAAATGGTTATATATAGGTTAGTGAAGACTAAGACTTGAATTTCTAATGTCCTCTTTCTCTCAGCATCACTGTTTTGGACGGTTGTAACAGTGTCTTCTAGCAACTCTTGCTGCTCAAGAGAGTTTTGCAATATCTTCTACATTGCCTTGAAGATCTTTGCATTACCTTTTAGCATCAATTGTTGCTTACGAAACTGCCCAAACACCTTCTAGCAACCATCAACATACCAGTACTACACACCATGCGGTTCTACGCCATATCCGTCTTAGCCCTACCAGTACTTGTCCAGGCTGCTGTCATTAAACCATATCTACAGCCTGAAGCCCGTGATGAGTTCGAATCAGTCCAGCCTGTTCTACAAAACGAGTTGGAGAGCGCACAGCATGAGATAGCTGAAGGCACTGAGTCGACCTTTGAGGACACCCCTCGGTACATTGTTGAATTCAGTCATGTAAGTTAAAATCTCTTCATGAAAGCCAACAGATAGATTCCATTAACACTTTGAAAACAGGAGTCTTTGGTTGGTCGTGAACTATCCGAAAGCTTCGATGATGCAGAGGACATTACTGTTGTCGACACATTCGACAGCCCAATATTCAGTGGTGTCAGTGTTGAAACCGACTCGCACACTGTCGAAAGCTTGAAGAATATGCATGGTGTCATAAATGTTTGGCGTAATGAGTTCATTCGGCTAGATAAAGAAGAAGAACAGACAAAAGGCATGTCCAAAATTTTCAAGTGGAACTTTGGCAACTCCAAGTCAGCAGAAAATTATATTTATGAAGCCCATCGAAGCACACATGTCGATGCTCTACACAAGCGGGGAATCAAGGGAAAGGGCGTCAAGGTCGGTATCATTGACTCTGGCATCTCATACACCCATCCTGCTGTAAGTATTATACCATCTTCTATATCATATAAGGAGATAAGTACTAACATATGTTGATGATAGCTTGGTGGTCGACTTTGCAAAAAGTGCAAGGTTGCTGGTGGTCATAACCTTGTCCAAGATAGATTTTCCCGTTTTCAAGCCAATGGTGATCCTAAGTACGATCCTATGGATACTACTGGCCATGGTACACATATTGCTGGTATCATTGGTGGTGATGGAGATTGGTTTAAAGGAGTTGCCCCTGAAGCTAAGCTTTATGGGTACAAAGTGATCTCAATTGGCAAGAGAACCACAATCGAGCTTGTAGTCAAGGCTGTACTACTAGCTTACGAAGACGGTGTAAGTAACTCCCCCAAATACAGCATCCTTATACAAATGTACTAATACCTTTTGCCAGATGGACGTTATCAACATTTCAATTGGTCAACCTAATGGCTGGTCAGAGAACCTGATCGCTGAGTTTCTATCCCGCATTGCCGATAATGGTGTAGTCATCACTCTCCCTAGTGGAAACTTCGGTCTTAGTGGCCCTTTCTATGCAGAGACCGGCTCGTCGGGAAAATCTATCATCACTGTTGCTTCAACTGAATCTGACGTGATTCCGGGCTTTTCCTATACTCTCAGACTAGGTGAAGAGACTATCACCGACGGATATGTTCAAGGAATGGAAGCTTTCCCAACAGACGACATAGAGTGGCCTATCTTGCCTGTATCGCCTCAATACAACCCCGATGACGCTTGCAAACCTTTCCCTCAAGACTCTAATCCATACTTCACTGGAAAGATTGCTCTAGTCAGTGTTGGCAGCTGTCCTCTTCAAACAAAGCAGGAGAACTTAGCAGCTGTGGGAGCCCAACAGGTTTTTGCCTATGATAGAAAAGACATGCCCCTAGCTGCTCCTGTGGACTCCTGGCAATTCCAAAGTCTCGGCATGATCTCCTATGATACTGCCATGAAGATTCTAGATGCTATTAAAGAAGGAAAGGAGGTAAATGCTTCTTTCAAATCAGGTGTCCCGAACCGAGTGACTCTAAGCACCACTGCCGGTGTTCGCACTTCTGAATTTACGTCCTGGGGATCCCTATATGATCTCAATATCAAACCCGAAATTGCAGCGCCTGGTGGTGGAATCTTCTCCACTGATCTTCATAGTGGTTGGGCTACAAAATCGGGTACATCAATGGCATCTCCATACATTGCTGGTGTTGCTGCTTTATTCATCTCTGAGCATGGTGGACGCCGGAGCTATGGTAAAGACCTGGCAAAGCGATTGACACAGCGTATCATTGCTTCTGGTAGCAGCCTTGCATGGGAAGGTGCCCCATCTGGAGTATATGACCCACCAAGTCATGTAGGTGGTGGTTTCATTGATGCCATCAAGGTTTTAGACTACACCACTGAAGTCGACTCAGCCAAGATTACCCTTAACGATACTGCCCACTTCAACGGCAAGCAACAAATCACTCTGCTCAACGGAAGCAAGAAATCTGTCACATACAACTTCACTCTTCAGCCTGCTGCTGGCTACGAAGCCCTGGGTGATATTGATACCGACCCTCACATAAAGCTTAGTCAGGAACTTGAGCCAATAAAGTTGATACCTGTTGTTCACTTGCCTGAACCTGTCACGCTAGCTCCTGGTGAAAAGAAGGTAATCTTGGTTGACTTTGAGAACCCTAAGGATCTAGGCTGGAACTCTGCTGCCCTACCTGTCTACAGTGGAAAGATTATTATCCAGTCTACCCTCAGCGAATCCCTTTCTGTCATCTATCATGGTGTAGGATGTGATCTCAAAACTACCTTCCCTGGTATCTTTCGAAAAGGATTCCCTAGAGCGACCAATGGGGTGTTTGATTGGGACCTTTTGTCTAAGAAGCCTACCTTCAATTTCAATCTCGGCTTCTGGGAACAAAGCTTTCCCAGAATCAAGACAAATCTGGCATGGGGCACAGCTGAGATGCGATGGGATATCTTTACCCCCAATTATGAAGAAGTCAGAGATTGGTCCTATCCACCTGTCATTGGTCGCAATGGATATGTTGGTTCTGTGTCTCATTTTGCTGATACTCACCATGGCTTAACATATTTCGAAGACCTCCAGTTCGATAGTAATAACCTTGAAGATTTCCCTTTGTACCACTTATCCCGGGCCAGCTACGTCGGCAACGGTGTTGAAGGTGATAGCGACTACTGGTGGTTTGGACGCTTAACTAATGGTAGCTATATTGCGCCCGGCTCATACTCGTAAGTTGTTTCTGCCCATTAGCACTCATCTTCTTGAGATACACATCAGAACTAACTCAATGTACAGCATGAGATTTGCTGCCCTGCGTCCCTTTGGTAACCCCAGTGTTAGCTCAGACTGGCAGGTACTTGATACTCCCATTGTCACTATTGGTGACTACACACCATAGATCAGACAGTCTGACTTTTTTGCATCAATAGAAGCAAGTCACATGACTGCTTATTATTGCGACTCATATTAGTAATGTTTAGCTAGCGCCTTATTTTATCATTTCTTTTTTATCTTTCTTAGTTTGCTTCATATACAATTCTTTTCCAAATTCAAAAAGTTAGTTACACTTGATTCTTAAATGTAGACTGTTTTTTGATAGCAGAGCAACGGCATCTTTTGGGTGGAAGTAAGTGGTCCACTGATGTTATCTACCTAAACTACTTTTAAGCAGTTGGTAGTTGTAGGTACACATAGATTTGAACGTCTCTCATGACTTTCAGGTCTGGTTGTGAAACCAAGGGCGCTTTTCTGTCCAGTGCAGCCCGGGGGCGCGTCTGCGTGCTTTAATGTATAGTCTTTGTAGCTACTTGTTGTATTTTGTTTATAGAACCTGCATCTCATCTAGTCTAAAAAGCCACCAGCGCTTTGCATATGTCGGTGGTATCCTCAACGGATTACGGATTACGTGGATGGTTTTGTAGCTGTTACTGTTTATTCCACCAAGTCTTTCCATGATAGACGAGTTACCGAGCAACGCCTTCCATGATTAATGTTCTATTCCTGATTGTAATTTCCCCATAATGCGTTCATCGGGTGGTTACGTCCAACGGTTTTCTTTTTGAAATGGATCTGGAAATAGCTCTCGAACGCAGTTTTTGTTTTGATTGTATTTGAACCTACGAGCCTACCTATCAAGAAGACTGCTGAATTTCGCTTGGTGAATTGTCGTGATAGCAGCATCATAGTCCCTCACTGTAAATAATGGACACATTGATTATCTTAATAGAAACATTTGGGTAGGCAAGCTGTAAACGAAGATCTCACAAACAAGCAATGGCATCCATTGACGGTGTTCGATGTGTACATTCAGGGGGTAATAGGACATGATGGGAATGATATCTGCGTGGGCAATAGCAGTAAGTATGATGGATATATAATATTAGTAGCACTACTACATGTGTATATTCATATTTATTTGGTCGGGTATTTGAGAATGGATGACCTGATCTAGAATGTCGGCAGAGCAAGGAACCAAAAACAAAAACACCAGTAATATCAAAGAAGTGCATATACCGTATCAGCTAGTGGAGTCATCCAGTTGTATTATAACAGATGTGATGGATAAGGCATTTTGTGTGGAAAAAAAGCCAACTTCATCATGCCACCAACATGAGAAAGATCAAAGGAAAGATGGGCCATGATTACATCTTGAATAGATGTCAGTTCGGCTCAATAGTACGGATGGCATCATCCTCATCTGGATCACAAACAACCTTCCCTCCTACAACCCTCGGGGGGGTACCTTTGAGTTCGAGTACCTCCCCCTCCGTCCAAAGACGAATCGTGGGTTTTAAGAGCGACCAGCACATATCCCCAATGTTGCTGTCCATTCTCGTTTTCTTTCTCGACATTTGTCGTCTTCGAAGCACCGTTTTGTGAGGCCTTGAGCCCGACTTTTCCCCTCTTGAGGGATGTTCTCACCAGCAACCGACCCCACACCTTTTCGATCGTTGGTCTCCCGAGTCCATCGCACTCACCTCAGGGAGCCACACTCACAGTCGGAGGGGCCTTTTTGAAGGTTCCGGATGCCCTACTCCGCGACGCAGGAACCTTGTCACTATACTTCATCCATAGCACCCCACTTACTAATAATTCGTAGCCTCACCTACAATCTTTCTGTTTCGGTTGCAATACACTTTAGATCTATGATAGTGGCAACAATTGCCTTGTCACTATTTGTCCAGGCAGTTGTTGCATCTGCCACAAATGGCACCTACACTTGGGCTTTCACCCACTCGGCCAACGAGGCTTCAGCCTCTTTGCTTTGGAGCTCGAGTTCCACTCCTTTTGCGCTCCCGGTGTCAACCATTGATTGAGCCTGTGCTTGCCGGGAAGGCTTCAAACTCCTCGTCTCGGGAGACTTCGGTCTCCGCCTCCTCCGACATGGCCTCTCTAGCGGCAAGTGGCTCCACAGTTTTACAGTGATTTACGTTTATGCCGTGTCTTTACATGACCGTACCGGCAATAACGCTTTCAATTTCCACTCTGCGGACGTATTTTCCTACGGATCTGAAGACTCCGTAGCGTCTCTTCTCGTGTACTCCGGTACGCCGCTCATTAACCTCGACCAGGTTTCTAAGCATCTGCTTGCCATCAGCTTCAATGGAGCTAATGAACTCGCCATTAAGTTCACAACCATTGATGCTGCCACCACCGCTCTGGATGTGTGGGCATCTGCCTTGGGTTCCGCCTCTCAGGGCAGCGTCATGGTGATGACTCCAATTGGTTCTGTTGACTCACAGAACCATGGATGGTTCGGCGTCTCGGGTATAACTGCCCGAGGAAATACCATGATAGTGTTGGATGTCACACCCAAGACAATCAATGATCTTAAGGATTTGAATGTCATGACTGACACCGCAGATGACTTCCAAAATGTCACTGACCCTCTAATGATCGAATTGGCCGCCGCAGTAGATGATACGCCTTAAAAGTCAAAGTAAATGTTCTTTGACTTCCAGAACAACAGTGAGATCACTTACAGTGATTCCCATCTGAATTTGGGCCTTAAGTGCTCATCGTGTGATGTGTCTGGAGCCATTGGCTTCAGCTACCGGGCTGGAAAGTGGCATGGTGGAGATTTCAAGATCTCTACCAAGGGTGTAGTTGCCCAGACGTTGTTGAGACTATATGTCACTGGACACGCTGTCCAGGGTCTTACGGGCTCTCAGTAACTACTGGCCCTACCACCGGTGTCTTTTCAGGTGCCGGATATTGATATTGGTTCCGTGTCGCTATCCCTCGGTGATAGTATTGGCTATACGGTATCCGATATCCAGGCATACGCTCGCCTAGACTTTGGAGGCAAGATGGCGGTCTCTGATGAGAATCGTCTTCTAGCCCACGCTGAGCGACGCGTTTGGAAGAGTCGTGTTGTTGCCAATATCAAGGCACTTATCTTCTCACTATACAAGCCCACAGTGTCTGGTGGTTTGTATGGTGAAGTGTTCGTCTACCATGCAATCCATGCTGACGTGACGTTCGAATCATTATTCATTGATGCCTCTGTATCCGCTACTATGGACTGGAAGTTCCCCCAGTTCCATCTAACGGCTGCAGCGTCGTATGATGATGCTTGTGGATTGTGTGGTGGGGGGAAGTTTGGTCTTTCTGCAGATCTTGACTTGGAGAGTGTCATGACTGTCGGTCTCAAGCCAAGAATCTTCGGTATGGACCTATCTTGGCTGTCATTCACCCAGCCTACTACGACCAAGGTGATTGACCTGTTGAAATTCTGTATAGCATCCGGTCCGGAGTGCAAGAGTAGATGGTTTGACCTCAACCCTAGTCACTGGCACTCAAGATCCTTCCGTAAAAAGGATGCTCACAAGCTGTTCCGAGACTCCGACTTGACGGTCACCCATGACGTCGAGTTGCCTTTTGAGGCCGAGGATATGCCTTCGGATGTTGCAGATGATCTCTTCGACATGCTGTAGGATGATCGGACCAAATGGTCCAAGACGTCCTCGGGTGCCATGGTTGGCCGTCTGGTTGACATGGTCGCCAAGCGGGAGTGGCTCCGCGGCACGGTCAAGGAGCCTTTCAACCCAGTCAAGGATGACTGGATATTGACCACTCCCCAAAAGGCTGAGATGCTCTGTCAGCATCCGGAGTATCAGGAGGAATTCGATGAATGGGAGCTTGAGTAAGCTCTCCCCCGTTATCAGGTTCAAAATGTTGGCATTCAGAGCTTGAGCTTGCTCACTCTCAATATCAATATTCCTCCCAACCCTATTTGTGTAGAAGGATTCTATCTAGCTAGAGCTTGAGCTTACTCGCTCTAGATGGTAGCATATCTTCTAGCCCTTTCCTTGTTTTTTTCTTTCTTTTTTGTCATTTAAGTTGATCAAATTTAATCCGAGATGTCAGGTTCTAATAGAGTGGTTTAATGTTTGTTACTGTCGGTATACCACAATGCGGTATTGCCACCGTATGTGGGTCACGGTCACATGACCACGTACGGGCGGGGTATAAGGTATTTAGGCAACGGTGCGCAGGCACCGTTACCCTCACTAGATCACAATAAACAACAACAATCACTATCATCATCACTACACACGTTAAGAATCAGCATATGCTATTAGTAACTTAAGTGATAACCCTTGTATACCCACAGTTACACCTGTTCGGTTCCCTCTGTTTGTTGTGGCTTTATTTAGTTTGATTTTTTTGCTATATTGATATGATCTTAGTGATTTAGGTAGACGTTAAATATAATCAAATCAAATCATCTGAATCACATATGTCTTATCAAATGAGTAAAGTTAGATTATGGTGTGAAATATAACAACATTAATCCCTTCCAAGTAGAGCATTGCCCGGGCCAAGTCTGGCTGATATATTGACTAAGCTCAACATTCCTTGCATCCAAAGCTTTCCTTTGCTCGTACCAAAATGTGTATAATTCAAACATATTTTCAAATTTATTATTAAACAAGATCATCACAGTTAGCATAGAAGACGCTTTTAGTAGATATTGATTGATCTAATCTATAAAGGTACTGATATCGTCTCCATACGTACTATTGCATCTATATTTAGATATCATGTCATCCATGCCAACACTAGATTTTAGATTAACGATATCACACGTCTATCTGATTTATAGACAAGAAACCATGGTATGAATTCACCTATCATGTTACTAATTATCAGGTAAGAATCGCAATCACAATATAACTCAATCACAAGTTATCATTGCGATAATATGCCTCTCTATATGGTCTATATATTGTGCCAAAGCCCACCCTTCTTAGTGCAATTGGTGACGTTTATGCGCCGTATATTAAGATAAATTTAGCCCCAGCAAGATCTAGAACATAAGTAACCCAGCTAATACAAAATTTCGATTGTTGGATACAATGCCTTTGCCGATGTCACACTCCTCAACCCTGGCGAAACATAAACTGGGGAATGCATCAAAGATGGAGTTTCCTTGAATTAGTGCGATTGTCAGTTATCATAAAGTCACAAAAAGCGCAAATTTCAGCTTTTAACCCTAAAGCTCTGACGGACAACTGACATCATATCCGCTTAATCTTTGATAAATAAATAAATATCCCTTTAATCAGCACCATACCATCCCATAGTTAAATAAGGCATCATAGATGAAACTGATCAGTCTATTAGTAGATGTATTTAATAGTGGAGACAGGCAAGGGCCCCGATGAGAAAACAAGACATGGGTTATTTAAGTTCTGGACTTATATAATCTTTTCTTAATTCGTAAATCTCTTATACTATATATCGGTTAGTAGATAATACTTGAATTTCTAATGTCCTCTTTCTCTCAGCATCATTGCTTTGGAGGGTTGTAACAGTGTCTTCTAGCAACTCTTGCTGCTCAAGAGAGTTTTGCAATATCTTCTAGCATCTACATAACATTGCCTTGAAGAGCTTTGCATCACCTTTTAGCATCAATTGTTGCTGAAGAAACTGCCCAAACATCTTCTAGCAACCAATCTACCAGTACTACACACCATGCGGTTCTACACCATATCCGTCTTAGCCCTACCACTACTTGTCCAGGCTGCTGTCATTAAACCATATTTACAGCCCGAAGCCCGTGATGAGTTTGAGTCAGTCCAGCCTGTTCTACAAAACGAGTTGGAGGGCGCACAACATGAGGTATCTGAAGACACTGAGTTAACCTTTGAGGACATCCCTAAGTATATTGTTGAATTCAGTCATGTAAGTGAAAATGTCGTCAGGAAAGCCAAGTGTTGAATTCCACTAACACTATGAAAACAGGAGTCTTTGGTTGGTCGTGAACTATCTGAAAGCTTCGATGGTGCAGAGGACATTACTGTTGTCGACACATTCGACAGCCCAATATTCAGTGGTGTCAGTGTTGAAACCGAATCACACACTGTCGAAAGCTTGAAGAATATGCATGGTGTCATAAATGTTTGGCGTAATGAGGTCATTCAGCTAAATAAACAAGAAGAACAGACAAAAGGCATATTTGAATATTTCAAGTGGAACTTTGGCATCTCCCAGCCAGAACAAAAAGAGACAGAAGAAAAACAGACTTATGAAACCCATCGAAGCACACATGTCGATGCTCTACACAAGCGTGGAATCAAGGGAAAGGGTGTCAAGGTCGGTATCATTGACTCTGGCATCTCATACACCCATCCTGCTGTAAGTATTATACTCTCTGTTGTATCATATAACGAGATAAGTACTAACATATGTTGATGATAGCTTGGTGGTCAACTTTGCAAAAAGTGCAAGGTTGCTGGTGGTCATAACCTTGTCCAAGATTCATTTTCTGATCATCTAGCCAATGGTGACTCCAGGTACGATCCCATGGATGCTACTGGCCATGGTACACAGATTGCTGGTATCATTGGTGGCGATGGAGATTGGTTTAAAGGAGTTGCCCCTGAAGCTAAGCTTTATGGATACAAAGTGATCTCAATTGGCCAGAGTACCACAACTGACCTTGTAGCCAAGGCTGTCCTGCTAGCCTATCGAGAAGGTGTAAGTAACTCCCCCAAATACAGCACCCTTATACAAATGTACTAATACATTTTGCCAGATGGACGTCATCAACATTTCAATTGGTCAACCTAATGGCTGGTCAGAGAACCTCATTGCTGAGGTTGTATCCCGCATTGCCGATAATGGTGTAGTTATCACTCTCCCTAGTGGAAACTTCGGTCTTAGTGGCCCTTTCTATGCAGAGACTGGCTCGTCGGGCAAATCTATCATCACTGTTGCTTCAACTGAATCCGATGTGATTCCGGGCTTTTCCTATACTCTCAGACTAGGTGAAGAGACTATCACCGATGGATATATTGAAGGACAGTATCCTTTCCCAACAGACGACATAGAGTGGCCTATCTTGCCTGTATCACCGCATTTCAACCCCGATGACGCTTGCAAACCTTTCCCTCAAGACTCCAATCCATACTTCACTGGAAAGATTGCTCTAGTCAGTGTCGGCAGCTGTCCTCTCCAAACAAAGCAGGAGAACTTAGCAGCTGTGGGAGCCCAACAGGTTTTTGCATATGATATAAAAAATAAGCCCCCAGCTGATGCTCTGGACTCCTTGTATCTCCAACCTTTCGGCATGATTTCCTATGATACTGCCATGAAGATTCTAGATGCTATCAAAGAAGGAAAGGAGGTAAATGCTACTTTCAAATCAGGTGTCCCGAACCGAGTGACTCTAAACACCCCTGATGGTGTTCGCACTTCAGAATTTACGTCCTGGGGATCCCTATACGATCTCAATATCAAACCCGAAATTGCAGCGCCTGGTGGTGGAATATTCTCCACTGATCTTCGTGGTGGTTGGGCTAAACTATCGGGTACATCGATGGCATCTCCATACATTGCTGGTGTTGCTGCTCTATTCATCTCCGAGCATGGTGGCCGCCGGAGCTACGGTAAAGACCTGGCAAAGCGCTTGACACAGCGTATCATTGCTTCTGGTAGCAGCCTTGCATGGGAAGGTGCCCCATCTGGAGTATATGACCCACCAAGTCGTGTAGGTGGTGGTTTCATTGATGCCATTAAGGTTTTAGACTACACCACTGAAGTCGACTCAGCCAAGATTACCCTCAATGACACTGCCCACTTCAACGGCAAGCAAAAAATCACTCTGCTCAACGGAAGCAAGACATCTGTCACATACAACTTCATTCTTCAACCTGCTGCTGGCTACGAAGCTCTGGGTGATATTGATACTGACCCTCACATAAAACTTAGTCAGGAACTTGAGCCAATAGATTTAATACCTGTTGTTCACTTGCCTGAACCTGTCACGCTAGCTCCTGGTGAAAAGAAGGTAATCTTGGTTGACTTTGAGAACCCTAAGGATCTAGACTGGAACTCTGCTGCCCTACCTGTGTACAGTGGAAAGATTATTATCCAGTCTACGCTCAGCGAGTCCCTTTCTGTCATCTATCATGGTGTAGGATGTGATCTCAAAACTACCTTCCCTAATGTCTTTCGCAAAGATTACCCTAGAGCAACCAATGGGATCCAGTATTCGGACCTTTTGTCTAAGAAGCCTACGTTCAATTTCGATCTGAGCATCTTCGAACAAAGCTTTCCCAGAATCAAGACAAATCTGGCTTGGGGCACAGCTGAGATGCGATGGGATATCTTTACCCCCAATTATGACGAAGTCAGAGATTGGTCCTATCCACCTGTCATTGGTCGCAATGGATATGTTGGTTCTGTTTCTCATTTTGGTGATACTCACCATAGCTTAAAATATTTTGATGCACTCCGTTCCAATAGAAACTACCTTGAAGACTTCCCTTTGTACCACTTATCCCGGGCCAGCTATGTCGGCAAGGGTGATACAGGTGACAGAGACTACTGGTGGTTTGGACGCTTAACTAATGGTAGCTATATTGCGCCCGGCTCATACTCGTAAGTTGTTCCTGCCCACTAGCACTAACCTTTCTAAGATATACATCATAACTAACTCAACATACAGCATGAGATTTGCCGCCCTGCGTCCATTTGGTGACCCCAATATTAGCTCAGACTGGCAGGTACTCGATACTCCGATTGTTACTATTGGTAAATATAAACCATAGATACAATCATCAACCACATTTGCATAATAGCCCTAACTAGTATCATGATTCATTTGTTCAATTTGTTTAACTAGCGCCTTATTCTATTGTTTTAGTTTTTTTTCATTTTCTTAGGTTACTTAATACATACACAATAGTGTTCGGTATATACTTTGTCTACTTTCCTTCACTTCTTTTTTTCCCTACCTAGAACATGACTTAAACTTATTATTCAATATCGACTAGCTATTGTTTCGTAGCAATACGACAACATGTTCCCAATGGAAGCAGTCGACTAGTGTAGTGTTATTTTCGATGACTTGACTGTATCTATCATTTGCGTGAATCACTTAAGACTTTATTTTTATTTTTTAGTACTCTTTTACCTCTCTACCCGTCGGTATCTCACAGAAATACGACGGCATATTCCGAGCGGTCAGCAAATGTATTCAGACCCTTACCTCCTCGATACCGTCCACCAAAAAAAGAAACTGGATCCTCTAAGATTTATTTTTTAATTTGATTATATTTAACGTTCAGGTAAATCACTAAGATGATACGACGCCGGATTGGTTACTAGACGGATATTTAAAGTTGTGCGTATATTAAAGTTGTTTTGGCAATTTTAAAGTGTAAAGACTAGGTTGAAATGTTGCGATAAGTGCAAAGCAAAGAAAGGTAATAGTAGAGGAAAATAGTAAAAAGAAGCAGTAAAAACAATATAGAGGAAACAAGAAGAGCGAAAAAACCTTGACACAACTGTAGAATCATCAAAAGAAAGCAGCACCCAATCAAAACATCATCCACGTGCTCCTCGGGTCAGGAAGCCCTCCTCACAATCCGCGAAATCGTCGTCTTGATTCCCCAAGTCCGAGAGACAGACTTGGAGTGTTGCGCGGTCACCCGGCCTTCACGAGCCACTCCTCGGGTCACCCAATGGGCCTCAACTCGGGTTTCAGCCATAAGGATGCCCACGGTTCTTGAAGTCCTTCGCTCGACAAACACAATAGCTTTATATGTGCGGGACGGCATAGTCTCCTAGCCCCGAAGAACTAGTGGTCAATGCCAACACTATGAGCAACAAAAAAACAAAGACAAAAATATCTTATTTTAAATTTGGCGTAATCGAGTCGGGTGGTACGGATGAAGCACAGCGACAAGATTCCTGCGCCGCGGGGTAGGGCATCCGGAACCTTCAAAAAGGCCCCTCCGACTGTGAGTGTGGCTCACTGAGTGCGATGAACTTGGGAGACCAAGGATCGAAAAGGTGCAGAACATCCCTCGAGAGGTGAAATCGGGCTCAAGGCCTCACAAAACGGTGCTTCAAAGACGACAAATGTCGAAAAAGAAAACGAGAATGGACCGCAACATTGGGGATATGTGCTGGTCGATCTTAAAACCCACGATTCGTCTTTGGACGGAGGGGGAGGTACTCGAACTCAAAGGTACCCCCCCGAGGGTTGTAGGAGGGAAGGTTGTTTGTGATCCAGATGAGGATGATGCCATCCGTACTATTGAGCCGAACTGACATCTATTCAAGATGTAATCATGGCCCATCTTTCCTTTGATCTTTCTCATGTTGGTGGCATGATGAAGTTGGCTTTTTTTCCACACAAAATGCCTTATCCATCACATCTATTATAATACAACTGGATGACTCCACTAGCTGATACGGTATATGCACTTCTTTGATATTACTGGTGTTTTTGTTTTTGGTTCCTTGCTCTGCCGACATTCTAGATCAGGTCATCCATTCTCAAATACCCGACTAAATAAATATGAATATACAGGCACAAATACATGTAGTAGTGCTACTAATCTTATATATCCATCATACTTACTGCTATTGCCCACACAGATGACGCGCCCCCGGGCTGCACTGGACAGAAAAGCGCCCTTGGTTTCACAACCAGACCTGAAAGTCATGAGAGACGTTCAAATCTATGTGTACCTACAACTACCAACTGCTTAAAAGTAGTTTAGGTAGATAACATCAGTGGACCACTTCCACCCAAAAGATGCCGTTGCTCTGCTATCAAAAAACAGTCTACATTTAAAAATCAAGTGTAACTAACTTTTTGAATTTGGAAAAGAATTGTATATGAAGCAAACTAAGAAAGATAAAAAAGAAATGATAAAATAAGGCGCTAGCTAAACATTACTAATATGAGTCGCAATAATAAGCAGTCATGTGACTTGCTTCTATTGATGCAAAAAAGTCAGACTGTCTGATCTATGGTGTGTAGTCACCAATAGTGACAATGGGAGTATCAAGTACCTGCCAGTCTGAGCTAACACTGGGGTTACCAAAGGGACGCAGGGCAGCAAATCTCATGCTGTACATTGAGTTAGTTATGGTATATATCTTAGCAAGGTTAGTGCTAGTGGGCATGAATGACTTACGAGTATGAGCCGGGCGCAATATAGCTACCATTAGTTAAGCGTCCAAACCACCAGTAGTCGCTATCACCTTCAACACCGTTGCCGACATAGCTGGCCCGTGATGAGTGGTACAAAGGGAAACCTGCAAGGTTATTTCTATCAAACTGGAGGTCATCGAAATATTTTAAGCCATGGTGAGTATCAGCAAAATGAGACACAGAACCAACATATTCATTGCGACCAATGACAGGTGGATAGGACCAATCTCTGACTTCGTCATAATTGGGGGTAAAGATATCCCATCGCATCTCAGCTGTGCCCCAAGCCAGATTTGTCTTGATTCTGGGAAAGCTTTGTTCCCAGAAGCCGAGATTGAAATTGAAGGTAGGCCTATCAGACAAAAGGTCCCAATCAAACATCCCATTGGTCGCTCTAGGGAATCCTTTTCGAAAGACATCAGGGAAGGTGGTTTTGAGATCACATCCTACACCATGATAGATGACAGAAAGGGATTCGCTGAGCGTAGACTGTATAATAATCTTTCCACTGTACACAGGTAGGGCAGCAGAGTTCCAGCCTAGATCCTTAGGGTTCTCAAAGTCAACCAAGATTACCTTCGTTTCACCAGGAGCCAGCGTGACAGGTTCAGGCAAGTGAACAATAGGTATTAAATCTATTGGCTCAAGTTCCTGACTAGGCTTTATGTGAGGGTCAGTATCAATATCACCCAGAGCTTCGTAGCCAGCAGCAGGTTGAAGAGTGAAGTTGTATGTGACAGATTTCTTGCTTCCGTTGAGCAGGGTGATTTGTTGCTCGCCGTTGAAGTGGGCAGTATCTTTAAGGGTCATCTTGGCTGAGTCGACTTCAGTGGTGTAGTCTAAAACCTTAATGGCATCAATGAAACCACCACCTACACGACTTGGTGGGTCATACACTCCAGATGAGGCACCTTCCCATGCAAGGCTGCTACCAGAAGCAATGATACGCTGTGTCAAGCGCTTTGCCAGGTCTTTACCGTAGCTCCGGCGTCCACCATGCTCGGAGATGAATAGAGCAGCAACACCAGCAATGTATGGAGATGACATCGATGTACCCGATTTTGTAGCCCAACCACTATGAAGATCAGTGGAGAAGATTCCACCACCAGGCGCTGCAATTTCGGGTTTGATATTTAGATCATATAGGGATCCCCAGGACGTAAACCATGAAGTACGAACACTATCAGTGGTGTTTAGAGTCACTCGGTTCGGGATACCTGATTTGAAAGAAGCATTTACCTCCTTTCCTTCTTTGATAGCATCTAGAATCTTCATGGCAGTATCATAGGAGATCATGCCGAGACTTTGGAATTGCCCGGAGTCCACAGGAGCAGCTAGGGGCTTGTCTTTTCTATCATAGGCAAAAACCTGTTGGGCTCCCACAGCTGCTAAGTTCTCCTGCTTTGTGTGGAGAGGACAACTGCCGACACTGACTAGAGCGATCTTTCCAGTGAAGTATGGATTGGAGCCTAGAGTGAAAGGTTTGCAAGCGTCATCGGGGTTGAAATGCGGCGATACAGGCAAGATAGGCCACTCTATGTCGTCTGTCGGGAAAACTTCCTTTCCTTGAACATATCCGTCGGTGATAGTCTCTTCACCTAGTCTGAGAGTATAGGAAAAGCCCGGAATCACATCGGATTCAGTTGAAGCAACAGTGATGATAGATTCGCCCGACGAACCGTCCTCTGCATAGAAAGGGCCACTAAGACCGAAGTTTCCACTAGGGAGAGTAATGACTACACCATCATCGGCAATGCGGGATAAAAACTCAGCTATGAAGTTCTCTGACCAGCCATTAGGTTGACCGATAGAAATATTGATGACATCCATCTAGCAAAATGTGTTAATACATTTGTATAAGGGTGCTGTATTTGGGGGAGTTACTTACACCTTCTTCGTAAGCTAGTAGGACAGCCTTGAATATAAAATCGACTGTGGTTGTCCGGCCAATTGAGATCACTTTGTATCCATAAAGCTTAGCTTCAGGGGCAACTCCTTTGAACCAATCTCCATCGCCACCAATGATACCAGCAATATGTGTACCATGGCCAGTAGCATCCATGGGATCGTTACTGGAATCACCATTGGCTAGAAAATCAGAAAATCGATCTTGGACAAGGTTATGACCACCAGCAACCTTGCACTTTTTGCAAAGTTGACCACCAAGCTATCATCAACATATGTTAGTACTTATCTCGTTATATGATACAGAAGAGAATATAATACTTACAGCAGGATGGGTGTATGAGATGCCAGAGTCAATGATACCGACCTTGACACCCTTTCCCTTGATTCCACGCTTGTGTAGAGCATCGACATGTGTACTTCGATGGGCTTCATAAGTCTGTTTTTCTTCTGTCTCTTTTTGATCTGGCTGGGAGTTGCCAAAGTTCCACTTGAAATGGTCGAATATTCCTTTTGTCTGTTCTTCTTGTTTATTTAGCTGAATGACCTCATTACGCCAAACATTTATGACACCATGCATATTCTTCAAGCTTTCGACAGTGTGTGATTCGGTTTCAACACTGACACCACTGAATATTGGGCTGTCGAATGTGTCGACAACAGTAATGTCCTCTGCACCATCGAAGCTTTCAGATAGTTCACGACCAACCAAAGACTCCTGTTTTCATAGTGTTAGTGGAATTCAACACTTGGCTTTCCTGACGACATTTTCACTTACATGACTGAATTCAACAATGTACTTAGGGATGTCCTCAAAGGTTAACTCAGTGTCTTCAGATACCTCATGTTGTGCGCCCTCCAACTCGTTTTGTAGAACAGGCTGGACTGACTCAAACTCATCACGGGCTTCGGGCTGTAAATATGGTTTAATGACAGCAGCCTGGACAAGTAGTGGTAGGGCTAAGACGGATATGGTGTAGAACCGCATGGTGTGTAGTACTGGTAGATTGGTTGCTAGAAGATGTTTGGGCAGTTTCTTCAGCAACAATTGATGCTAAAAGGTGATGCAAAGCTCTTCAAGGCAATGTTATGTATGCTAGAAGATATTGCAAAACTCTCTTGAGCAGCAGGAGTTGCTAGAATATGCTATCACAACCCTCTAACGCAGCCATGCTAAGAGAAAGAGGACTT
This sequence comes from Davidsoniella eucalypti, assembly GCA_004009845.1. Lineage (NCBI taxonomy): Eukaryota > Fungi > Ascomycota > Sordariomycetes > Microascales > Ceratocystidaceae > Davidsoniella > Davidsoniella eucalypti. The sequence goes on along the minus strand of RMBW01000007.1, from coordinate 236,777 downwards.
TGAAAATTCAAGTATTAGTCTTTACTAACCGATATAAGAGATTTACGAATCAAGAAAAGATTATATAAGTCCAGAACTTAAATAACCCATGTCTTCTTTTCTCATCGGGGCCCTTGCTTGTCCACTATTCTAAATACATCTACTAATAGACTGATCAGTTTCATCTATGGCAAGTACAATGGATCGATACTGTGCCGATGAAGCGGATAGTAGGCTAATAGGGATCCTTGTCACTATATTTGAGTTGCCTGTCAGAACTTTATGGTTAAAGCCGAAATTTGCGCTTTTCGTCTGACAACTGACAATCGCACACTACTTAATTCAAGGAAACTCCATCTTTGATGCATTCCCTAGTTTATGTTTCGCCAAGGTTGAGGAGTGTGACATCGGCAAAGGCATTGTATCCAACAATCGAAATTTTGTATTAGCTGGGTTACTCATGTTCTAGATCTTGCTGGGGCTAAATTTATCTTAATATACGGCGCATAAACATGGTAATTAGTAACATGATTGTGCAATTCATACCATGGTTTCTTGTCTATAAATCAGATAGACGTGTGATATCGTTAATGGGAATCTAAAATCTAGTCTTGGCATGACATGAGATCTAAATATAGATGCAATAGTACACATGTATACGGAGACGATATCTTTATATATTAGATCAACTATAAATGTCTACTAAAAACGTCTTCTATGCCGACAACTGTGATGATTAATAATAATTTTGAAAATATGATTGAATTATACACATTTTGGTACAGGAAAGCTTCGAGGAATGTTGATTTATATATCAGTCAGACTTAGCCCGGTCAGTGCTATAATATGGCCATATAGGTGGAAGAGAAAAAGAAGAAAAAATTTATTTATTAATATTATGGAGCTATAGAGCTATGAAGATGTTGGGTGGAAGGGATTAGTGTTGCTATATTTCACACCAGGGAAAAGTTTAGTGCTGCTCCTACCCTCATCTAATATCTTTGATCCTTTGCGTTCTGTTTTTTTGTCATTTTCTGTACCTCTATTAGGAGGGTCATTAGGGTCTGTCGACGTCTAACGATCCACTAGAGTCGGATCCACGTGATCCACATAAAGACGTAAAATGATAAATAAATAAATCGACAACAATGCCACCCATCAGCAACGCCACCGCCACACCACTAATCATCACAACATTAGGACAATCTAACGAGCTAATATCAATGATCAGCCCTAACTACAATTGCTCACGATTCACATTGGAATACATATCGCTGTACACAATTGCAAGTATAAATAGTAAACTCAGCGGACCACCACGTATCAGTGACCTACTTTGACCGTCATTCCTGGACCACAACATAAATTACATTACATGTACTACCAAACAGGTCTAAGCATTTTCTGTTCATACATCAACATTGGAGGTAACTATTTGTACAACAAATTGAAAGACAATTAGTATTATTATTCATGTAGAGGCATTGTAGACCATGGTGTAATATTGCTTAATCATTTTGTCTATGGTGTAGTCGTAAACTGTACAGTAGTAAGGTAAAAGGGCGTATCATAGCCAACATCAGTATTTACTTGGTAGCCAGTGCATTAGGAATTAAAAACAATCAAAAAGTTAAGTCCATTCATTCTCGGTTCTCATTTTTATGCCTTTTCTTCATGGAAAGGAACAGCTGTGATATTAATATACAATCCAAGAAATCTGACATGAGCTATTACTAACTAATGTTATGTTCCACATAATATTGATATGTGCCTTTTAGCCCTCTCGTATTACATGTGGCTATCAGGTTGCATGGTGAACTAGGCATAGTGAACATGAATTATCATAGATTTTGTTGATAACTATATGAAATCTTATTAGGTGTATAAGGTAAATGCCAAAATATGAATGCAAGTGGGATAAAGATGCTATTTATGGTGGAGAACCTTTTGAGAGGGTATTAGAGGCAGCAAAAGCCACTACCTCGTTGGATTAGATGAAGGGATGCTTAGATCTGGACGTGAGAAGCCTCAACCATAAAGCAAAGGGATAATTTTGTGTGGCGCATTGGTCTCGAAGTCGAATGGTGAACTCCTCCTTCTGCTTATCGGTGACCTAGACAGCATCCTCGGGCCCATGCCAATACCCGAATCAATCTCACGGTTGCCCTCGACAGCTATATCACGGTCCCAAATCCAGTTGGTCAACTTAGGAGCGTTAGGATCAATGGTCAGCGTTGGTTTGGCGTGAGAAACCAAAGCGGGAAAAGCTACAACAGTAGTAATGAGAGTAGAACGAATGGTGGCGGTTGGTGAAAGTGATGAAAAGAGCTGAAAGTGTAAAGCATGTGGAATGTGTAAGTTAAAGAATGGATGATGAAGTAATGAAAGAAGAGAGGATGGTAAGAAGCCTGGTGATGGAAGGACAGTAAAGTTGATATCAACGCCCATTTACTACTTTATATACTCGTTCATTGGTCATGATCAGGCTAATGCGTATCTTCGGGATCAATAGAACTCCTGACTCAAAACTAGTGGTAAGCGTCTGGACAAGGCGATCTCGAATTGTGAGCGAATTGTGAGTCATGCTTTGATCACATATCGTCAGGCTGGCTCGACTCTAATCAAGACATGATACTTTATGTGGCATGGAAAAAGTGACTTGCATATCACAAATGAACCTGTACACAGACATTTATTCGTTCTTCCACTTCATTGGCTTGTCCACGGCTATTCTTGACGCTTCCACCGAGTCTTCCTTGTCTCAGTCAATGAACCTTTGAGGGCTGAGATTTCACCCAATGCCTAGGTTGGAATATAACACTACATGCTCAGGCTGGGGCCGACAGGACAACCTGTCCTCCGTGAACCTCTCCAGGCTGTATTCTTTAGTTCACAAGAATGCATTTTAATTAAAAACCATGGGGCATATGTACACATTGGGTAAAGTACCCAGGTGGGTCTACCAGTGGAAACCGAGGTGACTAAAGAAAGTTGCAGATCTGAGTCCATCAACACACACCACCTTCCCCAAGGAGAAGTGTACATGGTAGAACAGCAAGCAAGATCCAAACTTTTGGTAAGTTTGTAAGTGTGGAAGCATACCTGTCACTCACAAGAAGATTCATAAGTAGTGCATCTATGGCGAAAGGCAATCCTCAAGTCCAAAAAAGGCATAAGCAATAAATAGACTCTTTTGTAATAGGACTAAGAGCTGTGGGTGAATCGGACATCGGTAATAAATTTGTCTAAAGTTCTGTGTTTACAAAATTGTGGAAACTAGTGATACGTAGAAGAGGAGAGTGATTTTGAATAAAAAGGCAAAAAGGTTTGATTATTTGACTGACTGATTCTTATTTAATATACTAGCATTTCGTGCGTTGTCATCTTCCGGCGAACTCCGTAAAGATATTGATCTAGAAACATTGTTGGAGCCTTATGTCCAGGTTCCTTGTGAACAGCGATCCTTAAACAAGAAGCAACACCGGGTAGTATTATAGACAGCAAGACTACATCACAATGTGTCCTCGGAACCCTCTGAATAACACTTCATATGTAGGAGGTAAAGGTAGGACAGCGGAATCAAGGATCATTATGGTTATTAAAAATCATGTAGGTAATCTATGTACATTAGAACCCTCCCTCGGGTTGCATTGGACAGAAAGGTGCCTTTGGTTTCACAACTAGTCCGTAATATAAATGCCATGAGAGACACTCAGATCTATATGTGCCTACAACTACTGACTGCTTAAAAGTAGTTTAGGTGGACAACATCAGTGGACCACTTCCACCCAAAAGATGCCGTTGCTTTGCTAGCAAAAAACAGTCTACATTTAAGAATGAACTGTAACTAACTTTTTGAGTTTGGAAAATAATTGTATATGAAGCAAACTAAGAAAGATAAAAAAGAAATGATAAAATAAGGCGCTAGCTAAACATTACTAATATGAGTCGCAATAATAAGCAGTCATGTAACTTGCTTCTATTGATGCAAGAAAGTCAGACTGTCAGATCTATGGTGTGTAGTCAAGAATAGTGACAATGGGAGTATAAAGTACCTGCCAGTCATACATAACATTGGGGTCGCCAAATGGACGCAGGGCAGCAAATCTCATGCTGTACATTGAGTTAGTTGTGATGTATATCTTAGCAAGGTTAGTGCTAGTGGGCATGAATGACTTACCAGTATGAGCCGGGCGCAATATAGCTACCATTAGTTAAGCGCCCAAACCACCAGTAGTCGCTATCACCATGATCACCGTCGCCGACATAGGCAGCCCGGGATAGATAAGCTTTAGGGAAGTTTGAAGTACCATTCTTATCTGGATGTCTACCAAGGTACCAAGCACCATCGTTTGGTGGCATCCAGTATGCCACAGAACCGACATATTCATTGCTACCAACAACAGGTGGATAGGACCAGTCTCTGGCTTCATAATAGTCAGAGGTAAATATATCCCATCGCATTTCAGATGTGCCCCAAGCTAGATTCGTCTTGATTTTGGGGAAGCTTTGAGCCAATTCGCTCGTATTGAAGTTGAACTTAGGATTGTCATACAACAGATCCTGTGACCAGCGTCCATTGGTAGCTCTAGGGAATCCTTTTCGAAAGACATCAGGAAACGCAGTTTTGAGATCGCATCCTACACCATGATAGATGACAGAAAGGGACTCGTTGAGCGTAGACTGGATAATAATCTTTCCACTGTAGACAGGTAGGGCAGCAGTGTTCCAGCGATACCTAGGGTTTTCAAAGTCAACAAAGATTACCTTCTTTTCGCCAGGAGCTAGAGTGACAGGTTCAGGCAAGTGAACAACAGGTATTAACTTTATTGGCTCAAGTTGCCGACTAAACTTTATGCGAGGGTCGGTTTGAATGTTACCCAGAGCTTCGTAGCCAGCAGCAGGTTGAAGAGTGAAGTTGTATGTGACAGATGTCTTGCTTCCGTTGAGCAGAGTGATTTGTTGCTTGCCGTTGAAGTGGGCAGTATCATTAAGGGTCATCTTGGCTGGGTCGACTTCAGTGGTGTAGTCTAAAACCTTGATGGCATCAATGAAACCACCACCTACACGACTTGGTGGTTCATATACTCCAGATGAGGCACCTTCCCATGCAAGGCTGCTACCAGAAGCAATGATACGCTGTGTCAAGCGCTTTGCCAGGTCTTTACCGTAGCTCTGCCGACCACCATGCTCGGAGATGAATAAAGCAGCAACACCAGCAACATATGGAGAAGCCATAGATGTGCCAGAATCTATAACCCAGCTACTAGCAAGATGGGTAGAGATAATTCCACCACCAGGTGCAGAAATTTCAGGTTTGATATCAAGGTTGTATGGTGAGCCCCATGATGAGAATTTTGAAGTACGAACACCTATATTGGTGGTCAGAGTGACTCGGTTTGGGACGCCTGATTTGAAAGTAGCGTTCACTTGCTTTCCCACTTTCACAGCGTCCAAGATCTTCATGGCAGTATCATAGGAAATCATGCTGATGTTAGAGTATTTCCAAACTTCTGTAGGGGCAGTTAAGGGTTTGTCTTTGTCATCATAGGCAAAAATCTGTTTGGCTCCCATGCCCCCCAAATGAATCTGTTTTGTTTCGAGGGCACAACCACCGGCACTGACTAGGGCAATCTTCCCAGTAAAGTCTGGTTCTGGGTCTTGGAGAGATGGTCTACAGGCATCACGAGAATTGAAGCCATCCAATGATACAGGCAAGATAGGCCATTCAATGTCATCTGTTGGGAAAGCATGTTCCACTGGAACATATCCATCTATAATTGTTTCCTCACCAAGATTAAGAGTATAAGAAATACCAGGGATCACATCGGAATCAGTTGAAGCAACGGCAATGACGGATCTTCCTGATGCTCCATTGTCAGCATAAAAAGGGCCTGCCTCAGAGTTTCCAACAGCGACAGTGATGACTACGCCCTCGTCGGCAATCCGAGATAGAACCTCAGCCACGGGGCTCCCTGGCCAGCCAACGGGATGGCCTATAGAGATGTTGATGACATCCATCTGTGTAAAATACATTAGTAAATTTGTGTATGTGTGTTTAGTTGACCTACTTCACATACATTATCAGAATGCGCTGATAAAGCAGCTTTAATTATAAGATCGGAGGTAGTATGATGGCCGGTAGATATGATCTTATATCCATAAAGCGTAGCCTCAGGTGCAACTCCTTTGAACCAATCTCCATTGCCACCAATGATACCAGCAATATGTGTACCATGGCCATTATAATCCATGGGATCGTACTTGGAGTCACCATTGGATAGATGATCAGAAAATGAATCTTGGACAAGGTTATGACCACCAGCAACCTTGCACTTTTTGCAAAGTTGACCACCAAGCTATCATCAACATATATCAGTACTTATCCCCTTATATGATATAGAAGAGGGCATAATACTTACAGCAGGATGGATGTATGAGATGCCAGAGTCAATGATACCGACCTTGACACCCTTTCCCTTGATTCCACGCTTGTGTAGAGCATCGACGTGTGTGCTTCGGTGGGCTTCAAAAAGAAACTTTTCTGTTGACTTGGAGTTGCCAAAGTTCCACTTGAAAATTTTGGATATGCCTTTTGTCTGGTCTTCTTTTTTATCTAGCCGAATGATCTCATTACTCCAAACATTGATGACACCATGCATATTCTTCAAGCTTTCAATGGTGTGTGATTCAGTGTCAATACTAACCCCGGTGAAGATTGGGCTTTCAAAGGTATCAACAACTGTAATGTCCTCATTATCATCAAAGCTTTCAGAAAGATCACGGCCTACCAAAGACTCCTGTTCTCATAGTGTTAGTGGGATTTATTTCTCAGTGTTTATGAAGAAATCTTAACTTACATGACTGAATTCGACGATGTACTTTGGGAAGTCTTCCAAGATTGACTCGGCGTCAACAGTGATCTCTTGTTGTGAGGCATCGAGCTCATCTTGTAGAACAGGCTGTACAGCGTCAAACTCATCTCGTGCTTCGGACTGTAGATATGGTTCAATGACATCAGCCCAGACAAACACCGGCAAGGCCAAGATGGAGATGGTGTAAAAACGCATGGTGAGGTTGATTGATGATTGCTAGAAGGTGGATGAACACTTTCTTTTGGTAGAAATTGCAATACTCTCGTGTGCAGCGATAGTTGCTAAAATATGCTGTGGCAGAAAAAAGAACATATCACACTAGAAAACGGATATTTACCGTCTCATGTATGAATTTAATATATATATCTTGTTCCTAAACATAGATTCTTTATACATGTCCTCACCGAGAAAAGTAGAATAAGCCCATAGCTTGTTCTCTGCTCACCGTGCTCATATTCAAGTATTTTAAATACAGAGATCTGTCTCATCTAAGCCACTTTTGGTCATGGTGTGGCATTATTCCAATTCGAGAAATAGATGTTGTAGTCAAAAGTAGTCAAAAGAGCATAGTTTTGGGCCAAGTAAAACCTAGGGCTTGTTGCCAAATTTTACTCACTGCTGATATTCCTGGGTTAGGGGCTGAAATTTTTGTCCTTTGTAATTTAATTACCAACTAGTTAGCAAGAAGATATGTCTGAAAATAAATGCATTTTCTAATTTGCATATGTGGTCATGGTGTGTGGCATTGACATTGGCCCTGCCGACAGTCTTAATTTCGTATTAGTTACTATTTAAACTTCATACTAGGGTCAATGTTTAGTTTGAAGTACTATAAGGTGCACACACTGTATGGCAACTTCAAACTCAGATCGCCTCAGTAGGGATATCCCTGGGAGAGAACTATGAGGTATATCCAAGGGGCCCTATTAGGCTTAAAAAGGGCTTTCTCCTCCTACGCCAAGATTTGGGCCAAGGACGTCTGGGTTATTTTAGACAACCAAAAAACCTTAGAAGTCCTGCTAGAGATCCTAGAGTTCCGGCGACTTGCAGCTACTTACCCTAGCAGACCGGGCCGAGTTCGAGTTCTTTGGTGCCCTAGCCAGGTGCAGACGACGGTTCCAACTAAAGGCCGCCGAATGGTGGCAGAAAGTAGCTCCACCTCTTTACAGGGAGCTGGAGATTCCCCTCCCGATGAACCCCGCCTTAACAGACAACATCTCGGGTTCTTACTTCAGCCTATCACGAAAAGTTCCAACACACTGATGCACATGTCTCATGTGCCTGTGGGCTCCCAAAGAGCCCCATCCATTTCATAAGGTCCTATAGTCCAGCACAGATACTCCTTCTCGGGTCGCAACCGCAGCCTCGGAACTCTGGACTTTGTTCTTGGGACTCCGCAGGGTGCGCTTCGGCTCTCAACCTTCCTCCGAAAGACACAATTTCTTGAAGACTTGTGCCCTCTTCGGCCTCCTTTAGGTGGGGACTCCGCTGCCACCGTTCATTATTCTATAATTGTTACATTGTAACAGTGACCATAGTCACACCCCTCGGTGATGCTTCCCCCTATAACCACTAGGGTTATACAGGGTTCTACCTGTGTTTAGAAGCTTTTTTTTTTTTAGTTTTTTTTTAGTTTTTTTTAATTCATTTATCTTATGGAGCTATAGAGCTATGAAGATTTAGATACAGGTAGTTAGTAGTTAGACACCGTGCATGTCCCTTAAGGTGATGGGTGGGAGTCGTGTCCAATTTTATTGGCCCGACTCCCCCGCGCTCGTTAATGATAACAAATACAAATGCTCTTTCCCTGCACGTATGACTTTATACTTGATCTCCTTCAAGCGCGTCTTGCAACAGTAAAACCCTGCCCAAATTACCCATTTCACCAGAAAGCTGCTGAGGATACTCAAGGCCAACGCCATCCCTTGAGTTTATCTCAGTTCTTGAATGCTATCAAGATTTAAATAGATGATAATCTTGACAATGGCTGTGAAGATCTGAACAAACATGGCGCTATTGGGTCCTTGGTCAAACTCACCCTATACCCATTTAGCTATACATTTGTTGGAAAAGGTATCGAGAGTGAAGATCTGTGGCTGCTTCTAAAAGAGCTTCTTGCTTATTCAAAACTCAGGAGACTCCAGGGAATTGCTATTCTTGTTTGTCTTGTAAGTGTCATGCTGAAGATGGGAATTCCTCTGAGGCTCCATGATTATAAGCATGTCCTTTTACTTTCATATGTCAAAGGAAGGCTACAACTATCATGGCGAGATAGTTGCTTCTCGAATGGCTGGATATGGCGTTGAGCATGGGGATCTTGAAGAAAGAAATATTCTACAAGATAGCAAGTCAGGGAAGCTGATGATCATTGATTTTGATATGGCAAATATTCTAGACCGGCCACAATCAAGAAAGAGACATTTTGGTAGTATTGATACCGAGCCAGAACAGTGATTGAGTGTATAATATATAATTTGTTCTCCAAAATACATATACTACTAGAATATTTCATGAACCTACCTTTTTTCCTAGGAATCAGCTTGTATGTCATTAAGCTTAATATCCAAATGAGTTGATGACCGGGGTTGAATGCCTCTAAAAGTAGTTATTATATTTGGTTAATGCTTCAGAATTTGAGTTGAGTATCATGATTGGATAATCATAGTAAACAGCCCTTGAAATTGCTCAGAATACTGTCTTAATGGATCATTCAAGGAAGCCATCTTTCAACAAGCTCTATGTTTTAGATATAGTTATAGGACTTGCTTTATAATCAATATCTACTTGTGTTTCTTTGCTGTGGATTTCTAAATCTGGCAAGGCCACAATAAACAGTTACCATTGATTTTACACGTGTTTCTGTTGTCTTGCGGATAGGAGAACATCGTTTTCAAGGGAGGGCCTAGAATGGATATACAATAGTTTTGGTGTCGAAACCTATCGAATGTATATGATGTTCAGTTTAACTTTGGCCCAAGTGATGGTTTATGAAGATATCAAGCTATATGCCGATATTGGATGTACTAATAGCTACACAGTTTCAAAAATATCCGCTATTTTATATACAACTCGGATGGAACAAGAATCTCGCCATATTTCAAGATAGCCATGGCAGAATGTTAGTGGCGACGGAAATATAAAGGTTTAGAGGATACGACAGCTATGTATTAGAGATAACCTGGTATATAAGATGTGCGATATCATGATCGATTGGAAGGAGCTCCCTGACCAACAACGGACCGAAGAATTATAACCCGACAAACAACAAAACAAAACCGATACCAACAACCCTAAGAACGATGTCCCTAAGAAAGATGCTAAAGCCTCTAAGACAGTCAGCTACGCCGGCGCGGCCGCAGTAGCTAATGTAGGCAAAGGACAATCAGTGGGTTTACAGAAAATGTCAATCCTCAAGCCAAGAACGGATACAAACAACGAAGTGAAGAAAGTTTGGATCTTCACGCTCAGTGCCTCCTTTCCACTCATGGAGTAAGACCGCCTTGAACCAAACCGGCGGAGAAGTGAAAATGATCAAGTGGCAGGTTGATACTGAAAGGTTTATGGATGCCACACTCCGTATTGTAGTAGACTTACCGGAAAGCCGAACCCTCCTTGAAATTTGAAGGAAGTTCGGATTTGGCCACGGTCAAGAAGTGCCGGTCCCCCTCTATGCCGTTGTGCTGAATATGCTGGGAGACCCACCAGACAATGGGATGCAAAGAGAAGCCACGGTGCCGACTGTGCGGGAGCCCAGACCATGCCGCAGAAAAACACTCTGTATCCCGCGATACAAGCATTGTCTGCAAAATCCCAGACCACTCAGCAGGAGAGCCGGCCTGCGAGGAACCCATCCGGATCGTAGAGCCCCGGCCCCGACACCGACAATGGCCCCTAAGCCAACGGACACCATCATGACAGTCAGCACACAGGAACACAACCAAGCTCGAAGGCGGAGACGCCCGTCATTGGGGGAGCAACAGGCTCCTAGTCCTAACACCATCCGAGAAAAACCCTCCCAGCAAGATAAATGTTACGACACCTGACAGTGTGGAGTGTCAGCGTGGGAAGGGGGGGCTCTAACCATGAATTGGCTCTACTCCGTGCCGTTAGGCAACAGGTAGATTTCATTTTTGTAAGAGCCCTGGATCGGATCACATCCCCGCGGATGCAAAGTCTGCAACAAGCCAAAAGAACGCGGACACTAGTGGGCCTGTAAGGCCCTGCCGGGGCAATTCCCCGTGCTGACAACGGGTGGCCTTTCAGACTAGATAGCTTTAGCTGTTACTGCAACCAAAAACACCAGGTAACGGTAACAAGCCCTGGAACCTCGCAGGCCTGCCCTCGGGCTGCACTGGACAGAGAGTTCTCTTGGCCTCAGAGCTGGACCTCAAAAAGTCATAAGAGAAGTTCGGTCTATGCACACCTGCACTTGCTAACCACCCGGGAGTTAGCTGGAAGATGACAGCAGCCAGTTGCTCACGCCCAGGGCATGCTGTCGTATTGCTGTGAAATAACAGTAGGTAGACGTAAAATAGTAATAGATAAATAAAGTGATCAGATCGGCTGTCTGTGACTCGTGTTTCTCGTTACGGAAAGTTACACAGATAATCTCCAAGCAACTCGGTGAGCTGCCCGATTTGTATATACTGAGTGCTGATTACCGTTAATAAATATACCGTCATCTCCTTCGTCATTGATCTTTACAGCCATGCTTCTATCACTACGTTTTCACTCAAGGCAAGATGCCCATCATTATTCAACCAAGTATGCTTGAAGTCGGACAAGGTCTCTTCCCTGGCGACCGGCATGTAAGTGTCCTCCTGTACATGTCAGATACGCAAGAGCGCTGTACTGATCACACAAACATCTAGGCTACTGCTATACACATGCCAACATGGAATGACGTTGAAAACATCATGGAACAATGGTCCCGCGGCAACTACGATGCCCGTGCTGGGCCAGTACGATGGTTTCCTCCGTCAGATATCCGACGATTCTGTGAGCGGCTAACCCAGCTTGAATGGGAGAAGAGCCGAAAACTAAGAAAACATCGCCGACGCCGGGCCCGTACGCCAGCAGAAATGGGCATACAAAGCCTGGTATTTTCTAGTCATCAAGAGGCCCGTCACTTGGTCCTCTATCTCCGCCAAGTCAAAAGCCTGCGGGCGTCCCCAGATATTCGGCACTTTAGTGTCTCGTGGATGGGGGATTTCCGCACTTACATGCATGCCTCACCACCGGTAAATACCCCTCGAGTAAACGGTGGTGGTGGAGTTAAAGCCGACCACACCGACGATAGCCACATGGTTCCGGCTCTCGATAGGCTTCACGTGGTTTCGTTCTCTTCGGTGCTTTTTGACTTCGCATTTACATTCGCACGGCTTACTGGCTTTGGAATCTCGCTTCGTTGCGTAGACTTTTGGCAGCTCAACGCACCGTTCCTCAATGTGCCATTCAAGTCACAGCTGACGTTGGGTGACATTGAAATCTCAGACGGAGAGTTTGCGCTGGGTTTGGTGAAAGATCACCTGGCTACTCTTTATTCAAGCGACTATGTGGCAATTGAAGATTCAGATGTGTTTCTGTATACATCTGGGGTCAATGCCTTTTTCAACTTTACGCTAGGCGTGCGTAAAATCAACGGCGACGAGCCGTGCGCAGTAGCCATGATAGGGTAAGAAGACTTGCGTGTGTACATTTACCCAGTACCCAGCACTCTGAGACTACACAAACTAACAGTAGAACTCCTGGTTGCGGTAGTTTGATATATTCCGAGTTTGAAGAGACTATGACCAAGATTCACGACTTCAAGATCGAGAGTTTCACCAGCACAACGGGAGTGGATGAACTAGAGCAAAGCTTGGCGGGCCATGGCCATTTCGATATGGTAGTAGCAGAAGTTCCTGGCAGTCAGCTATTTGAAACACCAGATATCATAAGGCTACATCGACTCTCTCGCAAGTACAACTTCATCTTTATTATTAACGATAGCATTGGGACGCCCGTCAACCTTAGCCTCTTTCCATACTGCGATGCCGTAGTATCCAGTCTGGGGAAGGCCTTTAGCGGCTCATCCAATGTAGCTGGCGGGTCGCTAATCCTCAACCCTAATAGCCGCGAGTATGAAGCTCTACGATCAACTGTAAGGTCTTTATATAAGAATATTTGGTTCCCTCAAGATGCGCTGGTGTTAGAGATGACGAGCGTGAATTTTGTGAGTCGGGTTGTCAAGTCATGTGAGAACACAACTTTGGTAATAAATCTGCTCAAGGGCCACCGCGCCATTGAAACACTGTGCTATCCTCTGGGATCACCGACACAGGCCAACTATGAGGCGGTCATGAAACCAGGCGGCCATCATGGCTATGTCTTCAGTCTTATCTTTCATACTACACGACAGGCCATGGTATTCTACGATAACCTTGATGTGGCCAAGGGTATGCTGCATGGCTCTATATTTACAGTCACGTTTCCCGCCGCTATCGTCACGGAAATTATCAGCAAAAGACATGAAAACCATACCAATACTATAGTTCAAGAGAAGCTCTTGCTCGTTGCAAAACGAATGCTTCGAATCAGTGTTGGGATCGAGCACCGAATGTGGCTGATTTCTCGCTTCGAGTATGCACTTAAGGCGTTGGACAATGATATGGCAGATGGCTCTTGATTTCATGAAATATTAGAATTCTCACTACGACATCGTTATAGATATACTGTTAGTATCCCAAATAAGACCCTGCCTGACTCCAAAAAGACAAGAGCATCTATACGTTAAATGAACACAGTCTGTTGTCGGCTCGCTCTAGCGTCGATCATATCGATTACTATGTACTACAAAATATATTGAACTATACATTCGTCTAGAGAATTGATGGTTGCTCCGCACCAAATCCATGTTGCACCAACTCCGTGTTTTTCGTGTCAGACTTCCCAGCCTACATTCTTCTTTTCACGATATCTTCAACAATCATGAAAAAATAGAAGAATTATTACTTGTTGAACGTGCTATTATCATTGGACAATATACTTTTGAAAGAAAGAAAAAAATCCCTCATGTGTGTGTATCCTGATGAACTGGGTTGAGAACGGCACTGCGGTTGACTCGATCATTGCTACCACCTGGAATTAGTGGGACAACCCGTCTTCTCCGCCAGCGCCCACTGTGCCCCTTCCCCCAAGTTGCCCAGCTTACTTGGTGCTGAGGAGAAGGAGGCTTCCAGCTGGACCTGTATCTAATATACGGAAAGCTTGAGCTTCAGGATGGAGATTTGGGGTTGGAGATGAGATTGCATATATCTTCTCTTGGGGATACATTCGACATTAGCGTGCATTAACATTCATACTTTAATATTCATACAGATCCTTTTTTTCTTGTCCTTCACCTATACGACTGTACATTATATTATCATGGTCCCTTGATGTTACTAGCTGTGAACCCTTATTTGCCCAAAATCAGGATGGCTGCCTATCCAGGTGGGGCCAATTATATGTAACTCTCACGTGATGTCGCGACAACTTTGCGTTTGCTCCGCGCCACGAGAACTTAACCTCCAAGAAGCCTGATATTTCTGACTAAAGGCTCTCGCCATGGCAGATCCAAACACAAATGATCCAGTCTCCAACTTGAATAATGACGCTGCAGAAGATGTACCGTCTCAACTAAAACTGGAAAATACAGCCAGGGATTCGGTGAACCCCACTCATAACGACGTCGTTCCGGCTGAATCGGATGAACACAAGTCGCTTAAATACCATTTGCTCGGCCAGAGCGCCACAAAAGCCGGACTGGCTCTTGATCAATCCAAGGTGGGTTCATGTAACCCAGATACCTTAATCAATTTTCACTAACTTTATATAGATTTCAGAAATCATATATGAAGCTTCCAAAGGTTCCAAGTTCTTTCAAAGAGAGGAGCAAAAAGACAAGCTTCTGACGGAGAAAATTGAACGATCAAAAATCAGGGCTGAAGGCCTACCAGACCCATTACTCTCCAAGTCTCTGCGAGATGCCGATGCCCTTCTGATCGAGCTCGAAGCCACGCGAGATCTTACGCAGACCATCGTTCATGTTGACTGTGATGCCTTCTTTGCCGCCGTTGAGGAACTCGATCGGCCAGATCTAAAAGACGTGCCATTTGCTGTTGGAAAAGGAGTTCTCACCACCGCCAACTACCATGCCCGCAAGTTTGGCTGTCGATCTGGCATGGCCTCGTTTGTAGCCAAGAAGCTCTGCCCACAGTTGATACTACTATCCAACAATCATTCCAAGTATAGCGCCAAAGCACAAGAAATTCGAGCTGTCATGGCGGAATACGACCCACGCTTTGAGAGCGCGAGTATCGACGAGGCGTATCTCAATATCACAGACTACTGCAAGGAGCACGACATGACACCTGAAGAAGCCGTCAATAAGATGCGTGCAGAGATTCATGAAAAGACGAAAATTACAGTCTCCGCCGGCATCTCTGCTAACACACGCATTGCAAAGATCTGCTCAAATATGAACAAGCCGAATGGACAGTTCACTGTACCAAACGACCGGGAAGCCATCATGAAGTTTATAGGTGCCTTGCCAACTCGCAAGGTGAATGGTATAGGTCGCGTGCTAGAGCGCGAGTTAGCTGGCGCTGTTAACATACAGACATGTGCCGACCTGTTCACATATCGACAATATCTGTGTCCCCTCTTTGGTGAAAAAACAGTACATTTTCTCATGAAAGTGTATCTCGGCCTGGGACGTACTAGTGTACAGCCTGCAGGGGAATACGAACGGAAAAGCGTTGGCACCGAGAGTACCTTTTCCGCCTTGTCAGACCCAAATCTTCTACAAGAGAAGCTCAGGGCTACGGCACAAGCATTAGAGGCAGATCTCGCCAAACGCGAAGTCAAAGGCCGCACACTAGTGCTCAAGGTCAAGCTACATACGTTTGAAGTCTTGACCCGCCAGGTTGTCTCTCCGAAGGCAATAGGGAGCTCAAAGGACCTCTTTACGAACGCACTCCTGATGTTTACAAAACTGCAATCCGAAATTCCGAATATGACACTACGCCTGATCGGTCTTCGTTGTACGAATATCGTGAGCACCAAGAAACCAGATGCCACCGCGTTCTTCGGGTTACAGAACAAACTTTCCACTGACCACTCAAAATCATTGTTGTCTACGGAAGAAGAATGGGAAAAATGGCCTGAAGAAGAACTTGGCCCGTTAGAATCACCATTGATCCAAGTAGATAATCAAACCACGCCGATTGAAGAGATGGCGCTTGAACCCAAAGTGGTTAGTCCCAAAGAAGAATGGTGGAATTGTCCAATATGTTCGCATCCGCAGAAACCTGAAGAGCGCTCTTTCAATGAACACATTGACTTGTGCCTCTCACGGCAAACTATCCGAGATGCTGTTGAGGAAAGCTCGTCCGCTGTTGAAGAGTCTCGACGAAATTCCGGTGAAGTCAGGCGACTCAAGCCAAAACAAGGCATTGATAAGAAACGAGGACGATCTGTCTCTGTGCCGGATCCGAAGCAAAAGAGGCTGTGCTTTAATTAGTACTGCCAGCCGTCACGAGAGTTGTACAAATAATGAATAACGAGAACATGAATTCGAACAACGAATAAAGAAATCACAGTGATACTCTTCTTTCAGTCTTCCGGTGGTATACGGGTCAAAGTAAACAAATATATTGCAAATTTCTGGTTATGGTATCTTTGAAACACATATTTACAATTCATCCTTGGTCTTGGTCTGGGTCTGGGTCTCCTGATGATAAAAAGATAGAGATTGTTAAGTTCATGGGCCATATTGACGATCGTGAAAGAATAGATCTGTACTCACGGTGGACTCGCTAGCCTCGGTCTCAGTAGCCGCGGGAATAGTCGTAGTCTGCTTAGGCTCGTCCTCCTCTTGCTCTTCTTCTTCCGCGGCGGGAGCGGGCGTCTCTGACACCTTAGGCTTAGGGACAAGCGGGTCAGGCTTGGTGACGCCCTTGATGCTCATCATTTCAGTGGTGAAGACTTATCAAAAGCGCTACTGTGTTAGTTTCTTTACCACAAAATCTCATCGTGCTCGTTTCTATTCCTTGTCGTATACTTCGCGTATCAAGGGGGGGGGAGGGGATGTATTGCACAAAGCGATTCTCGGTTTATGTAGGATTTTCGTCCATGGGCGAATAGACTGCATATGTTGAGGGGCTCAAGTCATGTCAAGGGAAAGCTTGAATGTTATCCTTGAATATCTGGTGAAGGGTACGCCATACTCAGAGTAGATCCAGCGGGGATGGGGCCCATGTTGCGGTTGCCGTAGCCAAGCTCGGGAGGGATGGTCAAAGTGCTAGAAAAAGCCAGCGTTAGAGATCTAATAGAAGCAACGTGGAAAGAAGTTGTATGTTACTTACCGCTTATCGCCAATGCACATGTCCAGCAGTCCCTCGTCCCAGCTGTGTATCTTGTTAGTATACAGGTACCTCCAAAATAGCATAGTCGATCAGCCAATGGCCGCCACAATAGCACCGGCATTGTCTGTAGAAGAAACAAACCCCTTAATGACCTGGCCACCGCCAAGCTTGAACGAGAAGGGAGTGCCACGGTCAACACCTAAGGAAAAGAGTCAGTCGGGTCACACCAGCAAAGTCGATACTTTATCCAACACTATGCTGTAAGATATGCTTCGTAAAAGAGTAGTATAAGCTATACTCACTAGAGTCGAACTGCTTTCCGGTCTTCTCGAGCGTGCCAGTGTAGTGCACGTAAATAGTATCGCCCTTCTGCGAGCGTCTATCGCACTCGTACTCTTCAGTGGCATCTATGATCAGTCCGGAGTCTGAAGTCTCGGCGGCCGAGGCCACGGCAGCAAAAGCGGCAAGAACAGCAAGGAACTTCATGGTTGGTATGTATAGTTTGGTTAGTGATGTCAGTGAACAAGAATGAAGAATGAAATGTCTCAAGAGACAAAATAATCTTGAACAGCGCCGCGGGCTTGAAACTAGCTCTCCAAGTTGCAAGGTTGAGCTTCTCCATCTGGACTGAAACGCTGGGCGCTAAGCGGTTGCATATCTGGCTTCATTCAGACAGAAGAGTATCTTAAAAGTGGGTCCATGGCTGGACACATCGCACATGTCTGAACCCTAAGATTTGTACTCCTCATTCACCACAGGGTCAAGTCGTGCTGCTAAAATCATGAGATGATGATGGAAGTAAAATAACGATAATTTGAAATGACATCAAAATCACGGCAAGCCTTGAAAGGAAATATTATTAAAAACAGACATGTTGTAACATGAAAATAATAGTGAAATTGAACTTCAAAAAGCGAAATAGACAAAGACTAGTACAAAACGCCCCAAATTCAAACGCATCGTCAACGATTCATAACAACCATTCTCGCCGTTGAAAGATATTCATTTCTTGTTTGGCGAGATTGTTTTTCCTATCGATAGGCATATCTAAGCACTATCATCATCGGATGGCGAACGGGGGTCTTCGGTCAAGACACCCTTCTTGATGAGAGTATCGGGTGTAGGACGATGGGAAATCTTCTCCCTCAGGGTATCGGCACGCATGCTTTTTTGGAGATCAAGTTGATGAGCCTGGATAGCGGGAGCAGCATGAGATGAGGGTAGGATGTTCTCTGTGGGAGGGCCAATAGTCAGTAGATGAATAGCGAGAATGAAGTTGCATCTAGTCAGTGGAAAATTAAAGACATGATGACTTACTGCAAACAAGATCATCACGTGTGGGCCGGTGTTGAAGGTGAGTTTCTAAGCTGTTCTTGCGCTCGGGAGAGGCAACGATGGGAGACTGGTCGACGTTTTCCATTTTGAAAAGATGTGATTTAGTGAATTGAGAGATAAGTATATATTTCAAAGTAGTTAGTGATATGTAGAAAGATGAGTGACTTATAAGATACTATAGGAGGATGACAATCAGAGGAAAATAGATTGGAAACTACAGCCCCTCTTATATAATTTTCGTCTCAGGCAATTTTGACAATGTAAAACTATGAGACGATGAAGTCATGCACGCCAATATGTAGTCCTGACCGCTTGTGGAAATCTTTCGAGCTAGCTTCCCATTGATGAAGCTATACTAGTACGATCGCCTGACCAAATGCTAGTACAGCAACCCCTGAAGAACAATATCACCTTGCCACTTAACCCTGGTCTGTGAGTAAGAAGAAGTTATCGGTTCGGCTATACCCCAGGTCTCTCCACTGGTCTCATGCCATGATATTGTACGGCAAGGGACCACCATAGTATAGCACATAACATATTGATTGGATAGATGTTAATATAATCAAATCGAATCAAAGTACATAATATATATGTGCATATAGTTGTACGTTTTGTTGGATAAAAAAGGTCGCCGTAAGGCGCAACGGCAACAGTACCAATTAAGCATAGTGCTTGTCTAGCCAATAGGCCGTTTTGGGACTTGTTCAGGCGCGGCTTTATGCTCACTGAGATCAAATTGGTGACCCGTGATCTGCATTTCAAACTAAGCGGCACTAAATATGTTTCGGTCACAGCTTGACTATTGTAGCATCATATATACTTTTGTCAGGTACGACATTTATGCAACATACCGATCTTTTTTTTTTTCTTTTTTTAATTCATTTATCTTATGGAGCTATAGAGCTATGAAGATTTACATACCGATCTTATTGAGAAGCTACCCTTTATTTACAGATCAAGATGTCATGTACATCTAATTAGGGTTACGCCGTTTGGATGGCTTGTATTCCTGTCAAGTTTTCATGCGTTGGAGAGCAAAAGCTTGCTGTTGGAGTACTACATGTCATATACCCTAGTAAGCGACTGCAGGAGATACTATTTTCCTTGCCTTATACGGCACGGCACATGTGGTCTCCATCTCCAGGTGTTAATAATGGAGTGTGACCTTCCTAGTGGCTGAGCCGACTGCTGATTGTAGTAACATATCATGTCGATTGGGAGGTTGGACAACTAGCGAGTAACGGTCATACTACTGTGATAGGACTCTGGACTCAGCCTCGCCTTTGTGATTACATTGAGTAACAAATTAGGGCTATGGTGGTTGCTTGATTGCTTTGAGGCTTTTGTATGGTTGTCGACGAAACCTTTCATCGATTCGTCAGGAGCTTAATTCATGCATGGTAGACAAGGAAAGGATTGGATCAAACGAAGAATATAGGCACAAGTTATAATTCATAAATGAGCACAGACAGCATAATTTATACCAACTTTCGTGATTAGCAGTCACGTGTAGATAAGATAGTTGACATGTGCTAACCCTTACCGAAAGTAAAGAAGTTTGAGTATTAGTTGACATATACGTGATCCACATAAAGACGTAAAATGATAATAAATAAAATAGGACATAAAAGTGGGGACCAAGAAAGGGTACTTAGCTCCACAAAATATTATGTACTTCCTACATAGTCGCCAAATGCTGCCAGCTGGTAGATGTAGAGGCTCAAGAGGGGTTGAGTCTGATCTGCAACATGGATGATGAGAGGGCCCATTGGTGTACAGATAGGCAGCTGGCTTTAGCAGCGGAAGACTAGTGTTTATGTTCTGGTTTTTTCTTTTGAGGTTTTGGTTAAGTATTTACATATTTTTTATTGTTGTTGAATACATTTTGAAAGCTTTTGGTATATATACATATATATTGAACAAGTGCTTTAGCATTGTAAGTTAGATTTTTGAATTTATTTGTACATATGCCTAACACACATTTTCATAGCTCTATAGCTCTATAAGGAATTAAAAAAAGAAAAAAGAAAAAAGAAAAAAAATCACTCTGGTATCTGGCAGCTGGCAGCTTTCGAATACTACATAGGAAGTACATAATATTCTGTGGGGCCAAGTACCTCTTATTAGAAGTCACCATTTTTATGTCAAACTCCCTTTTTTATACTTTTTTATAACAGGGCAGGAAATAGTTTCGGTTGTGCCGTGGCTTATATGCATGCCTCTCTACATTGGTAGATACTGATGCAATCAGCTTTACTTTGTTACACCATGATATCGTTGCTCTATGATACAGGCCGCGATGAGACGAGGCGGCTATTACTACCAACGACAACAAAGCCGCTGATGCAAAAGAGTGGGGCAGATCATGTCAGTTTGAACGACCAGGCAGCAGAATTAGAAAAGACAAGTTAAGTAGGACGAAATAAACACAAACAGCGTGTTTGCATATATACGAGACATAAACAACAAGCCCTTGAAATTGATCTCGTTTGACAGCTGACAATCATCACTAGAAGCCCTAGAAAGCGCTAGGAATAAACGCTGCTGTGCATTTGACGTTGACATCCTGGCTTAGACGCCTTGCCAGTATAAATGGCTGCCAATGCATATATATCACATATTCACGCGCAATGCCGTAGAACCTCGAAGCTGTAGTGAGCCAGCGCTTATCTTGCACACAAACTTCCGGCGGCTGCCATTGTAACTGTCCGATGAGATTACAATGTATTCAAAACACTGCCCACATGATAGACCGTCGCCGTGATTGGATCCCCCTCGCAGGGACTTGGAACTCGCTTTCATTTCTATTTCTATTTCTACTTGCTCGTCCCCCTACCGATGACTGATTCGCCTCTATTTTCGACTGTCTTCCACTACTTATTTTTCGACCCAAACTATTAGCTTCTACTATTCCTATTCGGGACTAAACCTTTCTTTTGTCTGACAGCGCTGGTTGTCCTCGTCTTTTCCGAGATTGCTAAAATCTTTACATAGGCCAGTGCCGACAAGCCATTGTAGCTTTAAATATCGAATAGAACCATTCCTACGAGTGCTTTTTTGGTGTAAAATCGGTATAGACTGGTTGATTTTTCGTTCTAGCCCTGCCTGACTAGGTTCCCAATACGGCGAGAAACCGCGAGATTCCGCGATATCGAAGCAGAAAAATCTATAATAGAACAACTAGAACAATAGACAGCAGGATTTACAACGCTAGCCCCGATTTACTGTCTGTGCTCTTCAAAAGATACAGTGATTCAACTATACCCGACCTTTTTTGGGCTTTACACGTCTACTTATATAACAACACTCTCGGCTTTTGATCTATAAGGATTTAGGCGTCTACATTCCTGATCACAAACATATTAATCAGACCTCTTTACCTGTCAACCAACCTTTGTTCCCCATCGTTCGTGCTCTTCAAACGGTTGTCACATCGGTCATTTATTCGACGTTTCTTTGTGTCTGTCATCCTACTCTCTCTTCTTTTCTATTCTTCTTCCCTCTTTTCACTTATCTTACATCTATCTCGTACCTTGCATTACCAAGATATCCACAATGTCTATCGAATACACCAAAAGCCAGGTTCTCCTGGTAATACTGATGTTCTTCATCGTAATTCAGATTGGGCTTTCATCGGCTAGTAAGTTATCCTCTAATATGATATACCAGCTCCGCAGTATATGACAAGCCTCTAACATCATTGCTCCTATCAAGTGGTTCATCAAATTACCGGCGAGAAGAACTTTGCCAAATTCACCTTGTTCTCTGTCATCTGGACCATGCTTGCGCTCGCCTACACCTATATCATCTCCAACTTCATTCCTAAGCTCTTCAGACGTAGCGTTTCCCTAATCCTTCTTTTCTCTACCGATGTCTTCTGGTTTACTGCGGCCATTGGGTTGGCCGTATGGGTTGGGTTTCCCCATCATCCTAACAATATCCAACGAGTTACTCAAGCCGCCTCGGCATTTGCCTTCTTTATCTGGGGTATCTTGACTGCCTTCCTGCTCATGGACTGGAAGGCAAGTCGGCAAGGCCGTAACCGCGTCGACTATAGCTCCAAATCGACTGTGACTGGCATATCTTCGTCGCATTACCCCCCGCAGACCAGTGGTAGCTACACTGAGGGTTCTGTTGCTCAAGAGATGGCCATCTAGTATTTGAGATCCGGCGCGTTCGCCACCCTAAGAGCTTCGGTACAAGAAACGAAGGGCACTCGAAATCTCATGACTAGGATATGCAATCATGACATTAACATATGTCGACTAATGTTCAAACGACAACAAACACCGTAATCATCAAGGTGAGAGGAAACATGAATTTTAGGAGTTCACGGGAGTTCATAAAAGAGCTGGATATTGGGTCGATAATTATTTTGATAGAAGTTTACATAACAATATTTGTTTTTTTTTTTGAGAATTTCTATGAAGTCGATATAGACCTTTAACTGAACTGTTCGTATCATCGCATCTCTAACAACTGTAATTGTATGATTGTATGTTCTGTTCTAGCCAATCTATATATGTAATACTAACTAAACCCCCCCTGTGGGGGTCAATATTGACATTAACAACCATCCTGCTCCTTGCGCTTATCAGACTCGGCGGCAGAACCACTGGTATTGGCAGCTTGTCGAGCATCCTTGATTCCCTGCTCATCACCACGCAACTTAGCAAAGTAATCTTTGATGTCGTCGGCACTGATCGCCTTTCCACTTCCAGCGAATTCTTCGAAGAAGGGCTTTAATTTCTCCTTCATCATATTATATGCCATGACACCTTCGATGGCACGGACACGGTCAACATTCTTGAGAGCGTTCTCACCACGTTCGTAGATACTTCCGCTGCCAACTGTAGAGCCACCTCCAGCTGCAGAGCCATCCGAGATCGATGGTTCATATGTCTCCTCCTCTTCGATAAGTTGTAAATGATCGGAGAATAAGATATGGCATGAGGTACAAGTACAGAATTCAGAGCGAAAGCCCTCCTTGCAGAACAGACTGAACTGACCATCGGGTACTGTCACAGCATCTACCTTGCACCTGGCTAGTGTTGGGGCTGGTTCGTCTTTGCCTAAGACTTGATCTACCATGACCCTTTCCTCGTCTCCAGTAGGCTCAACACTGGCGGTCTTAGCTCGTTTAACCTCATTATCTTCACCAGCCTCGTTTGGGTGAAGGAGATCATCGGCCTTACGCTTCTTAGACTCTAGAGGAGGTTTCTCTTCGATTGGCTCTGTACTCTGAAGAGCATTGGGTGCTGCGTCTGCCGTAGATGGAGGATTATCTGGTTTGATAATTTCTTCCTCGACTTTATCATCCGTGGCTGGCTTCGTGAACACTGGGGGGAGGAAGCCATGTTGGTCGGCGTATTTCTTGACAAACGGGTAGGCCTCAACACATTTGAAGCAGATAAAAGTGTCGAATGCATCCTCTTCTGGAAAGCCTTTTGGCAATGGCGTCTCATCTTCATCGTCTTCTCCAAGATTGACAGCTGGCTGCTTTCCTTCTTTGATTTGATCAGCCTCGTACCATTTCGGGCCAAGACCAACCAAGCAACCCGGGTGATACCAGTCTTCTCCACAACCACCATCAAGATGCGATCCCAAGCCGATGCATTGAAACATAGTGGAAACCTGTGCATGGGGATCGTAGAGCTGATTACAGCTACAGAACAAGTTCCTGAAGTTGTGATTGTAAAGATTGGTATCCGATGACTTGTCATTAGTGGCGCCATTCTTGCCTGCAGTCGTTCCAGAACGAAGATTGCATGGACTTGTTGATGGCATACGATCAGTCCCGCAGTCACAAGTAAAGTTGCGTTTGGCGAAAATCTCAACAAGCTCATGATCACCATGGCACTGGACTGAACAAGCATAGCAGATGCCGGCCGCTTTTTCATACGGCTCCGACGGATCAGAAGGCGGCGGGTTGCAAGTCAGACATGAAAAAATGCTTTGGCGTAGAGGCCCTCGAGAATATGTGCAAGTATCGATGCTCTGATATGGGCCATGTTAGTGATAAAACAATATAAAAGACTAACAAGATATGTTGATGACTTACATAAGGCATAGCTTCGCGGGCATCTGCCTCGAGCTGGATTTGCTCACGCAAAAACCTGCGACCATGTTAGTTAATGGAATATCTTCTTATCATAGCAGACCCAACATACTCTGCAGCCGTTTGAGATGTATTGGACTGCTGCGACATGCTGTTGCTGCGTTCCGCGCCACATTTGGCTTTAGTATCTTCTAGTGCGCTCATAGTGAAGCTTATTGTAGTAATTTCAGATGAAGACACAATACTATGATGGAAACAGATGTAAAAGGCTTTTATGCAAAAGACCTCAATATATGAAGCATCCGCGATAATGGTTGCAGCCTCACTATATGTGCTCCAAGCAAAATATTGTTTGTCCAACGCGCTGGGTAAGCTTGTCACACTATAAGCGCTTGCCGCGTTCACAGCTAGATTCAGGGTTATCTTCAGGGTTATCTTCAGGGTTAGTATGGCACTGGACTCTAGCGCGAAACCACTTTACACGTACTTTGCGCGTTGCTAGAGCATAGACGCGTGCCTGCCAAAGTGGGCTTTCGGGCCAAATTTCCCCTCCACAGCCAAACAAGCAGCTACAACAAAATCCATCACGGCTCATCGACCTGTCTACCAAATTGACGCCATAACCAACAGTGGCCACCACGTCTTGCATAGTCTTGAACATAGCCTTTTTTTCTGATTTTCTTTTCTTTTCATAAATCCAAGCAGGACGCTCAACTCTCGCCATGAGGTATGCTAATTGGACTTCCTAAAGCCATGCTTGTCCCACTAACAAAGCGGTGTCTTCGATAGTTCCCCACCTGTCCCCCTGGATAGCCCGCAGCTGGGCCCGTCTCGGCCTAATAGAAAACGCTCCCGTGGCAGAGGAGATGACGACATGTCAATGGGATCCAGTCCGGGCTTGCCCTCATCGCCGCCTATGCAGGAGGAGGCCGCTGAAATGCGCCATGGCGCTGACGAGGATGACGATATCCTCGAAGACGACCGCATTCTCGATATCGAGGATGACCTGGACGACTTAGAGGAGCTTGCTGAGGGAGAGGTTGATCTTTTCACCGACAACTTCATGGACGATTATACCGGTAGACACTCCGACGATGTTTACGAGGGCATTGGCATCGATGACGCAAACTACGACTCTATGGACATATCGTCTAGGAGAGCTATCGAAGCTAGCATGGCAAAGCGAGATGCGCAAGTCAGCCAGAACCGCAACCTCCCTCCTGCTTTCATGAGCGATACGGGCGATGATATCCTAGACTTGACAGCCCAACCTCGCCGCCGCAGAAACATGTACGATGAAGCTCCGGATGAGATGGAGGTTGACATTCTCGAGGAAGAACTGAGCTCACAGGCTCTGGCTGACATGAAGACCAATGAGCTCGCCGACTGGGTTGCAACTCCTGCAGCCCAGCGTACTATCCAGCGCCAGTTCAAAGCTTTTCTCACACAAGCAATCGACGAGAATGGCGAGTCACTCTATGCTTCAAAAATCTATGAATTGGCGTCTGCCAACGCTGAAACACTACCGGTGTCTTACGATCTTCTTTCTGAGCATAACGCTTCTCTTGCGTACATGCTGTGCAATGCCCCATCTCAGGTTATCAAGCTCTTCGACGAAGTTGCCATGGACATGTTCGTCGAGAACTTCCCAGATTACGCAAACATTCAACCAGAAGTGCATGTGCGCTTAACCAAACTACCCATTAGTTACACTCTTCGCCAGCTTCGTCAAAGTCATCTTAACTGCTTGGTATCTATCAGCGGTGTCGTCACGCGTCGTACCGGTGTTTTCCCTCAACTCAAGTATGTCAAGTTTGACTGCACAAAGTGTGGTGTTACGCTGGGTCCTTTCCAGCAAGAATCCAATGTCGAAGTGAAGATCACTTTCTGCATGAACTGCCAATCTCGAGGCCCTTTCACTCTCAACACAGAAAAGACAATCTACCGCAACTACCAAAAGATCACTCTTCAAGAGTCACCAGGCAAAGTCCCTGCTGGCCGTCTGCCCAGACACAGAGAAGTTATTTTGCTATGGGATCTTATCGATACGTGCAAGCCTGGTGATGAGATCGAAGTTGTCGGTATCTACCGTAACAGCTATGATGCGCAGTTGAACAATCGCAATGGCTTCCCCGTCTTTGCCACTATTCTAGAGGCCAACAACGTCATCAGAGAAAACGATGATCTCGAGGGTTTTAATATCAGCGATGCTGATGAGCGCAATATCAGAAAACTTGCGAAAGATCCAAATATCGTCGATAAGATCATTGACTCTATCGCACCCAGTATCTATGGGCATCGTGACATCAAGACAGCAGTTGCCTTATCACTTTTTGGTGGTGTAGCCAAGGTCACCAAGGGCTCGCATCACATCAGAGGAGACATCAATGTTCTTTTACTGGGTGACCCTGGTACTGCCAAGTCCCAGATGTTGAAATATGCTGAAAAGACCGCACACAGAGCTGTCTTTGCTACCGGTCAGGGTGCTAGTGCAGTTGGTTTAACAGCTAGTGTGCGCCGTGATCCTGTCACTAGTGAATGGACTCTGGAAGGAGGTGCTCTCGTGCTTGCTGACAAAGGAACGTGCCTCATTGATGAGTTTGACAAGATGAACGATCAGGATCGTACGTCTATTCACGAGGCCATGGAACAACAGACCATCTCTATCTCAAAGGCCGGTATCGTAACTACTCTACAGGCTCGTTGTGGTATCATCGCTGGTGCCAACCCTATCGGAGGACGCTACAACTCTACCATCCCATTCTCCGCCAATGTCGAGCTAACGGAGCCTATCTTGTCTCGTTTCGATATTCTATGCGTTGTTCGTGATACCGTCGATCCCGAGGAAGATGCTCGTCTTGCTCGCTTCATCACAGACTCACACGAAGTCAGCCACCCACTATGGGCCCAGTCCCGCGAGGAACTTGACCGTGTTATCGCAGAAGAGCGCGTCAAGTCTGCACAGGCTCTTAAAAGATGGGAAGATGGTGGTAGAGCTGGTCCCCAACCTCCCAGACAGACAGCTGAAGAAATTCAAGCTCTTAAAGAATTGGAAATCTGGACGAACCGGGGTGTGCGCAAAGACGGCCCTATCCCTCAAGATCTGCTACGCAAATATATCACGTTTTCTCGCCGGAAGATAAGCCCGAAGTTGTACCAGATCGAAATCGACAAGGTTTCACGTCTCTTCGCGGATATGCGTCGTGAATCTATGATTACGGGTGCCTATCCCATCACAGTAAGTACTATATCTTCCCTTGACCTTCGATATTCCCCAAAAGGATCTATCCATCGCTAACACAAGTGTCTATAGGTCCGTCATTTGGAAGCCGTATTGCGTATCACCGAAGCCTTCTCCCGTATGCGTATGTCTGATTACTGTTTACAAGACGATATCGACCGTGCCATCGAGGTCACTGTCGGAAGTTTTGTCGGTAGTCAAAAGGCTAGCTGTAAGAGAGCACTGTCACGTACATTTGCCAAATACACCACGAAGCGTAATGAGAAGAAGCCAGCTCCTTCTTATGGCAGCGAGAGTGCCCCGGAGGCAGTCATGTAGTAAAAAATAATCATACAATATAATAGCAAGATGTAAGATGGGAGGAATGGGGATTGACGAATCGAAGCTACATATTCCATGTCTAATAGTTATCCCGAAAAAAATAATGGAACGGGCTCTTATTACATCAGTTTCACGTGTTTTCCATTACTGCATCATGGTTATATATATTGCAATCCGGGGTTTCTTCAAGTCATCCCATCTTTATACTAAAATGATCAGAAAAAAAGTTGATCTAGGAACTAATCATAGATGTATGAAAATTAAGATATGAATTAAGATATAAAATTATGTAGTTAAGTAGACTTTATTGGATTACTATTCTCTTGTTTATTCGCTCGACGATACATCAAAATTCACCAGTAAGGGGGAATAGAATGAACGTGGTTCACTTTGTGGAACAGCTTGATTATGACTACATGTGCCCTCGCTAGAGCTTTGAGCCCAAGCAGTGTTCACGATAGGCTAAATTAAGTCCATCCACTGGATGTCCAGGGCAAAGTTTTTTCTATATTTTGGCCATAAACTGTCCAGTAAACTAACGCTACACCGATATCGCGATTTATGGATTTAGGAGGGATCGGCGGCGGCGGAGTGCCAGGTCGAGGGGGGGGTATGACTAGGCTAGGCATCACCATTGGATCGAGATATGCATCTGGAGGCGGAGGCTTGATGCTATTGTCGAACAGGCGGTATTTAAACGGAAAACGGTGCTGCACGATACGAGGATCTTTGGCGAGGAGATGAGTCTTTCCAGAAATACGATAAAGGCTTTCACCACCGCCTGGCTTTTGAATCACGTCATCCTTGGACGGCAAGGGTGGCGGTGACAGTGATGCAAATCGAGAGAAGGTATGTTTTTAGTTTCCTTCGTCGAGGTTAGGGGTCCTAGTATGAGATACGGTGGTTGGGTCGGAGGCAGATAGTCATCGAGCCACACTTCGAAATCTTATATGTTCCCTTTGAGAGATGATGGTTGCAAGATGCCAATGGGCTTTTCGTTTTCGAATTGAGCGGGTGTTACATCGCTCACGACATGACGGAACGAGTTTTCACGACGTAGAGCGACGACACGTGATACGTCAGGCATGTGTAGACCATTCGAGATCGGTATCAACTTCGACAGCGTCGTTTGCCCTTGGCGCGATATCATCATCATCCCCGGTCTTTCGTTCGTCTTCTTGACCCGCCAAGGTAGATTCTACCAGCTTCAAGTTGTTAATGGTGCGGGCATGCGACGGTGATGGTTTATCCACGGTACCTAGAAAAGGCAAAAAGACAGCCGAGGGTAGCGGTGATGGCATCTGACGCTGATGCAATGACCGGGAATCACAGCCACCCACGCGAAGACGTAATCTAATTCTTCTAGAATGCGCCTACGTCCCGTGATGCGCGGTTGGGAGCTGGATGAAGGTCATCGTCGGGAATCGAGATAGGTGGCATACGAGGAGATGCAGCAGGCGTAACTTGCAGGGCATACGATTGTTTGCTGCCATCCATGTTCTGCCGCATAATGCCGTTGGTCGTAGATTCTGTAGCTGGTCTGGTGGACTGTGAAGTCGAAGGTATAGCGTGCTCAAGTGGTGATTGGGCATGGTCGCCCGATGGCGACGCAGGTGGTGAATCAACCATGGCAGTAGGAGAAGTAGGGTTTCCTGACACCATGGCAGGTGTTGTTTTGCTTGTCTCAATATGGGCAGCCATCTCGTTCACTCCACCAGCAGATGATAATGGATCAGTAGGCCATTCGCGAGTGCCAACGTTGGATGAAAAGCTGCCCTGAAAACCAGTAATCTGACGGCCACGATTGATAATGCCGGCGTCTAGAGAAGAGGTTGAATCGGCAGGGTTGTCATGTGAAGCCGACTGTGTCTCTGAGTTAGCGATCAATGAGTTGATCTCTGCAGAGACATCAGCCAAGAATGTAGACGATGCCGTGGCGACGCTTGACGGAAGAGAATTTGATGAGGAAGACGGTGTCATGGTTGCAGACTAGGGCAGATCGGACTAGAGAAATGGAAGGATAAAAAGATCGGACGGTGATAATGGCAACAACGAATAAAGAAAGAAAAAATTGCCGGCACGTAGTTAGTAATCCGTAGTCGGTAAGCAGAGCCTTCAGAATTGCTTTTGGTTATTAGTATCGGTATGTGGAGATAGATTAAAGGGCACACTGCAAAAGCAAAGTGAAATCAACAAAGCTTAATGAAGGAGTGACAAGAGGTGTAAAAGAAATGGATCGTTTTTTTGCCGCAAGAGAAAAAAAATTAGTATTATTCCTTGAGCTATTATTTGTGTATGGGCAGAAGATAAGAACGGGACGCGAACAAATCTTAGCAGAGGAAACATTCCCCAATAATCTGGCATGGCAGGTTCTAGGCACTGGCCTTTGGGGCAACGATAAGATTGGGAGCATCCAAAGCGGACGGTGATGTGTTCAATCTAAAAACCTTAAATATTATGACAGGCTTTGAATGGTTCAAGAAGTCGAAAGAAGGGGTAAACAGTTCTAGCTAGAGATAATATGAGTAAACAACAATGCCAATAACAATTGAGTGCCGTAGTTACGGTATTTCAATCACATTTGACGATATGTACAAAGGTTAGATACCCCAAACATAGCTTGTTTATCTTTGTAGCAAAAAAAGAAGGTATCGATTGAATGGGGTCTTTTTTTCGGATTTTGTTCATGATACGATAGCCTTCGCTTAAAGCATTGCAACATTGCATTGCTTTTGCTACAATTCTAGACTAGACGTAAGGTTATTTCCCGTATTCAACGGGAGATTGCGCTCGAGAGATAGATCCATGCACGACACTATCATTCTATAATAATAAGCCTAAAGGCCTATCAAAATGGCAGAGACTGATCAACAGCACATCACCTAAAAGCCTCTCCTGGAAATCCTAGGCTGTAAAAAAAATTTGAAAATTAATCTGATTGTTGGGCACTTTTTCAGCTAGCTACAAGGCTGAATATTGAAACAGACAATATCTAGGCGATATTTAGATACAAAGTCACAAACAAGAGTGTGTTTGCGCCATAAAACTTTAACCTCGAACTGTAATTTTGCTAAAGTAAAGCTGATGTCGTTGTCCGCGTCCCACCTTTTAAGTATGAACCCCACATAGAACCCTTATTCAAAATTTAGTGGCAGAGCTTACGAGTTGTACAGTGAGCCTGCTACATATTTAGCTCCAACCAAAGTTCAGGCCAAGAAAACCCCAACTGTAACCCTTGAGAACAAGCCAGGTTTCTTAGGGTACGCTCTTAGTGTGTGACAACGGGTACGCATAGCAAAACAAAAAGCCTACTGATCGAGCTAGCTTTCCTAGAGTTAGAGACTCTGTGATCATATACAGTCGCTCAAGTTCTACAGTCAACATACGATTTACATCCAAGATGGCCGCAGCCCTACCCTCTATCGCCTGTCTCGGTATAGTCGGGCGCAACGTAAGTTATTCCGCCCCTCTATACTAATTATCACCATGTATGCTACTATGTCATTTTTGGATATCGCAGATATACATACTACCAAAATATATACACAATCTAGCTAACCATGTTGGCGGCTCTGGTGCCGTCCCTCCCCCCTCAGAATAACCCGTTGCACATTACGATCTTCCCCTCGTTAGACCCTGCCACGAATACATTTGTGCCCATCCGGACGCCACTTCAATTCAGTCTTTTGCTTTCTTCCGCCATTGACATCTTCGAGTTACGCGCCAAGAGTAATGCCGCTGCTGCTGTCGGTCTAAGTGGCGAGCTGGGTCTACTTCATGCTATTGATGACAGATTAGCTGCGTATGGGTTTGAAACCAATACCGGTGTCAAATTCGTCGTCATCATAGATATGCGTGGACGTAGCATAGACTCTTCATTAATGTCTGAACGGTCTCGTAACGCAACTGGCGTTGGATTACGTGAAGTAGAACTCAAACCTGTAAGTCTTTCATCATACAACACAATTCAGTATCTTCCGCTCTGTCTCTAATGTACCCAATTCGTCTTCAAGGTCTTCAAAGCAATGCAGACAGCATATATAACCCTTTTGCAGAATCCATTCTTTCAGCCTGATGAGCATTCGCCGCTCAATGGACAAGGCGGAAAACGCATTCAAAGCAAAAAGTTCGCTGCAACTATGAAATACATAGGTGAGACCTGGGCACCTGGTGTCACGACTTTTTAGTATATAGTAAGGGTTATTTCAATCAACAAGGGTTTAGGAGTTAAGGAGTTTTAATGAACGCATACATAAACATAGAAGGTATTATTTGAGATAACATATTATAGTACGAAAGTAACATGTTGTTGATATACCAACGTTGATTATGTACTTAAATTCGAGAATAGTATAAAATAATGTAGATACATCAATCAAGCTGTCGCGATCATTCATATGTATTATTTGAAAATCTTATCGTGAAGTCGTGAAATATCAAGTAACAAACATAGGGGCTTTCGTAGCATCCCTAACAAAACAAAACTAAAGGCACCATGTCCATTCATGGCAAAACCTAGGCCAATGCTTTCCTCAGCCGCCCTTCACCGACGATACCCAATATTGAATGAAAAGGAAAGAAGAGTAGATGTGTATGGATGCGAGAAATTGGGCATCTCGGTGACCTTGAACGCCCTCGTCAGGACCATTATATACCATGAAAGCCAGCCAAACCAAGAAAAAGAAACTCAAGAGATTAAATAAGAGAAGACAAAAAAGAGAAGAGAAGATAGACCTAGAGTACCAATATTCCCCCGAGAGGATCGTGACACGTCAAGACCGATCAGAATGCATCAAGCTATGTACCAGTGATATGATTCCATAGCTTGGGTATGTGAAAATGAAGCTCCGCCCAATGCAAAAAAGAAATGCCAGTAACCTGACTTATAAATATGCGTTTCAGAAAAAGCAACAATTAGTATACTGGCTAAGACGTTGGTAAGGTGACTAGGCCAATATTGATGTTCGCACTCCGTTAGACGAAAGTCAGCTTGAACAATTGCAGATGGATGTAAAGCGAATTAACAGACAATGGCGGATTTTATGCATGTCTGTTTCTCTTGGGTCCACTACCAAACATGTCTTTGGTGTTTCCAAGGTCTCCAAAATCAAAGATTTCCGCGATGTTCAGCTTACGCTTTTGACCAGATCCACGGCCAAAACATCTGGATTGATTCCTGGGCCCTGTTGGCATGCCACCGAGTCTCGAGCGAAGAGGCTGTCGAGGGCCAGTGGGCGTAGAATCTGAGAGGGCAAGCTGATCAATGTTGGGGTACGCAATTCCTGATTGGAAGGTGAAAGTTTCAGACGTTGGTACTGTGATCGAAGGGTAGGACTTGGTGGGTATCATGGTGCTAGCGGCAGTGGTATCGTCAGCGGTGATAGATGGTTCCTCAGGCCGAGGGGGAGTGGGAGCCGCTTCGACGGTGGATATCTGGCTGTCGATCTGAGATGTTGTTGAGCGAATAGGAACAACGGAAACTTGAGAAGATGGCTGTGAAGGTTGAGATTTAATGGGCTCTGGCGCAGGTGGCTCATCGTCTTCCTCGCTTTCGCCTGCGTTCATGGTAGCATCGCCGTTAAGACGTTCGCTGATCCATCCACGCACACGCCAGCCTTCACCATCCCCGAGTCCAATATGTTCACGATCTAGGAATGACAGAAGATCTTCTAAACAATCTTGATAGCCGTCGGTACGAGCTTTAATCTGAGCCGAAGCTGATGTCTTATAGAGTTTGGTGACGGAAAGGGCGGCGGCCTTGAAGGCATCGAGAAGTTGTTCGGGCGAATCTTGAGCCATATTGATAGATGTATCGAATATTGTGAACTTGGCAGATGGGGGTATCAATTGTAAATTTGCGATGGTTGTCGAAGGGGCCGAATGATACGACAAAAGAATAGTTGGGCTGATCCGATCAAGAATTGTCGGTCAAGTGGTGAATGAAAGTATTCTGCAGATGTATCCGGCACTTTTGACTGGGCCAAGTTAGTCGAAACTAAGGCTTCAGCGGATGTGAGTAGGACCTGTCTCTATAGGTACTGGTGGTTGTGGTTGTTAGTAGTGATGGTAGATGTTTGAGGTGAAGATTGTTGTTTGAGGCATGGGCTCGACAAAGGAGCAATTATTGATTGTGCGTACACAGCCTTTGGCCAATCGGAGACACCAGTCAGTCGCCAGGCAGCACGGGCTACAACAGGCGTCTGATTACTGCCCTGAATCGCCAAGATACGCACGAAAAAGACGCTGAACCAAACACAAATACAGAGTGTGTAATTGCAGACGTACCAGATATTGATATATTGAAGTGATGTCGATCCGATAGAAGATGCCACACCTGCATCAAAGTGACAGATCACGAATAGTCGTTTTGCAAGATATATGATGGTGCAGTAGAGGGTGAAGAGAGCAAACAAGAAAAAAAGAAGAAAAAAAGACACGATCGATGAAAACGAAAACACAGGTATCGCAATTCCTATTATGTATGGGTAAATAGACTGAAAAAGGGACCTTTATGATGATGACTCTTGGTCTGAGCCAAAATATAAGAAAATAGAGGGGAAAAAAAAAGAAAAAGGATGACAGGGCTCGAATGAGCTCATGGCAGTGCCTTAGCAGTGGTTATTTTCATTGGAAGGGCATCATAGTGGAATATATATGGGGTTGGCTCACTAGCAGCGTGGGGCAGATGATGTATGCGAAGAAAATTAACTGAAAGAACAACAAAGAATTGACTTTGTCACTAGGGGTTGGCTAGTCTACGATGTATCGAAACATGTTTATTTGCATCTTACGAATGAAACATCAAAAACTGCAGTAGTGATATTGTGTCGTGGCTTTGAAATGGGGTTGGCCAGAAAAATTGCTACCATGACTATCTGCACATCACTATCAACGTGGTCTGGCTAATCGTGGCAACCAATTCTTTGGTATAGCCAATTCTTTGGTATAGTTTTCAACTTAATTCTGGACTACAATTGAATTGAGACGCTTGGTCAAGTACTGTTATAGCACAATGAAGTATTTCTTGCTACGTAGGACATAATTGGATTGTAGTCAAAGCCAGCTGGCAGCTATTTCTGCAGCTGGCAGGTGATAGCGCGTAAATAACTGTAGTAGCCTTGAGACCCACAAAAGACCGCATTGCAAGTAGTAGCAACCAATTTGCAGTGTTCGTTGTACTAGTGCGCCTTCCTGGTTGTTCATGGTTACTGCCGCAAATCCACCACTGCAATATCTCCTGCCTTGGATCTAAACCCACACACTACATACCTTGAAACTCTCTGTTGACTAGACTGCAAGCAGGCTCCATACCATCGTCTTCTTGCACTATTTGAAGCTGAATTGTTACCACTCATTCATCTTTTTGATACCAAAACCACGGCGTTGAAGCTACTGCTGCACCTGTATTCGACTTATACGTTTTTATACGCGTTTTAGTCGCGTTAAGTGACAGGCCTTGAAAACTTGGCCTTGGTGATAGCCTTACTGCGGGCCACAACTTCAACTCTTAACCTGTTATATTTTTACTTTCAAAACAGACACAATGCCTACCGCGCTTCACGGGCGAACGACCTGGACTCAGACGCGTCAATGGTTGATGCGCCTGACCATAAGAACGATGATACAATGGTAACCACCACTATCTTAATTGTCCACTCATGACGATGAGGAAGCTTTATGAATCGGACACTAACCCAGAACAACAGGAGGTTGATCGCGACTCTGATTCCGAGAGCACCACTGATGTGACAGACGGCCGAAAAAAACGAACGGAGAGCAACCAGTTGCGCAAATCTGCACTAGGAAAGAAGCATGATAGCCTAGGTGAATCCAAGGTAAACTCAGCATCTCTAACTTTGCTAGCATATCAGTATATTGACTTTGTTTGTTCGAATAGGATGACGACACCATTCGCCGCTTTCGCTACTTGTTGGGCTTGACTGATCTTTTTCGCCATTTCATTGAGGCAAACACCGACCCCAAGATTCGCGAAATCATGCTCGAAATTGATCGCCAGAACGACGAAAATGCCAAAAGCAAAAAGAAGGCTAGTGGCCGCCAGGGTGGTGCCAGTACCGACCGTCGACGTAGAACTGAAGCTGAAGAAGACGCCGAACTTCTGAAGGACGAAAAGAGCGGCAAAAGCGCCGAAACGATATTCCGCGAATCGCCTAGTTATATCCACGGAACTATGCGTGACTACCAAGTTGCTGGCCTAAACTGGCTGATATCTCTTCACGAAAACGGTCTTTCAGGTATCCTCGCTGACGAAATGGGCCTGGGAAAGACTCTACAGACTATCTCGTTCTTGGGTTATCTGCGCCATGTGATGGGTGTCAAAGGCCCACATCTTATTTTGACACCCAAGTCTACTCTTGACAACTGGAAGCGTGAATTCGGAAAGTGGACTCCGGAAGTCAACGTTCTTATCTTACAAGGATCCAAGGAAGAGCGTCAGAACTTGATCAATGGCCGTCTCGCCGATGAGGATTTCGATGTGTGTATTGCGAGTTACGAGATTGTCCTCCGAGAGAAGGCGCACCTGCGCAAGTTTGCATGGGGCTACATCATCATTGACGAGGTTTGTTATTCTTTGGACACTAACATCTGAACATAAGCACTTACTAACATATTTTTGTTCTTCGCTCACTAGGCTCACCGTATCAAGAATGAAGAATCATCACTTGCTCAAGTCGTTCGTCTATTCAACTCGAGAAATCGCCTGCTTATTACCGGCACCCCTCTACAAAATAACCTCCACGAACTATGGGCGTTGCTCAACTTCTTGCTTCCCGATGTTTTTGGTGACTCTGAGGCCTTTGATCAGTGGTTCAAGGGCGAAGATAGAGATCAAGACGCTGTCGTGAAGCAGCTACATCGTATTCTGCAGCCTTTCCTTCTGCGTCGTGTCAAGGTTGATGTTGAAAAGAGTCTTCTGCCAAAGAAAGAACTGAACGTCTACATTGGCATGTCAGAGATGCAGGTCAAGTGGTACCAGAAAATCCTAGAAAAAGATATCGATGCTGTCAATGGTGCAGGTGGAAAGCGCGAATCGAAGACCCGACTACTCAACATTGTCATGCAGCTGCGCAAGTGCTGTAACCACCCATATCTTTTCGAGGGCGCTGAGCCAGGACCGCCATACACTACTGATGAACATTTGGTTGAGAATTCCGGAAAGATGGTTGTTTTGGATAAGCTGCTGGCGAGAATGCAGAAGCAGGACAGTCGTATTCTGATCTTCTCACAAATGAGTCGTCAACTCGATATTCTGGAAGATTACTGTGTATTCCGCGGCTACAAATATTGCCGTATCGATGGTGGCACGGCCCACGAGGACCGTATCGCTGCCATTGATGAGTACAATAAGCCCGGCTCTGAAAAGTTCATCTTCTTGCTAACTACCCGTGCCGGTGGTCTTGGTATCAATTTGACGACTGCTGACATTGTCGTTCTGTATGATTCTGATTGGAATCCTCAGGCCGATCTGCAAGCTATGGACAGAGCGCATCGTATCGGTCAGACCAAACAAGTTGTTGTGTACCGGTTCGTCACAGACAAGGCTATTGAGGAGAAGGTTCTGGAAAGAGCAGCTCAAAAGCTCCGCCTAGATCAATTGGTCATTCAACAAGGTCGTGTCCAGACAGCTGCTAAAGCTGCTGCCAACAAGGACGAACTTCTTTCCATGATTCAGCACGGTGCCCAGGATCTTTTCAACTCCAAGGGTGCCACCGGCGTCATCGGTGAGAAGGGAAGTAAAATCGAGGATAGCGATATCGATGACATCCTGACTCGTGGTGAAGCTCGTACCAAGGAACTTAATGCCAAGTATGAAAAGCTTGGTCTTGATGACTTGCAGAACTTCACTTCAGAGTCGGCCTACGAATGGAATGGCGAGAATTTCAACAAGAAAAAGAATGAGCAGATCAACATGGCATGGATTGAGCCTGCCAAACGTGAACGCAAAGAACAGTCCTACTCTATGGATAAGTACTTTAAGCAGGCTATGTACCCTACTGCTGCCAAGGCTGAGCCTAAACCCAAGGCCCCAAGAGCCCCGAAGCAAGTTGCGGCTCACGATTACCAATTCTATCCCGCCAGACTCTCTGTTTTACAAGAGCGCGAGACAGCCTATTACCGGAAGGAGATTGGCTACAAGATTCCCATTAGTGATGGTGATGAAAGCACTCTTGAGGAGCGTGAGAATGACAGAGCCGCAGAACAAGAAGAAATTGACAATGCTGTCCCACTGACCACCGAAGAGCTCGAGGAGAAGCAAGATCTCGCTGAACAGGGCTTTGACTGGAACCGCCGTGATTTCCAACAGTTCATCAATGGATCTGCCAAGTATGGCCGTCATAACATCGAGGATATCGCCCAGGAAGTCGACAGCAAGAGCCCCGAAGAGGTTCGCGAATATGCCAAGACATTCTGGGAGCGGTATACCGAGATTGCAGATTACAACAAGTATCTCAAGATCATCGAAGATGGCGAAGAGCGTACACGTAAGATTGAACATCAACGTAAGCTACTGCGCAAAAAGCTCTCCATGTACCGTGTTCCTCTGCAACAGGTCAAAATCAACTACTCGGTGTCTACCACCAACAAGAAGGTTTACACTGAGGAGGAGGATAGGTTTTTGTTGGTTCTTCTCGACCGCTTCGGTGTCGACCGGGAAGGAATCTACGACCTTATGCGTGAAGAGATTCGCGAGAGCCCCCTCTTCCGATTTGACTGGTTCTTCTTGAGCCGGACACCTGTAGAGCTCAGTAGACGTTGCACCACCTTGCTTACAGCTGTTGTCAAGGAGTTTGAAGACTCTGGATCCAACAAGGGTAGCACCAACGGCACGAATGGTGCTAATGGAAAGACCAAGCGGGACGACTCCGACAACGAAGAAGACAGCGTTTTGGATTTGGCGCCGGCAAAGAAGAAGGCGCGTAATTCCAACGTTGGTAATGGATCTAATGGTGTCAAGGTAAGTTCATATTCCAGCATCCACCGTTTCAAGTATGCATAGTTTCTAACAGATATGGTGCAACAGAACAAGGCTTTGGACAATGTCAAATCTAAGACAAACAGCAAAGCTGCATCAACAACGCCTTCACGTGCGTCCAGTGTAGCATCGACGACGTCAAATCCGAGCTCAGCGAGCAAGTCTAAGAGCAAGTCCAAGCGGAAATAGGCGATTAGCCAGATAATGTGGTATTAGGGGCTATAAATTGCATGTATAGCTGGTTGGGCTAGATGATGGCCATGTTTGTGCCTTCATGTAGTGTGGCCTATCGTATCTCTTTCTTGTTTTTGTTTCCTATTTCCTTATTTTTGTAGGCGTAGGGACTGGCTATGTATCCTTCTTGCACTAATTGTTTGTAAGATGGGACGATTCATTGGCTTCTGTACCAAGAAAGAGTAGTTGGCGTTCCAGTCAACATTTGGCATGTATATGTACTGCCGGCATGTCAAGAACGTCCTCTTTCTTTTTATTCTTTTTTATTTTTTATATTCTGTGAGGTAATGCAAATGATATAGAGTTTGATTGTCAACATCTTTTGACTGACTGTGTGATTCTTATGTTGGTATACCTGAATATTTTTTGGTTAATAGAGAAAGATCATTTTGTCGTACTCGGCGATCCTTCCCGCTTGAGATCCGAAATCCGATGCTTTCGAGTGGAGCCTTATTTCCCAAAGCGGAATAAATGCCAAGTAGTTATGAGGCGAAGAAAAAAAACCGAGCAGATAATACGTTGGCAGTTCAAAGTATAGGCCCATCTATCAGCTATCAGAATAACAATCACGGAATTTTATTTCACGGCAAACCCGGCTTCCATAGAGCAGCCAATTGATACATTTGCTATTCTGCATATAGACACGCAATTATGGTTCGCACTACAATTGCTTGTGCGCCATGCAGGTAAGTGCCCTATCTGCTATGCCACTATCAGGTGAGAATATGAGACTGACTCGCACCAACTTCTCATTGTATTCAGAAACTCCAAGATCAAATGCCGTCATGAGGGGACACCTCCGTGCCAAAGATGCCAAAGAGCCGGGCTTCAGGCAACATGTCAATTGACCGGACCCGTCCTCAAGCGAAGGTAGGCAAAGTCAGTGCATTAACGAAAAGGGGGGGGGGGGGGGTAGGATGTCTTATACAGAAACACTTGCCTTTGCTGCATACCAATCAGCTCTTATTCCCTGTGGGGTCTGGATGCCATCAGGCCTGGAAAATATGTCTTTCTTATCACTTTTCCTTGTGCGTACGAAAAGGTTTCAAGACTTGGTTGGGTCTTTTTTATATGATCTCGCGCTTCCTCCAAACCCGAGCCGATGTGATGCGAAAGGTTGCCCTCTTGGGCATCTTTAACGACCGTGCTCAGTTCTAGTATAGCAGATAAGGCTTCTGCTGTACTGCTGCACACAGCACTGCTTCGGCATATAATCCATTCCCTAGGAGCACTCACTTACATAATGTTATTTCTCTGATTGTAGACCAAACGTTCGTGCGGAAACAGCAGCATGGCAGCAATCACCACAAAACAGTTCTTCAGTGCGTGGGCTTACGGCTTCTAGTACACCAACAATATCCCGTCCTGATGAACCTTTGTCGTCAATCAAGCCTGATCCTTCTGTCCTTACGCCTTCATCTACTGTGCCAGGCTCCACGGCCACTGGCCCAACGTTGCATACAAATGTAACACCATCCACTAATTCCACAGTTGGTAATCCTCGTTTCACCCTACCTCCAGGCTTGATCCAACGTGCTACAGTATTATTGTCAGCCAAGTTTCCAGATCTAGGGTTCTTGCATCAACCATCTGTAGCACAAAGTTGTAGAGAGTTGGCTCAGGCAGCTACTAGTAGTGAAAACCCACTACCAACGCCATTGTATGCCATGTACATGGCTGCCGTGGCTCTGGTTGCGCCGCTAATGGACCGTGAAGACAAAACATTGATCCAAAGGGAACAATGTGCCGAGCGGGCCCAAGAATTAGCTATGGCGAACATCACAAAGCCAGATGTCTCAACAGTACAGGCTTTTATCCTCTTGTCTGTTCGTGAATGGGGCATAGGACGTGCTGCTATAGCATGGATGTACTCTGGTGAGCACTAATCTCGCATACACATAAGATTTTTGGGAGAGGCACTTGACTCACTCACGAGATATACATAGGAATTGCTATCCGTATGATGCAGGCATTAGACGCCAAGTCAAATGGACCATCTTCGTCGCTAACCGTCTTGGAGACCGGCATACTTAATCGCACCTTTTGGGCATGTTTCATGCTGGATCGTCAGATTGTTTGTGGCCAACCCCAACCTCCTATGATTCCATTAGCATCCGTTACACATTACTGGCCATGGGGAACGCAAGATTTTTTGTTTGGCGAGTACAACGGCACTAAGAAGTGTCCTGCTCGAGAGGGATCTGTGGATATTGCCATTACACCAATAATGGACATCGACCAAGCTCATCGACTAATTGCTGAAGGCTTCGATATCTTCTCAGAGGTTCTTCGTTGGGTTGTCACCGGTGGACGGAGGCGAGTACCTCGTGAAGTCCCACCATGGGATCAAGAATCAGCTTGGATGTGCATGTATAACCGCCTGAGGCATTGGCGTATGAAGCATGGCCGCCGGTTATGCTATCCAGATACACAAGTCGAAACTTATATTGCCGGTGGAAATGGCGAGACATTTGTCTACCTGAATTTGCTATACTATGCAAGGTAAGAAAGAACACACTACTAGTATTCTATCTTTCTTTCAAAGGCGTACTAACACTAAATTATAGTGTTCTATGGCTGGATCGTGAATATGCTCCATTCTTACCGGCTTGCGATTCAGTACCTTTAGGCCCTACCGATCCTCCATTGCTTCCTAGTACAGCGCCAACGGGGTGGTGGTCTTTACGCTTTGCCGAGCTTTTCCGCGCATCACATGTAATCACACAGTTGCTTGCTGCTCTTACTTCTAGCTCTATACCTCTATTCACCCCGTTTGCCGGCATTTGTGTATTTTCAGCCGCCACAATGAACGTCTACGTCCACAATTTCCCGCTAATGAACTACGATCTCAGCCGCAACTATACTTCCGCCGACATCCAACTCAACATGGCTTATCTAGACGAGTTCCGGCGAATCTGGCCTTTGGGTCAAGCATGTTGGACAACGTTGCAACGCCTCAAGGGCTTATACGAGCGCGCCAGTCGTGATGGCCAAAGTTTCAAAGGAGGCAAAACGCGCAATGACTATTTGGCACTCGAATCGTCCATTCATGATGCCACAGGGCTGTCGCCCGAAGAGCATCAACGCACACCTAATGTGGCACGTATGGATGTTGAAGAGCCACAACCCAGGTCAACCACGGGTCCTAGCCGTGGAGACCAACCAACTCAAGCTGCAGCTCTCAGCTTGCAAGAACTATCGCAGGGTGTTGACTTAGCATCAGGTTGGGATGATATATGGTCCGTAATGGGCGACCAGCAAGACATCTCGTTTAGTTTGTGGAGATCACAGATTCAGTAGTCAGACTAACCCTATGGACAAAACCCTTATATAATAGATTCTGCTTTATTTCATTACTGTGTACTTAACTGAGCATCCACAATGGCTTCAGCTTCTTCATATGCCTGAACTATGACCTTGATAGAGTTCACGACTTCATATTCTGTGATTGTGTATGCTGGTGCCGCAATGATGTGATCACCACGATATCCATCAATTGTCCCGTGACCAGGATACACGGCGACACCCTTTTCTAGTGCCAACTTTTGAATCATGTAGCCAAAGTTCAAGTTACCGGGTAGAGGCTCCCGAGTTTCTGGATCTCTGACAAACTCCACAGCCCAAAAGAGACCACGCCCGCGAATTTGACCGACGTATTTCCGACCAGTGAACTGCTTCTTGAGAGTATTCTCAAGAATGAGGCCCATGTCTGCGCAGCGTACAAGCAGGTTATCACGCTTGATGATTTCTTGCACCTTGAGTGCTGCAGCACAAGCAACCGGGTGGGCCTGGAAGGTATGGCCGTGAACAAAAGCACCAGAGCCAGCCTGGAGCGTGGCGACGATCGTCTTGCTGGCAATCGATGCCGAGAGGGGAATGTAACCGGCGCCTAGACCTTTGCCGATGGATACTAGATCAGGCGCGATGTTTTCCTGCTCGAAGGCGTAGAAGGTTCCGGTACGGCCGGCACCACACATGACTTCATCGAGATAGAGTAGAATGTCGTACTTGGTGCATAGGGCACGGATCTTTGTCCAGTATCCCTTTGGAGGCGTGATACAACCGGCTGTAGCGCCGCCCACAGTC
Source organism: Davidsoniella eucalypti (assembly GCA_004009845.1). Lineage (NCBI taxonomy): Eukaryota > Fungi > Ascomycota > Sordariomycetes > Microascales > Ceratocystidaceae > Davidsoniella > Davidsoniella eucalypti. The sequence continues at coordinate 193,264 of RMBW01000007.1, read as the reverse complement.
TCTCCGCTAGATACCATCGTTTAGTTACATCGTTTATGATCGACACGGGTTAAAAAAAACTTACATGAAGCAGATAACGGTCTCAGGACCTAGACGTAGGATCTCTGCTTCCAGCTCGTCAGCTAGATGCTGGGCATATTCCTCTTCGGTGGTACATCCGGTCTGTGCCTGATACTGATACGCATACGGCGGGCTTACAAAACTCACGTTCCGCATCAAGATATCCTCGTACGGGGCTCTACGCGCCTTGTTCATCGAGACTGCCGCAGCACCCAGCGTGTTACCGTGGTAAGCCTGCTGCCTGGCTATGTAGTTCACACGCTGCGGCTGTCCCCTTTCAACCCAGTACTGACGGGCCATCTTCATGGTGGTGTCGGTCGCCTCACTGCCACTGCCAACGAAATATACGCGGCCCAGCGTCTTGGATGGGTCGAGGGCAAGCAACACATGGGCAAGCTCTTCTGCGCTAGATGTGGTGTACGCGCCCGTGTGAACGTAGCCCACATTTGCCAGCTGGGCACTGATGGCCGCGTTGACCTCGGCGTTGGCGTGGCCGAGGCAGCTTACAGCGGCGCCGGTGCAGAAGTCTAGAATTGCAGGGCCGGAGGCGGGATATAGTGTGTGACCTTCGGCTTTGTTGATCAGGAGTGGCTGCTCTTTAAAGGACCGGTGCATGACCGCTGTTTCTGGGGTGGGCGTCATGATTAAAGTTTCTGGTATATAAATGTCTGTTTTTATTTAACAAGTGCTACAGCATTGTGAATTAGACTTAGACTGGAATTTAATTTACTTATATATGCCTAATGCCTAACACTTGCATTTTCATAGCTCTATAGTTTAATTAATGAATTAGAAAAAAGACCTAACACTCTGGCAGCTGGCAGCTTTTGAAGACTACATAGGGACATAATATTTTGTGGGGTAAGTACCTTTTACGTCAAACTTCTAATTCCCAATGTTATGTATTGATATGCTTTGTAATACATATCTTCCATACTAAGCAAACAGTCTAGGTCTCCAAATAGCCTGAATGGCGAAAGATAGAACAATATATTCACGCATTTTCACTTGTTGACGTATCAATGACTAGATTCTCTTTTTGTTTCTTTTTGAAAAATCACATGATGTATGAAATTGAGCCACATAGTATATACAAGAGAAAGATCATGAACTTTTTGAGACTTTGGCTCTCTGGATATCTAATGGATCGCCGTCTCTTTTTCCCGGTCCGTTTCCCCTCCTCCCGTCTGATTTTTGTGATACCTTTCTTTTCCATTTGCCATTCGGGACCTTCTTTCAAAAATTGCCGCTCAACTGGAACGTCTAGAGGCGAGCTAAAGATAGAGAGTGGATATGCGATAGAATTTCAAAGCAAAAGTGTTAGAAAGCAAATTAACAGTAAACCCAACCGGTAATAAACAAAAAGTAAAATAAAACGCCGATATTTGCCCACAGAAAAACAGGTACGAAGACACCATGAAATGATGAAGATGATGTATAACAGCTAGAATTCTGCTCACTCAACGGAGAACTAGATGTCATGGGAAAGCCCTTACGAGCTTAACATCAAGGGTTTTGAGTGACCACGAAGCACCCTTAGCTATGCACTTTTGTACGTGAAAGAAAAGAAAAGAGAAGAAGTGGGTTGTGATATCGCTAAAAGGTGTTTGGCCATACAAGAGTGAAGCGATACAATGCCGTTTATAAACGATCGGAAAGGGTATTGGTCCGATTGTTCTCCCGACGCTTTTAATAGCTTCTGGGGATGATGTGTCTGCAAGTATGGGGTTGAGAGAGTCGAAAGAAATGACTTTTGTAGTGTCATGAAATCGTGAGTAGTTGAAAAATAGAAGGCCAGAACACACGGTAGCGCATGTCTTTTATATTTGCTGCTGCTGCTGCTGCTGCTGCTTGTTCAGGTGCTCACGCTCAACCTCGTACATGAAGTCATAGTAGCCCTTGTCGAAGTGGTGGATACGGACGTAGCCATCCTCACCACCAGAGGCGTATGACTTGCCGGTGGGATCGGCGGCAACAGTGTTCTAAGCTATGTTAGATACATTACAACTTTACGGGCCCTAGAGGAAGAATAGAAACTTACTAAGGGACCAAAGTGACCACGGACACGGCCGATTTCCTCTTCGAAGATCTTGTGGTAGAAACGGGCTTCGAATTTGCCCTGGCGGGCACTAGTAGTGGTGACATCCATGGCAGCCTGACCACCTCCCAGAATGACAAAGTCCTTCTTGCGAGTCATAGTAGCACTGTTCAGGGGGGTGTCGGCAACATAGGTCTTCAGAACCCGCAGGTCCTTGGCGGAGATCAGCTATAAAAATTCACGTTAGTAGCTGTTAAGATATAATGGCGTGAATAATTGGTATATATTTACCTTGGAGCTCTTGTCCTTGCTGGCGGTGATGAAGTAGGTGCGATCGGGGGCCCACTGAAGATCGGTAATAACGGCATTCAGCTCGTGGATAGGCAGGTTGTCCAGAAGTTCACCGGTCTTAGCGTCGTACTGAGAAATGGAACCGTCTTCGTGGCCGGAAATGATGTATTTACTGAGGTAACTCCAGCCAGCAACGGTAGCCTTGCTGTCGGTGCAGACAATAGTGAGAGAGCGCTCGTCGGTCTGCTCAGCGTCGACATCGGGGTTGATATCAAAGACGACGATGTTGGAAAGGAAACCCATGCGCTTCTCGGTCACGCCAAGAAGCTTAGTGCCGTCCTCGTTGAACTCAACACGCTTGACAGCAGTGGGAAGCTCCCAGGACTTCAGCTCCTTGCCGGTCTTGACGTTCCAAAGACGAATGGTGTTGTCGGCGGAACCGGAGGCAATCATGGTGGAGGTGGGGTCGACATCGACGGTCCAGATAGCACCGACGTGTCCCTTGTAAGTACCGAGACGCTCGCCGTTGTGTGAGTACCAAACGCAAATTTGCTGATCTTTGGCGGTCGAAAAGATGAGATCGCCATCTGCGTTGTAGCTAGAAAAGGGAAATATAATGTTAGTTACACACCGCTTGTTGAGAGTAGTGATTGATGTCTATAACCCAATCCACTTGGCGAACATATGTAATGACAAATTAGTTGAGACAGCCATTCGATATCAAGAGGACTGTAGACTGGGTTTGCGACTGGAGATGTAAAAGGACAGGAAGGCAACTCACCGGACCTGGGTGAGGGCACGCTCGTGGCCGGAAAGGAGAATGGGCCGCATGTTGTCTGATTTGAATTTAAAAGAAAAAAGCAGCAAAAAACAAATAGGGAAATTCCGGGTATTGATTGGCCGAGCCGGGGAGGAGACACGCGTGCCAGAATAGATATGTGGTGATAGTTAGTATCGGAGGAGAAGAGGAGAAGAATGAGTGCCTGCTTGATTGGCGTTGTGCGAATTTTGGTGGGGCGGCAGCAAAAAGTTGGATTTTCTTGTGCCCCGCGATGACTGCCAAAACAAGGAACTAATAACGCCTCGCTGCTTTTCGACGCCTCAGGCCATGTAATTGGTAGATGAGGCGCCCACACAGCTGTTGCCGGCTGACATGATAAGATGATACCAGCTGTCGGGGAAGCATCCCACTTATTCTAAACCCCAAAGCTTCTCAAGATACGTAGCGGAGTCAATTAATTACTAGTGCAATTAAATATATTGTTGAGCTACTATAGCTATTCATAGGTTTTATGCATTTACGTGACTTTGGCCGGGAGCTCATGTATAACAGTAGTATCACCAATCGCTTGCATATAAGCTGTGTAGAGCCCAAGGAGTATGTCTAAAAGCCGAAGCCGTTTGTTTATATCATTGTGCGCCATATATCCCAACCGTTCTTTCCCACTATATAATCAAGTCCCGGAATATTTCGTGTCTATCACTCTACAGAGTCTCATTTTCGGTTGTAGCTACAACCCAGATATGCAGCCATCGGATGAGGCATTCTCGTGAAACGTGGATATCCACATATAATCCGCCGCGTTTGTTTACCATCTTTGGTTTCAACGCCCATAAGTCAGGCGTGCCAGACTCTTCATGACTATGTTGCCATCCCCATTCATCTACGCCTACACCCATCTTTTGTTGCCCCGGTCCCTATCTCGCCAACAGTGCAAATCGATCTCTTCGTGGTCACAAGCATATACTCCAGCCCAGATTCGCTCGTGGACTGCTGGAAGCAATGCTAGCTTGGCAAAAAAGGGAGCCGGGTACCAACGCAATTCCAGCAGAACGGCCCTCGCTGCCAATGATACGCCTGTAAAACGCAGCTACAGCATATCTGACTACAGTAGTGTGCGCAACCAGCTGCACTCAAACTCATCATATCAGCAACTACAATCAGCCAAAAGCCGGCTTGTCAATCTCAAGCAGAGCTATTGTGCCCGAGATCAACAATACCTACAATATCTACAGTTGAGGTTAAGCCGGAACTTTAGCCTCCGCGGGGAACCACAAGCACCACCCGATTTAGAAAGCGCAAGCTTTTCGCAGTGTTCCTTCCGTTCCAGTCCGTCACAGCCAGTGGTTTTCGCGGGTTTTAGTGGCTTTGTTTTGGCTGGTGGTGCAGCTCCTGCGGTTTTAGCAGATTTAGCTAGCACTGCGGCTTTTCGGATAGCTGCAGAATCCGTACCGCCTATGCAGAAATCTGCTCCCAAAAGAAGTATTTCAACTGCCTCTTGTTTTTCTTTTTTTTCCTCTCGCCGTGCTGCGATTTCCCCCGCTTCTCTGGATTATTTTCCATTAGTATCTCCAGCAGCTTCACTTCTCTATCGACTAACGTCCTCTTTCTCTCATCGCCGGGCCTTTCATCGTAGCCGTTCTTTTTCGCGGCCGTTTTTGTCGCTTTTGACTCCAACCCCGCCTCCATTGTTTTCGTCGTCTTTTCTGATAGCTCCCTTCAAAATGGCTATCAAAATCGACGGCACGGCCATCGCCAAATCTATCCGCGAGCGTCTGGTGGTTGACATACAAAAGTACCAGGAAACTACCCCGCGTTTTCTGCCTTCTCTTAGCATTATCCAGGGTTTGTTTCTTTCTTCTTTTATTTGAAGTGTGTTTCGTCTTGCTAACATCGCCTTTCCATGTATTAAGTCGGCAGTCGCTCTGATTCTAGTAAGCGAAACTTACGGCTCCTTTGCGCCATGATCTAGGGTTACTTATACTAACCCTCTCCTCTTTCTGCTAACTATAGGTACCTATGTCCGTATGAAGCTCAAGGCTGCTGCCGAGGTAACTTAACTTTACCAAGATTATAACTTTATTCATTTCTCTAATTTGACTCAATAAACAGGCTAGCATTAAGTGCAATCTCATTAAACTGGAAGAAGATGTTTCGGAGCCCGAACTTCTACACATCATCCGCAAACTGAACCATGACTCCTCTGTTCATGGACTGTTGGTCCAGCTACCGCTTCCTGCCCATCTTGACGAGTACGTTATCACCTCTGCCGTTTCTGACGACAAGGATGTCGATGGTTTTGGGACAAGAAACATCGGAGAGCTGGCAAAGCGTGGTGGCCGTCCCGATTTTGTTCCTTGCACTCCTAAGGGCATTATGAATCTACTTGAGTCGACTGGTGTTGATCTCAAGGGCAAACATGCTGTGGTCCTTGGTCGCAGTGATATCGTTGGTGGACCTGTCAGCTATATCCTGCGCAATGCTGACTGCACTGTTACTGTCTGCCACTCGAAGACTGTCAACCTACCTGATCATGTTAAGTCTGCGGATGTCGTCGTTGCTGCTATCGGTAAAGCTCGCTTTGTTAAGGGCGACTGGCTGAAGCCCGGCGTGGTAGTAATTGATGTTGGTACCAACTTCATCCCCGATGCTACCCGCAAAAGCGGCCAACGTATGGTCGGAGATGTTGACTACGATGCTGCAATGAATATCGCTTCATTTATCACCCCTGTTCCCGGTGGCGTGGGCCCCATGACTGTCGCCATGCTGATGCAAAATGTTGTTGAAGCAGCTGTTAGTGCTGTTGCCCGCGAGAAGGCGCGTAAGACGATTCCGCTTCCCCTTAAGTTGGTGACGCCCGTTCCGTCTGATATCACAGTCTCTCGCTCGCAGAACCCCAAACAGGTCACAGCTGTGGCCAAAGAGGTTGGTATCAACCCCGGTGAGCTAGAGTCCTACGGCTCCTACAAGGCCAAAGTCGATCTCAAGTTGTTAAAACGTCTCGAGCACCGCAAGAATGGCCATTATGTTGTGGTGACTGGCATCACTCCTACCCCGCTTGGCGAGGGCAAGTCTACTACTACTATAGGTCTGGCTCAGGCTTTGGGTGCCCACCTTGGCTATCTTACTTTTGCCAATGTTCGTCAACCCAGTATGGGTCCCACATTTGGCGTGAAGGGCGGCGCTGCTGGTGGAGGTTATAGTCAGGTCATTCCAATGGATGAGTTCAACCTGCATCTTACTGGTGATATTCATGCAGTTACTGCAGCCAACAATCTACTTGCTGCTGCTATTGATGCTCGTATCTTCCATGAGAAAACACAAAAGGATGGTGCCCTATATCGTCGCCTTGTCCCCGAAAAGGATGGCGAGCGCAAATTCGCCCCCGTCATGTTCAACCGCCTTAAGAAGCTCGGAATCGACAAGACTGATCCCAACACTCTCACCAAGGAAGAGATCAGCCGCTTTGCCCGCCTTGATATCAATGAGGAGACCATTACTTGGCGTCGTGTGCTTGATGTCAACGATCGCTTCCTTCGTGGCGTCACAATCGGTACTGCTGCCACAGAGAAGGGTATGACTCGTGAAACCGGTTTCGACATTTCAGTTGCCAGCGAGGTGATGGCTATTCTTACCTTGAGTACCGACTTGACTGATATGCGTGCGCGCCTCGGCCGCATGGTTGTCGCTAGCTCGAATTCTGGTGAACCTGTGACTTGCGATGACTTGGGAGTTGGCGGTGCTTTGACTGCACTGATGAAGGATGCCATCAAGCCCACTTTGATGCAAACTCTGGAGGGAACTCCCGTTTTTGTTCACGCAGGCCCCTTTGCGAATATCTCCATCGGTTGCAGTTCCATCATCTCCGATAAAATGGCTCTCAAGATCGTTGGTTCTGAGCCTGAAGACTCGGAGGAAACAGCTGGCTATGTTGTCACTGAGGCTGGTTTCGATTTCACCATGGGTGGTGAGCGCTTCTTCAACATCAAGTGCCGGACATCTGGCCTAGTACCTGACGTCGTGGTCATTGTTGCTACCGTTCGTGCCCTCAAGGTCCACGGTGGTGGCCCTCCTATTTCTTCTGGCGCCCCTCTAGACGTTGTCTGTAAGGAGGAGAGTGTTGATATTCTGCGTGCTGGCTGCTGCAATCTGCGTAAGCACATTCAAAATGCCAAGTCATTTGGTGTCTCGGTCGTTGTTGCCATCAACAAATTTAAGACAGATACCGATGCTGAAATTGCAGTTATTCGCGAGGAGGCGATCGCTGCCGGTGCCGAAGATGCCATCCTAGCCAACCATTGGGCTGAAGGTGGTAAGGGTGCTATTGACCTTGCGAAGAGTGTTGTTGCTGTCAGTAAGAAGCCCAATGACTTCAAGTTGCTATACAGCTTAGATAAATCCGTTACAGTCCAAAGCCGTATCGAGGCCATCGCCAAAAACATGTATGGTGCTAGTGCTGTCGAGTTTTCTAAGCTTGCTCTCAACAAGGTTGAGACTTACACGAAGCAGGGATTCGGCAACCTACCTATCTGTATTGCCAAGACGCAATACTCGTTGTCTCATGACCCTGAACTCAAAGGTGCCCCTACTGGATTCACGGTTCCTATCCGTGATGTTCGTATTGCTGCTGGTGCTGGCTACCTGTACGCCCTGGCTGCCGATATCCAAACCATCCCGGGTCTTCCAACTGCTCCTGGCTACATGAACATTGATGTCGACACTGAAAGCGGAGAGATCGATGGCTTGTTCTAAGTGCGCCTGTCTAATTGACAACACATGCCATGTTTTTTTTATATTTGACATTTTCTTATCGATTTTCTCTGTGTTTGATATCAGGGTTCTGATGGGTTTGAACTCAACGACGCATATTCATCCATCTGGTTTTCAATTTTTTTTTCTGATTTACATATATCTTTTAAGCTCCATGTACAGCATAGTTCAACATAGAAGGTCGGGAAGGGAGCAATAGGCTATAAAGCCTCTGATTAACAAAATACTCACATTCCATGTTTAGTACCTGCAAATGGTGATATAGGTGAAGACAAAACTAAGAATTATATAATATTATTAACTCAACTTGATTTTAGACCCCAGCGAACGGGCGGCTTTATGGAATTCTGGAGATCCTTCTCTCTTACATATGAAGTAGGCACATGTGTTATCGACATATTGACGAACCACGCCGATATTTTGACTACCAATCGAATGCTTCAGTGTGCAATTCTATAGTAGGGCCATCTGGCTTAATGGAAATAGCTGTAGCATTCCGCATAGCATCCATGATTACAGCTGGTCCACAGCCTACCACCATGACCTTATCGGTGCTTAGGGTATTTGCGATAGATTCCCGGATGATAGCACTAACATCTGGCCGACCTGGTGATATCGTGACAGTGGGGAGTTCGCAGACAGTATGAGCGCCGCAATCACCAGAGCAACTGCTCGAGTAGCCACTCCCACGGCGGACAAATGCACCGACCTTTTCGGGGTCAGACGGGTTAGATGAGAAGCTTAAGGGGGTATTGGGCATAGTTCTACTAGCTGCCACGGCGACATCAAAGGCGATTTTCTCCGTGGTAGCCATATTTGGCGACGGGATCTCGGCAATCGAGGACGACGAGGAAGATGGAGATATCACGTGTCGTGTAGGTTGGGTGTTGCTGGGGAGAGCCGGGTTAGCTCCGCTTTCACGAGAAATGTGCAGGAACACGGACACTCTAGGTCCAGCGGCAGCTAGTCTGGTGATGAGCCGCAAGTACCAGGTGAAGTAAGAGCGCTCACGGATGACCCAGTGGAACTCGAGGGTGCGCACAGCCGTCCAGTTCTGCAAGACACGCATGGCCGTGCCGAATGTGAAGGAACCGCCCGAACCGCCGGCAACCAAGATTAGCTTGTCAAAGTGCAACGGGTTGGGCGCAGTGCCATAAGGACCTTCAACGCCGCACCAAAGCCGAGCACCGGGATTCGCCTTGGCGTAGTTGTGCAGCGAGCGGGTGAAGCCATTGTACGACGAAATGACGAACTCGTGGGTAGTACTGTCGTCAGCGACAGATGCAGAAGCGCCTGAAGTGACTAGTGTGAACGGGTGCATCTCTAGTGGGCGTATGGCGGGAATCCAGAGATAGCAGTGACTCGCAGACTTAGCGCCCCAGGGAGCTTTGCGGATGGTCACACGAGTTCCACCGCGCGGTAGAGCCTCCAGAGTTGCAGAGTTACCATAGCTATTGACCAAGACTCTGAGGCCCCTAACCAGACGGTCGGTGGTCCAAAGAGCGGCACAGAGCACGGCGATCCAGACAATGTGCTTCGAGATCTTGGGTTGGTGTAGAGCCATGAAGACGACAGCTCCGATCCAGAACATGATATGTAGTACGTAGAACAGTTCGTAGCACCGCGGACGAACCACCACGGCGACGAGCACAAGTAGGAACATGCAGACCCCGGAGATGATACCGTAGACATCGGTAAGACGGCGTAGTGTGGCAAGCTTGTCGAGCTCGACGTACATGCCGGTGTATACAAAACCGTGTGCAGTGACACAGGCAAGTGCCATGAAGCCCGAAAGACGGTGGAGGATGTTCAGGCGCTCATAGGACCATCCTGAGAGGAAGGCGAGAGGAGTGTTCTTCAGGGCAAGGAAGATGGCAAGAACAAAGTTGGCACAAGTAAGCCTACGGAGAACATATGTTAGTTCGAGTCAAGATAGATATCAAGCGAGTACAGGCACGTACCAGCCAAGGCGGTTAGCCATATTAATACGCATGTTGTAGCGGGCATTATTGTTGATGAAGGCAAACAGGAAACCAAGATTAAGAGCCGTGTACACGAATAGCACGATCACGTGACCCCACGATGGCATCCATGGCGCCTTACGCAGTAGGATATTGCGGGCGATTCTGTGTATAAAACGTCAGTAGTCATTCTAAGCAACAATGAACGAGTCAAGTACACGTACCTGGTAGTAGTCACGAACGGCGAGAACGGCCGCTTCTTAGAGAGGCTGTATTTGAGAGAGAGTGAACGGAAAAAGTGCAGAAGAACAAAGACGCCGATGATGCCGCATAGAGATGCCCCAAAGTAGGTCATAGACTTGTGGTTGTTGTGGGCTCTGATGACCGAGTATTTGCTAGGGCCACTACGCGCATGCAAGTCCATAGTGGCTTGTTCCGCGAGCCGAGGCTGTAAGATAGTATGATAGTACAGATGGACTAGACAGTCAAGATAGCTGAAAGCTAAAGGGTATAGTAGAAGCAAATCAAACAGTCGTATAGTTGACAAAACACTCAAATAAGGTACAAAAAATACAAACGAGACGGGAGAGTTTGGATGATGAAGATCGAAGCAAAGATAGATCTACACGTTCAAGGGAAGAGGAGCCCAAGGTCTTTTATAAATCGCCATATACTAAAGGTCTTTCTTAAACCCAAAGACGTTCCGTTACAACTTTTACTTGATAGACGTCTTGTATTTTGCCGACGAAGCTTTGTCCGTAATATATATCGACACCCCTTCGTTCCTTAATCCTCTTGTCTGCTCCCTGCCATAGAGAATGCCATTCAATTTCTTATAGGACATTAGTGAATGCATAGTCGTGAAAAATACAATTATAAGCAGGACTTGGCCAAACTGTTGGAAGTCGTGGCCTCCAGACTAACCCAAGGCCAGGCCGTAATGAAGCAAAGAACTACTTGGCTTAGTGAGAATACGTTTTTTTATTGAACTTGTGAATATATCTCAATTAGTGCCTGTAGATCAAGAAAAGCACAAGGCAATAAAAAGAATAATACACCTGAGCCAAGATATTGGGGAGCTTAGACAGTGCTCAGTGTATTATACGCACCCTGCTCTGGTTTTGGTGCCAACTTTAGTACATAAAGCCCGTGCTATTAGAGCAAGCCGGCTAGATCTTTGAAGTCCTGATGAAGATAAGATAACAAGAATCATGTTTGCCCAAGATCAATCACGTCAAAGAGGGGCTATGTTCTTGCCGATAATTGTATTTTTTTAATTTGCGGTTTTCATCTTTTTTGTCTGTCCAGGTTCTCTCGTGTTAAATTTCTACGACCTTCATCCACTAGAATCTGGTTTAGCTTTGATCTCTTCCAAGATCTCCTGCTGACTAATATTATCTGTTGAGTACCTTTGTACTCTATATGTTGATTGATAATTGCATCACAAAAGCTACCGTGCGGTATCCTTTAGTACTGTTTTTTCATTGGTTTAGCTAAGGTAACGCGGGCTTGGCCTGCTGTCAAGATATAGAGTATACATACTACCTTACAGAGTTAGTTAAGAAACACATAATACCGAATAAAACGTCTGTAAGAAAGAAATATGGGAAGTATGGGCAGATGTCGAATCTAGCGGCTTATTAAGACAAGAGATGTAACACAGTCTTTGTAGGATAAAAGGCTGATTTTGCCATTTTATTCTAGAAGATATATATTCTAAACCGAGGTCTCTTCATAGATGAGGTCGTAGAAATTTAACACGAGAGAACCTGGACAGACAAAAAAGATGAAAACCGCAAATTAAAAAAATACAATTATCGGCAAGAACATAGCCCCTCTTTGACATGATTGATCTTGGGCAAACATGATTCTTGTTATCTTATCTTCATCAGGACTTCAAAGATCTAGCCGGCTTGCTCTAATAGCACGGGCTTTATGTACTAAAGTTGGCACCAAAACCAGAGCAGGGTGCGTATAATACACTGAGCACTGTCTAAGCTCCCCAATATCTTGGCTCGAGTCGTATTATTCTTTTTATTACCTTGTGCTTTTCTTGATCTACAGGCACTAACTGATATTTACAAGTCCAAGCAAGATAAAAGAGGCATCAATAACCACATAATAGATATAAAAAAAACCCAAGATATAAGGAAAACATATATCTATGAAAGCAACTAATGGTCTAATAGGTGGAGAAACCAGAAACATACCATTCTCTTTCTCATGAGGTCCGGAACGAAGATGGGTAGCATCAATCAAGAGAGTTGGAACTTTTTTAATACAACAACCAACGCCTTGATGATAACCGGTCTTAGATCCAGCAACTAATAGTTATTCTATGTATGCATTGTTTTGGCCTGTAATAGTACAATGGCTCTACCATACGAGAAAGAATGCCCCATGCGGTACCATGTCTCTATAGTGTTTACATATATGGCCTTTCCAAGGTTTTGTTAATCATCTTCTCGTTTACCAAAAATGTACAACATCCACCCAGCTATGCCAGTATATATCTAAATCGTCGTTTATGGTATAGAGTTAGTTACATACAAACATTACAACATGCTGATTATTCCAAGGGCCTACATCCCTTTATTTCGTAGAATAGATCTCGAACTTTAAATTGCCCTACGGTCGTATTTTACCAACATCAGGCAAAGACTTTGACATGGAAAATAACAAATGACAGCCTCTGATATCAATATATCTTTACTATTTGACGGCATCTGTATTCCGCACATAGTCTTTAGCTTGCTATTGCATGATCGCCATTCCGAGTTAGCTGTAGGGTAGGAAATATGCGAGATACTTGATGGATGGCTGATGCCCTCTATTGCCCACTTAGGTAAACTAAGCCTCCATTTCGTCTTCAGTAGAAACACGTAGTGGTTTGTTGGGAAGGTAGTAATATCTTTGACTACAGTAACGGTCACTTGTAGAAAATATGATTTATCAAGTATATAGTAGCTAGTACTCACTTCGTCTAAGACGTTTACATATATGTGCATACACCTCGTGTAATAGCATGATGTTTGTGTACTTTAATGGTACTGGCACTAGTGAGATATGGGTCAGGATGTATAATGTAAAGTATCGTACCGGATTCGGTTGTATTATATTCGTGGTGTCATTCTAGTAGTATCCATCGGGAAATGCAGGCTTGGGGTTTTAGTATTGACCAAAGAATAACTACTATTAGTTATAGATGTGAGTACTTGTTATTTGGTCAGGTGGCTTCTCTTGAAGCAAGAGAATTAGTGGAGGCTATCTATCATTATGAAGACCGTACGGCCGTCCCACATCTCGTTACGATCATGATATCGCGAAGACGCGGTAAAGAATAGCAAAGAAGGATAATTCGGAAGAAAGGCCGGATAGTGGCGCAGCAGAGGACTAGAAGGATATCTTCCCAATGCATTACTAAACGACCCGGCCGTAGCCGTCAAACAAGCATCTGGATATAATGCCGCTATCCAAAACGTAGTGCCCACTATCAATCTACCCGCTGTGGTCTGAAGTGGGGGAAGCTTATCCTATTAGGTGTTAGTCTCTAAAAGTAGTTGATAGAGATGCCTGTCTATTAATTTGTATAATATACATATAGAGACATGACCTAACGTTACCCGAGGTCTGCATTAGTCCAACCCTAATAGTTTATTTCTCGAGCAGAGTCAAACTTTGCATTGAGTTGTAGCATATAGTGTAGCTTATATCCTACGTGAATAGCTTGATTGGACGCTACTCTATATATGTATGTATTGAGTATCTAGTAACTAATATTCTCAGATAACATGCAATTATTCACTGACACAACTACAACTATGGCTTAGATCAAAGACATGCACTAGAAGGTGCATATGTATGTATATGTATTAGATAAAATATCTACCTGATTAAGGCAAGTTTTAGGCCAGTGATAGATCGCCGCTAATAATTTACCTGGCTTTAATCTTCATAGCTCTATAGCTCCATAAGATAAATGAATTAAATTTTTTTTTTTTACCTGGCTGTCGGCTCAACCGCCTAATCAATCAGATAATCAAGCCCCAACCAAATGTACGACTAAGCTCATATAAAATTTGAATTTAGATCGAAAAAGATATGCATCTAAAGTAGAGCAAGTGACAAAATGCCGAAATAACGGCTGAAACTAAGGATCGAAAAAAATAAATAAAACTATATGTACAAGGTTAATTAATAGTTGGCTTAAGTAAGAGACGATATAGCATTATATTGTGAATAGGAAAATAGGAAGGGAGAAAAAAAAAAAAAAAAAAAACCTCATATGCTCCGGCTCAATTATCGGACACAGCACAGAATCCAAAGGGCGATAATAAGTTCCCGGGTTATACCACTACAATTACATGAACGATAGTAAATAGGGGTAACAATACTAGTCGACTATTCTACAGATGTATATAACAGAGTGACGCTGGCTATACCGAATGCTTGACTTGCCTATTCAGGATATCTGATCAAGATAATCAGCCTGTGCACACCATGTATTAGTAACAAAGTTCCAATTCTAGAGAACATCTACATAGAGAGAGAACACCGTGATATTGGCCTATGTCTAGCTGGTTTGGAATGAAAAACAACAAAGTGTACATTTGCCTAGTTAGGTGCTCCATAAGGCCGCATAGCACTACAATTACATGAGAATGATAGTGACAAACAGGGGCAGTAATACTAGTCGAATATTATGTAATAGAGTGGCGCTGGCTATACCGAACAATGCTTGACTTGCCTATTCAGGACATGCCTTGGTATCTGATCAAGATAATCAGCCTCTGCACACCATGTATTAGTAGCAAAGTTCCAATTCTAGAGAACATCTACATAGAGAATGATGATATTGGCCTATGTAGCTGGTTGGAATAAAAAACAACAAAATGTACATTTGCCTAGTTAGGTGCACTCCATACGGCGTAATGTATGGATGAAAGCTTAACATTGATTCGTTGTTACCATATACTAACATGATCGATAAATGGCATATGAAAAGTCACGGCATTTAAGAATCATGAAACGTTCACTTTGACTAACTAATAGTTTTTAAAGTAGTTGACTATAGGACCCTAAACTAGCTATAAGCCGAGCGGCTTCCTTTTGAACGGCCTTCATTTCGAGTAGCAATAGTAGCAATTGTCACCATGAACATCAATCCTTTTCCATAATTTATAATTTATGTCAATCAGAATACAGCCATTTGGCATGTTTGTTTGAGAGGAGACGTAGGTGTTGCTACTGTAAAAGGGATGGATGCCAGGCTAGTCTGAGCAGTCCCGGATACTAGAAACATAGAAAATTGGTGCCAGAAAACACGGCTTCGCCCGGAGTCAAAAAGTAACTCTTAGATAATCTCTAGACTATAAATAAAGTCACCGTCATCATGTTTATTCGAGCCTCAAAGTCGTGGTTGTCTCAAGTGTCGTTGTGAAGTCGGGATCATTAAAACCATGTCGCCAGCTTGTCATCTCAAGTTCCTTGGGTAAGTCTAAGTATCTGATAAGACGAAAAAGATCTATCTTGGATTTCTATCAACATTATCTATATATCACTACTCATGAACAAGTGCCAAAATTTAAGAAGTGTTGCCCTACTAGACTTTTACCTATAGTATCATAATGGAATGGTATCATGCGACCTTCGCCTCTTCAAACGACCATTGCCCGCACGTATATCAACATAAGTGACACCAGTGATTGTAACATAAGCTCTTTCATTCAGGGCTCTTCTTTCAAACAGAATATAACAAGCGTCATGGGCTCAGGCGTTACATTTACCCCAGTTAGCAACTGTTCACTCTCTCTGTACGACGCAACAATTTCAAGAAAGTATGAGTTCGGCATGTAGAATGATTGAGTAGCATTGAACTCATGCAATTAACCCAATTCATTTGGCGTTGTATGATCATAGGGCTTCACATATACGTGAAGAGGCGGTCAATATGTATTAGTAAGGGTTTGGTACCGGAAAGCCCTATTGATGTTACTCTAACCCTAATGCATCCGCACTTCTTGTTTACAATATTATTGAATATGTCACGTCACATATTGGTGTAGTAATAGATCTAATAAACAAAAGATAAGTTTCAACTACTACTAGTTAAACAAATAAACATAATCAAAATCAGATAACCAACATTGTATCAAGACACGGCAACGGCAAATTCCAACTACTAGACATATAAAACAGCTACCAATGTTTGTTCCGTCTAGACTCTTTTACTCGACCATGTTCGAAAGGCTGCCCGGCGATAGCCCTTCATTAACGGTGTATATATGCCCCGTTGGTATTTTCGCTAGCTAGAAATACCACCTCGCATCTACTGCTGAGACGGATCGACGAGATTTCGGTTGCTATTCCATCGGTGTTCCGCCGGGCCAAAGACGTTGAGAAGATTCTCAAAGCCCTCGTCTGAGGCTCCTTGAGCAAGAGATAGGGCTCGTCTAACCACCATATCGTGCTCTGAATACACTGCTTTGCGCGTGAGACGTTGCTGTGCAGCAGCATGATCAACCTGTTCCCGGAACTCGCGCTTGTGGCTGACGCAGGGGATGATGACGTGCTCATAGCGGCACTCGCAAACCCGCTGCTCCTGCTCGTCTTCCGCCGTGGGCTCCGGCGCCAGCATAGTGTGGTGAGAGCAGTGGAATACCTGGGCACGGCAGGTGCACTGGTGCATGTTCGAGCCGATATATGGGTTCTTGGTGCGTTCCTTGGCAAGTTTATTGACGCTTGCTACCATGGCCCTGTACATCTTGACGTAGGCCTTGTTGGTCCAATTTTGAGGGACAAAAGAATTGGCGTAACGCCGTGCATCTTGCGCAAGATCCACTCGGCCGTGATTGACCTCGTTGAATGCCTCTAGAACATAGATTGTTCCCTCAACCTCGTTCCGGTAGATCGAATTAAGGTTTATGAGGTTCGGGGCTTCTGCCTTCATCCAGTCACGTATATTAATGATAGCTTCGTTAGCCTGATCATACGAATGCCTGCTGACAAGACTTGCAATGGCGGTGCGCTGAAGCAAGAACTCATACATCTCCCAGAAGACGCGCGAGTTGGTGACGTTTTGGGGGTCTTCTATAGAACCGTCGGGACCCTCGTGGAAGTTACCGGTAGCAAACTCCCGGAAGAGCTTCTCGAAACTCGTCGGCTTCATTGGAGGGGCTTTGAAACCCGTGGGAGACAACAACGAACTAGCAGAACCTGGAACAACAGCGGTAGATGCTTGACCTGGAGCACCACCAGCAGCTGTTTTACCGGTGGGAATGGCAGACGTGGCTCTGTCGAGTGCTGCCGATGCCTGCTGCAAAGACTTGAAGGCTGCCGCGAAGTTTTCAGCCTGCTTCGTTAGAACTGTCGATAGCATAGCTTTGAAGGGGTGGCCTTCCGGTAGGGGATCGATGAGGTTGGCCTGCTCGCTGATGCGCTTCTGCAACTTTGCAATCTCAAGCTGGGAGGTCTCGAACGAGGCAGCCGTTATGCCAAGTTCCAGTCTTTGCCGACTCACTTCAGCGCTGAGAATCTTGCATTTGCGCTCAAGGCTTGCATGAGAGTAGCGCTCCATAATGCTCTGATACAGGGTCTCGTTATCCCATTTCAGCTGAAGCCGGCCTTCCATGCCGTGGACCACTTCCTTGATCTTCTTATCGCAGCGAGTAACGCAATTTTCGATGGCGTTGTCGGTGCGTTCCTTTATCATTCCGATGATACTCTCGGCGGATGGGTTGTTCCGCTGAATCAAATTGATTAAGGGAGTCATGGTCTCCCGCAGAACCTGTATTTGAATCGTGCGGGTGTCTTTGGTGAGGTCGGAATCGAGGTGTTTGACTTCAAGAAGCTCGGCACGGGTACGGAGTTCGTCCTGCTTGATGTGGTTGGTCTCGATATCGTTCTCAATCTCCTGCCGGTCACTCTGGATCTTGGTTATCTCGGCAGACAGATCGATACATGTAACTTCGAGCTCTACGTTTCTGTCTCTGAGAGCCTGCTGCTCCGCCATACTCTGGGACATTGCGGCCTTGAGATCTTCGATAGCTTTCAGACTGGTGGCCTCAGCCTGGGCGAGACGCATCTCTCCATCGGCAGTCTGGTCGCGTTCGGATTGGTATTGGTCTGTCATGTTGGCAAGCTGAGTCCTCAGACGGGCCTCTTCGGTCTGCGCATCTCGAAGTTGCTGGATGTGCTTCTTCTTGACGTTCTGGATAACGCTTTCCAAGGCTTGGTAGGCTTCATTCTTGAGGGCTAGTTTGCCGTCCTCGGATTCTCGCAGCGCAAGATGCTTGATTTCGAGTACTTTTAGGTTCTGCTCGCTGGCTATGGCCCTGTTCGTGGCCTCGTTCGTGTATAGCTCTGCGGTTTTGGCGCGTTCAGTGAAGCCGAGAATGTTCTGCAAGTGGCGCTCGTTGAGGAGTTTGATAGTCTTGCCGTAGTTGGCCTGCATGTTTCTCACCATGACGAGAGACGCTTCTTGGGCCGCCGTAGCCCGCTTGATGGCCTGGGAAAAGCTGCGTATTTCCCGCTGGCGTTCTCGGTTGACGCTCTGGAGCTCGCCGAAGAGGAATTCGCGGGCCTTCCACCACTTCTTTTGGCTGAGGTCGGCTTCTCTTTTGAGTGAAACGAACCGGCGGGTAAGTGCATCTGTGTCGATGATTCTCTCAGAGATATCCAGCACTGGAAGTACGAACTGCCGAGGCTGGAATGTAGCCAAATTCTTGTCTTTGAACTGCTTCATCATTGCCGGAGGTAGCGTATCGCCATGTTTATCCCATGCCTGTTGGATATCAAGGAGGGCATTCTTGTATTTGGCAGCTTCGTTCGTTTCTACAACGTCGCCAACAGGTGATTAGTGACCAATTCCAACGTCTTTATGGCATTTTCATACAGGACTTACTATCTGTGAATTGGAATCTCAGCTGGTAAAGATTCTTGTACATTGTTTCCGGAGTCGGGAGCTCCTCGTCCGACGACTGTGAGACCGCAACGCCGTCAATCGTCTCGATCATGGCCTTCATGACGCTGTCGAGCTGTCCTTTCCGCTTATCAAAGATGTGGCCTAAGAAGGCCGATGCCGCATTTTCCCTTCCGCCGACTTCGCGGAAGACCTTATCTTCGAACTCGTCGTAGAATGTTTGGAGACGATGGGCGATATCGCGTAGCTTGGGGACGACAAACTCCCGGGCGCAGTTGTCGCCGACGCGATGTGCTTGTGCAAGCAGCTCGCGCTCTTTGACCTTCCGTTCCTTTTCGATTACATCACTAAGTTTTCTTTGATAGGTGGTGATGATGCTCGCCACCTCTACCCCGCCCGTCAGCTCTTTCATGGCCTTCGCCATGAGATCGCTCTTGTAAATGTGAGCTGAACTGATATTGTGGCATTGTTTGATCAGCTCATGTCTGTCTTCTCTGTTGTCGTTGCTTGACTTATGGTCACCCAGGCCACTGTAGATGAACTGCTCCTCATGTTGCTTCGCCAGCTCTTTGTAGCTCTGGAGTAGGAATTTGTGCTCGGCACGAAGCTTGGCAGTCTCTGACTTGAACTTGCCATCCTTGTGAACCTTGCCTTTGCCTTTGGCGCGTCCAGCGTTGAGCTTATGGATCTCCTCGTCGCGGAGCTTGATATCGCGGTTCAGCTCGGTGATTCGGTCTTCGTACTCGAGAACCACCTGCTCACGGATGCGGTTCCGATCGTCCAGTAGCGATTTGATCGAAGGGAGCTTTCCCTGTTTCGTCTTGGCCATGACCTCGCCTAGTGCCATACGCATGTCTTCTAGGAGACCCTCCAGGCGCTTTTTCTCCTCTTCGAATTCGCGGCGTAGATGCCGCATCTCCAGCCTGTGCTTGACGTTGATGTTTATCGCAGTGTTCTGGATTAGCTCATGCTGTGCTTTTGCGTTCGCGGCTGCTTTATCGTGATCAAATTCTGACACGGCCGTTGTAGAGGGCTCAACGTCCAACGAGATAAACTTGCCGTGCTCGAGGACCCAAGTACTATCACTCTGGTTCAGCTTGACGAGCTCAACGACGTCGGGATCGATGGCATTGCTATATGTTTCTGCGGCCGGATAGTTGTCGTTCTCGGGCTTGCTCTTGGTGTTCATCTGGGCTATACGGCCCTTGGTGATGGCCCGCCACATTCCAGGCAAGTGGGCATGGGAATCCGGCTTGCAGAACTGGCGGATGAATGCTAGTAGGAAGCTGACTTGGAATAGCAGAAAAGAGTTCATATTCCATCCCGGAACAGATCTTACGATAACCAAATCTAGAAGACTCTGGTAGTAGTCACGACTAGTGTCCGCCGTAACTTCATAGTCGTAGCCCAGGAGGGCTTTCTTAGCTTGAGTGTCAACTTGAGCCACGCCCGACTGCGATATTCCCGAGGGACGAATGAGTCTGCTGTCGTCTTCCCGCTGGCCATACATATGAGCCTCGATACTCAAAGAGGTAGCACAGCGCATAAGGTCGTCTACGACACCGGCGATACGTGCGCGCTCAGCCTTGATGCCTTCGAATATGTCTTGGTACGTCGAGATGCTAAACATGCCATTGACGAAGCGTACTAGGCCATGATAGCGAATATGCTTGATCTGGTCCTCAGTCGGAGCACTCGCAGACTTGAGGTCGAACTGAATACCGCGCTCAATTTTGGCAACATCGCTGCCTGCTACCCCAAAGAATTGGCCAACACGGTCACGGCTCAGAAACACATTCAAGTTGGACGGATACGGTTCCCATATAACTAAACGTTCGCATCTGCAGAGAATCTTATTGCAATGGCGATTTGTGATCTTACTAAGCTCCTTCTCGGCCTGTTCCACCAAAGAGTGTCCACTCCTGGTGGTATTGACATAGGTTTCATGGATCTCCCGGAAGATATCGAAGCGAAGCTTGCGCTGGCGGATCTCGTAGTCCATCATGGCAAGCTTGGAGTTCATGGTGTCGAGACGAGCCCGGTTCTCTCGGAGCAGCTCGAGGCGCTTTTTGTGAAGTGTGTTGGGCTGCATGGCGGCCATGTTACAAGCGTCGATGTGGCGATGGAAGTCGATGATGTTGGACGTTTCAATGTGCATGGAGGATTCATCGACTATCTGACCCTGCAGCGTACGCAATAGCTTCTGCGCAAACCACATCGGCACAGTGGTCTGCTTGTGCAAACTGATCATAGCCTGCTCGGTGGTGCCAAAGGTACTGATGAGGTTGAGCCAAAGCGAATACTGTTGGTGCAGATCGGTGCCTTCCGGGACATTGAGGAAGCGATCTTCGGCAAGAGACAATACCGATGAACCAGGCATAGGTGCGAGGATTTTGCCGGTAGCGGGGTCTTGTAGTAATTCGGTATTCTCCTGTGGGCCTTCAAGACCGGTCCAGGGTTTGTTATCAACGCCACGGAGGCCTTTGGCAAGGCTAGCCTCGGCCTTGATCATCTCGGACGACGGGTTATCGAGCGCTGGATCATCGTCCAGAGGCTTCTTGAACTGGGCATGCCCAGTATCGAGCATAAAGTTAGCATTGGTGACATGGCTGGCATGCCAGTCTGTATCCCAAATGATATCGACATCGCCATCTGGGATATTCATGGCGACAACCTAAAATGCTAGCTGTTAGCTTATGTGAGATGATTTCATGGGAAAGTAGTTCGTTCTTCATACCTTGAAAGCAACGGCAATAGAGTGTTTAGGGTCGAAATTCTCGAAGAAACAGCTCAGCCGATATGCTGAATAGTGCCTAAGTCTAAAGATATAAAAAGAAAGGGGAAAAAAGACAAAAGGTATAGTTGGCGGTTGTAGCTGGTCAAAATTGAAGCTGAATCGTATAATAATACAAAGATAGGCCCAAGAAAGAAAGAAACCATGGTGCAAAGAACAACTCGGGAGCGGACATTATATCACTTGGCAATAAAGCCTACATTTCTTTGATCAAGTTAAACTGACTACCCCCTCCGTCGCTATCTAGAAACAACATCAAGGCCTACATATCATCCCAAAGCTACCAATAAGAAAAGACCAGGTCGCTCTTTGACTTCTTTGACGTTTGATCAAGAGCGCTGATTGGCTGGCACAATGGCAGCGGTAGTGATTAGCTTCAATGATGTATATAATGGAAAAGGTACATTGTGCTCAAGTATCTCGGCTAGCATTACACAAAGAAAACGACATGCTCCCAGCCGAACTACCTGGAATGATAATACCAAGGACGGCATCTGGTCTAAGCTGACTTAGCATGTCATACACGGCATATAATTTCTATTACATCACATACACATCCCATAATGGCTTGGCGCTATCCTTCCAAAGAAGAGAAGAGGTGGGCGTCATTGTTCAAACGGCTGTTGCTATACTAAATACGGACGTTCTAGACATGGGGACTTTCTTTGTTCCTTTCCACCGACTGTGCCGTTGCCCGATTTCGCGGTAATAGCGCCGCTTGCATCGCTTGTTTATCGGCATCCTTCTCCTCCCCGACATCTCGAACTCTTTGAAGCAGATACGAGTCATCGTCACTTAACTCGACAGTCTTCTTTGCGGCTGTTACGCCACCATCACGGACGCCACCGCCTTCTCTACGCAGCTGTATCTGCACCATGGCCTCCTTCTCTACGGCCATATTAGCCAAACACTTTGTTGATAGACGGGCAACATCTCCTGGGATGGGGCTGTCGCTGTTGGCGGACGTATTGGCTACCCATATATAGCATTGTTGGGCTTCGGTCCACATGGCTAGGGCCCGGAAACAGTGGCCACGATATAGATGCGCCTTGGCTTGCATCTCGGGCAATGCGAACATGGAGGCGACGTGGAATGCCTGATCTGCTTTTACGAGAGCGCGCAAGACATCGTCTTGGGTCTCTGCTAGCATAAGCAGGATATGGCAAGCTAGAAGCAAAGTGTTGATGCGGGCTTTAACCATGCCTTTCGGTGGGCGTTTGTGTGACATTTTCTTCTTTTTATATAACGGCCTAAATATGAGACGATGTGGCGGCTAAACTGGAAAACCAAAATCAAAGAAAGATGTAAAGAAACACCAAAAGATATATCGATGCCGAAAATGGCAAGGCGGACTGCTAGATTCGGAACAAAGAAACAAATACACCAATCACGGGTTTGACGTAGTGTTTATTTGCCTTCTAGCGTTGGATCCGGGGTTAAGATGGTTCTCTTTCTTTGATGCTTCTTTCACTATTATTTGCTCGTATAGTAGCGAATCTAGAGCAAAATCTAAGAGAAGTCGTCTTTGATAGGCCGGACGCTAGCTTGAAGAGGACCTCCGTTTCTATGATGGGAAAAGCAAGCGGAGGAAACCCGATGCCGCTTGAAGATTTGCCTGTTTTTTATTTTCACAAGACGGCTCTGTTGTTGGTGAATAGAACGAATCAAGACGTTGTTTGTCGATGGAAATTGAAGAAAAAGAACAAGATGGATAGAAATAGATGCAAATATATACAGCTCCAGATTATAAGGGAGAAGACAAACGGATGGAAAGGGATGCGGCTGAAGCCAAACAAAGCGAGGATCAATTAATATATGGGAATATCACGAATATATGAAAAAGGAAAGAAAAAGGAATCCCCAGATCCTCGGGAGTTAGTCTGAACTTTTCTTCCTTATCGTCGCCTACACTACTTTTATTTTTTTATTTTATTTTTATTTTTTATTTTTTGACGCGCCAGTGATCATTTTGGGGCTGGTCTTTGGTTACTATGGTAGTCAGAAAAGAACACCTGTAGAAGAAACATAAGCGTTGCCAAGCATAATAAAATAGTAGCAAGAACGGCACTTTGACGACCTGTCTAGCACAAATGTTTCAAGCTAAGTAAGATGAGGGCCGTGGCCTTGGAATAGATGTGTTGATCGCGTTTCCAGGGGTATATGGAAAGAATACATAACTATAATGCAAGTATGAAGAACTCTATTTATATCATGTTATATATCTATATATGCTAACATATACCTATGTATCTACTATACCTGATGTAGGTGTCTTTACAGCATTACTCGTGCCATATTCGAAATACTCAAACTGGCATATAAACATCAAAACACAAGACAATATGCACGTAATATAGATATCCGTGTAAGCATTAAACCTCGATGGCACAAGCAGGGTCCTTAAGTGGTTCTGATGACTAGCATATTCCACTCACATGGCGTTCCACAAATCGTGCATAAGAAGATCCGGGCCTTGCACTGGGAAAAAGAATAGGGCACGGCTATCTTCAGGGGGGGTTGCTCTTTTCCTTTTCCTTTTCCTCATTTCTTAACATTAACAGGCGAGAAGCCCTGGCAATACAAGGACCATACCATATCGTGCCTCATATCCAGGGGAGGCAAAGGCAGCAATAGCAGCCTGGCTATAGTCTCACTATCATATGTAGCAAGGGGAAGAGGATTGTCCCAAAAAGGCGGGAAGGAAGTCTCGACTGAACCAAGAAACATTAAGATTGACTACAGGTAGACACATTGACTGGTCAAGTGAGAAAATAAAGTGACAAGTAAATCATTGCGAGACATAAAGTATATGCAGGTAGGAAAAGATAAAGAGAGGAATGAAAGACAAAGCAATCTAACAAGATCACGACACCATCTCTGATAATATGTACAAAGAAAAGAGAGCAGCACACACAAAAAAAAGAAAGAACAACAAGTAAAAGACCGACAACAAGAACGAATACTACTCAAGCTACCATAGCTCATCATCATTGACCATGTGAGTTGGAGGTGCCGACGCCCGTTTCTGCCGCGATCGCGCTGCCAAAGGCGGTGGCGCCGGGCCATCTCGAGGGTTTCCAGACGCGTTTAGCGGCGGTCCTCTTGCGCCTGGAGAGATAGGCTGTCTAGTCTGCGGACTACGCTGTAGGGCGATACTAGGGTCGTAGAACTTGTATGGGATGCCTTCAGCCGAGCACGGCGAAGCTAGAGCCACAGATCGGCGCTGTTCGCGACGTCTACGTCGGCCGGAGGAGGACAAGAAGGATAGACAGCCACGGCTCGCATCGTCGTCTTCGTCGTCGTGTTTCAGGGTCATGTGGTGTGATGTGAACCCCGATGCTGGCGTGTACAGCGGTGCAGATGATCCCCCGGTAGCAGGAGCGCTCCAGCCTCGGCCGCCGGGAGAGCCGGTGCTGCTATACGTGAATGGACTTTCGCCATATGCTCCAGGACCAACAGCCGGAGACTGGCCAGCCGACGCGGTGCCATCGGTGTATGCGATAGGCGGATTAGTTGGTCGTGGTGAGTTGATGACCATGATGTTGGCTGGGCGCTCGGCACGTCCGCTCCGATATGGGGAGGTCTTGAGCCATGCTGGGCGGCCAAAGGCGGCAGATGGGCTAACCATTGTCATCAATATCGCGACAAGAAACGGAATGATCCCACTGATTATCACGGCAGCAGCGTCAGACTGGGCAATCTTGCTGTTCAGACCGGACGAGAGCTCGACAGTGCGCAGCACAAAGACGGATAGTAGCAATATAGACGTGAGTTGGAGATCTAGCCAGTTTGCACGTTACGTCGGTCAGCTGGCAAGTTCTTGCTCGGTTACGTTTCATTCTTCTAGTGAAGAGTCTTTCTGGAATTGAAATACTTACTAGACAAAACTCGCCGGAACTTCACGGATAGCGCAATCTCAACAAATGGCGACTGGGCGAGGGCAGCGTCGGTATAAAGATCGAGAATGTACCAGATTTGGGAGGCCAAGAATAGAAGAAGGGTTGTAATCTGGATAGCAAGGCCTGCCATCAATGAGGAAATATCGCGGAGCCCCTAATGTTGATGAGAAGACAGTTAGTCAGTGATTCTTCGAACATATTCCCTCCCATTGCTTCGGGCTTCTTCTTTCTTCCCACGCAGCGGCAGTAACTCAGGCTTACCGTCGAGTCATCAACGGCCAACACCATCCTCCATGAGCCAACCAAGATCAAAACGGCCGATACACACTGCAGCACGATGAACATGTAGCCAATATGACGGGCACCAACGGGTCCCTGGCGCTCGCCGGCCAGCATGAGCATGTGCGGCATAACCAAGAATCCAGCCAGCGCCATAGCCGCCGGCCCGAGCAAGCCACATGTTTCCCATACCGCGAACCATGCCTGGCTGTCCATCGTCGTGCGTAAAACAAGCCGTGCTGCAAAGGCCACAATCTGCAGTACACAGCCAGACACTAGAAGGCCCGAGTATGAGAATGTCTGGTATCGCAGCCCGACTATCCCCGCTATCGGAGTCACAACCAAGAATATGGCTGCGATGCTCACATCACCACCAATGGATGGCCGGGTAGATAGAAAGCCTCCTGCCACGGGGCAAGTAGTGCTTGAGCACGCCATACAGAGAGGCAACCAGCAGGATGTTGTTTTTGCCTTTCTGTATCTCTCTGTCTTCTTGCTAGAGAGGGAAATGGACCGGCTGCTGTGGAGAGAGAAGCTTGGGAGGGATAGTTGATAATGGCAGGCCAGATGAGACTATCAATGTCTTCTCTAATGGTGGCACAACGGTGTACTGAGTTGACTGGTAGGAAAATAAAGTACGTACAACACAGTCACGGGGCCTTATTGCCCGAAACCAAATCAATGTATGAAAGAGTTATGGTTATGGTAATGCGGTAGCTCTGGTGGTGTTGATCTTGAGGTGGCACAAGGACTCGGTATTGGTGATACAATAGAAGGCAAGGCAGTTGCTCTCTCTAATCCGATGAAGTGGGTATCCGAGATAAAAATAGGTGGCAGTTGTTATATTCGAGGCGATGTTATATTCGAGGACAATAGCAATGATAGATAATGGAGATATACCGTCCGATTTTATCAAGAGTGAGAATAAACAAAGACAAGAATAATGACCTTTGTCTTACGTTCTGTTATGTAGGACGAACAAGACGTGGAAGAAAATATAAAAGGAAGACCCAGGGCGGACTTGGCTATTATAAGCTTTCAAGAAACGAATCGAAGGGGGGGCTTGATGTCATATATGAGTTCCTCAAGAACAATGGATATTTACTACAACTCTCGCACGGCCAACTGACTATACGCCAACACAAGGACATAGAGAAAATGGGTGCAACTACAGTGCCCGGTAGGTTGATATGGGATGACAAGAGGATAGCAAAGAGGGAGCCTGCAGGACTAGGACTTCCCATCATTCCGCGGGACGTTTGCCTTACAAGCGCCATGCATGAGAGGATGACACGGCCTCAATAGAGAGTGTGGCCTGGATTTGTTTTTATTTTTTGTTTTTTTTTGTTTTCCTAGTGCTCATTCGCTATCTGATATGTTTGAAGCTGATAAACTATCGATTGTTTGCCTAGCTAGAAAAGAACAAAAAAGACCGCGTACGCCCGCAGCATTGGAGCCAAAACAAAAGATGCAATTTTGTCTCTTGGTGGGTGGTTTCTTCTTCTAGACCACGCTTCCTCATCTGTAAGCGAAGCAAATCATATTCTTCTCTAGGAAAAGAACGGGCAGTTTCTTCTATGCCGTTGGGCCTTGTTTTACCAGCTCCTACACTTTGTTCTATTAGACAACTAACCGAAGCAAAGTACGAATACCAAGGACTACGGCGTGGGCCATTATCATGTCGTTATACAGCACCGCTAGAAGAAAACGCCGAACCAACAACTGTAACTGCAGGCGATTCATCCTTTTGCACTAGTCAAATGCAGCCTAAATCAAGTGGAAGTGAAGTCATCGTGGCTTGTGCTTTTATTACAGGGTACACTAATACAATTGCCGGGGTAACTTGGTTTTTCTTCCTATTTCCGTCATTTTAGTAGGATATGTATTACCAGGCAGGAAAAACGAAACGAACATGAAAACCCTCGGCTTCTAGAGGATCGTCACGCCTGTTCTAGCGTAAATATGTATACTTATGTAGTTGGCTACGAAAGGATTAAATGATATAAATCAAAACTCACCCTAGAACCAACTGCATAATGGACCTCCGAAGCAAAGAAAACCTTGGTCGGTGAGATTCCTGTAAAATCCGGTTTAATGTCTTCATTTCTTCTATTATGTCTTTCTTTTCCATTCAGGGATTTTGCTGCTGATCAAATTATTCACCACTGCCCGGTTTTCCCAAATTCCACATGCCAACACACGAACAACTAACTAGTTCCTCTTGTTCATTATAAAGCAAGCGCCGCATACAACTCAACTAGTGCTGTTCTCCTTCTGATACTGCGTGTAACAATGACCACTACCACTGGAGACCAAGGTCACGCCATTGTATCTACCTCGTTATCTCGTGCAGTATACGAGCTGAATTATAAACAGCTACCAACTTCCTAAGCGCTATTGTATTAAGACCTGTCAGAAGCTGACATGTATTCGTAGTTGCAGTGGATTTTCCTTCTCCCTATATAAGCCGTTTATAGTCTATAGTACAATAAGTCAATGTTCAAGGTGGTCATGGCACGGGAGATGGCCCGTCCATCTAAACCCTGGCCCTAATTCCCGTAGGTTTAAAAAGAGGGGAACTGCGACTACATGTAACAGTAGATATAATGAATAGTTATAGGGCTCTGTGCAGTCTACTACAGGCTCTAGGCCTTTCCTCGTTCGAAGCGGCCACTGCTAACGGCCGTAGAAGAAAAAGACGACTTAGCTGGGAGGCCATCGTGGCCACAAAAAGAGGCCGGCTACCACGGAGTATGGCGAACGTGACACTAACGCTTCGAGTTGTCAGACAAGCAAGGAGAGCTCTGTGACAGCCAACAGCCAACAATAATATAGCGTGCTGTTGGTTTGGAACCTACATAAATGCATACCTGTATCCACGATCTAGCCTTGGGCAGTAGAGCCCATCATTTGAGTACAGTATATGTAGGATCAAAAGTAACCCTTAGTTGATACAGACCTACCTGTAAAATAGTCCCTGCCGCCTGATGCAACCACAGTGTAGGACATCGTGCTCATCTATGCAGGTGAGCCAAACCTAGATTGCAACTGCAACACAAGCCATTGGCAAACTCCGTCCAGTACTAAAATTATTGTTCGACTGTTTTGTTCTAGGCTGGTTAACTAAACTAGTGGGTGTTTTCTTTCTAGGCGCTCTATATCTTACATCTTTCCATCACAATGTTAATGACCTCTAGCTTTTTAATCGCCACAATGAATCATGGACTTGAATTTAAATATGTAATTCTGATATTTCGAGCATATGACATCAAACAAGAGAAGCTCCCTTCACTATGCATTCTGACTGGCTACTTCTAGTTTTTTTCGTGTTTTTTCTTGTCCTTCTTTTTTTTGCCCCAACGGCCTCCATAACAATAGCGATCTTATGACTTGTTTTTTTGGCTAGTTTTAGTACTAGTGTTTGAGAGCACAATTGTGTCTGCTCAGCTGGTCAAAATCTGTCTTTCTAAGAACTTGTGAGAGCCATTCGTTTATATCTATGACTAATTAACACCTAGACAGATGAATAGATCTAGATAGACTATTCCATTGGGGTTTCCATTATATTCTGGCTTGGTCTCTCAGTTGACTCGGGAGACTCAGTGCTCACACTGGCAGATTGTAGGAAGAACTCTAGACTTGGCATTATTTCCACATACAACTATTTGCCTTTTTGTTCCATTCTAAATAGCGTCGTCTTCGAACAAGTTGACTTTCCTATGAATCCTTTCCCGAGCTTGGCGAGTGATGGATGGGCCAATCGCAGCCCGAAAGAGATACAGGCTGTTCTAGCTGTGAGTCAACAGGCAGAACGCCTGTAAGAGCGGGATATTCCAATATCAACAAGGGTTGTTTGCTAATGGAAGCGCCCCCGGCGCTTACACGACTGGCAGGCAACATGTGATATCATAGCCCTTATCTTATTCTACAGACTATGCACATATGCAGATAGTTCTGTCGATTCCCCAGACTCTATTTACCTGTTCAATGTACAAAGTTCGCCTTATCTACTGCCCTCAACTTGATATCACAATTGCGCGTTTGCGTACAAGGCTTTGAGGTTTCTATGAACAAGAAGACTAACGAAATAACAAATACTTCAAAGCATGTATTGATCGTCATTCAATATCCTGATCGGGCCAGAAAAGGCCACAGCCAATGTAGGCTGCATCTGTTATCTAATCTGTCAGTTGATGTGTACTAGGTTATGCAATATCTGTAGTATCTCGCACTCTTTCTCAGTTTGTCTGGCTATTTCCCTCGTCTGACGACTCCATCCGAGACAAGCCGTCTGTTGGCTTTCAGCGTTTCTTCCTTATTTTCTCATATCCTTCCTCCCGTCCCTCAAAGCTCTGTAAGACTGTGATATAATCAGCTGGTGTACTCTTGATCTGGCAAGCAGTGTTACGGTATGTTGGATACTGCTCCTTTTTCTACTCTTGGTTGTCCTACAAACTGCTTCACTGATCCCAAGATCTTTCTCTTCTCTGGGATTAGGCTCGTTGGGGGCTAGAATAGACGCGAGCTATCAAGGATTGCCCTTGTAAATTAGTAGAGAACTTCATGTTATCGTTTTATGGACATTTTTCATTCCGTTTTATATTCACATCTATAATGGTACGTAGTATGTATAGTTATGTCTTCACAAATACAAAAGTCGGTGTTTCTATCATGTCACTAATCACATATATTTTCTCACTATTTATTGCAAGTGGCTGGTATTAAATCAAATACTCTTCAGACTAATCACAGTTCATACACCACATGATTACTGGCTTCAGATGGCTGAGCTCATCACAATCACAGTTCGCCCACTAAACCTAGTAACGGTGCTGATTTGACATTAAGACTTACGACTTAGCAACATGCATAGGACTTTCAAACAGGCCAACAGCACTAGTCGAAGTTGGAGCTTCAGCAATACCATGTGCATGATGTTTCTTACTCCTCGGACAATCAGTCCGATTTTGCGGCCTAAATGAGATATACTGTGTACTGAGTCCAAGGCTGTTGTATTGCATATTCCAAGCTACAAGGATATCAAGCTTTCTTATAGCATCGCAGCATATTGGAAAGAGACATACCAACAAGCCATTGCTAGAACTAACCTTTGATCACTCAAGGTAACGATAGATGAGATTGCCTATCTTGCCACCTTGTAAACATTCCTGAATCTCCTCGACTGTAATAAAACATTGTTATCACAGTGTTCCAAGGGTACTGGTTAGTTATTTGGCCGAGCCAGCCGTTCGTTTGGTCATTCAGATTTGGCAGAAGACGGGCACCATTTCACTTGATGCTTTATGCGCTTTAATGCCTATTGCTACAACGATGTTTCATTCTCATCTCTCAATGCTGACTATACCTGCCGTGGCACTACTGCTACTATAGTACGCCATGCCACTTGACCACTCTATATGTACATTGCGATACGATCAAACACATCTTGGATATGAGCCTAAACCAGAGATCTTTCCCGTCTTGTCAGTACTTATATATGGTAGCATGCGGCTTTGACATGTATCTTGAACTCCGCTTATACAGCTTCCAATTCCGGCTCTTCCATCACCTCCTGGATACGCACGTATATTGTGATTAAATACAGCAAGAAATGGCTTGATCATACAAGCTCTTGCTATCTTGTCTTCCGTAATTTACTACAGTTGTCTTTTTTTGTCTAGGCGTGCCATACCTCTCAAAGTGGATTTGGCCAACACGACCCTATGTTTGTTCGAAAATCCATCTAGTCGGACAAATTTAGTAGCCTTGATCAATGCCTAGTATTGGGAAGCCCATCACTGAACCAACCGTTCACTTTGTGATCTACACGCACCACCACAGATCAAGGTCTATGATCCGATAATTGTGGTATTTTGCTATACCATACACGCCGGATTTCTCCTCTCATAGCCCGCTGTTTAGCGAGCCAAGTAAGTATCCTCATAGATAAGAAAACAACTTCGAGATACTTACAACTAACTATATCAGCATGTTGGAACATGACCCCATCGAAGGCCTGCAGGAGTTCCAAACTGTCGGGTTAACTTCTGGCATGTGAGTGGCTACAAACAAGCATACCTGCATGCTCCAAGGCTCAGGGCGTTTATCAAAGCGTTTTTATTTGCTCCAGCCTTCATTAAACGAAGCAATATACATGCAGTCAAGATCTTGTCGCAGTTTCATTGTCCGAGTACGACAGTGCAATGGTAGGGTTAGGGTTAACCATAAAACAAAACACAGTATTTACGCACAGTATAAATACATAAACGACACGATGCTGGCGGTCGTTAACAGCTGACATAAAGGTCTTGCCAGCTGAGCTAGGCAAGTCTCCCTTTCCACCTGTATCGCGAGATTGTTTGGTATCGGAATGGTAGCAGAGCATGGCTTTGTCTAATACTTTCATTAATAACTTAGAGCGAAGAGCGAAGAGTTCTAAACTTCTTAGCACACAAAGACCAATATGAAAGCTTTGTCGGTTTCCCCAACATCCATAGTTCAGCTTCGATCACAGCTTCATATCACATGTCTTCTTCAAAGACGCTGGAACTCGACGACTAGAAGATCACGATTAAAGAAACGTGTCGAGAAACCACTTGACCGTGAGATTTTCAACGATTTCGCGCTTCTCCGTGACAAGTACAGTATGTTCACCCATCAGTAATGGTTCTACCCAGCATTTAACACTGTGTATCTAGCTGCCCCGAAGAACACCATCGTGCTGGCCCACGGGCTGTTTGGCTTCTCGCAGCTCGAACTTGGCCTTCTGCCTCCAGTCCACTACTGGCATGGAATTGTCAATGCCCTAAACTCACATCATGTACGTGTGGTGACTACATCCGTCCCGCCGTCCTCTAGTATCCAGCACCGGGCCAATCATCTGGCCGATCAGATCCGGACCTTGTGTCCTCCCAACGAGCCCATTAGCGTGATCGCGCATAGTATGGGTGGTCTAGATGCCCGGTGTATGATATCCTCGCTTCGTCCAACTGGAATCGATGTACGTGCTCTGGTAACGATTGCTACGCCGCATCGAGGTAGCCCATTTGCGGATTTTATGCTGCACAAGGTACCGTGGATACCACTACCAAAGGTTTATTCATTGCTAAAACAAGTTGGATTGGGGACAGAGGCGTTTCTCCAGTTGACTCCACGATACATGAACGAAACGTTCAACCCGTTGACGCCTAATGTTGATGGCGTGCGGTACTTTTCGTACGGAGCAACGACGCCGAAACCATCTCTTCTGAATCCATTTTGGTACCCACACAGGGTCATTAACAAGATGGAAGGTCCTAACGATGGGCTGGTCAGCATAGAAAGCAGTCGTTGGGGTTCGTATAAGGGATCTCTAGTTGGTGTATCACATCTTGACTTGATCAACTGGACAAATATGCTTGAACGGACAGCTCGCAAGATCACTGGTGTCCCCGAAGGCTTCAATGCCATTGCATTCTACCTAGCAATAGCCGATATGCTAGCTCAAGAAGGTCTATAAGTCGTCCTTGGAAACACACGAAAACTCAGACTCCGGGAGTTTACGGAACTTTGCAGAACTTTGCCATCTCCAGAACTGCCCATCATGTGCGATCTTACGCCAAGATATACTTTTTGAAGTAGCATTCGATGCCCAGTATTCTCCAACACCATCTCTGAACACCCCATCCTAACACATAGGTCATCCTGTTCTCTCTAAATATTCCAGGAGCATTGGAGAACGTAGGACATCTCGTCTTGAGCCTCTTGGCACTTTCGGAAATATGCTACGCTAGATTTACATATATTTGGCATAGCATGACCGCCTAGAGCCTCTCAATTTCTGTTGTGCTAAGTTGGACACAATGGCTTACTTCGACTGTACTTCTCCAAATCAGCAACCTATTATCTGAGAACTGAAACACCCTAGTCACGATCACCGTTGTGACATACCATGATTGCCACATGGCATATGTTCTCTGCTTGAATTAGCCGTTTTCCGAGGTTGGAACTTATATTCAACGAAAATGTACCGTGAGCCAAGAAACAAGGACGAAGCGACAGCGTTGTCCCGGGCTTATATCTAGCAGGTTGATATATGTATCGTTCTCGTTTGGACGACAGGTAACTTCACAAGTTCATTTTGGAGAAGACCGTTCTGTGGCTAAGACACGGTAGAAACCTCGCATATGTTTATATAATCGTTTGGTTGACATGCAATTAGATAAACTTACAAAAAGCTTAGCTTCACCTTGCTTTACGAGCGGCTAAGTTGACATGACACAGCTGTGTCTAGACTAGTCTAGATTCTTTGAATCATTACACAATATGCACTTGCAGATCGATCCAGATCATATCATCGAATTTGCAGATCAATACAATTAAGAAGCCGATTTGGTCTGTAGTAGCACATATGACATATAGAAAAGCTCACCGGTAATTTTTAGAGCAATACTCAATCCTAGTCGTTCATTCTCCAACTTTACATGCTGTGATACCAAGTCGGCATCCTAGGCCAAATTTGGAGAAGGACAAGGCAATTGCTAAAATGAACCCTGGTCGCATCGCTTCGCAAAAAATAGAGGAGAGAAGAATTCTTCTCCAACAAAAAAAAAAGAATTGCCAGCCGCAGGATGATACGAGAAAGAATAGAAAACTAAACAAAAAGTTAGCTCAACAGTGTTAAGCGATACAATCTAAAAGCTACTAGGCTACATTTAGTATATGTTTTTTTATATTTTTTAATACATTTTTATATCTTTATTAAGGTAGAAATATGATAAGGCAAGTTGCCAATAAGAGCTGTCTTTGGGAGACTGACACAACGTCGGCACCAGATCATGAACTTGTCGGCAAAGGAGGTACGGGACAGTAACACTAATCCACTAATAATTTCAGATATTGGCCAGAATCCGAATCCGTCAATCGGAACCAGATACACCGTCACTTTGACTGGAGAGGAAATCTGTAGTAGTAGTTGATATGTTTGTTTCCATATCATCACCCATCCTATAGTCCATAGAACAAAAGCCTTAAAAAACAACGTAACTGCCAAGACTCTGTCTAACGAACGAAATAAATGTTACGATCAACGTTGGCTTTGGTATTGCCAAGACCATATAATGCGGGGGAGCACGCTTCTTTGACATGGTTTTGGTAGTGTCTTGGCAAACTCTCTGAAGCTGGTCTTTCTCATTAGCTACCAAGTTGTTGGGGACGAAGATCGGTTGCATAAGACATAGGCCAAAGTAATGTTACGGTATATATACACGTAGCATCTATAAGAAAAAATAGCCGAAGTAAGGAAAGTAAAGAAAAAACTACGTCGGGTCACAGGGCTCTATATGCGGCCCTTTAAATGCATGATGGGTCGCTCTCATATTCTATTGTTGGCAATGAAACAGTCCTCTGATAAGAAGCGTATGAACTGAAGCAAAACTTCCAGTTTATTCATCTGAAGGGTGGTAGTAGTATCACTTTGCTGGCTAGCTCAAGGCGGCAAGACATTCATATCGTAGCTATTAGCGAAGATTCTTGACCTCTATTCTAGATCTGCATTTTTCGCTTGATTCAGTCAGCCAGATAAGATACGCCTCGGATCAAAGGGACAAATAGTTTGTATGCAGGTCATACTGCATACTACAGCTGATATCGCACTTGGGTGGACATGCAGAACGACACAAATGATATCTGCCCCACGATACGCAAGATCATCGCGAGCCTATTAGAAGGTTGAATTCCATCCTTAGTTCGCTCAAGGCCACTAGGCCCCTTGGTGCACCTTAGTCTTGCAAAAAAGAAGGCACTAGCAACTAGAAACTCTCGCAATTGTAGCCGCGCTTTTAGAATAATCTGATTCGTACTTGGCCTCTCGTTCCCCCGCAAATAGGAACACAGCATAATAGCAAAAATCGCACTATTTCCTTCGAATCCATGGAAGCTCCACTATCGCTAGCCACGACTTCATCCTAGCGAGCCGATCCTTCTTTTTTTGATATCGAGTGTCGGTCTCGAGTCTCGAGTCCGTTATTGCCCTAAGCGGCTAGGAAGGAGCATTCGCAGTATTAGCACAGCATGGGGTTAGAATTTCTTGGCATAACCAAGCAACTCTTGAGGTGCGAACCTGACATTGTCATCTGATCTACAGTCTTAGAAGCAGTTATGTCATATTGATTATACCTGTGATAGACATGAACTAGACAAAAAAACAGATGTTAAGCTTTTTATGTGCAAGCCGGGGCCAACACGGCACTTTGTACTATATGAGTAGAAATTAATGAGGAAAGCATCTATCTCTCTATACGCAAGACATCGACCAAGTCTTACACTGTACGGAGATATGAGACAAATAAGAGAAAATAATACGGTAAAGTTTGCTGGAGCTAAGCATCGCTTCGTTTTATCGTGTATGACCTGGCTGTTTTTTTTGGCCTGTATCCGGATATACTTAATTCCATAGTAATGTTGTTGTCCATTCCTTCTTTTTACATGAGAAGACTACCACTGAATTTACCCCAACTTCTTCAAACATGGATTGCATTGCTTGCTCTATCGATTCAACCTCTTTTTTTTTTTTCTTTTTTTCTTTACATATTATGTCATATTGAGGTTTTTTTTTTCTCAATTTTTTTTGGAGGGGGATCTTCCTACGGGCGAGAAAACGGCGGAGCGAGAAACCGGATGTCAAAATCGATAGGGTGAGTCGCCTAAGACGCAGTTTTCTCACTTCGATTTCTAATGTCTATTTCACTTTTATTCTCGTTGAGCCGCTAGAGAAATCAGCCATCATCGGCTTCATATTGATCTACCTTTTCGACGTAGCCTATAGCTAATCTTCATTACAATTGCTTTCATTGTAAAACGTAGCCGCTAATTTCCCTAATCGCAGTCAAGATTGTCAAGTTCTTTCTATACAATAATATTATGTCTTCTGCTTAAACATTATTAGCTGTTCATGTTGGCCACACAGTGACTCAAACAACCGTTAACGGATTTGCATGGTTTCTGTGTTTATAGAATCAGCACACAATAACACCATTTCACACTCCGGTTCGGCCCTCTTCATATCAACATTCGTGATATACCACGTCTCTACCTATCTTTCCACTCGAATATGTATATCGTGTACACATAATCAGACAAGTCATAGTTACAGAAGAATGGAAATTTTGAAGCATCTCACGAAATCTCGCGGGGGAATGATAAGACCGATCCCGTATGGTAAGGTACCTGGTCGGATACAGTCTTTTGCTAGGTCGTACTTGTCCTCAGAAGGGCGGCAGACAAACACTCCAATCCCTTAGTCTATGGTCACTCTACTAATCTCTTGTCCTATAAACAAGCATAGGAGCGCAGGCTTCCTACCCTCTATCGGCTCCTCTAGAGATTCCAATAGCATGAGTTAACCGACACACAATGCGCTTTTGTGACGTATGTCGACAACCTAAACTGATCTAGTAGTTAGCTCTGGTGAGGTCCCAGTCCTAACGTGGATTATATACTACCGCAGAGCCCTGAAGGTCTCAATTTGTCCCTCAGTCCACTCCAGTCTCTCAAGTATAAAATCATGTCGTGTTCCCGCCGTTTCTGTCTCTTAATTCTACTTTTCCTTTGCCTTCTTTCCTCTTTATACATAAGTTTTCCTGTTTAGCCCTGCTACCTTCTACGTCCTCCTATCTTGGACCCCGTCGTCTAACATCTACTCCATTCAACAAGAGGATACCATTTATATCAACATAATGGTGGGTGGAAAGTTTCAGCAGCTTCAGGTGTTGAAGGAGTGCTTCAACTGGAATCTTGGCTATGCGCTTCTTATGTAAGTCTTTCTCACTTTCATGTTGTTGTTCCCTCTTTCATATCGCGCTTGTTGCGCCTGCAGAACCAAGCATTTTTGACACTTCTTGGCTTTCTATTGTGCGCAAGGCATCTATCTAGAAAGCCAAGAAATTGATCAAGAGATCTTGAGCTTGGCGTTTTCTACTTCATTGTCTCTTTCCCTGTTTTCTTTTTTCTTTCTGGCCTAGAAGAAATGGTTCCTTGGCAAACTTGCTAGCTTCTTGGCTTTTTTTTTTGGTGTTAAACCTCGGCAAGAAGTAAGCGAGAAAAGAAGGGCTGATTTCTGATTTCTCCAAGCTCACTACTGTCGTCACTTAACCCTTGTATCCATACCCTAGTGACGATTTTAGATACACTAGAAAACATTATTCCGCTTGTCGTCATTCTATGATATATCAGACATTATTATTGCATTTAAAGTTATCGTACTACTCTATATGTAATGATTGACTAACACTCTTCTAGTTTCGGTCTGATGGGCTCGTCCCGCGGTCTTGACGAGGGCCTGATCGGCACAACAACTTCCCTACCTTCGTTTGAAAACCAGTTCAACTTAGGCGATAACTCGACGTTATCAGAGTCGGCCAAGACCGACCGCATTTCCAACATCAAGTCTATGCTCCAGCTAGGCTCTATCCTGGGCTCTATAGTCGCCTTTTACATGACTGATAAGCTGGGTCGTCTGTGGGCGACGCGCCAGCTTTGCGTTATCTGGATCGCCGGCATCTCTATCTACCTGGCTGCAGGCAAGACAGGTAGCATGGGAATGGTCTATGCTGGCAGATTCATTGCTGGCATTGGCGTTGGCCAGACCACTGTCGTCGCCCCGACTTATCTGGCCGAGGCGGCGCCTAAGGGTATCCGCGGTCTCTGCGTGACCATCTTCAGTGGCTTTGTGTATCTAGGCATCATGCTGTAAGTAGAATCGGGATCCGTAAAACTTCCCTCCATGGCTTCATTTACTAACCTATTCCCTCTAGTGGTTACTTTGCGTCGTGGGGTTGCTCTCTGCACATTTCCGATTCTTCTACTAGACAGTGGGTTGTTCCTAACAGCATGCACATCATGTGCGCTTGTCTCATCATGATCGGCTCCTTCTTTTCCGTAGAATCTCCCCGCTGGCTCGTGAAGCGTAACCGTGTCTCCGAAGCCCGCCACAGCCTATCAGCGCTGCGCAACCGGCCGTATGATTCGGCCGAGATCGAGTCTGAGATGTCCGAGATCATGCTCAGCGTCAACGAGGAGGTCGAGGCTCGCGCTGGCGGCAACCTCCTGACTCTGCTTCGCGAGATGGTGACGAGCCCCGGCAACCGCTACCGCCTCATGCTTAGCATCATGACTCAGTTCCTCGGCCAGTGGAGTGGTGCCAACAGCATCACTATCTATGCCCCCGAGTACTTTGCTATGATGGGCGTGACGGGAAGCAACGAGAAGCTGTTTGCCACGGCCATCTTCGGTGTCGTCAAGTTCGTCAGTGCCATGCTTTGTGCTTTCTTCCTGATCGATTTCTTCGGCCGTCGGCGCTCCCTCATGACTGGTATTTGGCTACAGTTCTTTTCTATGATGTACATGGCCCTGTTCCTCGTTATCGACCAAGATGCTGCTGTTGAAGATGCGCCACAGAGCAAGTCACAGAAGCGCGCGGCTGTTGGCGCCATCGTCATGATCTACATCAGCGGCTTTGGTTGGGCCTTGGGCTGGAACAGTATCCAGTATCTCATCAATTCCGAGATCTACCCGCTGCGCCTGCGTGCCCTTGGAGGAAGTGTTGCCATGGCCTTCCACTTTGCTAACCAGTACGCCAACTCCAAGGCTGTGCCGACCATGTTTGAGAAGATGACCGAGTACGGTACTATGTTCTTCTTCACCGCTGTCACCGCTGTCGGCTTGGTGTGGGTGTGGGCTTTCATTCCTGAGCTGGCTGGTCTTCCACTGGAGAGCGTCGAGGCTGTCTTCCAGCTGCCTTGGTACAGAGTCGGCCGCTTTGGTCGCCAGGCTGCCCTTGAGGCTATTGAAGAGCAGGAGAACGAGAAGAAGGGCCCTAGTGTACACGAGGTTGAGTACACTGCCGCGAAAAACACCGTTTAAGGCTAGTTATAACCTGTGGTGGCCCTATAGTTGTTGTATTTGTGGCTTGATCGCCAAGGCCATATCTTAGGAACTTTACTTGATAGTTTGATCACCGTCACATGGTATGTAGTAGGACGGGGCACGATGTGCTTCTAGTTATAATGATATATGAATTGATGCTTGTACAAACACTAGTTCCCCAGAAAATAAACTTGCGTGATAGTCCCAAGATAATAGTAGTGGATATATAAGAAATGAAAAGTATGCAAACAGCGTCACCGATTGCTCTAAGCCCCTTCCTTGAACACCAGGCTCAAAAAATCGTGTAATAGTTGCCCATTACTGGTGTCCCACCTGGCTAGGAGCATTGACGTCCGACGTTCCACTATACGCTGGCCGTTCCTCTGCATCTTCAAATGGACCTGCAACTGCATCCGCCAAAGCTTCTTCATAGCTGGGCGGTGCTTCTTCAAACCCTGCAGCTGCTGGCGTTCCTTGTTGGGGAGGATATAAAGGATCGTATGCTGGTGGTTCGCTATGCGCATTTGGTCTACGTGGTGGAAGAGGAGGCCGTGATACAGGGGCTGTCGAGGTGCTGCTAGCCCTACGGCCGGTGCTGCCTATGGGTGAGGTGGGTGCAGACGCCGAAAGCTCTGCAGGTCTTTGTGGTGGCCGTTGGCTCTGTCTGCGGTGGATCTCATTAAGAAGCTGCGCTGGCGGAGCAATTCCCGAATACACTTGGACGTCGTTGAACCGTAGGGGTAGGATGATTGCGTCGGCAGGGACTCTGATATCAGTAGTCTCTTTGGCTGGAGTCTTGAATATGTTCGAAAACGAGCCGCTACTTGGGGCCGATCCTGACATGCCAGCAGGTGTTGGCCTGTCGCGACTCAAGCCAATTCGGACTTCAAGCTCATATGAGCGTCCTAGGTTACAGGTGTTGAACGAGGGATGCACAGTATTTGGCAATGTGACGGTCTTCCAGAGATCATCGGGTATGGTCACTTCGGTGCCAACCTCAGAATCTGGGTCGACAATGAGTGGCAATGATAAGCCAACGGCCGAACATACGATCCATCGGTTCGACTCTGTGACATTGGCTTCGTGGCATCGCACGTGTGTTAGTCCGATCAGGACCATCTCAAATGCTACCAGGTAGACTGGTTCTGACGACGGCATCTTCTTTGTGGCCACTACTCGCAGTGGCACTGGCTTGTTGCATGTCAAAATCGGCGGGTGCGGTATCAAGGCTGACACCTCGATAGTGGGCGGGAGCGGAGCGGCAGCATCAAGTTCTGGGGAGCCTGGCTGCTCTTGCTGCTTCTGCTTCTTGCTCTTCTTTGACTTCTTGTCGTTGGCTTCAAATACGTTGTTTGAACGCTGTGGAAACACAAACGGACGGCGTGCAAATGCTAGAGACGTTGACGGTGGTTGTCGCGGCTCCTCGATGGGCATGAAGCGAAATCCAATGTGCGAGCGCCAGTTCTCTTTGAGCAAGCCAGGCCGTTGGACGGTCACCTTGGCATAGTACCGCACTTCAGCAGTGCCGGGAAAGCCAGTCAAAGACGGCGGCAGCGTTTTCAATACATGCTTGAGAAACAATTGCTTGCTGCCGTCCATTACACGAAGGCCCGATCCAAATCCTCCCACGCCCACCAGGCCACCAAGCGATGCCATAGCTGCCGAGTCACCACACGCATTGTTGAATGGCAGGCGGAACTGGAACGGGAATTCGTGGCGGCCGGGATTCAACATCACAGGGCCGACTGGGGCGTCGGTAGATTGTTCCTCGGATGGAAAGGCCTGTTGAACCTTGTACAGCACTTTGTGCGTTTCCGTTGGCAGGCTTCCCGGAGGCAGACGGCGCTGCTCGCCATTATAGGTGAAATGTTCGTGGTGTTGCGGGCCAATTGCTGTGCTAGACTCGCCCTCTAGCTTGACAATAATAGCGCCGACGTATTCTGAGCGGCTGAGAACCAACAAAATACGGCCCGTAATGGTGTCGAGATTAGTATAGAACTCGGGCGGGTTGTCGAGAACTATACGGACCGACATTTTGCTAGGAGTGTTATAGCAACGGCGACAAGAAGAAGGCGATTGATATCACGAGTGAAGCCGCCTGCGGTACTATTGTGTTTTTTTCCGGTTCTGGAGGACACGATGAATTGAATGAAACTCGGTAGGCGAAAATTCGAATAACGGCAAAAAGAAACCGGGTATGGCCTGTAAATGGCAAATCTTTGGGGTTTGTAGCTCTGTGCTAAATGTTGATCGAGGCGCTACTTAATCAACTGCAGTTGTACCAATAGTTGTACTAATGGTTGTAATAAGTAGCTTACTGGTGTGATGATAACTAGCCTAGTCTGGCCCAGCCAAGAAGAGGAGGGGTAATTGTCTTGCTTTAAAATCGACGTCAGGCCTATTTTTTGTCGTTTCTCCTCGCTCACTCGTTTTCTCGGATTCGATAGCCGCAGCTTGAAAAATCTCTAATATGTGCCAATTGTATACAAATAAGTCAGTTTAGACTCCATAAGATTAATGATTTTTTTTTTTTAAAAACGCCTGTTTAGCTTGTCAGCCTGTCAGATAAAGCAAACTTGGAAATTAACTGAAGTCCGTTATCCTAGTGCGGGTATCGGCAAATCTGTATGAAGCCAGCCAAGTCGTATGTAGAGCGAGGACAAGCCACTTTCGATGACGTATGCTAAAGTCGCCGACAGTCAATATATGTTGTAATATACTAAGTATAAAGTGCTAAAAGATTACAAGATTAATGAACTTTGGTGCCTATTGATGGATCTTGTCAAGTCGGTCGGTTCTTCCTCAATCTTTGCATTGTTCTATTGGTCAAAGAAAAAAAAAAGTCCCGAGCTTGGAATTTAAAATCGGACAACAAACAACAGTCCAAAATGTTATTGGGCAAGCACTACGGTGGCACGAAAAGGCAACTACAAAATCCACTTATCATAGAAACCCTAAGCATAGAACGGGCAATACTAAAGACTAAACTCATTATCAACCGGGGTTTAACAAGGGTTTTAACAAAAGTTGTGCGAGGTCTAGGCAGCGATGAATCCCAAAGTGCCCTTCTGCCTTTCATGGTCCTGAGTAGGTTCTCTGTGAAGGCTCTGATCCATGGCTTTGGCCTTTTGCGGCAGGTCCAAATATCCTTTCCTTGTCCTTGCCGCACCTATGGCATTTCTGTTGCAGCATTCTTGTGATCGAGCCTCTCGTGGTAGTCTTTGGGGTCTCCGTGTCCAGAGAATGCCGCCAGTACCTGTCCTTGACTGGCCCTTGGTCCCCCGGGTATGGCTGACCCGCCAGGAGGAAGTCAAGTCTCCTTCTCTCGAAGTTGTCCCTGATGGCCGCGCGTTCATAGAACCATTCCCCGAATATTGCTCCTATTGCAGGCTATCTATACTTAACTTAGGAGAGTAAAGGTGATATGGAAATCTCAACGAGAGGAGGGGGTAGCTTTAGTACGTAAAAGAAGCCAAGAAAGAATATCGATGAGATACAAATATAAGGCTTCTATAAGAGACAGTCGCCTAAGCACAAAGAGAGGCGAGGATATTTAAGTTATTGGAAACGTTTTCATGAAAACAAATACATTTGCAACTTGGCATTGCCAAGGAGTGAAGAAGAACAGAATTTATTGAAACTCTGAAGTGACTCTGATGATAGAATTAGACTAAGTGTGGGGAACACTGGTATTTAAAGATAGGAGGGGAATAATGAACATAAAAGTCTGAAATGTTTCCAAGAAGTGAAACTAGACATAGACAAAAAGAAATTACCAACTTAAAAAGGCAACATATCGGGAAAACCGGTTATATATCTATACATCAACCATTAGAAGTCTCATGATTGACATCAGCTCCGTTCGCGATCAAGAGCTTGGTGACATCAACGTAACCCTCTTCGCAAGAGTATTGAAGGGGAGTCCAACCATCAGAAGTCTCATGATTGACACCAGCTCTGTTCTCGATCAAGAGCTTGGTGACATCAACGTGACCCTCTTCGCAAGAGTATTGAAGGGCAGTCCAACCATCAGAAGTCTCATGATTGACATCAGCTCCGTTCGCGATCAAGAGCTTGGTGACGTCAACGTGACCCTCTTCGCAAGAGTATTGAAGGGCAGTCCAACCATCAGAAGTCTCATGATTGACATCAGCTCCGTTCGCGATCAAGAGCTTGGTGACATCAACATGACCCCCCTGGCAAGAGTATTGAAGGGCAGTCCGACCATCAGAAGTCTCATGATTGACACCAGCTCCGTTCTCGATCAAGAGCTTGGTGACATCAACGTAACCCTCTTTGCAAGAGTATTGAAGGGCAGTCCAACCATCAGAAGTCTCATGATTGACATCAGCTCCGTTCGCGATCAAGAGCTTGGTGACATCAACATGACCCCCCTGGCAAGAGTATTGAAGGGCAGTCCGACCATCAGAAGTCTCATGATTGACACCAGCTCCGTTCTCGATCAAGAGCTTGGTGACATCAACGTAACCCTCTTCGCAAGAGTATTGAAGGGGAGTCCAACCATCAGAAGTCTCATGATTGACATCAGCTCCGTTCGCGATCAAGAGCTTGGTGACATCAACGTGACCCCACAGGCAAGAGTATTGAAGGGCAGTCCAACCATCAGAAGTCTCATGATTGACATCAGCTCCGTTCGCGATCAAGAGCTTGGTGACATCAACGTGACCCCACTCGCAAGACGCTCTCAGAGCAGTCTGACCATAAGAAGTCTCATGATTGACATCAACTCCGTTCGCGATCAAGAGCTTGGTGACATCAACGTAACCCTCTTCGCAAGAGTATTGAAGGGCAGTCCAACCATCAGAAGTCTCATGATTGACATCAGCTCCGTTCTCGACCAAGA
Organism: Davidsoniella eucalypti; assembly: GCA_004009845.1. Lineage (NCBI taxonomy): Eukaryota > Fungi > Ascomycota > Sordariomycetes > Microascales > Ceratocystidaceae > Davidsoniella > Davidsoniella eucalypti. Next base: position 148,705 of record RMBW01000007.1, on the reverse strand, counting down.
GCTTAGTGACATCAACATGACCCTCCTGGCAAGATTGTAGAAGGGCAGTCCAACCATTAGAAGTCTCATAATTGACATCAGCTCCGTTCGCGATCAAGAGCTTGGTGACATCAACGTGACCCCACTCGCAAGACGCTCTCAGAGCAGTCTGACCATAAGAAGTCTCATGATTGACATCAGCTCCGTTCGCGATCAAGAGCTTGGTGACATCAACGTGACCCTCGTGGCAAGAGTATTGAAGGGCAGTCCAGCTATCAGAAGTCTCATGATTGACATCAGCTCCGTTCGCGATCAAGAGCTTGGTGACATCAACGTGACCCTCCTGGCAAGATCGTAGAAGGGCAGTCCGACCATCAGAAGTCCCATGATTGACATCAGCTCCGTTCGCGATCAAGAGCTTGGTGACATCAACATGGCCCCCCTGGCAAGATTGTAGAAGGGCAGTCCGACCATCAGAAGTCTCATGATTGACATCAGCTCCGTTCGCGATCAAGAGCTTGGTGACATCAACGTGACCCTCGTGGCAAGAGTATTGAAGGGTAGTCCAGCTATCAGAAGTCTCATGATTGACATCAGCTCCGTTCGCGATCAAGAGCTTGGTGACATCAACGTGACCCTCCTGGCAAGAGTATTGAAGGGCAGTCCGACCATCAGAAGCCTCATGATTGATTTTGGCGATTCTTTCAATCAAATGTTTACCGTATTCATACCGTTTGCTGGATTTAATGGAAATCCCACAAACATGCCTGTACCAATTATCCCGGGTGTATTTCCAGAATACTTCATGGTCAGCGTCATCTTGTGTGTCTGTTCTAGAACCCATCAAATCTCGGACTTCTGGTAGATCAATGTATCTGTAGCAAATATGTGCCAAAATTTCGTTGGTTGTTGATGGAATACAGGAAAATAGCTCCCCGTGTAGTTGTATAGAGGGTTGTAACAAGAACTCCTTGGCCGTTCGGTGTATTAGATAAATCTTAGAGTCATTGATAAAAACAAATAGGCCGGATAAGTCTCGTAATCTCTCCTCAATGTGGTTGGAGTGAGCAGTAGCATCTTGAAGGGAAGCAGAATCTTGAAGCTTCAAATGCATTGCAACCCTCATTTCGGCAACTGTCAATGGTTGTAGTGCACCAACAACAATTTGAAGAATGAGAATGGATTGTCGAAGGTTGGTGGGCTCGATTCGCTGAAGGATACTTCTGTAGGCGTCGTTCACCGTAGTAGGAACTAGATCGATGGCGTCATGTTGAAACTCAAGTCCTTTTGACATCAGCTTGATTTGCTGTAGTACTAGGCTGATCCACAGATATGTACGGTTTTCCATGCTGAGAAGCTTTTCTTCTATCTTGTCGCAGTGATGTTGAGCTATGTCGAGCTCTCTAATCCGAGATTTAGCAAATAGATCGATCTCAGCCCGAATTCGGAGGTCTTCTTCGTCCATAGGAAGCTTGATTTGAGGGAAGGAGGTGGTAGTAGGATTGAACACATCATGTATATCCCAGTAGGGACGACTTGTGAGCAAAATCTTCAGCCACGATGGCCTCCTCCAATCTTTGGTCTTCGTGAACCACTTAGTGGCCAACTTAATCAATGTAGACTGATCTTTGTGGTTGCACTCATCTAAGGCATCGATGACAATGAATGTGTTTTTGAAGCTCGCATCATGGACAGCTGCAAGTAAAACCTCCCAGAGTCTGATAACCTCATTCTGAAGCTTAGGTCCGTTCTCTCTCCAAGGGGCTAGAGCATGCTTTCGTAAATTCGGTTGCTGACAGAAAAGCTGGTGGAGAATTGCACAAATAGCCGTGGGAAGGCTACGTCGTTGTTCTTCGTTATCCTTAAAGAAAAAATAGCAGACTGAAGTTGGAGAATCAGAAGAAGGTGCAGCATGAGAAGGATTGGCAACCAATTGCTTGTCGATGAGATATTTGCTCAAAACCGACTTTCCACAACCTGGATCAGCCGAGATCCAAAGAAGGTCGTTGGCAGTGTTGTTGCGCCAGGTGGTGAACTTTTGGTTTTTAAGAACCCAAACACATGTCCCGTCCACAGCTTCAGGGTTCATATCTTTATGTCCCATGTAAGATGTGGTTTTGAAGCTTTGGTGGCATTCCGACAGCTTGTCCTCTAGCTCCATGTTGACCTTTTGGTTGTGAAGATATCCGGTCTGGTCCATCAGGCGATTGGTGTTTTGATTGGAGTTCTGGGTGATTCGAGTGCCTAGCTCTTTTATAGTAAAACAAATGTTAGAATTGAATACCTAGTAAAGTCTTTCGATTGGAGCTGTTGTAACATACCAATAGCATCGAAGACCGTTATCGTTGGATGGATATTGGTCTTATGCACATAACCTAGGAGTGCTTTGGCATAAGCGGAGGCAGAAATAGCAGCATAGCCATGCCAGTGATCCCTTTTATGACTATCTGCATAATCTGAAATGCCACGAATAACAAGACAAGGGAATTGCTCTGTTATACCAGCAGCCTCCATTTCGACGCATATCGCACCAATCTCATGTTGCAGTTGGTCACGCCGAAATGCATCTCTCATCACAGAGTTTCCTGAGGCGATAATTCCGTAATGTACCTGAGGGTCGTTGTCCTCTCGTGGTGCCCTTGGTGATTCCCATTCTCCAAGACAGGAGTCGCATGTTGGCTCACCTGATGGATGGATTTGTTCTGGGCGAAATAATCGATCGCTTTGGGGGGCTGGCCTTTCAAACTTCTTCCTAGCCCTTGAATTGTATGATAGTGCCTTATCCATATGTGTTAGAAAAGGGGGATCATCAAACTCCATGTCAGCTTTTAAGGTGTTCAGTGCTGATTGCAGTATGTTTGGAGGGGCGTTGAGTTGGCCTTGTCGTAGAAACTGTCCTTCCTGAAGCAGTTTGCCAGCATCGTATCGAACAACACCGCCATATGTACCCGAAGGTTGGCCAACAATGATATCGCCGAGTCGAATATCATGATTTGATGAAGGAATTCCAGCACCAATTCCCACCAAAAGTACGAACCGTAGAGATGTAGGGAAGTCTCGTGCTATGCAGGCAGCAGCTGCGGCAGCCTGGGTCTGACCAACCGATGCTAAGCAAGTCAAAACAACATGATGCTTTCCAATTCGCCCATAAGTATATGTGTTTGAACTTGCGGAGGTCTGATTGTCGGGTTGCTCGAACTTTTCGTCGAGCATAAGTTTTGCAGCAGCTAATTCCAGAGGCAAGGCACACATCCAGCCAATATCATAGGTCTCTTTTCCTGGGCACGAGAGTAATGCCATAGTGAAAGCTCTGGTATCACAAGCTACTGTATCGCAGGTTGACTGATGTTGAAGGTGTACAGAATGAGCAAAAGGGGTGATAAAGAGCCGTTAGATGGTGAAGAATCTGAATGTATAGACTATCAAATGAAGAAAAAAGCATGATCCGCAGTTGAATGAAGAAGTTTGCTGTTATTAGGCTGCGTTGATATTCCCCGATATTTCAAATGATCAGGCTATCCAACCTGACTTCCTAATTAGTGCCTAAAGTGCAGTATTCTTTGCCCATTAGGTTTACTAAGAATAGCCATTTTGAGGTCATAAAATGATTACAGCTGCCCAAGTCATTCTGGCTCTAACTAACTACCATGGGTTCAAAGGTACTGATGCCTAACAATTAGCAACAATATAACATCATTGGCTTGTTACATGTCATATAGAATATACAGCTAACTAGTACAACTAGCTAGGAATTGTGAGCTTTCGATTTATCCCATTTAGACAAAAATAATAGTTATGTATGTACAATATATATGACAAAATATATGGAAACAAATTCGTTCTACAATCTTAAGAACCACTCAGAATTGTGGAACCAAGAAAGAGTCAAAAGATGTGTTGAGACCCGGATCAGATTCTTCCATGGCAGCAAAACGGCAGGACATTTCCTAGCACCATCATTAATATCAAAAAGACTTTATTCCATAGTAGAATGGTTACATATATCTACGAAGCATATGGTTAACATCTCAATGAAGAAAAGAGACTTGAAAAATCATGGAAACAGTTGAAAAGCTTGAAGAGTATGACCAAAAATCTGGTAATGATAATGATTGAGAAATATACAGTGATATGATACTAATATGAAAAATGTACACGAAGGCTGAATTAAGGCTCATTATGATAGTATGAGTTGTAAAAACCAAACTCCAAGTCAAAATCACATCAGCACTTAATACAATTTAGAACGAGTGAAACGCAGAAGGAGATAATGTAATATATAGAGCAAAAAAAATTACAATTAGTACATCCATCCATCCATCATATTGCGAGTGAGATCTAATCAGAGTCGAGATCAATAAAATCAGAGATAATGGCTTTTCGGCTTGATGATGTCTCTGGCTTGAGATTAAACCCGGACGGTGTTCCCGTTGGAGCATTCGAATCGCGTATATTGGGGGCATTATTTGTGGTGGGCGCAGCTTGCTCATCAACATAGCGTGGCTCATACCGGCCGTTAATGTCGACGAGAACGGCCTGTATTTTGCTTCCGTTGGTCGATGTACTGGCAAGTTTCCAACAAACATCTTGCAAGAACATGTCACGACGCAGATTCTGCGGACTAGCATCCTCTGTACAGCCATAAACTGGACATCTCCATTTATCAATCGACGATGGTGGGCTCTCTTGGACTGCCGGTGCTCTCATTCTGCACAGTTTGCATGGTGCGAAAGTAGAACAAGGCAGGCCCGTTACGGTTTTGCACTGCTGGCTACGGGGTCGTGTAGAAAGCCATGTTTCAAGGTCAAAGCAGTCTAGATGCTTGCATGCCGCGCCACGAACCGGTGTTCGTATGAATTCAGTACTGAACGGGTCACAAAGACTGATTGAGATTTTGTCTTGTCCCATGACTACGATATCGTCACTCTCGGCTTGGGCTTTGTTCACTCGCTTTTCAATAATACTCAAAGTATCTTTAACAGCAAGCCTTTGATTAGCCAGTATTGGGTGTGAAATTGCAACTGAATCTTGAAACGTAAGAAGTTCAACGGCAAAGAACATTTTCATGCCAGGCTTCGCTTCGAAGGTAGCAAGTGACAAGACATTATTTCCCTCCACAAGATCATTTGTAAGATCATATGGCAGATCTTGGGAAAACGACTGCTTGCGTGCCAGATTACAAATGATCTTGTTATTGAACTTGACAGTGACGAGGGGTGTCCAGGTGTGATTTTGGATTAGCCATGTTTCCAGAGGTACACTGCCTGTGGTGGAATCTGGTAGATAGCACATGCGAAGTCTGGCGATCATCGAATTTGGCCTATAGTCGCATACTTTGAGCATACGGCGACCAGGAGCAGCTTTCGACCGTGCCAAAACGTCAATAACTGAGTTGGACAGGTCAAACGAGACGGTCTGCAGTTGGCGGCTATCCTCTATCAGTGTTGGTTCTAGGGCGTAACCGCTGACATAAAGAAAGAATCCATCATTGACAGGCAAATCTCGCCCTGTCTGATAGATAGCTGGAGCATCTATGCAACTATGGATATTATATTTGAGACGTAGTAGTTCGGTCCGCGGATAGTTATTGTAGTGTATTATATGGCCAACTTTCGGAAGAAGAGGTTTATTCTTCAGCTTTTTGGGTACAACAGGACCCTTTACGGCGGAGTTCATAGGCTTAGATGCGATAACCTGAGATGGAATGATAGTGGTTGCCGGGCTTTGTGCTACAGCAATAGTGTTTGCCGAAGTTGAAGCCGGAATAAGAGCAGTCGGTGGCGGGGCTACATTCGATGTCGAGGCGGTCAATGCAGGGTCCACTGAGAGGTTTGGTGCAAAGACGGTTGTAGAGGGAGGCTGTAGCGATACAGTTCGGGTCACGATAGAGGTAGAGGCAGAGGCTTGGAAATTTTCGTGGGGTTGTTGGTAAGTCGAGGTTTGGATTTGGTTGCTGGGTCGAGTTTGGTGGACAATCGACGATAGCGACATAGACTGGGGCTGGGACGGCACCGGCGATGGAATTGAAGGCGTGGGCGTACGAGAGCTAGTGATGGCCTGTGTCGTCGTAGCATGCCCTTGTCTCTGTCCCTGAATTTCGGACAAGCTATATTGTCTTCTTGTCGGTGGTTGGCGATAATGATTTTCCTGATTAAATTGGTATGCAGGCAAGGATGCGGAATTTTCCGTATGAGCTACCGTCGTGGTATTTATAGTAGTTTTAGGCTGCTGGTGTTGATATTGATATTGCTGTTGCTGCTGCTGTTGCTGCTGCTGCTGCTGTTGCTGCTGCTGTTGCTGTTGATATTGCTGTTGCTGTTGCTGTTGCTGTTGCTGTTGGCCATTTTTTCCAGGGTTTACATTTGCGGCTGAGAAATTGTGTGGGGTCACATCTTTCGCAAGGTTTGGACTGGACGAGACACGAGCCACCTGATTAGTAGTAACAGCCTGAGCAGGTTGTCTAGCATCATGACTCTGTATCGAAACTTTTGGCGAATTTGCAGGTTGAATTTGATGTTGATATGCCGGAGCCATGATGGAGCTGATCTGATAGGTATCGTTGAAGGGCACGGCCTGGATTTCCAGCATAGGCGGTGATGAGGCATTCGGTGTCTGGAAACTTTGTTGCTGGGGCCAAGCAGCGACTGGCGAGCTTTGTAAGACTAATTGTGAATTGGGCTGAGTATGGCTGATTTGTCGAACTAATTGCTGCTGTTGCTGCTGCTGTTGCTGTTGCTGCTGCTGTTGCTGTTGCTGTTGCTGTTGCTGTTTTGCTTGTATATGTCTTCGCCATGCTTGCTGTTCTTGTTGCAGCTGTTGTAAATGATGTAGTTGCTGATGTTGGTAGTATGGTTGCTGCTGCTGCTGCTGTTGTTGTTGTTGTTGTGGTTGGGATTGCTGTTGCATATGCATTTGATAATGCTGTTGTTGGCTGATCTGGGCTTGTTGTCGTTGTTGATATTGTAGTTGTGGTTGGTACTGCTGCTGATGATGATGATATTGTGATTGTTGGGGCTGTTGTTGTTGTTGTCGTTGGAACCATGATTCCTGTCCCTGATCTTGTTGTTGTATTTGTGGTTGTACCTGTCGTTGCTGTCCCTGGTCCTGTTGTTGATGAATTTGTAACTGCTGCATATCATACGATCCATGCGGCATACTCTGCAGTGCCGGAGGCATGGGGCCAGAATCTGGTAGATCTCTCCAATCAGCATAGGTCTTATAGGCTAAGGACATTGCAGATATGGTCCGAGAGTCCTTATACACCTTGGTTGTACTAGACACGTTGTTTTCTGATAACGATGACATGTTGTCCATCCAGAGCTTTTCCATGTTATCAAAGGTAGCCCTAACGTTGGCCGGGACGCAGATGTTGTCTGATATTCCAATATTACGGTGACTCTCTCTGAAGATAGTGGTGAAGAGCAATGGTGAGCATACGCCCAGAGTCTCAAAAAGTTCTCGCGGAAGTAAGGGATACTTTCTAAGGGATGATAGGGCTCTAAGGTTTGGATACTCGACGACAAATTTCGGAATGAACACTCTCATTTCTTTCACCAGTGTTCGCATCAAGGGGTTTGTGTTATGTTCTGTAGCCCCGAGCCAAGACGCGGGAAACTTGGCAAATCTTTCATGCGTTTCTTTGTCGATTAAGGTGTTGGATAGCAACAAAGTTTCGAAATACTGCACGAATTTGACTAGTGTATGTTCCGGTATTCTAAAGAGATTGGACAGCTTTTGGGGATCGAGGTATGAAGCAGCCATGACTTGATGAATAAGCAAAAACGGGAGGTCCCGTCTGATTAGGGCGCCACGCAAGAGGGGACAACGACGCTGTGCAACCGTCATCTGGCCATCGGGGGACTTTGGAATGGCATTCTCGAGGTCATCGAGCTGTTGCTTCCACAGCGTCCAGAACGTACTAGTAGGTTTCAGAAACTGCCAAGATGCAAGCAGTGACGGTGCAGATTGCTCGGCTATATTCGAAGTGTCCTGCGTATGAAGGCTGTAGTCGGATGCTAATTGTGTTCCTGAAGATCCGAAGGCTTGGGCGAAGAGATCCAGATCGGAAGTATCTACGAAACTGCTGCCAATTTGGGAGATATTCGTATCGGCAGTTGATTGTTGCAGACGCGATTCTGTTGTGATCATAAACATGTCGTCGAATTGTGTCAGGTCCTCAACTGGCGATGTCAGGTCCATAACCATGGCCGATGTCGAGATTGGTGCTAGGCTGGTGTTCAACCCCTCCACTGTCGCAGCAGTAGTGCTAGCCAGGCCGCCCGTAATGGGCACTGTGGCTACAGTAGAAGCGCCCGACATACGGTTCATATACATCGAAGCAGCATTAGCTGAGCCGTCTGTGGTGGGCCCTGCTGCTGCAGTGGAAGCATCCGCTATATGGTTCGTATACATTGCAGAAGCCGGACGAGTGGACGCAGTATCTTCTGGCACAGACTGCGAAGAGTTCGCGCCAGATGTGATCGGTATTTGGAGGGAGGATGTTCTTGGCCTATGATTGGCAGTAGGTGGCGGCACTATATCAGCAGTAGTATCGCGAATGTTCAACTCAGAAGCAGAAGCACGATTCAAACGACGCCGTTTTGATACGTCTGCCTGATCGTATGGTCCCTCGCCCGAACGCGCCCACAATGGAACCCGTCTTGACGAGCCACACACAAAATTGAGCACGCTATTGGTTTTTCTTAACTGCTCCGAGTTTATTAGTTCTGGAATTCCTTTCTTGTGGCTTTTGTTTGGTGGCAAAGCCATGCTATTATGCCTAGGATAAGCAGAGAAATATAGATTCGAATACGGGCTACGGCCTCGAAAATAAACAATCGTCTATAGTAGACGCGACTGATCGTTGTTTATCAATGTCACGGTTTGGTTTCGCCTATTCATTCGTCGCGAATTAGGAAACAAAAAATCAACAAAATTGAAATGCTAGCTACAAACAAAGACGAAAATAAGGAGGGAACAATCGATAATGTTACTAAAGTTGAAAAACTATGAATGTGTGCATAAGTTATACATTACATAATTGAGGCTCTTTTTAGGATAGTTAACCCTAGTCATATCTGTCATTATTTTCTAGAACGTTTGTATATTCCCCAACAAACTCGTAAGATCCTCACTCTTTTTACTCGAGAAAACTGTCAATACTTGGGATACTTACATGTGGTTTAGATACGTACCATTATTTATATTACTATATGAAAAGGGCTAGATAGGCACTTAGGTTTTTCATTCAATGCCATCGTAAGTGCCGAAGAGATATGTATGATCCATATGAGAGGTCACTTATTTGAGCTAGTAGGCATGATATAAATAGAAACAAATGTTTGTATAAACAAAATGGGTATGAAGCATAATAAACGCCTAAATAAAACAAAGAAAACCCTTCGTGATGGACCTAGAGGAAATAGAAAAATAGAAAGTTGATTGCAACCCAAAATGTTCGATATAAAAAAAGATAAAATAAACAGCAAAAAGATAAAAAACCGTAAAAGCACGAGAGATGGTAAAATCAAAGCTCAGCTGGACACCCCTACCCCTTTTGAAAGCACGTAATGGCATATACTTGAGAGTTACACCTCACCCTCAGCTTCTACAGGCCCTAAAGACACAAGATCTCCTCTCCAATCCGGTCGCTTGCGCTTTTGGTCTGAGCCTGAAGCTTGTGGTGGAGATGCTACGGGACCACCGAGATTTGCCGTATCCGAACGGGGAAGACTAATGGGCTGATGATGGTGTTCATGGTGTCGTCCAGAGTACGTAACGTCAGGTACGAGTCTGTAGTCTCCGTTATCGTCACGCTCGATGATGCCTTCATCAAGCGCCCATTTGGCTAGGTTCCGGTCGATACCCATGCCTTGTGCTTCGCTCTTCTCCATATGTCTACCGACATGTTCGGTCCACTCGTCCCATGAGGTTGAGCCTTCGAATACAGACTGACAATCTGCCTTGGGGCATGCCGACTTTTGTGGAGGCAAGCGTCGCTGAACAAGGCACGACTGCTGCATTTCCTTGACAGTGGCCTCCCACTCAGTCTGGAGCCTAGAATCTGCCTTGCCAACATTCTTCTTGATGGCGAACGGTGCATGCATACGACGGAGATGTTGCGTGAACAAATCCTTCCTATTGAACTCGTTGAATTTACCTTCAGCAGCACTGGCGGGGCATGCCGAGCAACGGTAATACTGAAGGCATAGATGCTGAGATGCTATGTGGCGTTTCCATTCGTTTTTAGATCCAAATGTACTCACACATCCCGCAAATAGGAATGCACAGGGGAATGGCCGAGTGTGGGCAGCAGCGATATGTTTCCGCAACGATGAGGAGTCTTTGAATGGAACATGACTACAGTGGCTGCACTTTGTATCGTTTCGAGGAGCTGCCTTTGGTATCGATCGACGGGCAGGTTTTGGACGCGTTGCAGACTCGGGCACCTCTTCTACAACAACCTCGGGCTCGATTCCGTCCTCCCTACGTTCCGGAGCACTATCTGGAAGCGTGGATCGTCGCCGGCTTTGGGTTGGTGTAGTATCGGGGATTGTATGACGAGTATGGCTGAGCGCTTTTAGTTGTTCAGCAGCTTCTTTCATTTCTGCGGACTCTTCGACATCAACTTTGGTAGTATACCGCACTTCGTCCATGAGATCTTCAGCTATGCCATCTTCACGATGTGAAATCACCTTGCTGTAAGGTGTTTCCGGTGCGATGATGTCATCACTAACCCGATTATTGCGCTTTGCTGCTTCACGGGCCTCCAAAAGGATACGTCCATCTTCCACTTCTTTCGAGATAGCACTGCTGATACGACGAGATCCAGTGAATCCAACAAGACGTTGGTACAAGTGCACAAAATTGTGGGATCCAATATAACCTAGAAATATGCATACTTTGTCATGGCGGACAACCTCCCAAATCGGCATAGCCATGGAAATGAGGAGCATTGTTGGTGGACCAAAGAACATAGCTTCAACTGCTACTTTGTCGGCAATTTCTGGAATCTCTTCTAGCCAGGTATTGAAAAATGTCATATCGGTACTAGCTTCACCAACAAAAGTCGTACAGGCTAAGACCCTAGGCTCGTCAAATTTGAGGTCGTTGACGGTCTCTGGTGTGATTGAAGGTTCTCCGGTGAGTATAGGTGTTAGGCGGGGCTGTTCTGGATCGGGCTTTGGAACGTTGAGTTGTGCAAGATCATATACAGGCGGAGGTCCAGTTGACGGCATCGCAGATAATATCACGCTAGGCCACTTTCCTTCCACCAAGGTAAAGATAATTGACGTATCTACTTGGTCTGTTGGTAGTATTGGTACAGCTCCGCAATTAGCTAGCGGAAGTTGTTGGTCAGGTCGTTGACGGGCGACGATGTCTTCGTGCAAAGCCTGGAGGGAGAACGGAGCTTTGGTATTGATAAAAGCATGCAACGATTCGACCAAATACGACGAGAAAGAACGGGTGCCTTCAGTAGTAATTCGTCGTGTACTTCCGTTAGCAGCAATGATTTGTTTCACGCCATGTGCTCCTAGTACAGATGTAACAGATGTCACAGGAACTGCACATGTGTCAAGGAGGATAAGGACATCGGATTGCGCATCTTCGATGAAGCATCGTACACCATCCCACTTGAGTTTTGGAGCATCCGCGCGAGTATCACTTGGATGCAGGTTAGCTATGGGTTGTTCATAGATTGAATCCGTGTGCAGTACACATACCATGCCCAGTACAGCTGGTCATCGGAGCTAACATAACCATGTCCAGCGTAATATATGATTAGTAGATGGTCTGGCTTCGCGCGTTCCAGGAACTTTGTAATCTGGATGCCGAGCTTGATGCTTGCATTTGGGACGGACGGTATATTCCAGCGTTCAGTTTCAAAATTGAACTGGTTATGCAAAACACTCTGGACAGCGATGACATCTTCTTCAGTAGTGATATCGTCCTCCCAGCTTAGAAGTAGTGCTGAAACTTTAGTATAACTAGGGCGCTCGGCTGATCGTTGGATCATCATGGCGGCATCTTGGAGGTGTCGGGCAAAGCGTTCGAATTCGACTCGGGCAGGTACGGAGCCAGTCTCGGAAGCGACTAGTGCGGAAGATGGCTATACATTTGCGACATCATGTTAGGATATTTGTCCAGTATCTGTTAAAAGAATATTGTGCTATGTAGTCTCAGTCGATAACTACTATTACTAGGGACGGAGATAACTTCACAGGTTGTACTACCAGACTTCAAAGAGAACAGGCTTGGTGTCCGATTCTCCAGCTATGACCGATATTTTGCACATGTTCAAATATTTTAGGAAAAATACTACTCACGATACTTGTCGCATTAGATTGCGACGGACTGCTAGCAGAATGCGGAACCTTGGGCGCAAGCTTTCGCCTCTTTTGTTGAGGCTCCATTTGTGCTGTAGTTGGTAGTAGCGAGAAAGAAGAAGATGGAAGCAGTTGCTTTTTGATGAAATAGAGATGGAAATTGATGGTGTTGTTCCACTACAATAAATGATGTTCTTGAGGGCGATGGGAGATGGGCGGCTGGACAAACCCAGGTGGGATTGCGATTGAATTGAACAAAAGTCAAGGGCAGTAAACTAGAAAGAAGACCCTTGCCGTCTGTATAGCTAAGGACACAACTAGCCGCACAAGAAAAGAATAGCAGTGTTAAGACCCCTTCGTGATGGCCAAGGCTGGGGGAGTCTACAAGTGGTGGTGAAGGCGGGAACAGTGCAATAAGTGGTGAGGCTGAGAAATAGAAAATTGGAGGCGTTAAAGTCTGCGTATTAGAGGGAGCAGAATAAAAAAGACAAGGCTCTCGCTAAAGATATGGCGTTCGCAAAGTTGGGAAAGAGCGAATTTAACCGTGAACCAAGGAAATTGCGATGAGGATAAAAGAGTGAGAACTCTTAGCAGAATGAGCGAAAGAAGGACAAAACTTGCGATGGGAGAGGGGCGGGCAACGAGAAACCACGAGTAAGGCTGCACTGCACCACTTGAAGTTTCCTCTGTTATGTTTTCCCTTCTACAACTGAACTTTTTTACCGGCGCTACTATTACGTGCGCCTGCGACTGCGACAAAACATCAGTTCCAATCTAGCTAGTCGGCTGAGCCTTCTGTAGCTAGACAAGGCTACGAGATGAGAAGAAGCCAGCCAATCAAATGTCACAGGTACATCTGTATGTAGATTAGGGTGCACGGAACTACCTATCTGACACCTTTAAACTCGCTGTATGATTGGGACTGTAGAGGTACATATGCTGTACCGACGTTGCTATGTGGAGAAGTTTTGAAGTATCTGCTACCTCAGTGCTAAGAAACATACTTAAAAATGGAGTGCCTCGAGAATAAACAGGAATGTATATTTCTCAAGGGCCAAATAAACCTATACATATGTGGCGCTAATTACATGAAACCTGAGAGCCGTGGCGGAGGTAGTCTTATAAACTCGAGCCCTTAGGCATAATGTATCCAAGAGAACCGATATCATGAAACGACAAGAACGCCGTTGCCAACCGTTTATCATGCTGTATCAAAACTATTGTAGTCAAATTGGTTGCTTCGTTTGTATATCTGTATTTGGATAATATCATTCAGCCTCATCGTTTGGGTTCGGGATACGACTGTAGTTGTAAGTCTGATAGTAACAAATATTTTGATGCGGGATAGAACTCACTGGCTTAGCCATCATATAGCAAATTAGTCCAGCACAAATGATCCACCTAGGGCGCTGCTGGTTGAAGTATACATATGTATAATTTCTGACTCTTTCTTTTATCAATACATCAGAGTTATCATCGCCTTATATATTATATGTTTAGTATTGAGGATGAAGAAGTCCGTGCTATAGGGCGGTCCCTAGACTATGCGATAGCCCGGCTATTTACTGGGTAGTATTTATACTGGGTAGTCTTTAACGACATACCACTACAACTATGTATTGCTGCCTAGAAAGTTGGCTTAATGCAATATAACAAGCCATTCTTAGAAACATATGTAATAGTAGGCATAGCTCCACTTTGGCTAGGCACAGCCACCATCAATCGTGGTACACGCCACTAGGGTTCTTTTCTACTCGGTGAAATCTAGAAACACGAGCGAACTTATGCAAACAAGACCGCTGTGATAAAAATGTTGCCGACTGGCAGGAAACAAAACATATCCAATCACAGCTGGCGATCTGTCAGTTCCAAGCTTAAGGGCCGTGTGTCAAGACCGGAGAAGACTGGAGGCCGCTATAAAAAGGGCACCAGAAGATATCTGTGCGGTTGATTGCTCTAGCTTCTGCACATTTTACGGCAAAATGCAACTACAACGTAAACAGAACAATACATTCTCCACTCTAGTATTGATAATTATATACACAGATATAGCAGCAAATAAAGCAACGTCAGATTCAGGCCAAGAGAATCCGACAATATCGAAGTTTTCTGGAATGTTGTGTGCTGTAGTCAGCAAAATGAATTGGCAGGCTGCCTAGAGAAATGCCTTGTTTCAAATTGGCGGTACACAACGAGTAAGGGTTCTCCGCAACGTCCGGCTTATGACGATATGATAGTGTTTTCCTAGGGCCAGAATCAGCGGCTCGTTACACGTTTCTGGGTTGGTCAGGTGTGCTTGGTCTCTTGATTTTGCATTAATAAGGATGTATGTATATTTTTAAAGAAAAAAGTGATTAAAGTAGAAAACGAATAACTACCACTACATCAGTGAGGCAGTGCCTCTCCTCGTTCCGCCGCTTTGCCGTCTTTTTGCTCGCTAGACCAGCGCCAAGGCTAAAGCCATAGCGAGGAATGAAGTGAGTCCGCTGGCGCCAAAAGGGAAAGCTAGAAGGGGAAAGCGCTGGCAAAGTGACGAAAGAGGGAGGGGTGGAAGATTTACTGGGCTGCTTCCCTGTCTTGGCCGCCGTTCTTTCTCCCTCTACCTAGCTTTACATATACCGTCACCTGGACCGTGCGTCGTGCTTGCTCTTTCGGCTGCGAGCTTAACTTTTGGCCCTACCAAGACTGCGGCTGTGAACTTGTTGCCTTTTTTTTTTTTTTTAACGTTCTTTCTCGATTTGATTCTCTCGGATACTTGTATTTCTCTTTCCCTCGTGATACGATATTTATTTTTTCCTTTTCTTTCTCTCAACAGCTTCGCTTCCAGACCCTTCACATCAGTTCACATCAGTTCAATACTGTCTAACATCGCGGATTTCTCGCCCTGCATCTGCTTCTCCATCGCTACCACAACCTCTAAGAACATCTCCGCCCTTCTGACTGTCTCTAAAGTCACCGCTGTGCCGAATACTATTGACCTAATATCTGCAACTTAACCCACACCACAACACAACACACCCAAACTTGCTCTTTAACTCGGATTTTCTCGTATGGAAACTACCGTAAGACGGAGGGACACCACCAAGGGTCCGCCTCTCCGCATACTATCGCTTGGTACGTGATATTTCTATATTCTACTCTATCATCTTGAATTGTATTTACTAACCTGACATCTAGATGGCGGTGGTGTGAGAGGCTACTCTATGCTCATCATTGTTCAAGATCTTATGCACCGCACCTTTGTCGAAACCAATGGCCGCGCTCCCCGACGATATGAAATACCTAAGCCTGCGGACTACTTCGATCTTATTGTCGGCACCGGAACCGGTGGCCTGATAGCTCTGATGCTAGGTCGTTTGCGCCTCGATCTCGAAACCTGCAAGGAGCTCTATGCCAGCCTAACCCGTATGGTGTTCGAGTCAGATAAGACTATCGCCGGCCTCCCCTTCCGCTCAACCATGTTCAAGGCATCTAAGCTCCAGGATGCAATCTGTGAAGTTGTTCGGGCACACACCGTCAAAACCAGCGAAGGAAACGATGGATCAGAACCCGCACCTCCTCCCAGCTCATCTGGCTCTAGCTTAAGCAGTGGCCCTCGACGCCATATGAGCAATGCTAGTGTAGTCAGCTTCAGCGCTCGCAGCCACAGCGTTCAACCTCAGATACCCGTCCGCGGAGGCTGGTCACGATATGGCAACTCTCAAGCTCGTCTATACGACGCCCGTGAAAACAGAACAAAGACGTATGTAGAGATACTTTTACCTTCCTCAATTTTGCGTAACAATACACTAACATCAATTTTCTATTTTCTAGCGCTATTACTGCGGTATATCAAGGAACTTCAAAAGGCGGACCCCCCGCTCTGTTGCGGTCCTACGATTCTCGTAGAGAGCCCGCACCCGAATTCGATTGTAAAATCTGGGAGGCTGGTCGCGCCACCTGCGCTATTGGAATGGCTTTCAAGCCCATTCTAATCGGCCAGTCCGTATTCCATGACGATGGCGCCGGCACTTTTAACCCTTCACCACAAGCTCTTGTCGAGGCTGTTGTCAATGAATGGCCTGGACGAGATGTCGGTGTATTTGTAAGCGTGGGTACTGGTAAACGGCCTAAAGGCAGCAACTCAGAGTGGTATGATGGCGTCTTTGCCGATATTGCAAGTGCCCGTAACAGCTTGATCCAGAAAATCGAAAACTGTGAGAAGATACATGAGCGCATGCTGCGCGAGTATCTTCCCGAACGGGGTGTCAACATCGATAACTACTATCGTCTGAATGTTGAAGTCGGCGTTGGAGAGTTTGGTATGAACGAATGGAGTCGCCTGTCTGAGATTAGCACCAGCACTCGCCGTTATCTTGGTCGCGATGCTGAACAGCGGATGATTATCGGCGCTGCTTCAAAACTTGCTCGTATCACTAATATCGTGAGACGGCAAAACAGCGTTGCTTCGAGCAAGGTCAACGCTAAACTTGGCGACGATATTCTTACGCCTCCCCCTACGGCGACTTTTGCGTCTATCGATGATCCATCACCAGACACATTCGAACTTCCTGCTGAGGTTCCCGAGCCGTGGGTCTCTCAAGAATACAGTCCGCCCCCTAGCAGACGGTCATACGAATCGGGAGCCGACAGCAATGCCAACTTCAGGGCTAGCTCTCCACGAAACTCCGGGGATCGCGTGCCATCTACTAGTCATTCCCACCACTCTTCGCATAGTTTCTCTATGTACCAATCTCCTTTATCACCAATGTCATCTACGGGCGGTATCCCAAGCACCAACATCGATGTCCCCGGGTATCTTGTACCAGCACCACTCTCACCTCAAAACTACCGCACCCACAACGGATCTGATATAATTTCTATCACTTCGCCAGATGAGGAGCCCATCGTCGGTTATAACTCTCCAGTGCAAGTCACTGATAGCGAGGGACCTATTCCAGTATCATCACTTTATGAGCCCCCACCAAGACCTCCCAAGACTCCCTTTCAAGAGTCGTCACAGACGATGGGCCAGCAACTGTTCATGGCAATTCCTCCCTACCCGGAAGATGACGTCGCGCCACCAGTCTACATGAGCTCCAAGCCTTCTGCTTACAGACGGTAAATTATAGGTGTGATCCTAAGCAATCAATTGAAGGTTGATGTGTTTATTGCTCTTTCGCATATTCTTGTGTCTTTCTTAACAATCGCTTTTTTACGACTTGCAATGGCTTAGCTATGCTTTGCCGATTTCCAGCTTTCTTTTATTTTATTTCTTTTTCTCGCATATTGGTCAAAATGAGGCTGCATCTCAATGGCCAACACAAGGATACCCTCATGGTCTGGATTTACTAGTCATGTTATTTCTTTTTTATTATTATTATATTTTTGGGGGGATTTGATGCCCTCGCTTTTGGGATCCTTAGTCATATAGGCTGCATGGTCTTTTCTTATATAGTACAATGTATAGTTAATATTTAAACTCCATCAATGTCCATTATTAACACTTGCTACATATACATGTATATATCATTGCCGATTTCTTGAACAGCTGCTGCACATTCATTAGTTGACAGATGGATTGGTTCGTCGATATCTGTATGTCTCGACAGGTGACCTAAAATTGGGACGGTCTGTCGTCAAATTGATATCTTATGTTCAAGAGGTGGGTTACATTTGGAATATCATCTGAATCATTAATCATGAGTAATTTTCTTTTGGGAGGAAGTAGTCATATAGGGTTAAAGAATTATTGGATTTTGGTTTTCACATTAACCCTAATATAGCATTATAGTCACGTGTCTCTGAATGATGGTCGGTCGGATCCGATGTAACGGGCAACAAATGATGAAGGCCGCCCGTACCAAGATATAAGCTGAAAGAGAAATAATTATTAGCACATTTATACAACGTATCAGCGAAGGTGAAAGCCTAGTTAATAGTCGGCGGCCTGAGAAAAAAGAGTCTTCCTTAGCCAACTCATCACCTCCCTCACCCACCCCCTGCTCCAAAGCTTTACGCCCGCTGTTGATGGCGCGAATTAGGTAATAGTAGGAATCACGACCAAGGGGCTTTGGTTTAGGATAGGACGAAAACACGAGAAGAGGGAAAAAAAAAGAGGATTTCCATGTTGAAATCGGGTTGTGTAAGTGTTACATACTACAAAAAGAGAAAAGCGAACCAAGCTGCAGGAGAGAAGGCCGAAGGAACGGGCAAATACTACGGTCATGACCGTTCGAAACTACAATTCTTTACTTAAAAATATAGGATTTATTAACTAACAATATTAGTATGAGTTAGTTAAGTATGTGAGAATCTTTGGAAAAAGTACGATAGCTTGGCATGTTAGCAAGAGGGAAAAGCATATCTTTTGTTAGTTGTGATGAAGCTGGGCCTGGAGGAACAGGGCAATGATCGACTTTGGATGAGAAACTATTGGGTAATCAGCTCTGAAGACTGTGTACGAAGAAGCGGTGGAGTGCGATATACACTGTATACAGCCGGCCAGCTAGCCCGGCTTTTCTTTTTCTATGCTATGGGATCAATGAAGTAAAAGGTAAGGAAATCAGCCCGTAAGACGGCAATATCAAAACCATAAACCAATCAAAGGTTGTTTCAATATCAGAGGAAATTCGAGCACATATGCACCTCACTTATCTTGCATATGTTGTGCTGCTACTGCTACTGCATGTAGTAGAGCCAATCAGCAACCCGTTGAGAATATATGTTTATAATATCAACAAATTTGTTGATAACATCGTCGAGGATAAGGAGTGTTTGTAGATCATATATGTACATATACCTCTCATATACTTAGACTAAAGCATAGTAATGATAATGATATTTGTAGAGTTATAGGATGCAGGCGGAAAGTGAGATATCAGTGAGGCTAGGTTTTTACTATTACATTGCATATAGTAGTTGGCGATATTGTGTATAACAACTTGTCTTTTCTCTGTCACTTATCACTATCACCAGGGATAGACCCGGTCCTGTCTTTGCAGTGAGAGTATCTGCAAGATGCATATGCAGGTCTATAGCCCTTGTTAGTAGAAATTGTAGTAGCACTTCATTCGATTTGCTCATGTTTGTAACATGAACGACTAAGAGCTTGACATGGGTAAAACAATAAATGATCTAGTAGAAGGGCTGCTATACGATGATTTCTGAGTGGGAAATAAAAAATAGAGTTGAGTCGCCCGCGGATTAGTCTTGGATTAGATCATGCATTGCACATGTTGAGTAAGCACAGCGCCCGTTTTCGAACGGAATACTTTATTATCTATGTTATATCAAGCCCAAGGATAGGCAATCAGTTTACTATCTTGTTTATTATAGTGAATCATTTACGCCCGGAAACCCCATGTGGCTTCTAGACATATTGATTCTAGGCTAGAAGTCAACCCACGCTTGAGTCAGCCCACCAAGATAGTGTAACCATGATGACTTTGTGTGGCTTTGAGGCAACTTGGATACGCACAGAAAACTGATTTAGACTGATTGAAAAGTAGGGCCTGATAGGATAGTTGGAAGAAAGAACCTGAAGAGTTAGGCTTCTTTACCCCAGTTATCACCTCTTCCTTATGCCGTTCCTTTGTTTTCTTCTTATCCTTCTTTTTTTTTTCCTTCTTCTATTTATCAGCGGGACTTGGAAAACCAGCCCGAATTAGGAAAAGAAACGACACACAGATATGATGTATGTCCGAATGTCACTTATCACGTATAACCAACTTATTTTTCTGTACGGCGGCTTAGGATCCTGCGCCCTGACAAAGAAGGAGGAGACTAAGAGCGAAGCTAAGTAGCCCAAAGATCAAGTATATCGGGTATGTAAAGTAATGACTACAAGTAATCTGATGTAGTAGCCGTGGTTAGTTGGGATCTATAAGTTGTCTTGGTATATCTATATATTGATGCCTTGAACTTTGATTTGGATACTAAGAATGTGCCAGGTTTTGAGACTGGCATATAAACTGTTGGGACATCCGCCACCTCAATTCTTCGTTCTTTTGTTGCTTTGTTTTACATTATCACAACATTGATTCTAGTTTTCTATTTCCGGAATATTCTTATCACCAAGCCCGACTTATCTGATAACAGCCCGTTCAAGATATTGTATCAAGCATCACTGAAAAAACCTCCGCCATACACTCCTAGTCTTACATTGCAAAACAGCATGATCGGCCAGCCTGAACTCATCGTCTACAGCTACTCCTTCATCCTCTTTCTCTTTGCCTCCAGCTTACAGTTCAAGCACGACTTCAAGCGCCCTAGCACCTTTTCTTTCCGTCCTCCCTTTCCGACGTTGACTTAAGGGTTTCCAACCAACACAAGTAACTCAACTCGTCTCCCTCGCAAAGATGGCTTCTTCACGTACATTTCTTGAGACTGTCAGTGAGACGACAGCTCTTCTGCCCAAACCCCCCTCACCGCCTATCTCCATCAGCGATGCTGAGATTCCTTCCGTATTGAGTATCTCTCGATATGGTAAGCTAGCTCTGTTGTACGCGCGCTACCGTCTCTGGTTCCACGAAGCTAAGCTGCTTACCAAAGCATCGATCCCCGTGATTCTAGCTTACACGCTACAGAACTCTCTACAGACTGTTTCTGTGCTGGTCGCCGGCCGTCTATCGCCCGAGGCACTGGCCACTGCTGCCTTTTCGTACATGTTTGCCATGTCGACGGCCTGGTTGATTGGCTTGGGTGGCACGACGGCGCTGGATACTTTGGCGTCTAGTAGCTTCACTGGGTCCAGTGACAAGACGGGCTTGGGTGTGTTGCTTCAACGTGGACTGGTCGTCCTTACGGCGTTCTATGCGGTGGTCGTTGCCATCTGGTGGAATAGTGAAGCGGTGTTCCGCATGCTGGGCCAAGAAGAGTTTATCTGTCTCCAGAGCTCCAAGTTTCTACGCTATCTTATTCCGGGAGGCCTTGGCTATATCTGGTTCGAGGCCATGAAGAAGTATTTGCAGGCTCAAGGTAAGAACACTTTCGTTGATGTATAATTGAGTACCCTACTAACATCAACCAGCCATCTACCGCCCTGGAACCTATGTTCTACTGTTCACATCTCCTTTGAATGCGGTTCTTAACTATATGTTCATCTACCGCTTCGGCTTCGGCCTGTACGGCGCACCTATTGCTACTGGCATCTCCTACTGGCTATCCTTCTTCCTTCTGGTTGGCTACTCAGTCTTCGTCCGCGGCTCCGAATGTTGGGGTGGTCTAGACTTAAAGCGTGCTACGCAGCATATGGGCGCTTTCTCACGCCTTGCCTTCCTTGGCATCATTCACGTTGGCACCGAGTGGTGGGCATTCGAGATTGTGGCACTGGCTGCTGGTAGACTAGGCACGATTCCCCTGGCTGCGCAATCTGTCATCATGACTGCCGATCAAGTGATCAACACGGTGCCGTTCGGTCTTGGTGTAGCTGCGTCAGTGCGTCTGGGTAATCTCCTCGGAGCTAGAGACCATGTCGGTGCCGAGAGAGCGGCGCACACTGCCGCCGTGCTTTCGGTGTGTGCTGGAGCTTTGATCTTGACCGTCTTGATGGCCACAAGAAATGTGTTCGGACGCATCTTCAACGACGATGAGCGGGTCATCCAGCTGGTTGCCGAGGTCATGCCTTATGTGGCCTTGTTCCAGATCGCTGATGGCTTGAACGGATCTTGTGGCGGTGCCCTTAGAGGAATGGGCCGTCAATGGGTGGGAGCGGCAGTGAATCTGCTGAGTTACTACGGCGGTGCTTTGCCTGCCGGCATTTACCTGGCGTTCCATGGCTGGGGACTGGCTGGTCTGTGGATTGGCCAGTGTGTGGCTCTGTACCTAGTTGGTGCTTTTGAATGGGCAATCGTGGGCATGAGCAAATGGGAGGTCGAGGTCGAAAACGCTATGCAGAGACTAGAGGCTGGCGGCATCATCAGCCATAGCCATGGAGAGGTCTAGAGTATATATCAGGTGGCGTATTTTGAAAACGAAAACATTGGGAGTTTCGGCGATGTTGGGCGTTGGGAGTTTTTGTCTTTATTATCATGCTTCTCACAAACGTTCTATAACCTCAACCCACCTAGTAAACACTAGTGCTTCTAATTTGGTTTCTCTACAACTTGCTCCCTATCGTGTCGTCTACATATATCTTCCCAAGAGCCTGGCGTAGCTTCTCATTCAAGCCCTTTGCTACTGGACGCTTCGTATCACGGTCAACCCAAACCTGTACAAACTCACCAATAGCACACACTTCTTCGATACCTCGTTCGAAGAGCCCAATCTCGTAGGTCACGCTAGACCTGCCAATCTTATTGACTCTGAGGCCTAGCTCAGCAACTGCTGGAAACGAGATTTGCGCAAAGTAGTCGTTCTGTGAATGAACTATCATGCCGTGCTGCGGAGATGTGTTGGGCTCAAGGCCACAGTGCTCTACTAGAAACGTCGATAAGATGGAATCGAATCTAGATTCAGGGTTAATAGTGTTAGCTATGAATATGTATAGAGATAGAGACATACAAAATTACGTAGATGGCATTGTTCATATGCTGGTACATATCATTGTCAGCCCTATGTCATGGCCCGTTAATATAGTTTTCGTTATTTGTGTATGATAGAGGGAACAGTACCATCTCGTGCGATAATCTAGATGGTATAGATAATCCGATCTTTTGCGATTCTTGAGCTGGGCATTTCGAGGCGGCATCTTGTACTGAATTGGGTGTTTATATTAAGACTGGCAGTTTAATAAAGACTTACTTATATGAGCCGTTCAATGTTGTAGTAACTATTTATTACTCGATCGTTCACTTATATTGGAGTAAGTAGTTTGTGTTGGAGAACATCAATGCCGAGGCTGTAAAACAGTGATATCGGTATGTATTCTAGTTTTCCTTGAGATGATATCACATCCATACATCTATAACCATTATACAGTCAATAAGTAATCCATACATCACATAGTTATAATTATACCGTCATAGAAAACTATCATTCTGTCCTGCGATATCTTGATCAAAGCCACTTACATAGTTCTATGCATAAACCCTAGTATACCCTAGTATACTGCCGCTGTTCACCGCCAAAACTTTTCGTGGGCTAGATGACGATGGAGGGGTCATCTTCATACTTTTGGCATCAAAGCTTCAGCCTAAATAATATTAACTTTTCTATTTTCTTTAATACTCTGTGTTGCTGAAAGCTGGCCCTTATATAGAGTAACCTAGTAATCGCTGTTCGCTGATATCCCACCTTTATCAACCATCCGTCAACCTGGCATCGTTTAGTGCATTTGTGCGAAGGCTCTTTCGCAAATCAGCGAAAAAGTCTACGACTGCGCCTCCAGTCATGGACCTCGATGATTCGCCCGAAATTGCTACTCAGATGCCTGTATCTGATCCTAATGAGGTTGTAGACTCGGTTCCAGAATCACAAATCAAGCCTGTGCCAGCAACAGAAGCTACTCATGACAACACTCAAGAATGTGATGTAAAGGCTGCTTCTACAGCTATCACTACAGCTCCCATTACTAGTGCTAGTGATACTCTAGATACTGCTAATACGGCAGTTATAGAGACTTTGCCTGTCAAAGCGGAAACAAACGGAACTAACGAGTCCGTCAAACCGACCAACGAACCCCTCACAAACCGTTCAACCAACATCGAAGCCAAGGTCATTGATACTGGCAATGAGCGTGTTATTATGAAGCCGCCGCGCGGCCAGCAAAAGGCCCATAGACACATGAAAGAAGCACAAGCCAAGAACGCAAACATCATCGCAACCAACGACGTCACCATCCGCCCATACTACTTTGAAGAC
This sequence comes from Davidsoniella eucalypti, assembly GCA_004009845.1. Lineage (NCBI taxonomy): Eukaryota > Fungi > Ascomycota > Sordariomycetes > Microascales > Ceratocystidaceae > Davidsoniella > Davidsoniella eucalypti. The sequence continues at coordinate 124,619 of RMBW01000007.1, read as the reverse complement.
GGTCTGCGCCGCGTTAAGCCGTATTTCTTTACCTATAACACCTACTGTAAGCAACGCTGGCGCCTGCGCGAGCTGCTCGACATCTTCACAGCCGAGTTCCGCGACCGCCCACCGTCGTACTATAAGAGCGCAATCGAAAAGGGCCTTGTCGTTGTCAATGGCAAACAGGTACCCACGTCATACATTGTGCAGAACGGAGATCTCATCTCACACACTATTCATCGCCACGAACCACCTGTCACAGCTGAGCCGATCCGGATCCTGCATGAAGATGACGAAATGATGGTTGTGGTCAAACCTGCCGGTGTTCCTGTACACCCAGCTGGACGTTATCTATACAACTCTGTTGTCGAGATCCTCAAGTCAGAGCGCATTGATGATCCTGACTTCTTCCCGCGCCCTTGCCACCGGTTGGATCGGTTGACTAGCGGCATCATGTTCTTCGCCAAGACGGCCAAAGCTGCCGAAGCACTCGGTGTACAAATATCGGCACGAACTGTACGGAAGGAATATATTGCTCGCGTAATCGGTCGTTTCCCAGATGGTGAAATCGTGTGTGACGAACCTATCCTGCAGATCTCGCCTAAGCTGGGCCTGAACCGTGTGCGAGCTAATGGAAAGTCGGCACGCACAGTGTTCAAGCGAGTCGCTTACTATGGCCCTGAAGATGACAGCGGTACTGCCTCTGTAGATGGGCCTACCAAGGCACCCGTAGAGGGAGAATGCGGCGTTGACCCCAACATAGAAAATTTGCCTTGGATACGGAGACAAGGCTATTCTATCGTAAGATGCTTACCCGTCACAGGACGAACGCATCAGATTCGTGTACACCTCCAGTTCCAAGGCCACCCGATCGAAAACGACCCGATCTACGCCAACCAGAAGGTTTGGGGCATGAATCTTGGCTCTGGTGATGCCGATGGCTCCAAGCAGAGCGATGAGGATATCATGAGCCGTCTACACCGCATGGGCCGCGAAGATGTTGCCGATGCTGTGGCATATCATGATGAAATGCTGGAAAACTACGAAAAGCGCCGTGCTGAGAAGCTCTCTGGTGAGCTTTGCGAGCAGTGTGGCACGGAACTCTTCACGGATCCTGGCGATCAAGAGCTCTCGGTGTGGCTTCATAGTCTGAGATATGCAGATGCAGGCGGTGCTTGGGGGTATACGACGCCGTTGCCAACATGGGCATTGCCTCCAGTTGGAGTAGACGGGCCAACCGAGGTTGGTAGTCTAGACGTCATGCTAAAAGCATTGGAAGGTCTGGAACCTATAGAATAGAGACAGCGAAACAAAAAACCGGATAGTGACAAACGACACAGTAGACTGGTGTCGTGATACCCAAAATGAGAAGTAATAAAAATAGAGCATTCGTCAACTCGGTGATGTTCTTGTGGGTTAGAATTATTGAGTAACCCTAGAGATATGTCTTTCTCTCAATGTGCGGGTGATCTTCGGATCATCGTGAAGCTACTTTTGCGACAGACCTTAAAGCCTCTCCATAAACAACCACTTGTGTGTTCTAGATTTCTATATTCTAGGTCACACAGGGTTTAGGGCACACTAATGGATAGGAAGTAAAACCTTGACTTACAGATAGACATCGAATATTGAAAGGTGTTTTGAGAATTTTCATACCAATGACCAGATTAGCTCACTAGCAAACCAGTCTTTCGTGAAGCTTCGGACTCTCGAGTAGTGACAGACATGAATTTGAGAATGAACGCAGGATCACCGTCCGTGTGTTCGTTCCCGAGACCCGAGAGGAGCGGCCAGGGCTTCTAGTGCAGTTTGTCCGAACCCAAGCTCTGTCTGCTTTGGCTGTCAGTTTTTAGTACGAAGGACACTAGAACGTTTATCAAGTTCTTAAAGAAGGGTCAACAAGAAGGGGAGGCCAGGTATCAATGCAACTAAGAAAAGCATGGGGCGGTGGTCGGTGCGGGCTTTATTTGCGTATGGGAGTCGAATAGCTACTATGTACTAATAGATAGCTTTAAAACTTGCTAAGGCTATTGTGAAGGAGAGGCAGAGAATCGGCAAGAAGCACAACAGGGAAGTAGGCAGTTGATCGGCCAATAGTGCAATTGCTAGCTCTTTTTGGACAGGGGAAGCTACGATATCTTGTCTTACCTTTTTTTAGCACCTTCAATATTTGGTCCACATTGTTGACTTTCCGCAGTCCTTTTGCCTGCTTAGTCACCAAAAATCGGCACGGTACATAGATATACTAGCCTCTTCTCACAATGGCTGATATCGACGTTGAAGCCGTGCTCAAGAAGCTTACACTGGCCGAGAAAGTCGACCTCCTTGGCGGCAAGTTATACTCTACTTACTCCATGGCTTTTATAAACGACCCCTACTAACCAAGACCGTACTGTAGGTATCGACATCTGGCATACCAAGGCTATTCCCAAGCATGGTGTCCCGTCTCTTCGATTCTCTGATGGGCCGAATGGAGCCCGTGGGACCAGGTTCTTCAATGGCATACCAGCGGCCTGCTTTCCATGCGGCACTGGCTTAGGTGCAACTTTCAATGTCGACCTGCTTGAAAAGGCCGGCCAGACTATCGGCCGTGAAGCCAAGCTCAAGGGCGCCCATGTGCTTCTAGGCCCGACGTTGAATATGCAGCGTTCACCGCTCGGCGGCCGTGGCTTCGAGTCGTTCTCGGAAGATCCCGTACTATCTGGCTTAGCAGCCGTGGCTATTGTCAAGGGCATCCAGTCGGAGAATATACAGGCCACAGCAAAGCACTTCATATGCAACGACCAGGAACACAAGCGGGATGGCTCTATGAGTATCGTATCCCAGCGGGCGTTGCGCGAGATTTATGCCCTTCCATTTCAGATTCTAATGCGGGATGCCGAACCAGGCCTCTTCATGACAGGCTATAACGGTGTCAACGGCGCCTTCTGCAGCGAAAGCAAACCTCTATTACAAGATCTTCTACGCGGTGAATGGGGCTTCAAGGGCCTTGTCGTTAGTGACTGGTACGGCACGTACTCAACAACAGATTCTACGAACGCTGGCCTGGATATCGAAATGCCCGGCCCGCCACGGTTCCGTGGTGAAATGCTAAAGTTCAATGTGGCGGCCGATAAAGTCCGCGAGTTTGTCATTGATGAACGTGCACGGGCGGTTTTGAATCTCGTCAAGCGTTGCGCTGCATCAGGTGTGCCGGAAAATGCACCACAATATGCAGCTGATACGCCCGAAACGGCGGCTCTGCTACGTATAATCGGAGTTGAAGGCACTGTGATGCTCAAGAACGAAGAGGGTCTTCTGCCTCTGAAGAAGAACAAAAAGACACTAGTTATCGGTCCCAATGCTAAGGTTTCTAGATATCATGGTGGTGGCTCGGCAGCGCTTGCTTCTTACTACGCCGTTACGCCATATGACGGCATCACAGCTAAAACGACACAGAAGCCTAGCTTTGTTATGGGTGCCTACTCGCACCGTTTGTTACCGGAACTGACTTATAGCACGACAAACCCGAACGGCAAGCCTGGTATGTCAATGAAGGTTTACAACGAGCCACCGTCGGTACCTAACCGCGAGGTCATGGAGCACATCGATATCCTAAAGTCCGATATGCTTCTCGTCGACTACACTCACCCTCGTGTTGGACCAATCTGGTACGCCGACTTTGAAGGTGTTTTCGTTGCCGAAGAAGATTGCACCTACGACTTGTCGCTCGTTGTCTGTGGAACAGCTAAAATGCTCATCAACGGCGAGCTTGTAATTGACAATGCCACCAATCAAACCCTTGGCGTGCTCTTTTTCAGCATGGCCACCATCGAAGTGTTTGGCAAGTATAGCTTCAAAAAGGGAGAAACTTATGCTATCAAGGTTGAGTTTGGCTCAAGTCCAACGTCGCCTATGAGCAGCGATACGGCATTGTTCCGCAACGGTGCTCTGCGTATTGGTGGTTGCAAAGTAATCGATCCACTCGAAGAAATTGCACGCGCGACTGCTGCTGCTGCTGACGCAGATCAGGTCGTCATCTGCCTCGGTCTCAATGCCGATTGGGAGACAGAGGGAAGCGATCGTGAAACTATGAAGCTGCCCGGGTATCTAGACGACCTAGTAGCCTCTGTGGCTTCCGTCAACTCGCAGACAGTCGTAGTCTGCCAGTCTGGCACGCCCGTCGAAATGCCTTGGATTAAAAACATCAATGCGGTTGTCCAAGCATGGTATGGCGGAAACGAAACGGGTAACATCATTGCTGATGTCTTATTTGGTGATGCCAACCCATCTGGCAAGCTACCCCTTTCTTGGCCTATCCGCACACAAGACAACCCAGCCTTCCTTAACTCGAGGACTGAGGGTGGTCGCACCTTGTATGGCGAGGATGTCTACATCGGGTACCGGTACTATGAATTCGCCGACCGCGACGTACTCTTCCCCTTTGGCTTCGGACTCAGCTACACCACGTTTGAGCTATCCAACCTGACCGTAACTGAAGACAACGGTATTCTATCAGCATCAGTCACAGTCACCAACACGGGAGTCATGGCTGGCTCGGAGGTTGTACAGCTCTATGTTCAACCACCACGCACCAAAATCAATCGACCTATCAAGGAACTCAAGGGCTTTTCCAAGGCAGAGTTGGCACCTGGAGAATCCCAAACAGTCACAGTTACGGCAGAAACAAAGTACGCTGTGAGCTACTGGTGCGAGGAACGCAGCAAGTTTGCAGCTGAAGCAGGGACGTACGAGGTCTTGGTGGACTCGACGAGTGTGACTACCAGTAAGACTCTCAAGGGTGAATTTACTACGGCTGAGACGTTTCATTGGACGGGTCTATGAGCTAACTCGCTGTCCACGATGAATGTGGTGCGTGGTCCCATGATCAGTAGTAACTTTCTACGACATGGTATACAAATAATCGTTGTAATATGTGTATATAGTGCCTATCTCTTGTCTATGACTTATGAATCAAATAGTTTTCACATCTACGCAATAGAAGAGATGTGTCGCTTCAATGCGGCCTCTCATCCAACGTGTTGACGGATGAGCTTGGTCTATTAACCCTTTATGTGTATATAACCCTACTGTTTGACGTTAAACGTAGCCGGTTGGTTTCACGTGTAATGGATGTTAAATGTCGTCTGATTATCATGGGAACAACATATCTCTGAATACCTCAAGGCTGATTTGACTATTTAACCCACCCATCATCGTTTGTAACAGACTTTAAGTACGTATTATTTCATCGATCAAGAGAGTAAGTATTGTCAAGTTTTTATTGCACTGTGCTTCTAGTCTATGTTATGACGGATGCTACCGAGTAACTTGGATGGTTTTATAAGTTTTCTCCCTTATTGGAAACAAGGACGAGCTTCGTTGAGATTTCGATCGACTTTAAGGGACGGCACTTTCAATTTTCCTGGTTGATGACACTAAATTTCCCGGTAGAGATAACAATCATGAGAGATTGGGGTCTACATCTTCCTTGAGTTCTAATTTTGCTATTCTTGAGTCTGTCTTGAAAACCTGATCTTGGAGAAGGCTTATGATATCCCTCTGAAGTGGATTATAAGGAGGAGGAGAGACGAGTGGAAAGACAGCACAGACGCATACCCCGTTGTTTGAGGTCTCGATTTTCCTTTCCATGACTTGTCTGTTGGTTGAATACAGGGCCGAGCTTTAGAATCCAAGATTCAAAGTGCCAGATTATTCATCGAATCCCGTGGCCTTGCAACAGAATATGATTGGTCTAATCTTCTTTGCTGCCTTGTTTTGTGTCTTGTTTTTTCTTGTTCTTCTTCTTCCGCCCAAAAAATGGAAGCTTAGACTGAGCACTCCGAATTCTCAGGTGTTTTTTTTAATTTTTAATTTTTTTAATTTTTTTTTTGCTTTGACCTAGACGCAAAACAGGAAAACCCAAGCTTCTATTTTTGGGCGCATTGACGGAAAGGTTCTATTTCCTCGACTTTTGAAATCCTTGGAACTTCCACTTTATATATTGAAGTTGATTATTTTTAAATAGGAATAGACTGCGTGTATAGAAAGATTGGCCTGGAAATCCCAGTGAAGTTATTCCTTTGGTGAACAACCCTCCTCTTCCAAAGGTTCTTCTTTTTCTTATGCCCTGGACTTCGATCTTTTCCGGATCATTGACCTGCATATGTCAAAGTCTATAAAGGCTGCATGTCTCAAACGTTGGACAACCCTATATCAAAGGACCTGCTAAGCCTAAGCATTCCTTCCACCATTTAGCATTAATGTTCCTCCAGAAGTGCTATAGAGGCATCTCGGCTTCTTGATCTCGTGTATTTGTTTTTAGCGTCACTTGAAATATAGTACAGTCTATTTTTGCCCCTGGACTTGTTGCCGCATCTTTTCTCTATTGTTTTTTTTATATCTTTTTATATCTTTTTTAGGTGTTATTTGATATGTGTCTTGTTGCTGCTGCTGATGGGAACCATGGCCGCAACGTTGGACATGTCGTCTGAGAAATATATGACAAAGCTTCGAGGAGCGCCTTGATAGGCGTCTCGTCATAGTTGGCGTACGGGCCTGTGATCTTGTGATACCTAGAAAGAAGGCGTTTAATAAGCAGCATCGTTGTTCGTTATACTGTGGCGCTCGCACAGTCTCGTCGTCACTGGCCCGTCAAGATGCTGTCACCGTATATGTCAGTGTGAGAAAGTGTCCAGATGACTAGAGAATTACGTGCAGCCAGTCTACATCGATCTGGACACGGAGTTCCTCTGATCTTGTCAGCTGGGATTGCTATAGTCCAAGTACAGATATACTTATCTCTACCCGGACAATATCATTGTGGAATCTCCCGCTAGCTGACCGTAAACGTAATCCTTGCCTGTTCCATACAATGAGAGCATATCATGTACAATGATATATCCCTGTGTCGATCGTGGCGCCACAGCTAAGCGGTTTCTTATTTTTAGGCCCTTGACAGTCATTACGTGATGAGGTGATATCACACACATTTGGTACGTCCTTTTGGGTTCTCAAAATAACACTACGTACCATCAGTCAAGGAGCAGAGGAACATACGTCTTCGCCTAGCAAAGGGGGGTGTGTGCTCTGTTTCTTCGAGGGGGGGGATACTGACTGACTTGGCCCTAGCTTGTTACGGAATAAGCTTCTTGAGACGTGGAAGAAGCTTTGCACACATTGTACAACTGCTCCAGCCAACAGGCGACGGAGAGAGATGCGTCTTCTGGTTGGCAGGAAAAAAAAAGAATAAATAGCCAGCCGGCCTCCCGTTCATTCTCGATGTTCCTAGTCTCTCTCTTTCTCCTTCATCGCCGAGATCTACTCTTAATCTAATACCGCCCTCCGTCCTCTACCGCCGCTCTCTTTTCCATCATTTTTGTTTATTACCTATACCTAATATACTCTAATTCTCCATTTTTGTTTCTCTGCTCGCATACTAATATCATTTATTCCATATTTTGCATCTTTTTTCTTAATACTTTTGTTTAGCCTACCACCAAAAAACCCCTAATTAATCCTTTCTGCCCGTTTTGTTACATAATAAACTTACCACAGCTAAGATCTTCTAGTTAATCTATCAACATGCGTTTCTCTACTGCCACCCTCGTTGCTGCCACCGTCGTCTCGGCCAAGACCATCACCGTCACTCTCACCTCGGACAACAAGTTCTCTCCCAACGACATCAAGGCCTCTTCTGGCGATGTCCTCGAGTTTGAGTTTGGCGTCGGTAACCACAGCGTCGCCATGGGAGAGTTTGTCAGCAACAGTGGCGCTTGCACTCCTCCCAACCACGGCGGCTTCTGGTCCGGCTTTGTCCACGTGACTTCTGGTCTGGCCGACGACGCCTTCAAGGTTACCCTGAACAACACTGACCCCCTGGTGTTCTACTCCAGCCAGGTAAGCTTCCCCTCTGCGACTGTCCCCTTGTCGTGTGTGTATCGGTATCTAACACCCAGCTCTTAGGGTAACGAGTGCAACAACGGAATGGTCGGTGTCGTCAACGGCAACAGCACCCACTCGCTAGCCAACTACACTGCCAAGGCCGGCAAGCTGAGTGCTGCCATCTCTCCCTGGGGTGCTCCCTACGGCGGTGTCTTCGCCGACAAGGACGACTCCAAGGACGAGTACAACAAGACCAGCAGCAGCACCAACAAGACCTCCAACGGCACCCTCACCTCTGGCACTTCTGCCACTGTTGCCGGTGTCTACCAGCTGAGCACGGGCATCTTTGCCCTGGCTGCCGGAGCTGCCTTGGCTCTCGTCCTGTAAGAGAAAACGAAAGCAAATCACACCAAAAAAAAAACAATAACAAAAACCACTATGAAGAGCATGCAATACCGCTGGACGATGACGCTCTCGCGAGCTTTTCTTTCTTCCGGCTGTCCTGCTTCTTTGGCTACTTTTGTATGACTTTGATTTCTTTTTTTTTTTGCTTTCGTTTTCTCTACATACCTCCTACGCATTTTGTTGTTGATTTTCTGCATCTTTCCTGCATCTTTTGTTTTTCTGCATCTTCATTGTTTTTGCATTCATCGTTTATTATTGGGCTCATTGCATTTTTTACATTTTTTTTTTGGTTTAAACATCTCATGGAATACTTCTAGTATCATCCTCTAGCATTGAACATTTTGGGTTGGAATCGGGGCGCGCTTTTGTCAACTTAGCGGTTATGACGGACGCGCATTATTTTTAAGGGCATTTATCTCGCGAGCTTATTATCTATTCGCATGCGGCTATTGCAGTTTGCTTAATACTTACTACATATTAAACATTCGTTTATATAATAATATACTATCATCACTATAATATCTTGCTCTTTTGCCTAGGGGATAGCTTTCCACTAGGTCTTCTGTTTAGGTGTGTGTCAAGCTGTACATTAAGGGCTTTTTAATTATATCACAGTAATAGTACTCTACATAGCTCCTGCTGTGTGTCTTCAAGGTAATGTAACACAATAGTTTGACTATCAATGACTTCGCAACTATTCCTCATCATACCCTAATGAATTCCCTGGTATGGCTGTGACATAACCCTATACTCGCCTAATCTCTCAACCCTGGCTATCTAGCGCTCAACACCAGCAACAACGACATGAACAGCCAACTATCTTAAAAGAACACCATGGCACCACCAACTGTCCTCTCCATCAAGCAGTCTTTCATATCCAGCCAAACACGGCTTCTAGCTTCTAATCCCGCCCCCAGTGACGAATGGCTAGACACTCAGGCTGATGAATCCGCCACTCCCAACGCGCTCCCACCGCGCGTCGTAGAGGACGTGTTGTTCCGGCTCGGCCATGTGGTCCAGCAACATTTGCGCCGTGTACATGCACCACAGGCGACACGGCATGTCGCTGAACAGCTCGATAAACTGTATTGGCAGGCCGCCGAACGAGGTGCCGAGGCTAAAGAAGATGCCATGTTACACGGGATCGGCAAGCACGTAGATATGAGTGAGTCCTTATTTTGTGCCTTTCCATGTTTTTTTTTTTGGGGGGGGAAACTGGAAGAAAAATCATGCATATGATAGATGATTGTAGCTGCTAAAATACATCTGTTTAGGCAAAGACAAAATCATCGTCGATCTTCCGCCGTCATGGCTAGAAGAAGCTGATGTTTCCAAGTTCCCCAACGAAGCTCAGCGCTACAGCGTTCTCGCCGAATCGCTTACCACGCTGAACTCACAGCGCAACGAGATCCTCGCTCGTGTCGAGCGCTTACGCAAAATGCGCGCCGTCTTGGCTCCTCTTCAGCCATTGCCTGTAAAGCGGCCACGTATAGATGGTGATCAAGAAGACGAGGAAGAAGAAGAGGACGGAGAATCACGTAATGCTGTCCAGGAAAATCTCGTCACGCGTAACGGAGAGATGGAAAAGGAACTCGAGCGTATGAGAGTCCTGATGGTCCGTGTCGGTGGCCGTGTTGGCCGTCTCAGGCCGAGCACGGAACCGGCAGAGGCTGAAAATGTGGCTGAGGCTGAACTGAAGAAGATGAATCATCTTCTAGATTCTATATAACTAGACCTGCCAACTTAGCAATTTATATTGGGCTATAACATCTCATCTGTACTTTATTGGTAATACTATTAACATACGGCAACAAGCGATCAAGTATATAACATTTATTTAGAAACAGATAGCCTGATAAAGCTGATATCCATTATCCCAATGGGGAAAATCTCACAGGTTTCCAACTGGTAGAAACACAAATCCTGCCAAGTTTACTATTACTCCATCATAAGCTAACACTACAACCAATGTTCTTGAGTAGATAATCGTCTTAGTTGTTGCCAACATTCTGCGTGACAGACTCAGGCCCAAATCCCTCATACTCCTTCTCTTGCTCCAGAATTTGCCCCAGCTTGGCAGTTCGTAATCTGTGACTCTTGAGCACACGGTCGTAGTGTTGACTACAGTCGATAGTCAAATCTACCTTGCTCGAATCAGCCCTTTTCGTTGTCTCCGCGGGCTTCGACGCTGGGCTACCATTGCCCGACATATTTGTGTCTGTAGATTTGTTGCACCAAAGCACTCTGAGTCCGATCACAGCTTCGGCGTTCCACGTAGTGTCCGCTTGTTTCCAATCGTGATTCGAAACTGGCTGGCTGGCAGCTTGGCGAGCAGAGCTTGCAGTGTCTCCAGGCGGGATACAGTAGTTACCTGGTCTGTTGACGCTATTAGGCACGCCATTATGTTGGAGGTTATGCCCAGTGAACAGCTCTAATGTCTCTAATTTCCCTTGGTTCACTTTTTCGTAGAGCTCTAGGCGGTTGGCGTCATCGTCATCTTCGTCGTCGGAAGGAACGTTGTATATGTCGTCGTACAAGTCATAGTTGTCGTCCTGTTCGTCCTCGAGGGGGATATTGCTTTGTTTCTGGACCTTTTCCAGCCAATCAAGCTCGAGATTCAGTTTGGCGATACATGCGTTGTAAGTTTCATCGGGCTTGTACCGCGCAAAAGAAGGATTGTCAGCCCTGAGAGCCCTGTCAGATTCCAGTCTTTTTTTTCTCAGTTCCTCGAGCTGGACTTTTATCACGAGAATCTTCTCCTCGCGCTGCGCTTTGATCTGGTAGCTGAGAAAGGTCTGCGCTTTTTTCTCTTTGGCAACTTGTTTGTCGAACTCGCTCTTCTTGCTCTTTTCTACGTCGGTACAGGCGAGTGTCTTCCCCTTATTATAGGCGACGTCGCGCGAGTGCGAGACGCTATGGAGCTTGAACAGGCTGTCGTTGATGTACTTTTGGATGGCCTGCTCTGGTGGAAGCATATCATGTGACTTGACTGCAAGTATCTTGACTAGTACGCGGTATTTACCACGAGAAAGCGTGTCAAACTCGGCGTTCACAGTACGTATCATCAAAACCTGGCGGCGACTTCGGCGTAAAAGAGTGTACTCTTCCTTGCCGTCCTTTTCGGTTACCTTGTAGACGCGGAATCGAAGAAAGAAGAAATATTGTCCCTCAAGACCCCTAAAGTAACGCTGGTCGATCTGGGACAACGCAATGACAACCTCAGCTGGTTGGCTTAATTGGAACTCGAACTGGATATCTTGGTAGCGTGAGGGCCAAGCCACAGGCAGTAAGGCATGGCGGACCTCTTCATTCCACTTTTCTTCGTTGATTGTATGGATGAATGTACGTGTCCGCTCAATGACTTGAAAGTACTTGAGAAAGTCCGCGTAGCTCATCCAGAAGCAGCCGTCATTCGGGTTCTGTTCGTGGTTCAATTGTGTGCGGATCTCCCTGGTCCACTTGGCACTGCTATCGCTCCAGTCTCCATCCCACTCAGAGCGACCTAGGGGGTTGCGGATGAGGAGTAGTTTGACTTCTTCACGCTCCTGGCACTTAGTTTTTGTGGTGTGATCATTGGCTGGGACTTCAGCACATTTTTTGCACGGGACATCGATCGCTTCCGCTCTCAGGATAGAATACGAGTGGCTGCCCGATATCCCTTTGTGCAGTTGCTTGTTGGCGCCCCAGACGTTAGTCCAGCAGGTGAACACTTTGCCGGTAGTGCATGTCAGCTCTGTATTCCAGAAGCTTTCAATATTGGCAATTTCGCACGTGAAGAACTCAGAAGCAACACCGCCTGTGATGTCTTCGATAGCCTCGGAAGCATGACCAAGAGCAAGTGCCTCGTAATCGCCATGGATCTTGGCATACGCCTTCTCGAGAAGAGGTAGCCACGTCTCATTTTCGTCTTGGCAGCGAGCAAAGTACAATCTCTTGCTGGTCTTTTGGAAGGTCGTTTCGTAGAGTTTCTCATCGGTCGTTTCATTGAATAATTGGATGACGTTGCTGGGAAGATTCTTGCTCTGGTAGTCGTAGTTGCTCAAAAACAGCTATGTTTTATTGTTAGCTACTACGCTTCATTATGAGATATAGTTGTATCACGTACCTTGTCATCAATGATAGTATAGATCCATGATCCATCTCGGTGAAACACAAAGCCATAGATGCCGTATTTCTTGTCCCTTTTGACACAGCATCTCGTGATGAAACTTTCATGACTACTGTCAGCCTTTCCTTTGACTTCGCCGTTGTTTGGTTTGCGCTCTGGCTGGGCAAGAGCACCAATGCCACTAGTTAATGAAGGATTAGTATATGGTTACATAAGTAGCTGGACATGCTGCAATAGGATTGGCTCACGCTAGTAGCCAGCAATTATCTAGGTTGCCCTGCTTGATATCGTTCGTGGTGGGACCGTTGACATAGAACTTTGGGTTCGGGAAGATCTGCGGAACACGTTTGACAGACTTTGGCCTGTGTTTCTTGTCTCTTCGGAGAGGCATCAGATTCGTGTTGCCGTTCGACACATATCTATCCTGTCTATAATAATCACAATAATCATCAACACCAGCCGACGCATTGCCTGCCATGCCACTTTGCGAAGCCTGTCTTGACGAGTTATGGATTCTCTCCGTATTGATGGCAAAGAGAGTAACGCCACCTTCGTCTTTCTCGCCATAGTATAGATCTTGCTCGATATCGAAGTGGATGTCGTTATACTTGACGTTGGATTCGGTGCACTCGTGCACTAGTTTTTCGACCTTTTTTTCGCACGCGGCTTTGGCTTCTTCGTAGGTCTTATAAAACAGACACATCTGTGTATTCTCCCTCTGCTGTTGGTCATTGTTAAATAACGGGTCGTTGGGACGAAGAACACGGCGAACTACAGCATTGACGATATGGTATGTTAGCTGCTATCGAAGAGCTGGTGATAAGCAATAGATAATTCTTACCTCCAGGCTTGTAGTTGAGTGTATGGCGCCAATAGTCATCGATATCGTCTTGGGCCCGGCGGCGTTTCTTGCCCTTGAATATGTCGAATTTAGCCGACAGCATGATTAGAAATGCACAAGAAGACAAGAAGATGAGAACAAAGAAGGAAAAGAAACAAGCTCGAGGTATTGTTTATGATTTAGTATGAAGAATATGGAACCAAGTAGGAAGTCTTGGCGTTGTCGATTCAGTTATGTATCTCTATACACACAGCTACACAACTAGTGAGGTATCTGGGAGTATATAGTACGTAGATATCCAAGGCCAGAGGAAGAAAGACGAGAAAGAGATGTTGTCGGGATACGTTTATAGGCGGGAATCAAAATAAGCAGGCGAGACAAGCCTCTTTATACACAGTCGGGTAGTTACGCCACGATAATATATAGACATGTACTTGCCATATTCACCTTCCTAGCGGCACAGAATCGCCCCGTTAACCAACAATGCTTCAATCTCACAACGCCCACCCACCCTCAAGACTTCATCGACATGGTTAGAAAAGTCATGTGTCGCTAAGAAGCCTTACTTTCATCACCGACGAGCTATCTGAGACCTCAGTAAGCCAGGAATACCATCCTCAATTCTCACAAGACGAATGACTTATGAGAAACTTGCATATATGGCTGAGAACCCGGTCATGACATGAATAAGAACTTGGTCCAGACTAGGAAAAGCAGGCTATCTACGACTCTATGATAAAAGATTACGATGTCAATCGTTAACAAGATAGGTAGGTCGTCGTTGGCTGAAGCCAGCCTATTTAACCAGGCTACGGTACAGGGCCTGGCGGAACAGGACTATTGACAATACTAGTATGTATGGCTATGAAGGCCTCCCACGATCTGAGTTGATTTAATTACTTAACGTCTACCTACTGTTATTTCTCAGCAATACGACGGCATATTCCGGGCAAAAGCAGCAGGTTGATGTCACCTTCCAACCAACTCTCGAGCGGTCAGCAAATAGGTGCGCGTAGACCGAACTTCTGTTATGACTTTTTAGGGTCCAGCACTGAGGCCAAGAGAGCTCTCAGTCTAGCCCCAACCCGAGGGTCAGCCTGCGGGGTACCTGGTGTTTTTACCGTATAGCACAGACTCTGAAAAGCTAGTCTGAAAGGCCGGCAGCTGTCGACACGCGGGTTTGACCCGGCGGATTAGGAGTGGTTTTGTCCTTTCTCTGGACGATATTCCTCTTCTTTTCTACTCGACCAAAAAGAAGGACCAAAAGATGAACTGCCTTCAAGCGGATTTGAACCGCTGACCTCGACATTTCTATACTAGTGTCGCGCTCTGCCAACTGAGCTATGAAGGCTATCTTAATTGGTGATCGTTGTGTTAAGTGGCTTTAAGAAGATTCAGAAGAATCGGAATTTTGAAGTTTCGTCGTTTATCGTGAGATGAAGCTGAACTTTCCAAGCTAGTTTGATAGGTTTGGGAAAACAAAAAAAAATAAGGATGATATGCATAGTTATACGAGCAAAGAAAAACGGTTCGTCTAAATCATAGTGTTAACCAAAAGCAGGGATAGAAGAGAGCCTACTGTTCCAAGACGATCTACACGGTTGACCTGGTTTAAGAACCAACATCATCACACCTAGCCTAGTCTCCCGGGCAAATTTGATTGCAACTCTACAGTGCAGAGTGGAGAAAAATTGTACATCTGTCTTTCGGGATATGCATACATGTAGTATAATCAGGTTAAATTATATTAATCAAGTTAAAGATGAAGAAAACGCAGATAAAACGCCAAAAGACTATTGATCGTGAGGGTTTATGGATCTATTATCTTACTTATGATATACATCTTCCAGAACTCGCCAAGGACAGTTGACCTATCGCCATTCCATAAGCGCATGTCACTCAACCATGCTAATCATATCATGCAGGGCATGGATAAGGAGCAGGCTATAAGTATATAAATGATATGCCAGTCATTTCAATGTATTTTTATCTACATACTTACAGACATATGTTCAGCTTACGGGCAGCTCTCACCGATTCGTGACCAAACTCAAGCAATTGGCTCTTGCACATTCATACTTTTTTTTCTTCATGCACAACATACATACATACATACGCTATAGTAGTACATACCTATATAGGAGTTCGTAAGTTGAATGAGGAATTTGCACCACAAACGTGTTTACTAATATAATAAGCATCAAAGCCCAGATTGGATTGGATGAATAGAGGCGGTGCTCCAATATTGAATAAGCGCTACTTTGCCACGCAGATATTAGCTTCATTGATTATCTTTGATGGATAGTTTTGATGAATGACTGTCGTTATATCATGTCGAGAACTATTGCTCGGATGCGACACAATATTCGATTAATAGTGTCCGGTACTATGAAGCCTGGTGGGGGGAGATCCTGGCGTTGGCTTGGGGTTGTTCGCAATATGTCCCCGATGTGTACACCATCGAGATAGCCAGCCTGCTCTTCTAATATTTTGATCAGCTATGTCGCGTATCAAGTACAATAGTATGCTTATTACGCCCGGATAGTCAGTGCCGATTCAACTGATGGAGATACTCAACTAGGCAGTGTGCGCTTCTATGGGAAAATGCTACAAGCCCCCAACACACTTGTTGGGTCGAGCAAGTTGATTGAGTATGTTCTGATCATTCACCATCACTATTCACACCAAGACGAGGCACAACACATCACTTGCTCGTCAGTGGCGCCATGCTACACCTTTTCCACTAATTCTGTTCAGCTCACATTTCATGCCACGTCTGCACCGATTCTAGTTGATGTACTTCATACTTGAGCTTTGATAGTAGTAACCGAGCAACTGCGTCTT
The DNA here is from genome assembly GCA_004009845.1 of Davidsoniella eucalypti. NCBI lineage: Eukaryota > Fungi > Ascomycota > Sordariomycetes > Microascales > Ceratocystidaceae > Davidsoniella > Davidsoniella eucalypti. Next base: position 108,576 of record RMBW01000007.1, on the reverse strand, counting down.
ATCTTTGGGAGCAGGCAAAACAGCCAGACTATTCCATTCTGTTTTACCCATATTGAGGGTAGGAGTATAGGGGAAAGAAAAGAGAGAATAAAGCCCTCACCACGCATTGTCTTCTCAAGTTCTCAAATTCCAACGTCTCTTTCCGATCCATACCATCTGCTATGTGCTTGCTGTTATAGCCTATCTTCTTCCACTCTCCGTCGTTCACAACATCTCGTTCTTGGCCTCCATGGGTTAGCTTACGCTGCAGTAACACAGTAAGCAAAGCTGAGCTCTCAATAAACAGCCGCATTCGCTATCGTTGTCTAAGATCTCTCGTTCCCTTCCACACTCCAGACCGCCAACTATATGTTCTTGACAAGTGATATCCTCACGTCAACATTTCAGCCTCCATTTCTTTGTACTATACTTAAGTTTCTAGTGAAAGATGCCAGACGTATGCGCTGACGTTGGAATCATGACAAAGACAAATCAGTAAATAACGATTAGGCAAGCCAATTCATCCAGAAGAAAGATATTAGAGAATCAGAAATGAACAAAGATATAAAGAGAAAAAAAATACAAGCAGATGTGAACTTTTCGAGTAGTCCTCCATGGTATTGAAGCAAGAAACAAAAAATGTGCAAGATAAAAAGCCGGTGACGCCGTTCTGTTATTAGGGCCGAAGGAAAAATATAAAATATGGGATATAAAAGAAAGCATAATGTAGAGTGAAGGGCGCAAACAACCAAGAAAAAGAGAATAAATAAATAAAAAAGATGAGAAGAGATAAGTAGTGAATGTTGAAAAAATAAAGAGGATGGGCAAATTAAATCTCGCCCTGAAGGCACAGGGAAAGAAAAAAATTGGAGATTAAACTCCATTGATAAAATATATGATATACAATGAATGGAAATTATGAGAGAAAGGAGCCAGAAGAGACAAATCTAAGATCGTGACGAAGTATGTTTCGTTTCGAAGTTGTCATCCTCATCACATGTAGATACGGGCGTCAAGTCTCCATAGTCCAATTTTGTATGAAACTAAGCGGTAACGCTGCCATTCGTGACAGAATCGGCGTTCTGGGTGATCTCAACCCCAGGAACCTCGGCAGGAGGAGGTGCGTTCTTCTGGGGGCAATCACGAGAAATGTGGCCGGCCTCGCCACATTGATAGCAGGTTTTGCCAGCAGTGTTGAGGGGGCCGCCGTTAGGAGCAGAGCAATCACGTGAGATATGGCCCAGCTTGCCACAAGCATAGCACTTCATAGCCTGAGCATGGCAGTCACGGGCAAAGTGGTTCGGGCCACCGCATTTGTAGCACGTGGATGGACGAGGCGGGCCGTTGAAACCGCCACGGCCGCCATGACCACCGTAGCCGCCATACCCACCACGGGGCATAGGAGGACCACCTCGGCCCATACCAGAAGATGGCGCATTACAGGTCCGCTACAACGTAGTTAGATTAGCACTTGACTTGAGCATTGGTTTTACGGAACAACGTCAGAACGTACAGCGATGTGGCCAGGCTGTCCACAGTTGTAGCAGCGGTTGCTACCAATTCCACCACTCAAACGAAGAGTAGGGCAGTCAGCCTGAATATGGCCAAGACCCTGGCAGTGGTAGCACTGTTTAGCATCAGTAGAACGAGGAAGAGGACAGTTGTTGGACTCATGGCCGGGTTGTTTGCCTATATGATTGTTATTAACATAGAGGTACAGATAGACAACTTATACAACGCATAGTGAGCAAGACGTACAGTTGTAGCATAAACGCTCAGCAGACTGGCAGACCTCGGCATAATGACCGACATTGCCGCACTTATAGCAGGCACGGCGTGCTAGGGAGGACATTTTGGAATAGACGATTGATTCTTCATTGATTGTTAGCAAAGTTCTTAAGTAGTCAGTAAAGCCATGATGGCCACGGTAAAAATGAGAAAGTGCGATGTTGATGTGTGATATAAGTGGCTGGTCGCCTGCGTTTGAAGTAGTTTCTTGCCCGCCTTCATAAATTCCGGGTATTTAGTCGCTCAAATGTCTCTGTTGCATCGCAAGATAGCCTGACAAAGTGGCCTGTAATATACGACAAATAGTAGTGCCATACGATATGATACAGAGCAAGTATGATGCGCGATGAAACATTTTTGTCAGATGTTGTTGAGAAACGCCCATGCTAGCTCACTAGTAGCCACAGCATGTATACTTAAGGCATCAACATTTCCATCATCCTATTCTTGGGCCATTGCACATAGGTCAGTGCCCATACATGCTGGAGAAAGTGGTGTTTCTGCTGTGCTATCGAGTTGTCCACAGAGCAACCCCACAAAGACAAGTTCTAGTGAAAGGAGTCATGCGCCCACACAATGCCAGACCAAAGCTAAAATTCCATTTAGGTGTTTTTTAATGCTATTGTGGAATGGATAGTATCGATATTTGAAAGAAAATGATGCTGTTGATGATAGTCGGTCTGTAAAGGAGTAACGGAGATGCGATGACTACATATTACAATAAATGCGATAGCAATGGAAAGCATTTGCGTATCCTATTGTCGCTGAATATCATGTCGCAAGATATGGCGGTTTTTCAACGGCATGATTAAGCGCATAAAAGGACCCCGACGCTGAGAACGATTGATATTGATCGACAAAACTATCGTTGTTGATCTAAGGCGACATGGCGGGGACGGAAGGCGATAGACGGGAGAGCTCTAGTGTCTCCGTTTAGGGCAACTAGCAGCGAAGGGGCCTAATAGAGACGGAGGGCACAAACGCAGACGTCTAGTTATACCGTACAATAACATCACACCGCACATGGACGAAAACCAAGTTGAAAATTGACTGGGCTGTTGTCTAAAGATAGCAAAACTCACCGTCAGGGTTCTTGTTTTTGACAGCGTGAACAACAGTCTGCAAGGGGCCGGCGCGTTAGTAAAAACCCGAGCTAGATAGACAAAAAGCTAATGTCAGAATAGCAAAAAGACGGACGGACATACCAAGGTCAAGGGGTGAAAAAGCCACAAAAAGAAAATCGGCGTGAAGCTTTGCGGATGTCAGCAATGTGCAATCTTCTATGCTAGCTGTAAGCTGAGATCGGAGGTGATCAGGCACAAACGGGGGTTGGAAGAATCAAGAGGATTGAAGGAGAGAAGAAACAAAGTGAGAAGGTCGAGGAAAGAAACGGAAGTGTTCAATCTTAGTTCAAAACAGACAACAAAAGCAGCGTTTGGTTTGCCGCAACTACCTGTCTCTACACATGTAGACAGGTGGGGCTATCCTGTAACTGGCCTAGCTAGGTTCGCAGATAGCAAGAAGCTGGCAGCAGTACATATGTAAACAGTGGACAGTGGAAGATGTAGCAACTACGTTGGGCTGAACGTGGGAGGAGATATGTAGATAGGTGGGGCATTCTCTAGGGAGGAAAAAAACAGGGGCTTGAGAGCTAATATCGAGCCATGAAAGCCGGCCAAGTACTCCAACCAAAACGAGTCACGATCGCGGCCGCAGAAAGGAACACGGTAGGTACTTGCTATAATAAGAGCATAGCTGGGGAAATACAAGTACCTTCCGGGTATCCTCTTGCTAGAATTGGAAACGACAGCAACTGCAATAGAATTTATGGCAACGCCGCCAGCTTCCTTCTCACCTACCCGATTAGCTTTATCGCAACGTTGTGTGTTGTTTTGTAAACAAAACAGCTAGGCCCATTATCGAACACAACAACAAAGCCCAAGCTTAAAATCACAAAGCGCATCCCCAACATTATACACTTATTTGGCCTTCTTGTTGCTTCTCCCGCTCACCTCAGGCGCATTCATGTGTCCATCTCTTGGTATCGCTATGTGGATCTATGCAGTGCTTACTTTAGCAGTTCCTATATCTCTACACAAGATATTCGTAGCTAGTCTACAGTACCGGAGTACCAACGACTTACATTACTGCAGATACCGTGTTAAATAATGCTAAGCGGAGCCCTTCTAGGCTGGCCTACATACATACGACGTATGTGGGTGAGATGATAGATGCAAACACATCTAATACCCCACAGTACGCGAATTCAAATGTCACTTTAACGGACACTCGATTACCCACCGTCGAACAACATCTTCAATCAACCAGCAACACAATACGACAATTACAGCACAACATTCCACCTTTCCCCAAGTAGCTGGAGATTGATTTAAAGGGGACGGTTTTAGCTGACTTACCCCCATCAACAAAGAGTACCAGAGGCCCAAACACCGTCTTAGGTGCCATACCACACAGTATCCCTTGAATTCATCTGCGGGCCATCTACGATTACAGACCACTCACTTCTCATCAAGCAGCACATCGTAGTGCATATGCATACGCTACTGTGATCAAAGCCGCACAATGTATATGCAGGTGCAAATTTCTGTGTAGCATGACCAGCTTGATTTCATAATCACAGGGCCAGAGTACGCCCATTTCCTTGATTACTACATACGGGTATGTACATATGTACATCACTATATCTTGCATTTACAAAGCTTTGTCATGTCTAAGAATGCGCATATCTATCCAGTCTTTTACAATTAGAGCTGCTTTAAGGCGTCAGTGTCACCACCACTACCACCTCAACCACACTATGATGACAGATACTTGCATGTCGGCTAGTAGTGATAGTTGTACTATCACAAAATACGCTCTATGCAAGATATATTCAGCCTTGAATGTTCTACTTCGTCGAGCCACGGCCGTCATACCGCTAGATTTGTGAGCAATCAATATGTATTTACAATCAAAGTCCGAAGACTTGGAAGTACTAAATTAAACAAATCTCCATGCCCTTGTTCCTTCATTTAGTCGTAGGCTCCCATCTAATTCTACTCTCATACCAAATTCTGCCGTACTTGGCTTAGTAATTTTTACTAACTATAATCATGATAGGGAATACTATTTTTCTATCAAGAGGGGAAATATATATATCACCAATCTCTTCAACTGTAGAGCCTTTGATACGCTAGGCAAAGAGATACGTATGTGTGTACGTACATATATCACAAACACCACACACTGATTATCATCAGGCTGTTCACTGAAAGGAGTAATGGAAGGGATGTGACATTTTATTGCGTCAAAATCGACTAGCAACCAACCGGGCAGATTCATAGAGCCGCTTGCAGCCAATCCACAGCGTATACTGTCGAAATTGTCAAATTGTCATAAAAAGAGCAGAAAAAGGGAAAAGAAAGAGTATCGATATCAGAAACAGAAACGCTGTCAACACATTTGACAGCATCCGCCCAAAGCCCACCCAAGAAAATAACCCCCATAATATAACACAAAAATAAAGAAAGAAAATGAAAAAGCTACCCAATACAATGCGCCTGCGCGTTTACGTTAGTCCTTTGAAACTCCAATCATCGATCCTCCCTATTTCTTTTCTAGTTTTCGTTTGTCTTTTTTTTTTCTTTTTTCTTTTACAGATTCGTAGTAGTCCGACGAAGCTCAGATGGATGAGGCGGCAGCGGTACATCGGTATTCGGGGCTATCGATCTAGGAGCTGCGTCAACTACATACGAGACGCCATCATCAGAAGCATACGAAGGTGGCCGAGGAGCACTTGTCTGGCGCATCTCAGGCTCTTGAGGGGCCGCATTGGGGTTTGGCTGCCAGTACAGAGCATTCGGATCAACACGCTATAAGAACTTATTAGCAAAACCGTAATGTTTGTGTGCATTGATAGATAGAACTAGACTTACCACACTGGACCGCCAGAGTCCATAGGCGGGAGGGTTGATCTTGTTCGCCACGCTCTCAACACCAATGGCTTCTTCGTCACGGGTAAGAATCACAGGAATGGGTTCTTGGGGGATAGCATAGCCGTTGACATTGTACTGTGTACCGGAACCCTGACCAACGCGATCAGGACGCAGAATCAACAGGCAGGCGCGCACCAGACTGTGGCAGAAAATAACGGTAGATGTGACCATCATCAAGATGAGCAACACCGAGAACTCGCTCTGTTGGAACTTGTGCGAGATAGTGAGGCCAAGATCTAACAAAGGGATATAGGGTTAGCAATGAACTATAGGGTCTGTGTAAGTCGAATAAGGGTTTCTGATGTGAGACTTACAAACTCCAAGCATAATGATTGTGAAAAGTCCAGAAACAAAGCTGCGCAAGATTTGCTTGCGAGCCTCGGCAGACTTGACCCAAGGGAAGCAGAACATGAAGTTCTTCGGCGTCTTGCGGTTAGCCCGTTGGCTGCGGTTTTCGCGGTGGCCAGGGCTATGGCGAAGCTTCCGTCTATCCCGTCTATCCTCGCTGACTCTATCGGGCGAGTCGACACCATTTGGTAAGGTCTGCTCGGCCATCTGTGGTAGCTGAAGCTCTGGGCTTTCCGAGCCGGTGAAGCGGCGCGAGAGGCTTCTGTTCGATGGTGGCACGGTCGGTGCAGGCTGAGTGATTTCGGGGACGGCTGATGGAGCGGAGGACTCGCTAGTTTCGGGAATGGCGGCTTCGAGATCATCTTGGCGGCGGGTGGGACGGTTGATGTGAAGACGGGTGTCGAGGTTGAAGCGGGAACGTCTGGTAGAGTGTGGCTCGCTCATCGCCTGAGTCGGCTCGGAAGGGCGACTGCGTAGGAAGCTTTGGCGGCCGAATACAGATGACGTTGATGGGCGAGAAGGCGTCGAAGAAGGGTCCGTTGATTCGGATTCTCTTGAGAGAGATGTGCTAGGGCGGGAAGACATTGTGTGTGAGGTTGTGTGATGTGAAGAGGTCGTAGCGGTATCGTGATTGTTGTTTGTAGCTGTGGATGGAGTGCTGCCAGATAGCAAAGTAAAGGCTGTGTGGGTTCTCGGTAGATAGAGAAAGAATGGCCAGCCTTGATGTTCGTGATAGATATGGTGATATCTGGTAAATGTCAAGCAAAATCCAGTATAGTTCTTTCAAGGCAACGAATGAAAGGCTTTGGTCGTGAGAGTGTCTCTAAGCCACAAAAAGCCAGCGAGTCAAGAACGATAGAATGATCAAGAGATCCAGATTAGCCAAAGAGTTTGGAAACAGCAGCACCCAGAGATAAAGTAGGAGCTGTCAGTCTTCAAATGGATGAGACGTCGTAGGCGCAGTAGGTAGCTGGCAAGGGTGCTGGCCGGTGCTTTCTTAGTAGCGAATATACTATAAAATGTAGTTATATATGCAACTATAAGCAAGGCAGAAGAGAGACAAGCCGCAGTATTAAGAATATAGCTTGGTATTCTAGTGTACTTGGCAGAACAAAGGGTAATTATCGTTGCCGTCGACTTTTTTTGGAAGCTTCTTTTCCCAATGAACTTCTGAAACCGCCAGAGAGTAGACTTATTGTTCCAAAAATGGTAGATCAGCGAAAGTCAGGACGGGGAATGCTAGAAACGTCGTTGGAGTTTCCGAGAAAGTAAGCTGGTCGAATTCAAACACTATATATCGTGATAGTGAAGAGCAGTATTAGATGGGCGGCTATCAAAGCTCGGTCTGCAATGTTGACCGTAGAAACAAAGAGTAGAATATAATATATGCCAAGAAATAGAAGATTTTACATAGATAAAAATAAGGAAATATCAAAGTATGGCAAACTTCCAGAGTTCATGCGCAAATTAACAAAATAGAACTAGCGTTGTCAATGGGCCAGGTGAGAAATGAAAATAAACAAAAAAGAATAAGAATGCCGTGACGAATGAAGTTCCGCAGGATATTCCAATTAGAAACACGAGATTCTAGAGGGGGGGACAAGGAAAAAAAATGAAAGAAAGAGAAGATAAACACAAAGAAAAGATGCCAAGACATAAAGCAATTCATCTCAAGCCTAACCTCGCAGTTCTACATTATTGTACGGTTGGATAGAGAACTGAAAAGAAAGCCGCCTCACTTTTATTCTCAAACTTGGACAACCCCGTATAGCCCAACTAACAAACGACGAGCCAGTATGTTTGAACCTGCTCAGAGCGTTTGTACACCTATTGTGACTTGTTGGATATGGACTTGTAGGCGGTCCTGTCGCATTTTTCAGGCCTCTGCTTGTGACTTTGGCTGTTTCTCTGCAGATTCCAATCTCATCCAGTTAGTTGCTCTCAATATCACAAGTTATTGCAAGTTTGAGGTTTTTATAGCTCATTGGTCGCCTCAGCTGGGAAAAAAGGTCTGATCTCGCTCATCGATCGTGACACCTCCATATCTACAAATACTACTCCGGGGACTAAGACTAGACCTAGAATGCCCATCATCGAGTGCCAAGCACATGTATTCTGGATATCTACGCCTAGTTGAAATATCACTTTTAATAGCCTTTACAACAACCAGTAGCTTACACTACTTTTGAATATAACGTCCCAGTAAACTTTATCTTAGACGAGTTTCACTGCCGGCTGCGCATAAATTAAGATTGCATCACCCACTCCTTCTTGTTTTTCTATCATATTACATCTTTATTGCTTTATCCAGCGTCCTATTCTTGTCCGTCCAAGAACTACAGCTCAGCGATGGATAGAACAGGTTACTCCCCATATTCGAAGCTACTACACAATACAAGTTACACATGTATCAAGGAGGAGGGGGACCTTGCGCCGCCTGAAGATACTGCGCCAGGGGTGTGTTTCGTATCTGTAACAAGAGACTACAAAAACAGCTCTTATTCTTTACTATGTGTATATCGTCACAACTAGGTCAGCTGCTAGATAAGCTGCTAGTAGTGCACGTTTACGAACAGCAAAAAACAAATGGCCCAGAGCTTTTTCCTCTTTGCACATGGAACGAAAACGCACGAACGCACACTACTTATATAGAGCAAAAATTAACGGGCTGTACTCAGTGGCTTCACTCAGATATTCCCGCCCAGCTTACTCATACTTCAAGGTGGCTGCCACACTGAAATTTAAGCTTGTTCGATAGTACTGCAACTTCTGCATTGGTCGAGGGAGCTCGAGCCTATACAACTGAATCTGTGCTTGTTGACTCAAGATCGTGTCATTGTGCTCGTAGCTGTATCTCTACCGTGCTTACGTCTATATCAGTGAAACAATACAAGCTGTGCTACTAGTTTTTGGGCCTGATTCTTCTCCTTTGTAACTAGGTCCAGTCAAAATCTATTTGTCTTTTTCTTTCTTCTCGACGCTTGAATGACGTCTTGATGAAGCCATACTTGTTTCCCTCTAGCCGCACTACTGTATCGAATTTACCATCTTCGTGATACTACGTGCCAGCGATATATAAATATATACATTTCACCAACATCCTCCCTAACAAAATTACATACTCTCGTAGGGTTTTTTTTAGGAACTAACAATCTATAAGAAAATAAAACCCTCATAGAACTGGGGTTAATAAGACGGAATAACGTACCGCAAATAGTAATCCTTTATTAAGGCATAAGTGATCTCCTTTACAAGCCACCATCACCTTCTCATAGCATAGACGATCTACTACCAGCTGACGACAAGATGAGCGTTCGTCCTCTCATCGCCCATCTACGGCTCAGAAAAAAATACGCGTATAATCTACAGCTATACCTTAACGATCAACTAATCTGCCAAAGGCTTTTCTTAGATGGGAATTGGGGATGTATTAGACCTAAAGAAATAGTTCTTGAATCAGTTTGTTTGTATGTCGATATGTATGTATCGTGTAGGACGACTAAAAGTCGTTACGTGGTGCGTTTTATATGCTTAAAACTTCTATATGGAGTTTGGTATTTCGGTAGAGGGACAAAAATTACAATAATAGACTGATGCTTACGAAATAAAGGTTAGGGTTCACGACTGACATATCTGAAATTACATGTATATACAAAAAGATGTTAAGAGTATCAGTTATACAGATGTATAATCCCTAAAATAACAAAAATCAACAACGCCTAGTAGTATTCCCTCAAACGCCGGCTGAATGCAATGCGTCATCTTAATGCATAGCATGATTCCCCCTCTTAAACTTCTTCCCCCAAGTTGATCGCCCCAATCCTTCTTAGATTTGCATTTTCTTCCTTCTCGGTTCTAGTTTTCCCTCTTCGTCTCTTTGTGTAGGCCATGAAAATACAATGAGAGCAATATTGGAACTTTCTTATATATGAGCAACACGTATAAATCAAGCTTGGATCAGTAACAAAGAAGCTGAAGCCACCATACCATACATGATATGTACGAGATTAGTTTTGTCTGGTATCACCAAGATCACCGAAGTTCACCCAATAGCATGGTACGATCTGATGAAGCAGAAAGAACTATACATAATCATGTTAGAATTTTTTTCATCTTGTATTGCATAGTGGGATTTTTCAACTTACGAATGGGGTCTGTTCCGGGTGAGAATTCAGCAACATTAACAGAGCCCTTATGACCAGGTAACTTGTAAAGCATCTTGCCAGTATCAGCAGACCATACTAAAGCAGTGCCGTCTCCAGAACCAGCAGCAATGCGTTTGCCATCAGAGTCCCAGCTAGCACGGATAAGGTTCTTCTCAATCCCTGGTGATGTGCCGTCGAATGTACGGATATGACGCTCCGTCGGCGCATATGGCCTAATGTCCCAAGTCCGCGCCGTAGAATCCATGGCATTAGACAGAAGTGACTCGCCGTTTGGTGAGATACGGAGAGATGTGATTGTATCTGAGTGTCCCAGGAGGGAGTATAGTGGCGCCTGTTTACGAACATCCCACACCTTGATGTCATTATCGATTCCGCCGGTGTATATTTCGTTTCCGGCCTCCGAAATGGCAACAGCTGTCACAGGGAAGTCGGTTTCTATGTGGTTAACGGCATTCTTAACTCTAGGGTCCCATATGCCAATAGTTCCATCGTCACTAGCGCTCACGAGGGTCTCGTCACCACGGGTGCTAATGTCCATGGCGTTGATGACCTCCTCATGGCCAACATAGCGTCGTATCCGTGAACCACTCTCTAGATCCCAGCTCGCAAGGAACATGTCGGCCGATGCAGAGAAAAGAATGCGTGAGTCGCGAGACCAGCGTAGGTCGAGTATCGCGCCCTTATGTCCGCTAAGGATGCCATAGTTTTCGCAATCGCCATATGTCCGCCAGAGCACTATAAGAAATGCGCAATTAGTTTCGCCTGTTCCAACTCGGCACTCCTATCATACAGTATACATACAGATATTTCTATCCATTCCAGCTGAGGCGATGTAGTTTCCGTTTGGGTCGAACTGGGCGGCAAAGACCTCGCCGGTGTGGCCTGAAAGCTGCATTACTGGAGCATGAAGACCGCTTGTACGAGGCGCCTATGGACACTTGTATTAGAACATATATATATCTACCGAGTATAATATTATTCTGAGAAAATAAGAGCTTACGGTCTGCACCAATGCGCCGTTACCGACGGAGGCATTGAAGCGGGCTAACGCGCCGGTTGAACTAGGACCAAGATTAGGGCGCTTGACTAGCTGGAAGCTGGCCGGATCGTCAGAAGCAGGTCTTTTTTCTGAGGCCATTGTCGCGGACGTTTCTAATTTGGATCGAGTATCGTAATTGTTGGTGTTGTCAAGGTTGGCGAGCCAAAATATGGAAAGGCTGACAGACAAGTAACAAACAAGGCTGAGATTCAGGATCGCGTTTCTGAACTCAATGATTTTTTTGTGGGGCATCCCGCCAAAGTTCAATTGGGAGCTTGAAAGTGGATCTCCGTGCTCCGGGATATTGCTATTCAACCGGTGTTTTACCATAAGGAGGGGCATCCTAAAGCTGAGCTCCCGCCAAAAGCTGGTCTCTATACAGAGCAACTATATCTCAAATCACACATTCCTGCTTAGTGATAAGCTGGCGGAAGTGAAGTCGATCTCTTGAACAACAACCCAACCAACTGGCCTTTTTTTTCCTCGTAAACTGGTCTATTTTGCCTCATCATGGCCAGCAACAGCAAGGCCTCTCGCCTTGGCGAGGAGTTAGTTACCTATCTCGCTTCCCATACGTGATTGCAACTTGCTAATAATAGTGTGTATAGAATCTGGAAGTCAGTAATCCTCTAACCACCACGTAGCCTCGTAGCGCATATCTACAAGTGCTACTAGAAGCTTCGGAATTCTAATGCGATCCTGAATATACAGAACGCGCATTGACAAGGTCAACGCTGAACTAGTCACTCTCACGTACGGAACAGTCGTCGCCCAGCTTTGCAAAGACTACGATGCCAACTATGTCGAGGTCAACAAGCAACTAGACAAGATGGGCTACAATATCGGCCTACGTATCATCGAGGACTATCTCGCCAAGTCTAACTCCATGAAGCGCTGTGCCAATTTCAAAGAGACAGCCGATATGGTTTCAAGGGTAGCGCCGTCCTTCTTTCTCCCTTACGTCCAATATTCAATAATTTCTGCTACTAGGCAATGTTGTTGACAAAAGCTAACTTCATATTGCTCACTTAACGTATAGGTTGGCTTCAAAATCTTCCTCAATATCACGCCGATTGTGACCAATTGGACGGGTGATAACAAGCAGTTCTCCCTTGTGTTCGAAGAGAACCCCCTCGCCGATTTCGTCGAACTTCCCGATGATGGCCGGGCTCAGAACGAGCTTTGGTACTCGAATATACTCTGCGGTGTGCTACGTGGAGCATTAGAGATGGTACAAATGCAAGTCGAGGCACATTTCATCAGTGATGTCCTTCGGGGGAATGATACTACGGAGATGCGTATAACACTAGTACGCTATATTGATGATGAGTTGCCACCGGAGGATGATTAAATACAGTCTGACAATCACATCATTTGAGTCAGACCAACCAAGGGTTACGGATTCACTGGAAATTTGGCGTATTTCTTATTTTTTATGTCAGTTAATGCATTGTATCAAACTATTAGTACTTTACTATATATAAGCCATAAACAGAACTAAACACAGCAAACATAAACAATTATATTGATGTGCATCTATATATACATTCTCCCCTGTTAAGTGAAATTAAGGATCCCTGGTACCAACAAATAGATTTGGTTGATGGCTTGACTTTTTTGGGGTTTGGTTTGTTCTTTATATGGCAGGAATTTAAAAAACATTAGGGTTATAGTGGCACTTCTATTGGCTTATTATAATGCCTCAAAAAGAATATAATTTTTTCTATCTGAGCCCTGTTGATAATCATCTTAAGCAAGTCACACAGGCAGATACATGTACCTTCCCTGTACTGACCTGTCAAGATATAGCGCGGTATTTGCTTCTGAAAGAGGCTACTTTGCTGAGGTTTGAGTTGAGATATAGCATACAATCGTAATAGGCTTTAGGCGTTAACAAAGCGTGTTGGCCGAGTTATAGGCGTACAGACCTACACGAATCCAAATAGACCTTTACATACTACTAGTTGTATGTAGGGCGCCTGGCAAAATAAATAAAATATGTGTTTGTAAACAGTTAGTTACAGGGCCTGATCCCAAGGACCAATCGGTAGGTAGTATAGCAGGGTGCTGAAGTTGGATAATACCGCAGTATGTTTGTAGCTAGGTGCTTAGTGCAGGTACCCGATGCAACCGCCACAGAGGAAAAAAAGCAACAAAAACATGCTGCCTCTCACGCGACGATCCAGCTGGCTGGTTCCTAGGATAGTCAGCTATAAAACTACATAATATAAATAATATATATATGTATGTCTCTTGTGCTCATAAATCGGAGCTGTAGGGATAGTATGTTAACAAAGAGGAGAAGGGGTTTTACTTGTAAGCAGCATAAGTAGTTGGCTAGTTGGATATTGAAACACATATCGACATCAAGGGATATGGATAGGGAGCACAAGAGACTTGATGTCTATTGATTCCACCAACTTTGTTGATGCCACTACCTATACATCAGGGTGACAAGACCACGCACTGTGTGTGGGATATTCTACAACCCCCTTATAGTGTGTGGAGATTTTGGAGGTCTGGAGAAAAAGTACAAGTATACAGTAGTAATAATTCATATGTGTATGAACAGGCCTGTAAGATAGAGAGATCCTCCAACATGACATTGCTAAACCTTGTAAGTAGCGCCTAACATTGGCTGGAGAAGCATATCAACGAAGACAAATGTATCTACCTTCTGATAATCTTAAGGTCGATGTATTTTTTGTGATTTCTGGGATGGCACATATCACACAAACTGATATGTAGCGTGGGAACTATGGCAGATACACTAGGGTACTATAGTTGTAAACTGGCCACGAAGAAGGCGTGCGTGGAGATCACACCATGTATGATGTTAATGATAACCGTGTCAATCCTAGTTCACAGTATCACGTAGCGCGGTATGCTGAATATCTGATATATTTACAGTGGGCGACAACTAATCAGTGTTGTTATTTTTATTTCTAATTCATTAATCTTATGGAGCTATGAAGATGTTACTAATCAGTGGTGTTGATATGGGCTGCATCTTAGTTTATGAATATACATGTATGTGATTGTATAATTGTACGAAAGTGATGAAAATCCCAAAGTTTTGTCAATCTGCAAAATTTGTTCGTCCCATATTTGACATGAGCACATCGCGATATATCAAAAGGCCGTTCTACTCGAGAATCCAAGGGAATATGGCGCGCTCTTATATAGTAAACCACTGTTCTATCTTGTCATTTTACTTGCATACTGTGCAACTTTGACCGTGCGAAAGTCGCGTCTCCGTGCGCATCGGGTATAGTTTGTGGAGTGATGCCTGAGGCACTATTAGCCAATACGCGTAGACGCCACATGCATCCCCACATTAACGCCACACACGATACAGCCTTTCGTGTGCTTTGAGTGCTCAGCGCTGTGTGGTCTACTATAATTTAAGCTGCTAGCCCCTCAAGTCGACAGCGCCACACAAAGTACACGGTGCGACGACCTGTAGCGACAAGCATTTTGGTCTTTGGCATGTTCTAAATGCTAGAGCAACTTTGGGCTCCTTTGGTCGCTCTTTCTGATCAAAGTCCTGTCCTACTAAATTGGTTCCCTACATCTTGATTTCGATTTCATACCGTTCTGTCTCTTCTTTTAGGACAAACTTTCGATCTTGCTATCTTTGATTTTTTTGGACTGTCATCGCCGCCACCCCTCCCATCGATCAATCGATCGGCCTGAATATCTGCTAATTTACATTTTTTTCTTTTATTTTGGCCCGACTCGGCTTCGAGTTTACACCGTATCTCACTCGGCTACAATTGACGCCGCTGAGTGGCCGCAGTCTTCTGTTGCTTTCCTGTTTCTCTGCGTTTCGTCGCAGGCTGCCTCGAAGCTGGTGTTGAGCAAGAGCCTGCGCCTGGGGCAAAACCTTGCTCTCTCAGCTGTGCGCTGTGGCGAGAGAAGGAGCTCGAAGACCTCCAACAATCGGCGTATTGATATCGCCGTTGTTGCTGTGTATAGCTCGCTGGACTTGTCCATACATCGGCCTATCCTAACCCCATTTCTAGCCCGGATTCTTGTGCTATACTAAAAGCTTTAATATCCGCGTTTCAGTCATTCGAGAGACCACATTATCGATCGCCCTTGCAAATCTACAATACGATCTTGCATCGCGTCCGACATTTAAATATTTTCTTTGACCGACCGCTTTCTATCCACTGTAGGCGCATTGCTAGGTCTACTGTCTAAGGCTACAGGCCTTATAAACATACTCGCTGTCGATTACCGAAGCGTATCTTCCTCACTTGTCCCCCCAAAATATACGTACTGGATCTTTGTCTGCACCGCACGCCCCAAGCACTACGTCGCTTTTTGATAGAAGCGCGTCTCATAGTTGCCTCCTTGCCAACCGACACCATTCGAACATTTTACAATATCTTTTTCCCCTCCTTCATCTTCCCGACTGCCGTTGCTGCGGCGTGATTCTCGACTTGCCTTGCCTTGCGCTGCACCATCGTTTTAAACATTTCATTTCTATCGACGCGCTATCGCACCCCGGATCCCAATTAATTTGATTGCCTTATCCACTGAAGCGAAAAGAAGGTCACACCTCATAACGCGCTCAGCCCACTACACTTCCGACTCAGCTTTATACATTTCTCGTCGGCCTCTAATAAAATGAATGCCAACGTCAATATGGCGATGAACCCGCTGGGCCCCGTCGGCACTGTGATCCCCATGATGAACAACGGCATGGTCATGGGACAGCAACCACAGCCCCAACTTGGGCAGCACCCGCAGCCAGGCCATATCCAAATGCAACAGACACAATCTCAAGGACCGCCGCAACAGCAAGTGCCGGGCCAGCCAATGATGCAGCAACAGCAGCAGCAGCAACAACAGCCACACCCACAGCATCAAATGCAAAACCAGCAGCAGCAGCATCCCCAGCGTGCGCTGATGCATCTAGACACTCAGCATCGTGCTGTGCTCAACTCGTACATCTACGAGTATTTCATGAGATCAGGAATGTATGACTGTGCTCGCCCTCTCGTCCAAAATGAGAAATACAGCGTGCAGCATGGCGATACAAACCATGGAACCGATGACTCAATGGATACCGACAACAAGGACGACGTCAAGCCTCCTAGAGACTTGCCCGAACCTAACGTACACACATCTTCATCGGAAAACTCCTTCCTACTCGAATGGTTTGCAATCTTCTGGGACATACACAATGCTTCTCGACAGAACGGCAAACACGTCCCTCCGATTGTTTCGCAATACGTCCAACACACTCAGGTTAGTAACTCGGAGCTGGAAAACGCACGCAGCCTTCAATGATGGCCCACACACTAACGAACTGGCTTAGAGCCGCACGAGACAGGTTTCGCAGCATGACCTTTTGCGTCAGGTGCGTGATGGCCAAGGTGGCCCCCAGATTTACGGCAACATGGTCCGTATGCCGAATGGCACTATGGCCATGATGAAGCCTAACCCGTCTTTATCTCGTACTGCCATGGTCAACAACAGCGCGTAAGTACAATCTTCAATCCCATCCGCACTACGCATTACGATAGGGTGATAAATTAACTTATTGAATAGTGGCCAAATGATGCTTCAGCAGAATAAGCACCCTATGCCTCGTGATGGAACTGGTATGGATGCAAACAGAGACCGCCCCCAATCGCCGGGTGGCCTTGATAACGCCTCTTCGCCGTCTAAGAAGCCTCGTGTTGATGGCGGGTTCAACCAAAATCAACAAAACATGATGATGAACGGTCGTCCTGGCCCGGGCCAGATGATGGGCCAGCAAATTCCTGGTGGACCAAATGCCCAAAACCAGCAAATGCTAATCAACACTGGCAACCTGACGGCACAGCAAATGCAGCAATTCAGCAATAGCAATCAGTCGAAGTCTATTGCTACATATGCTGCTCATCTTCAGCACCACCATGGACAGCAAATGCCTGGCAAGCAAATGCCTGGTGGCCCTCAGGGTCAGAACTCTCCCATGATGTCACAAGGCCCAGACGGCCCCATCAGCGGCATGTACAACGGCGGTAATGAGATGAACCAAGGCCCTGCTGGCATGCGCTCCAACCAGCCCGGCCCTAACCCTGCCGGAGGCCAAAGCAACCATGCTCTACAAGACTATCAGATGCAGCTTATGATGCTTGAGCAGCAGAACAAAAAGCGCCTTCTTATCGCAAGACAAGAGCAGGATAACATGGGTGGTATGCCCCGCCAGGACGGCCAGAACCCCCCTGGACCTGGAGGTCCTAACCAGTTTCCCGATGCCTCTCCGCAAAACAAGTCTGGTGCCTCGCCAAACCCTGCTGACATCAAGCGTGCTTCTGGTCAGCTGAACAATGTTGGTATCGCTTCGCCCGCTCCAGCAGACGGTGCTCAAAACCAAGGATCTCCCAATCCTGTCAACTTTATGGGTGCTAATGGCGACATGAACAATGCAATGAACCACAACTTCTTAGTGGCAGGTGGTCAAATGAACGGCATGCGTCCACCAAATGCCCATCCTAATAATGCTTTTGGACCACAAATGACTCCCCAGCAGGTCATGGGCAGACAACAAGGTGTTGGTGCTGGCCAGAACCCTCAAGGCCAATGGCAGCAGAATGGCATGAATGGCAACCAGATGATGCAGTCTGGCCAACCACCAAATCAGCAACAGCCTGGCCAAAGCCAGCCGGGGACTGTCCAGGACACCCCACAGCAACGGACTGCCGCAATGCCACCTCCTTCAGCACCGAACACCATGAACTCTCGGACGAACACTTCTTCACCACAGCAAGGAACGCCTGCTCCCCCTACGCCACAACAGCCGACTAAGCCTGCCCCCAAGAAGAATGACAAGAAGACAACTAAGACTAAAGTAAGCTTTCAAAACTATATTCGCATATGTGCCATGTACCTTACTAACCCGTAATTGTTCTAGGCTGCCACTCAAAAGAAGGGCGGTGCTGCTGGCGCCACTCCTGTTGCCGACACTGGCGATGTTGACGCCCCTACACCTGCGACTCCTATCACCCCTGCTAATACTACCAGCTTCAAGTCTAATGCGCCTCAGCCTGGTGGCCCTCAAGCGGCAATTCCCAACTCGCAACCATCGACAGTACCCAACGTGGTGCCTCCCGCAGGTGCTGTCACGCAGCCTCATGCCGACCCAGGCTTCAACGTGGATGGCAACAACGGCATGGCGGTATGTTATGTATCTCGAAACTGCTCGTTTAAAGGTAGTTAACTAACACTTTTCTTCGTAGGTCAACTTTGGCGCGTTCGAGCTTGCTGATCCACTCAATGGCGACAATGTCCTCGAGGGCTTCGACTTCGATGCCTTCATCAGAACTGATGGTGAAGGCCCTGATACATTTGATTTCGGGGTTAGTTTTCCTGTAACTGATAGCACTGAGCTAAGTGATACGGACTAGATGTTAACGTGTTTATAAATTTCTAGAACAACTGAAGCAACCCGTCTCAGTTCATTACTTCTAGTTACAATACCCCAGAAAAAGATTCTGCATATATATCCAAAAGAGAAATGCGACAGACATGCTGAACAAGATATCCTTGCTCCGAGGATATATCGGCATCCGAATACCCATACAATACGCCTTGGGTTTCTTCTTCCTTCATGAAACTGCAGCTTGTGTAAGTCATAATAAACACAGCTGCAGCCTGTCGGTACGGAAAGTGTAGGTGCTATACTAGTTTTCCTTTGGTCGTCTCACGCTTGATGCATCGCATCCCTCCACTGTTTTTATTATTTGTTCTTGTCACTTATTTTGTCTCTTGTTTATTCGGCTTGGAGATGAGTCGTTGGGTTTGCTTCATCTTTTATTCTTGTCTCATCTTTCTTCATTTTTTTCTGTTCATCACGCACTGCGAAAAGCGGGTGTGTATTGATATCTTCTGTTTAAATTGCGCTGTTATTTTTTATTCTGTCTTTTGCCTTCGTTTCCTCGATCTTTGATGCTTTGCTATTTTCAGTATTCAATCTTCACGCAATCTCCTAGTCACATATTGTGTGCCCTCCATTCGTGTTGAAATTCTCTTTTTTTTTTTTTTTTTTTTTTTTTTTTTTTGCTTATGGCTAACCTAACTTGTGCAGTGTCTTTGTATAGTTGGAGCCGTGTTTATTCTTATTCCTACGCCACTTTTATCTATCCTGCGATTTTCGTCATCTTTTATTCTTTCTCGACCTTTCGAGTCCGTCTCTCTTTTCTATTTATTTTTTCTATGCCTTTTCACGGAGTTAGGTGGGAGTGCTATGATAGGGCTTTTTTTTACTTTTGAATATTTTCGTACCTTTTTTATTTTCTTTCTTCAAGTTATCATTACTCCTACTTCTTTTTTCCCCGTGTTCATTTTTGTTCCATTTGCTTCTGATTTATTTGATCTTACTTCTCAAGACTTACATACGCTATTTTTTTCTTTCTAGTTCTATTGAATCCCTATCAGGTTGTTTTCAACTAAAATATTATTATTGGGGTTTTTGTCATCTTTTCTCTCTAACAATGTCATAAATTGAAACTTTAAAATTAAGGAATCAACCACTTTGTGATTGTGGTGTAAGTACACATCGGTAGGGCTGTAAGGTTGAAAAAAGGGACCCTATGCATAGCCGTGTTAAAACCTGCCTACATCTTACTAATTACTTATGAAAACTGGAACTCAAATATGAATCACGAACCTCCATCTCCTTCCTCTACCGACATGTATTCTTCATCATCTGTTGGCTCGTCGTCCTCATCCTCGCCGTTAGTTGTGCCGTCCCCCTCCTTTTCGCCTATCGATGTATAGCGAACCATAAGTTGATTTTTGACAAGCTTGATGTGCCTTTTCTTCAGGACACTACTCAGCTCCCAGTGGACCATATCTTCCTCGATACCCATAAACATGTTTCCGATACTAAGAGTCTACCAGACTTTACTTATAATGCTCATGAGACGGCCCGCCCAAGACCCTTGCTGGGAGGCCTAGTCACCTTCTCCGGCGAGCGTGTCGACTACCGCCTCTGGTGGACACAAGCAGCCCAGAAACCTAGCGTAGATGCCTCGGCCATGGGGGAACGACACGGTCAAGAACGCCTAAATCTCTTCAAAGCTCGGGCCTCAAGCCGAAGCCGCTACCATCTCCTGGTTCATTGACAACCAGAACCGCAGCCGCCCCGTAGAAGAGTTTCTGTTGTTCCAGAGATAGTTTGAATGTTGCTTGGCTTATCATGTTCTACTCTAGCTCTCTATCTGGTGACGTATCCTTTTCTCTCCTGTGTTCGGAGCTTGCCTTGATCGTATACATGTGTGTTGTGACTAAGATAAACCGATGACGTACAGCAAGACGAATTGCTGAGAGCATTTTTGGTTCCTTATAACATCAGTTTTGCCGGTTTGAGGCTGGCCTTCCTTAGGGGGGCTGGTATGGGTGATGCTCGATATACTGGGAGGATAGCTACATAATCCACGTATCTGAAGCTAGATGGGATGCAGTTGAGGAGGGGCTCTCTACAGAGTAGAGACAAGATCGGCGAGGCTGGGGAACCTTAGGAAGGCCGTGTGGAATAGCACGAAATTCGCTCGGGTGGTTGTCAAACCGGAAGCGTGCCTATCTATCAGATGCGAAGTTCGCTGCCTACTACCGGACCAGGCCAGCCTTGTTTCCCGGGCCATGCGTCTCTGGCGTGGTGGTACAAGATACTTGACTAGGCTACTCGTTGCACGCCCGGGAAGGGCTTCGAAGTGTTTAGGGGGGGTTATTTGGACTCTAGAAAGAAGATATTAAATTCAAGGTAAATGGCACATATAACTACAAGTAACCAACTACATATGGGAAGCGCTACATTTGAACCGACATTCAGCCGGCGCCATCCGTAAGCATTTTATTTGTCCATCGACCTCGCCCATGTATGTGTTATGTACATACCAAAGAAACCCCTTTAATCGTCTAGAACGATGAAATCGACAATATCATTTTATCAAACGGCTTGTTTCAGATGGCGAAGCCATATGCGTTTACCACAATGTATAGCAAGTGTATCACCAAGAACAGTCCGGTCATTCATGTCCTCACCACAGAATCTATCTGCTCTGCCGCTAAAAGCGCTGCTATTGAAATCGACGGTAGGCGCCTCGTCATATAGTTCCTACGAGGACATGAGCATTCAACAGGAAGAAACGCGATCTTTATTCCTGGAATGGAAAAAGGACCCTACTGCACCCCCACCATCGCCTGTAGTATTTGCATTCACACCAAGTCCCGTATTTACTCTTGGTCGGCGTATGCATGAAAAGGACGTATCAGCTGCTGAACGAGCGGCATTGACAGCGCCGCTGTTATCACGAAACCTCGAAGCTTCGACTTCGCCATCTCCCCTAGCCTCATCTAGCACTACGCCCAGCCTCGAGGTCACTAAAGGGGCAGAAGAGATGGAGCTCTCATCAAGGCCGCGCATCATCCCCAGCACCCGGGGCGGGTTGATGACATATCATGGGCCGGGACAGATAGTTCTCTGGCCCACCATCGACCTGCATTCCCCCGTACACCGCAACTTTTCCGTGCGAGACTATGCGCGTCTTCTCGAAAACACGACGCAGAGCGTCCTTGCTACAGTCTGTGGCATACGCACGATATTAGACGAGGACGAGCCAGGGGTTTGGCTAGTGCCTGATGTGCAGCGTGGGCTTGGACAGCGTAAGATTGCGGCTATGGGCGTACATCTTAGACGCCATGTTACTGGGCTTGGTGTGGCGGTTAATATGGATGTGGCTGTGGCAGGTGATCAAGAACGTAATCCCTGGGCACGGTTCGTGCCATGTGGTATCTTGGATAAGGGTGTGACTAGTGCGAAGGTGGAAATGGGCGAGAGATGGCTGGATAGACATAGACTAGAGTTTCCGCGAGCTTGGGCGCAGGAATTTGCGCGTAGAATCGGATTAGACGATGTCGATGAAATGTGAGCCTACATCAACTGGGTTTGTTGCAAAATTGAAGTGGGAAAAAGATATATATAAGGCAATGTTGTCATAGAAAGGATATAGAACTGGCATGCTACGTATGTATGAATGCACAAGGTACAATAGATACTCTTGGATGTTAAATTTCAAACAAATCACAAGCTATATTACATCATTGCGTTTCCCATATTAATTTACACATGGCCGTTGCTGGTCATCAGACGCACCGAAGTTATCGATATATCCATCTTTCAAAACCTCGTTGATGCCTTCCAAAGACTTCTGAAAGTTCATGGCGACAGCGTAAAGAAGCTCCAGCCGAGTCTGTGGAGGGAGCCAGCGTGATCCATCAACAGTAAACTCATTATCCTCTGGCTCTATGCCAGGCAATGGCCTATTATCATCATTGCCATCATCATCACCATCCTGATCTTCGGGATGGTCAAAGTTGCACTCGAGATCATCATCGTCGTCGTCCTCTTCGCTACTTTTGTTGGATGCCTCGTCATCATCTTCGAGGCCGGCAAGACCGCGCATTTTGTCAAGCATGATGTCTCGATTTCTATCGATGATGGCGCGTAGCCGTACGAGGTCTGTGTCTCTAACAGCAAATTCATCAAGACCAGTGACGGGTTCGTTGGAAACTACGTCTTTCTTTTGTATCAGACTGGCAAAGATGTGATCTAGTTTACGTAGTACTTTGAAAGTTGGAATGGGCTCGGGGGTCATTGATTCGATGTAAGAAGTGAAACTAGTTAATATTTCAAATAGGTACGGAACTTGCAAGGCAGCTAAATTTTGGTTTAGTCTAGTATATAAACTCCATGTATTCTGGTGAGTAACTTACGAGTCCCGATGTACCACAAGAAGTTGACTAACTGATCAACGTCATTACAGAGCTCTCGGAAGCTAGTGTAACCCTTCTTTCCGTCACTATAGTCTTCTGGATCGATGATCCCATCTTCTACACGGCGCAATACGCCACGCTGAACATCCATGAGCGCCTTGTCAAGATGCTGCCGTGCAAAGGTATTCTTCGTGTATCCTTCACGCAGAGCCCTTTTGCGTTGGGCGGGAAGAGCTTGCATGGGCGGAAATACAGTGGGCAGAAGATCGGCTTCGTCTCGCTTCGTCCCGACTGATGGTGTGTAGTTTGCAGCTAGAGATGATCCGATATGCCGATTATGTGATGGCTCAGATACGGGCTCAGCAGTGCGGACTTCGGCTCTGATAATTGAGTCGGCCATGTCGACGTCAATGTCGGCCTCGTCGTCGTCGATGAGCATATCGTTGGCATGGGGCATTTTGATATGAAATGCGTGACGTCAAAGTTCAGGCGAGGTAGAAATCTATAATGGTTGATGGTAAAGCCGTGAGAAGATCATCCAGAAAAAGTATATGTTGAATGAAAGTTAGATATTAATGATTTAGGTTATGATTTGAAGCTGGTTGGTTGATTTGTATATGAAAGACATCTGAAATAGGATGATCTTTGAACCGTATTAGGAAGGCAAGCCGAACCTCTCAATCTAGATGTATTGAGCCTACAAAGCTAAGAAGAGGAGTCTAGCTTATGATATATCACACGCTTAAAAGTGGGCCGTGTGCCATGGAGCTAGCGAGTTAGATCTGGGTTGTTTTTGACATCAATGTCTTTATCGTCACAATTCTTCTTAGACGGCTCCTCGAGAAGTGTTTTAAGGCTCCAGAGCCTCAAACACCTCACTATGTAGTAAAATAATCCGTTGACAATTGGAGGTTACTTGTTGTTTCCTATCGAGGCTAGGAAAGATACAAAATCGTAAACAAATAGCCGCATGATGTTGAATTCTACTCAAGGTCGTTTTATTGTATTGATCAAGCAAAATTCAAAACTGAAACTTCAATGAACCTACTATGCCAGTCTTCTCAATTTTACTTGAAGTCATTCCCTGCTACCTAACTTCCATCACCAACGCTCAGCCACATGCGTTCTTATGGTGGACGAATGCTCGAGATGGAACAAATTATCGCATCACTTAGACTGGCAAGCGATCTAGCTGAATAGGAATGAATACAAGTTTTCCAAGCCAACATAAAACAAAATCACAGGAGATGTTAAGCCCAAGACAGACGATAATGAGCTAAGAACAGAAGATAGATAACTTTGGGCAACAATCTGTAGTAAGGAGCCAAGATATACTAGTTATAGTGATGTAAAAATACTGATCAATAGATTGGATAACAAGTCGGTGTTTGCGAGCTAGGTTCCACGTATTTTCACTCTTTCACTTTTCAAAAAGGACTAGTTATCTTTACACAATTGTTTAGGTGCTACAAAGCATTTGATTTAATTTGATTATATATAGCGTCTACCTAACTAAGTCACTGAGATCATACAAAGCATGCATTCTCTGGAAAAGGTGGAGCCTGCATGTGGAAGGGAAGATATGCATATACAACTAAGCGAGCGGCGGGGTTTTTGCTAAAGAGTCAACCAAACAACATACTTACTCGTGAAGAAGAAAAGATAATGCGATTTTGGGACAAAATGGAACAAAAATAAATGACGACACCAACGTGATTCGAACACGCGCTCACGAATGAATTGCCTAGACATATTCGCTCAGAACTTGATCAGAACTTTGCTTGATGAATAGCAGGGCAACGCCTTAACCACTCGGCCTTAGTGCCTTTACTTCACGGGATACTTAGTGTATACTAGCGTATATAAGGGATGAAAATGCGGGCGGTTTTTTTCAGCCGCAGTTGCAGAAAAAAACCGCCGTATGATGTCAGTGATTCAGGTAGACGTTAAACTTGGTCAAGTCAAGTCGGAGCTGTTTAGAGTCCGGCATCGTATAACCTTATTGGGATAGGTAACCGTTGGATATAGTTGAGTCAAGAAGTTATTACGGAAATCACATTAGCCAACTATCTCCGACCGGAGCTTTGCTTCAGGTCGGTGCTAGATTTAGCTCAAGTTAAAGTCATAAAGTTGTATTGCTTTGTAATACCAGTACGTATATGTTGAAGAATAAAATAAAATTAATCATATAGTTGCTCTACAATTGTGGCACTATTACATATTAAACAAGAACGTAGTAGCCGTATAATATCTTGGGTGGAGGCCAACCTCAGGCTTTGTCATTCTTGAGAAATTCCGTGCTGCCAATGGCAATACCATTCGTGTTGTAGCCGGTGTTCCTGTGGGTGGCCCGATATTTACGCCGGGAACCTCTCTTGCGGAGATTTTACGGAGTTGAAACCTTAGAACGGCGAAAGAATCGCCCATAAAGTTCGTGCTAGCGCTTTTACCGGAACTGATTTTCTAGAGGCTGTCGATATAGGTAAGAAATCTCCAGTGATAGTTAGTAGGTACTCTAGTCGTCTTCTTTTCTTGACTGACCTATCATAAGCTTCCGCAATTGTGTATTTAAGCTGATATTGACTGTCGAGCTAGATCACGCTATATGTTGGTGCTATGTGAGAAGTTGTTTTCCCGCACATCTAGACACAGTAATATCTCAAATAAAGACTATATTTAGGCTTGCTAGACAATGATATGTAGCACGTATTATCTTGCCGTGTGAGTCGCAGTATCGTTATCGTCGTTTTGTGGATAGTATGGTAGAGGGAAGGTATGGTTGCATAAAACGCCAGTTTCGCCATTCATGATAATAATTCCGCGCTTCTAACTGCGTGGTTGGATTGAGATAACTGATCTAAATGATATTTATCTGTAAAGTAACATGTCGGTATGTTGATATAGAACGACATATATTGTGTAAGTTGGTGCTTTTGATTTACATTGAGCTGAAGTTAGGGTTAAAGTTCCAATCCACGGTTTAGTACCCCACTTTTTGGTACTGATTGTACGAATTGGTTGCCACCAAAAAAAGTCTATCGCTTTCAATCTACGTAGTAAAGGGTTTGTTTCGTCATAGTCTGCCCAACCTACCAAATAAAGTCAAATCACTCTTGACGTCTCTCCGGTCAAAGAACCAGTTATCTTGTCTGCCATCTATTGGTTATACCCGATTTATTCGTCATGTCTCCTCGTGCCATTAGCGGTCCCGGTTACAGACTAGCCCCTCGTGGTTTCTTCGGCTCTACCTACGACATTCTAACCGACTCCGAGAACGCCACGGTCGTTCGTGGTCTGACTATTTTTGGCGTAAGTTTATATTCTAGGTCAAAGCTATGCTAGATATAGCATGCTAACACATATGCTGTCTTAGGTTGCCGTTGCTTTCTTCGCTAGCGGTCTTGGTGACTTGTTCGTCCCTGCGTAAGTCCATCTCGTTACGCAATATCACGTGTTACGACAAACGACTGATACTTTTCTCTCTCAAACTATAGACAGTAAACTATTTGTCCAAATACATAATTTACTTTGATATGACACTGTTCGTGTCACTAAGCTATCTAGACTGTTATGTGTCATCCAACGGACACTATGATTATCAGTCTGGATCTGTACAACAACCTATCGACTATCCCACTACCCCAGAGTTATGTTCCCACCGGAAATATGAGAGGATGGGGGTCATAACTACTTAATTAGGTCTATTTGCCTGGTTTGATCGTCGGTATCTACATTGAATCGTCGAGATGAACCAAATTAAGACCCCGTGTTTGGCCATTCCACAACTGTTTTTGAGAAATGCCTTTGTACAACATTAGTTTGATGAATATAAAATTGCACAAATAACTTAGAGATGATTATACTTATATCATGTGTATTATTCTTGTTTTAGATTCGTTGGTATTGTAAAATGTAACGGTTAGTTCAATATTACTCATGACATAAAGAAAAGCTACCATGATGTTGTGGTTACACAAGTATACCCTACTAGCTTTATTGGTCAATAGAAACTTTGAATCTTAAGATATCTTGCTTCGTTTAATTACCAACCACAAAACAATACCTACCGGATGACTTCATCACAGCCTAATGAGTATTATCAATAACGTCAATGAAAATGATTACTGGTAAGGATGTCAGCGTGGTATTTTCAAAACTAAAGGTAAGACAGGGAAAGTGCACAACGTATGTACATACATAAATACATATACAGATGGACAATATCGAACGTTGAGAAATCAGTTGTGAAGTGCAACACATTTGCTCTGTAATATCTGTAGAGAATGAGGTGAACAGTAATAAATACATATATTCCTGATAAGCATTATATCCCACTACTACCTTGCCTTTCTTCATGACTGGCTTAGGAGGTATCTGACGACCTGTGTTTGACTATCTGTATATCAGGCTATAAATATTCGCTGGCAGATAAATCCTGGCGAACATCTTATTAGACTAATTAACTAGTGATACAAAGTTTCACGCTATAAAATAGACAAACATGACTTCAGATAGGCCAAGTTTTGTAGTCCGCTACTTGGTCATGAAGAGAGTACACTTTTCTCGTTTACAGCTAGTCACTGATACCATTCTTCTTTCGATGAAACCTTTATTGGAGGAATATAAGATATAAGTGATGCTGATGCTGGAATGTAGCAAAACAAGGGAGGGATTGAGGGTGTGTAGGTACTAAGCGCGGATCATCTATCCTGGCAAGCCCTATGGTAAGCCGATAGACCGACCGTGAAGATGCGGCTGGCTTTCTACTGCCTGATGTGCTTACATCTGTATACATATCTGGACCAGGAATAGTTATACGAATACAGATCACTATACATGTGAACAGTGTTAACACTAGCTTGAAGGAGGTATAGTGCCGGGCTGAACATGAAGGTAAGATAAGCTAAGTTGGTCAATGTGATAGTTGATGATCATATTAGCAGCCAAAGTCACCTGTAGAGATGGATTAGCTTTGAATGAAAAGATACAAGAAATGCTAGCTGGAATTTCGTGAACAGAGAGATTAAAGTGACATGTGGCGTTGCTGATTAGTATCAACATCCAGTGAGTACAGGCGATTATTTGGTAAGGACTCCGTTTCTAGCTCACCGCAAACCGTTTCGGACGTTGATCACAAATAAGTACTGACTTGGAAGCTAAAGCGGCTAACATCAATATGATTTTGTCGTTGTGTGCCAAAAATTATGATATTATCGATATCTCGGAGCGACCAACCGGCCCCACATCGGAGAACAATGCTAAGGCGGACCCACTTTTAATAAGAACAATAGCAAGCGAGAACGCCGTTTCTTGGCCCGATTAGGAAACTACCTAGACAACACCGTCAACGTCAGCTTGCCAATAGACACAATGGAGCGGTATTTGTGCCTTATTCACAACATGATGTGTCTGATTAGACGCAGACGTGCTTTTCTTTATTTTTTGTATCCCTAGTCAGCAGAGAAGAAACAAGTAGAACGCTTATTATGGTTAAGTTTTGCCGCAGTTGGCGCTTCCGGCTCTCTTCAGACGGACTATAAGTGCTTAGTTGACCTGCATATCGCGGCGGACGCTAACCCAAATTGACGATGCCTGGTAGCAAAGAGGATAAGTTGTCTATGTTATGCTTTGATGAGCTACTAGGTGCGATCCACCGTTCTCATGTAGTGCCCGTTGAACTCTTGAATTAATGTATGAGGAAGACCGTCAAAGGTTGAGATGACTTTATCATAAGCCGTCACTTCTCAGATCTTACCTTACCTTTTGATACGTCGTGATGATTGTTTCACGATATCTAATAAATCTTATATACAATAAGATACAACTTGCTTTCATTCAATCTTCCAAATAACACTTGGACTATCAACTGCTGATGGTAAGTTCTCTGATACATCTTGACCAAAGAACATGTCACTCTACCCGCTGCTTACTATCTTAGCTATGAACTTCCGTCAAGCTAATACGCCCAACTAGAGACTATCTACCCAGAAGTCAGACAGTGTCTTTAAAATAGAACAAAGATAACAAGAGAGCCAGCACACTTACATGGAGCTATACACAGGTGCCTGGTTTCTACGTCGTTCCATATGATATATTGCAGAATCAAGGCAACTTTGGTCGTCTTCGTACACAGCGGAATCTCCAACTGATCATATGAGCAGTTAGATAAAGTTACGCGCCAGGCAGATCACATCCCCCTTTGACATCTTGTCTCTTCCGTGGTGTTCCTTGTATGATTCTAAAGATTGACTAATCAGCGTACAACGAAAGAGCAAAGAATCAATACTTAAAGCAAGACAGGTTCTCTACTTTATTATACTTGCTACTTTATCTAGTCGTTAGCTTTCTGATATTTACAAACCACAGAATATCCTATTGTTATTGAAAAAAAAAGGCTTGTCCTTTCAACAGGTTTGTTACTCTCTTCTGAAATATGATATACACTATGGAACTAACATTGAATCATGAGCTATAGGTATCGAGCGTCTCTTACGAATACACTAGTGATTTGAGCTATACTAAGCTTCTACTTGCTCTACAATGGCAGCTTCAAATTCAACAGGCACCAACAGTGCCCCCTTTGATCCTTTCACTCAGAATATTACCTTATTCGCAGCTGACGGCGTCACTCCCATTACCATCCCGCTATCAATCATTGATCTCACTACCAAGACATCGTATAAGCTGAACTACTCTCATGGCGCCCAACTGGGGATATGTCTTGGCATGCTTCTAGCTATCTTAGCACTGACACCAGCTGAGAAGTTGCGCAAGCGCAATGGAATCTTGCAGGTGCTGATGCTGGTGTGCAATATCGTAAGAGAGCTTCTTCAAGTCATGTACTTTACCTCTAACTGGAATGACTTCTACCTACTGGCTGCCGGAGACTACAGTAGAATCACGCAGACTGATATACAACGCAGCATTGCGACCGACGTGGTGTCAGCCGTACTTCAAATGATACTGATTATCATGTTTACCCTCAACGCCTGGTCTATGATTAGGTTATGGAAACCAGTAGCGCAATGGATCATTATGATAGTTTCAGCATTATTCTGTCTACCTGCCATCGGGCTCAAGTTCGCCTATGCTATTATAGCAGCCCATGCTACTGAGAACTTTCAAACCGTTAGTGCGCTTGGCCAGAAAATGGTAGTACTTTCTAGCGCATTTTTGACCGTCGTCATCATATGGTATGCGATTCTGTTCAATATCCAACTTGTGTCACACATGTACAAGAGCCGGAAGCTTCTCCCTTCTCGTCGAGGCATGACGCCTGTGCAAGTCATCGCCATCATGAACGGACTACTGATGATAGTAATCGGTAAGTTGACCAGTTTATCGAAGTACACAATGATAGAAAATAGACTAACCTAGAATTACCGGATAGTTGTCTTTACCGTTCTCATGTGGACTCTGGATAGCAATGAAGCCATGAGTTGGTACGTAGGGTCATGGGTAGCGACCTCATCGGTTGTTGTACTAGCTATTGGCTCGTTGGCTGCCCAACGCATAACACGCCCTGTGGTCTCATCATTGGGGCATATAACTATGAACAGTCGCAGTACGGCAAACAACAACGACAGCGCTTATATGGATATGCCCAAAATTCATACAGGTAACACTGAGCATCAGACTCTCACATCGATAACTGCCCGGGTAGAGTCTGGAACGAGCTTGGTGCCGTTGACGGCTCTCCAAGTCGATGATATCGAGGCCGCAAATGTGACTGTACAAAGAGAGTTAGATCAGCACAGCGAGAAGCGCCCATACTAATGAAGAAGGAATAATATGGGGGTTGATACAGTGATAGTAGAGGGTAATGTGATGAGAACAAGAGAGGGTATAATAATCTTGCTGAGCATATGAGCAGAATATTAGGGTTTGGTCTTAACAAACCCTTGTTTATGTTTACCCAATGTAGTAATCATCACGAAGTTACATAAAGAGCCTCTCTAATTTAGGCAGTCACTCACTAGAGTATAGTAGGATTTAATTAGAATATGTTGTTTCCTTAATTTTGCCTAGCTTCTAATTGTATTGTTTTGATATTTCAAAACCACGTGATCTGGTACAAAACATCAACACCAAGGCCTCATCCTATGGTCTTGGACTCGTAGTTACATCATGGTAATTTCATCTTAGTCTTGCCATAATAAGTGCCTTTCGAAGGCCTGCGAACGGCTGCCATCCCGTTCGCAATAGTCTTGGATAGATAGTCAAGCATCTAATCAAACTACAACAAATTTACGCCCACTTGAGTACGCATTTATACTGTTTTTCTACTCAAGTCATCATACTTGCCTCTATATATGATATATAGAGCGGTCACCTTGTGGAGACTATGGCTGCCATGTTCTTCCTGTCCGAGGCCGGCAGGCCGCAAGCACCGGAAACTCCAGCCACGCCCTTCCCAGACTATGTCGACCAGTTCCCTCGTTACCCAGCACGCCGACAACCGTCACCACCGTCACCACCGCCAGAGCCGATCCTCTATGGCGAGGCACAGCCTCGGCAAAACGACAGTACTGAGAGGCCCGTGACGTCGATAATGGCCCGGCCCCGCCCTCGTCTGGCCAAAAGACGCTGGAAAATGCGGCCCAGAAGCCAACATAGCAGCCTGACGTTGATGTCGGACAGTGAATCGTGTCTCTTTGACTCGCTCGATCCCACTAGCGTGGCCGAGTCTCGGCAGCGTGGGCGGTATCCGATCTTCCATGGAGCCACAAACTCGAGTTCAACGGGCAATACTAGTGCTGGCTGTACGACGCCTATGTCACTCACCAATTCTAGCATTTCGTTGGTGCAGGTGCAAGCCAATCCTTCGCTCGGCTCTATGGGGCGGTACAGCTCTTGTGCGACGGCCCCGACCAAAGGCAGAACAGGTGTAGGCCTACATGAGTTGGCGGCACCGTTTCACTTCTTTGACTCGCGGCCGCAGCACTTCTCGACGTCGGGATGGAAAGACATGCAGATTCTCAACGATCCGGTTCAGATGAAAAGCACCCATTGCGGACAGCGGCAGCGCGCACGAGCTCGATCACGCACTCTCGATGACCCGTTCCATATCGATGGGAACATGTGGTACTCGTCGGTCACAGGCGTCATCCGGAACATTAGTAAGCCAAGTGATGAGTGCACTAGTGCCTCGACCCCAAGCCATATCCAGCTCTCGTCAATCATTGAATCCCCGCATCACGTTTCGTCTAGCTCGGAGCTTTCTCGCCTGGCATCACTTCATCAGTCTCTGCCATCGAACCATCATAGATCGGAGCTGTCATCTTCGTTAGCTGACGATAACAATGTCTACTACCTTTACGACTCCAAAGTTCAGTATCGCAAGCCGCCGAAACTTGCTCGCCGAAATAAGACAAGTAGTCAAGCTTTAGTGCCCCGAAAATCCATGCCAGATCTCAAGATCAACCCTACCATTGGCAAAAAGCGGCGGACTCTGAAGAATCTGTCCGAGACTTTGTTGACTAAACTAAGGCTTTCCGATAGAGGGTCGTCGAGTCCGACAGACAGAGTCCGCCCTGAATCGAGCGCTGACGAGATCTGCCCCGCGGAGAGTAAGAAGTCCACGTCAAGGACAAAGCCAGGCTTTCGACGAGGAGACTCGAACTGGGGGTTGAGCCTGGGGGCATAGTTTGCGCCCAGAACCAAGCGCCATGCGAGTCTAGCTGAAGCTAAAAGCAGGCCCAGTGTTAGTCCGCCTTCACACCGACCTAGCATGGCGTTGACCAGCATGCGCCGAGGTCGTCGACAGTCTCTCTTCTCTCTCAAGTTTGACTTTGGCGGCGGCAATGGAGAACGTCTCAATAATGGCAATGAGGCTAAGACCAAGGGCGGACGTTGGCGCGGCGGCCGTCTTTTTGCCTCCAGCAGCAACGGCCTACGTGGCGGTACAGATCTCTCGGATAGCGCACCCTCCTGGCTGCCCGAGGAATGGCGCCCGACATCACAGTTGACGCAACTGGAACGCCTTCAGCAACGAGCCAATATGGCTAATATGGCCTGCGTTGCTAAGTGGCAGCCGTATGTTTCCACGGCAGCAAATTGTGTGCTGCAACATCCACGCCCAGCACGACGTTGGGGAGCTCAAGAGCGAGCGAAATGGAATTGGATGGCTGAGTTGCCGCAGTATCAATTCCTGTAAGCAGTGATTATTCAAGCCTTTGTTCGTTTTTTGCCTGTTTTGTTTTCTTCGCATCCGTTCCTTTTTTTCCGTTTCGTTCTAGGTATACACTGGTTACAATCCCAAACACAAAGATGACTCACGATCTGTTCGAAAACACCGAATACATATATATATATAGACAGGGATTATGGGAAACGTTGATAATGGACGGCACAATCGGCATAAGGATAGGAAAAAAAGGGTTGGGTTAGACTACATTGATATGGTATATATTTACTTTGGGAAAACAGGCAATACGACCAATGAACACTCACAAGTATAGTCATGACAGATTTCTTTTAACAACGTTCAATCATTAAAGCCAAGCAATTGAAGAGACTTATGTGTGAATGAAATGATATTGTAAAGCAACTTAATAGAACTCCGAAGTTTACATGCTTAGCCCCATGCCTTTCCCAATCTTCCGCACCAAAGCTCTTCTCAAGAACAAATCTCGGGCCAACCCCCGCGTCGTCTTAGCAAACACGGCTGGCGAGATACGGCCACGCTCCAAAGCCCGCCCCAAGATGAATATAGCGTCGTTTAGTGCACGTTCTTCTGCCACTGCTGCATAGAGCTGATTACCCACAACGGTTGGTGCGACCAACAACTCGTCGATATCCGTCTGCGGTAGCGCCTTGCTATCGTCGATAACCTTATCTGCGTGGGCAATTGTGTCCCGGAGAATAGAAATGTTGGTCGTTGTGGTGTGTGAGAACTGGGCAAGATCTGCAATTTCGGCGTTCATGCCCTGAATGGCGGAGGACATGGCTTCGCGTTGAGATTGGAGACCGCGTAGACTGGATTGGTAGCGGTTGATGATCTTTTGACGCTCGCTATGAAGGACAGAAGCAAGTTGAGTG
The DNA here is from genome assembly GCA_004009845.1 of Davidsoniella eucalypti. NCBI lineage: Eukaryota > Fungi > Ascomycota > Sordariomycetes > Microascales > Ceratocystidaceae > Davidsoniella > Davidsoniella eucalypti. Next base: position 74,446 of record RMBW01000007.1, on the reverse strand, counting down.
AGAAGTTGGTCCTTCTCCGGGTTGGGCGGGATAGGAGGTGCGATTATGGGGTCGTTTTGCGGTGGCGAGAGAGCCAATGGCAGATCCATAAGGTCTGGAAGAGGGGTCTTGGGTTTAGGTGGCTCCGGCTGCGGTGTCGGTTGGACCTGATCACTGCGGTGAGGCTGGTGCTGATTGGGGACCTGTTGGGCAGCATGGGCAGGGTCAAAGGTCTGGTACTGTTGCGGCGGATATCGCTGTGCTGAGTATACTTGTTGCTGTGGCGATACTTGCACATGTTGAGATATTGACTGAGGCTGAGGACCTGTATGTTGCTGTTGCTGTTGATGCTGAGGAGGAGTAATAAGACTATGTTGGTTATATTGGTGTTGAGATGAGGGTGAAGACATTTGGACTCTCATTGAAGGATGTGCCACCTGAGGTTGGGCAGCGGGGGGCAATGGAGGAGCGGAATCATAACGAGAGGCTCTCTGAACCGGGTTTGAGACACTATCCGTGCGTGTCGGTTGCTGCCCTGGCAATGGAGCTGGTAACGCATATCGAGACATGTTCGAAGCTACGTTAGAGCCGCCCGGTGACGTTGATGCCTGGCTTTGACTATAGCTCGGAGCTGGCCCTGCCGCGCTATGCGATTGTTTTGGAGGAGGCGGTGGGGCTCCTGCACTCGTATGGAAAATCATATTTCGGACCGGTGGTAGGGCCGTGTGCTGAGATTCCGAGCTATGCATAGCATGTTGTTGTGGTTGCTGTGGCTGTTGTTGCTGTTTCGGTAACGGTGCAACAGGCGGCGGGGTCTGGAATGCTGAAGATTGTGTAACCGGAGTCGATACCGGACTTGCCGATACTTCTGCCGGAGCCGGAGCCGGAGCCGGGGGAGTTGGAGCAACTGGCCGAGCAGTAAGCGGTGGCTCCGTAGAAAACACGTTGATCAATATAGCAAGAACGTCAACGATAGTAGATTTCTGTCCGAACTTGGATTAGTTTTACACGATCACACTACTCCACGCTTCCTGTAGACTAGACTTACGTCCCAGAATGTCGACCAGCCCGAGAGATAAGGGTGATAGACTTGGCCCTGAGGATCGACATGCTGACCGGGCCGAATGCTCATTTTGGGCGTTGGTGTTACATATATGATTGGTGGTTCACGCGGATATGCGTGCGGTACCCAAACAGATATAGGAAAATAATACGTGTGGCCTCGGAAGACAACAGGCACGGTGCCGTAAATATTTAGCATTAAAGCCGAGGCGCCGTTTGAAAACGCTACAAGCAGTCAGTATGGCATACATGGCTAACGTATGGCAGTACAACATACTATGGACCTCATTCTGGAGCGTTAAGTTTGGATACGTGGCTAAGGCCTGCGAGATATCGTAGTAACTACGGTTGATGTCTTGGTATTCCTATGAGAAGTGTCAGTACCAATACCATAGATAATGAGACTTTGGGTTTCTTACGCCTGTCAGGACGCTATAGAGCCAGTTGAGAACGCGCTGTGGAACGGGCATTGTGCCTTGGACAGGCTGTACAGCGTTAGTCGAGATCAAGGATAGACTTGTGATGATGTCAGAGGATGATGGCGAGCTTTAGTGAGCTTCAGAAGCTTGCTTGAAATCTGATAAGAAATAAATGCCGGGTTCTAAAGCCCCCGATACTTGCAATGTACCTGCAGCTTCAGATACTTTTTGGCCAAAGGGGAATTTTGTCACATGTACACAAGGCTGTAATATCTGCTACATCGCATCACAAATGCAGCTCCAAGCTGGGACAAGGCTAGCTTGCTAGCTTGTTGACAATTATGATGACCTTTGATTTAAGTATTCTAGTTGATTAATTTCTGTTGAAGACTCTCAGCTTTAGGCCCACTCGGTAAAACACCGGCAAAATCAAAGCTGCTATCTGTACATTAAATGGTTTTTCCATGACATCTTTAGCCACGATGATCTTCTACAATCTTTACAGTACAAAGAACAGGGCAGGATATTTCTAAGTGTCATCATTGATCGCCGCAAGGCTTAGTTCCATGGTAAAGTTACTCTTACCAATTCGACCCATCTCAAAAAAAAACAAGTGTCGTGGATGCCAATTCATAATGCCAACCATCAGGAATCACATCATTGACATCAGCTCCGTTCTCGATCAAGAGCTTAGTAACATCAACATGACCTTTCTCGCAAGAGTATACAAGGGCAATCTAGCCACCATATGTCTTATGATTGATTTTGGACATCTTGACCAAAGTGAAAAAAGGTATAGTTGAATTCTAACAAGATAGAAGATAGAAAAGATGGGTAAATATCTTGACTTCGAAAATTAAATCAAAATAATCATGTTCCTTGAAAAGTCGCTTAACTGCCTTTCTTCGGAACTATCCTTTTTATGGCCAGTTGGTTCCAAAGTTGGGGAAGTATGGATAGGGTTTTTGTCTTTTTTTTTTTTTTTTTTTTATGTTTCGAAGGAGTTCACTATATTTGTAGTTTACACAATCGGGCCACGAATTTGGCCAATAAGATCTCACTGAGCCAGTGGCAAAAGATTGACGAATTGCAACTAGCGGGACGGTTGACCAATGTGGTTGGCGGAAATCGGGTCAACAAAAAAACATCAAGTCCATTTCTCGGCTCTTTTTGACATAAAGGGTTACGGACTTGCACTTAAGACGTAGTGGAAAGTTTTCCCCTAATCTGAAGTCGAGTAAAGCAAGCAAACCCAATAAGTCAAGATAATTTCTAGCTCAGACAACAGTGATAGTTCTTGGCAAGCGCACCGAAAAGTTGAGATAATGCCAAAACAAACGGCTTCCCCTCATCCAAGTCGCCAATGATGAGGACTTTAATGAGCCGATCAGATGTTAAAAAGTGGACAGGCCTCGTAAGTCGACAAGTTCGAGTTAAAGCTTGGAGTGACGCCATTCTCAATGATACGAATATTAACCAAATTTTACGAATATCTCGAAAATTTCCCAACAGCGGCCGAAGGGAAGAAAAACACAATCGGTCTTGGTGCCAAGATTCCAAACAAGATGGGATTTCGATACTACTTCAAACTTATTCGAGAACTAGATATGAATCTTGACCAGCGATATAGGAGCCAGGGCATTGCTTGTTTATCAATCAGTGGCTTAAGGGTCCTCATTAGAAGATAAAAGGCGACTGTTTAGCGGGCATTCCGGAGAACGGCGCTTCTTTTGTTCTCTATTTTTTCCGATTTTTTTCAGCAAACGTACTATGACGCTTCTGTTGCTGTCAAAAGTCTGCTAGAAACCCTAAAGTCTTATATGGCTGCAGCTCTAATTTGTGTGCCAATGAACGCGGCTTTTGTCTAATTGTTTGGTGTTATTCGCTTGGACTTCCCCCGTAACGAGAATCTAGCACATCATGGTCTATCCATGGACCCAGAGTACATGTATCAGATTTCCAGTGACTACGTGAGTTATACTAATAAAAATAATAATAAATCAGTTCGTGCCGTAGTATCGCTGCCACTGCTATTTTCACTAGTTATAGCCCAGTGATCTAATCCATCCGTCCACCCATTCCTACCATGAGTCCGCTCAGACTTGTCACAGATCGAGCCTTGTTGTGTACTTTGCAGTAGTATCCATTCTCTCATTAACTAATATAAAGCGGACTGCTCTGCTCTAGCTGCCCCTCTTGTCTTCCTGCTTTATTCTTCTACCTCCCACTACCATTACCAGGCCCTGTTTCCGTTCCGTTATCACATCTGCGCTCCAGCGTTTGCTTCATATCTTTATCTTCTCACAACCCGTATGTGCGCGGTTGAAAGTGTTCTCGCACGGCTGAGGAGTATCGCGGTACGTTAAGTACTCATTGTTGATACTCCTTGCGTCAGGTCTATTTTTATTGTTATAAATTACCTTTGTTGGTTCCTTTGAGGTCCCGTCTCACCGTGGATCTCGAGAAACTGAGTAGTTGTTGTTCCGATACCAGCCCACTTGGACTAGTTTCTGGTCTCGCCATCACGATCTCTTCTGTCATCATTATTGCTACCGTCAAAAGCAGCAGCTTCGACACCAGAAAATTCTCTACCCGCCTGCCAATCCTGCGCTCAGACGCTCTTTGAAGCAACCTGCTCATCCTGTTGCTGTGATTGGTCCCACTTTGCAAGGCAAAACACTAGCCAGAACGCAGCACCCCAAACTGAAAATGCTTCCTCCGCTGCCGGATCTCCGCGATACGCGCCGCTACGCCGTGTCGCCCAAGTACGGCTTCCTACCAGATGTGCTCCCGCTTACCCGGTTGCCCGACCCCTACTATAACAAGTGGGAGGCCGTGGCCGCTAACCTCCAAGCCCTTATTCTCAGTCGCCGTCTGCGCGGTGTCATCGATAGACTGCCCGTGTTGTCGACTATTGGTCTAGAGGAAGACGCCGAGTGGCGCCGTGCTTACATGTTGCTGTGCTTCATGGCTCACGGCTACATCTGGGGAGACGACCAGCCTGAGGACAAGCTTCCTCAATGCATCTCCGCACCTCTGCTAGAGGTTTGCAAGTACCTCGAGCTGCCGCCTGTGGCTACCTATGCTGCCGTGTGCTTGTGGAACTTCAAGCCCTTGTTCATCGACGAGGACATCGATAATCTCGAGAATCTTTCGACGCTGAACACTTTCACCGGTTCTCTAGACGAGTCCTGGTTCTACCTAGTCTCGGTTGCCATCGAAGCCAAGGGTGCCCCGAGCATTAGTCTGATGCTGAAAGCCATCCAGGCTGCTCGCGACGACGACGCTGACACCGTCGCTTCTTGCTTGCGCCGCTTTGCAGAGTTGCTGACTGATCTCACCGCTTTGCTAGAGCGCATGCACGAACGCTGTGCCCCGTACGTTTTTTACAACCACATCCGGCCTTTCCTAGCCGGATCGCGAAACATGGCTGACGCCGGTCTTCCCAACGGTGTCCTCTATGAAGACGCTCGTGGATACACCGAGTACCGACAGTATGCTGGTGGCTCGAACGCCCAAAGCAGTCTGATTCAGTTCTTCGATATCGTTCTCGGCGTCTCCCACCGTCCGACGGGTCAGAAGCCCGGTGTCGCCGCCGCAGACTCTGCCGGCTCCAAGCACTCCTTTATGGAGGAGATGCTACAGTATATGCCTGGAGGTCACGCACGCTTCTTACGTGATGTCGAGACTGTCGCTAATATCCGCGAGTTCGTTCACGACAATGCCGCTGCTCACCCGCAGCTCTCGCTAGCCTACGATGCCTGCATCGCCATGCTAAGCAACTTCCGCAACAAACACATTCACATTGTCACGCGGTACATCATCATTCCCTCGCGCGAGTCTCGTCCAACCCGTCCCCAGAGTCCTGAGACTACGCGCAAGGCCATCAACTTGGCCACTTCATCGCGAAAGCTGAACATGCCGGGTGTCGATGAAGTTGAAGCCAAGAAGAAGTTGACAGGGACTGGTGGCACGGCCTTGATTCCCTTCCTCAAGCAAGCTCGTGATGAGACTGGAGACGTTGCCGTCGAAACTTGGGCACGCAAGTTTATGAAACGCCAGGGAAAGCATGAGGGCCGCAATGATTTCTTCCTCGGCAAGACGCAGACCGAAACCGGCCTGAAGCCGCAGGAGGAACTCAATGTTGCTGGACTTGCAGGCGCATGGGATACCAATGAAGGCGGCATCTGCCACTACTGAATAACCTAAACTCAGTAGCATGCTACATAATAGTCTACCCGTATGTTCATAGCGTAAATATACTAGTTTTGTATATAAAAAGGATATAATGTTTTACGCATCATTCATCTACGATCCAACATGCGCTGTACATCTTTGTGAAACCCTTACATTTGTCTTAAATTTGACATGTCAATACATGTAGTACAAATTCGACGATCATGTGTGACGAAAGTGTGACAACATAGCTCAAGATGATACTCTAAATAATCAACAGGACAGTTCATTACAATACTCTTCATCACAATGTAAGTTAGTCGCAAATTTCGAGTCCTAATTGTTTAATTCTTCAATTAGAAACAAGGAAATTAACAATTATCTATGGGTATTGTTTGATATGGAATACGGTGTATTAGGGTTACTTTATAAGAGGCTAACATACGCCACGCATTCATGTAACGCCACTATAATCAGTATTGTGGCGTTCATCGCGTCGCGGGTGGCAAGCAGCAGCAAAAAGTGGGCCAAAAAGTCCTATAAGCAAGCTTTGAGCCTTTGCAATTGCTCTGACTGCCTGTCTATAAGGCGACGAGGCTCTGGCTTTTCTAAGCCTGCACAACCTTCAACCACACCTTTACTTTTATCCTTGACCATTAGTTCCTCAACGCCCGTCTTTCTTGCTTGATATCACGACTGGAGGCCCTGTATCCAAGCTAGAATTTGTTCTATACGGCGCATAATCGAATTGTTTTATTCTAAAGCCTCCAATTGCACCGATTGTTCGGCCCTTTACGCTATCGAGCTTCATCCTCGTGCCCCCGTTGCGCTTTTACAACTCGACGACTTTTGCATCTTGTCTTTTCGATTTTGATTTCTCAGCAGCTTCGTACTTGCTCGAGTTATTGCGCTTTATTGCGCCAAAAAGAAGCACAACTCAATAGTACTAACCTTCTCACTTTCGATCCTGTACCCTCCAACTCTTAATCGACAAATACTCGCTTTCCGCCCCTCGATTTGTCAGTGGTGAATGCTTACATATCACCACCACTTCTAGTCGACATTGGTATTTTTTTGAGCTCAGCCTCACCTACTCGTCACAATGGAAGAATATGATGACCAGTACGAGTACGATGAGTACGATGAAGGCGATGAGCACATCACCCCCGAAGATTGCTGGACTGTGATCTCAACTTTCTTCGACGAAAAGGGTCTTGCATCTCAGCAGGTCGACTCCTTTGACGAGTTCACCACCACAACAGTCCAGGATCTTGTCAGCGAATACTCTCATATCACGATCGATCAAACGAACCCTCCGGCCCACGATGGCCGAACTTACGCTCTACGCAGATATGACGTAGATTTCGGCAAGGTCATGGTGTCACGCCCCTCGATCACTGAGCAGGACGGCAAAGAGTCGACTCTACTCCCCTACGAGTGCCGCGAGCGTAACTTGACATACGCCAGTCCCATGTATCTTAAGATCACTTCTAAGATCCGCTTGGCTGTCGAATCACCGATACCGCTCAACGAGCTCGACGATGAACAACAGGACGAATTGAAGCGCACCGGAGAACACCCCACCCGCATTGAATGGGAAGAGGAGGCTGTTGACAGCAACATCACTGAGGGCAAGTCTGATGATATGAAGGACATCGTTTTCATTGGAAGAATGCCGGTCATGATCAAGTCCCGCATCTGCCATTTGCGTCGCGAGAACGACGAAGGTCTATTCTTATTGAATGAATGCCCCTACGATCAGGGTGGTTACTTCATCATCAACGGCTCCGAGAAGGTTCTTATCGCCCAAGAACGTTCGGCTGCCAACATCGTCCAGGTCTTCAAAAAGGCCCAGCCTAGTCCTTACAGCTACACTGCCGAAGTGCGCAGTGCATTGGAAAAGGGTTCTCGTCTCATTTCTCAGCTTGCTCTCCGACTTTACAACAAGTCTGGTGCGGGTAAGGTTAGTTTCGGAAGCACTATCCGTACTACCCTTCCTTACGTGAAGAGTGATGTGCCCGTCGCTATCGTCTTCCGTGCGTTTGGTGTTGTCAGTGACGAAGACATTCTCAACCACATTTGCTACGACCGTAACGATACTCAAATGCTGGAGATGCTTCGTCCCTGTATCGAGGAAGCCTTTGTTATCCAAGATCGCGAAGTTGCTCTCGATTACATTGGTAAGCGTGGCCAAAGCTACGGCTTGACCCGTGATAAGCGTATCCGCGCTGCCAAGGATCTCTTGCAGAAGGAGACCCTTCCCCATATCTCGCAGACCGAGGGTAGTGAGACTAGAAAAGCCTTCTTCCTGGGCTACATGGTCCACAAGCTACTTCAGTGCTCTCTTGGTCGTCGTGATGTTGACGATCGTGATCACTTCGGTAAGAAGCGTCTGGATCTTTCTGGTCCTCTTCTTGCTAAGCTGTTCCGCAACATCATCCGTCGTATCAACAGCGAACTTGCCAGCTACATGCGCATGTGCATTCAACAAAACAAAAGATTCCTTATGGTCAATGGTATCAAGCCCAGTGCTCTGTCCAATGGTCTCAAGTACTCCCTTGCCACGGGTAACTGGGGTGACCAAAAGAAGGCCGCTAGCTCTACTGCTGGTGTGTCTCAAGTGTTGAACAGATACACCTTCTCTTCTACACTATCTCATTTGCGTCGTACCAACACCCCTATTGGTCGTGACGGTAAACTGGCCAAACCCCGCCAACTTCACAACACCCATTGGGGTCTGGTGTGTCCTGCTGAGACTCCCGAGGGTCAGGCTTGCGGTCTGGTCAAGAACTTATCTCTCATGTGCTTCGTCAGTGTGGGTACGCCATCCGATCCCATCATTGAGTTCATGATCAACAGAGGCATGGAAATCATCGAAGAATATGAGCCCCTTCGCTATCCTAACGCCACCAAGGTCTTCGTCAACGGTGTTTGGGTTGGTGTACATCAAGACGCTAAGCATCTGGTGTCTGAGATGACTGAGACTCGTAGAAGATCATACCTTCCTAACGAGGTATCTCTGGTCCGTGATATCAGAGATCGTGAGTTCAAGGTGTTCTCTGATGCAGGTCGTGTCATGCGCCCTGTGTTTGTCGTCAGCTCGGTGGATGACCCAGAGAGAAATCTTGCGGCCTCACAACTGGTTCTCACCAAGGATCACGTCAATGCTATCCGTGATGAACAAGACAACCCAACTGGAAACAAGCCCGAGTTCGACTGGAACTGGCTGGTTAACCAGGGTATCATTGAGTACATCGATGCTGAAGAAGAGGAAACCACCATGATCTGCATGACCCCAGAAGATCTCGAGGCTTACCGTAACCGGAAGGGAGGTCCCGTAGAGCCACGAGGAGAAATGACCGAAGAGGATATCAACAAGCGTCTCAAGACCAACATCAAGGCTACGACTCACATGTACACGCATTGCGAGATTCATCCCAGCATGATTCTCGGTATCTGCGCTAGTATCATCCCCTTCCCTGATCACAACCAGGTAGGCACACTCTTCCAAATACTTGCTCCTTATACTCGTTTACTAACGTATTATAGTCTCCTCGTAACACTTACCAGTCGGCCATGGGTAAACAAGCCATGGGCTTCTTCCTTACTAACTACATGCGCCGTATGGACACGATGGCCAACATTCTGTACTACCCTCAGAAACCTCTAGCCACCACTCAGTCCATGGAGTTCTTGAAATTCCGTGAGCTTCCTGCCGGACAAAACGCCATTGTTGCTATTGCTTGCTACTCGGGTTATAACCAGGAAGATTCCGTCATTATGAACCAAAGCAGTATTGACCGTGGTCTATTCCGCAGTCTATTCTTCCGTGCCTACACAGATTGTGAAAAGAGAGTAGGCATTAACATGGTTGAGCGATTCGAGAAGCCTTTCCGCAACGAGACCTTGCGTCTGAAGCACGGAACCTACGACAAGCTGGACGACGATGGTATTATCTGCCCCGGTCTGCGTGTTTCCGGTGAAGATATTATAATTGGAAAGACGTCTCCTCTTGGTGCTGATAGTGAGGAGCTCGGCCAGCGCACTAGCCAACACACCCAGAGAGATGCCTCCACGCCTCTGCGTTCAACCGAGAACGGTATCATCGATGCTGTTGTTATGACCACCAACCAAGATGGTATGCGCTATGTCAAGGTCCGTGTGCGGACAACCAAGACACCCCAGATTGGTGATAAGTTTGCGTCTCGTCACGGACAGAAGGGAACTATCGGTGTCACGTATCGCCAAGAAGATATGCCATTTACCTGCGAGGGTATCACTCCCGACATTATCATCAACCCTCACGCTATTCCTTCTCGTATGACCATTGCCCATTTGATCGAGTGTCTTCTGAGCAAGGTGGCTACCCTCAAGGGTATGGAGGGTGATGCCACGCCCTTCACAGATGTCACCGTCGATTCGGTGTCGGCACTGCTACGCCAGCATGGTTACCAGTCGCGTGGCTTCGAAAGTGTATACCACGGCCACTCGGGCCGCAAGCTTCGTGCGCAAGTCTTTTTCGGTCCCACATACTACCAACGTCTGCGTCACATGGTGGACGACAAGATTCACGCTCGTGCCCGTGGCCCTGTGCAGATCATGACTCGTCAGCCCGTGGAAGGTCGTGCCCGTGATGGTGGTCTGCGTTTCGGTGAAATGGAACGTGATTGTATGATTGCCCACGGTGCCGCTGCTTTCCTGAAGGAGCGTTTGTTTGAAGTCTCGGATGCTTTCCGTGTTCACATTTGCGAGATTTGTGGTCTTATGACACCTATTGCGTATGTATTATCCTGCTTAGTTACTCTCCTCATTTATATCTGGCCATCCCAACAACTAACACTCTCTGTTTATAGCAACCTTTCGAAGCAATCTTTTGAATGCCGTCCTTGCAAGAACAAGACCAAGATTGCACAGATCCATATTCCTTATGCTGCCAAGCTGCTTTTCCAGGAGCTACAGTCGATGAACATTGCGGCTAGAATGTTCACGGACCGCTCGGGAGCTACTATTCGTTGATCACGCTTGCGTGTCTGTGTCTATTTTCAAGAGTTTTTTGTTCATTATCTCGTTTATAATCTTCTTGTTCTCTGCTTCTGCTATGCTTTGCCTTTCTTTACACTTTGTTATGCTTCTTCTGCGCATGTGTTAGACGGTCGTCTTGCTTCGTTTCTTCTTGGCCTCTCCTTTTTTCTATTCTTGTCTATTGGCTGCATTTTTTGCCGCATTTTTCTTTTGCTTATCTTTTTAAATGTCTTCATGTCTATCACCTCTTCCTTACTACACCTTTCTCATCTCTGTTAGAAGGGAGAAGGGACCTGCGGCAGCATAGAATCTCAAAAAAAGCAGGTGTTAATATCGTAAATTATTGCTCTTTTCTTTTTCTCGTTTGGTTTACTTGTCTTGGATTCGCACTATGATCGATCTCAAGACCCTTATCTAGATACTCTCTTACATGGTTCTTTGCGAATCTAGTCCATCTTCTTACATTTTTCTTTTTCTTGCCATCATATCTATTGTTTGGTATAACGCATTACCCAGTATCAATGAATTAATCAAGACATTTATGAAAAACAAAATGGGACTCCTATTTTAATTTGATTATGACGTGTAGTATTTGAATAGAATAAGTAATGCTGATGATGATACATTATAATACAGTATGCCCAGAAAGCGATTGTAGATGATAGATACAGTGCAGGATAGAAAGCAGAAAACCCGCAGAACGTGAGTAATAAGTCGACCTTACGTGCTTTTAGGCACTCCAGTCAAGTCTTCTTCTTTGACTTTCTGTTCTTGGAGATACTCCTTCTCTAGCGCTTGTTGAGCATCGAACTCGAGCTGGCGTTCGCGCTTGATACGGATCTGTTCCATATCTCTAACAACACCTTGATGCATAGCCTTTAGATGGGCATTCCATTAGTATGCATTTAGCCAGTGTGTCTTTGGGATAAACGTGATATTTGAGGATCGACTTACAGTCCTCTCAGCCTGTTGTTGGAAGTGAACCATGAGGACGGTTCCCGTGGCAAAGATAGACGAGAAGGCGATGGCGAAGCGAGATGCTTGAGACATGGTGACGACTGAGGAATGGTAAGACTATGCGACTTGAGTGAAATAGATAAACTTCAAGAAAAAATGATTCCAAATGGATGAAGTTGGGTTTTCGCAGTTTCGGTGGTCGTTGATCGTGCGATGCGCTAAGCTCTGATAGATGCAGACTGCGATAGTAGCATATTCTGCATAGTCGGATAACATAGTGGGGCTAACACTAAACCGGGGGATTGTCGCAGCTGGGGCGAAATGTCGCCATTAAACCTCGCAACCCAGCCAATTGAGCCGTTGGAGGATAGTAAAGTAAAGCCAGGCTTCAGAAATAAGCTTGATAGTTCGTTTCCTACTACATAATTTGTACCTCGTTTTGCGCAAAAACACATCACCATTCACTGAATTATCGTTTCGAGAGCTGCGCTCGTTTCATCTTCAGCCTTGTCTTTGCCTCGATAACCAAATTAGTTGTCCATACTAGCTCTTTCACTCTTCACAGCTCCATCATGGTGTGTTTAGCCCATCTCCTACAAAGCTTATAGAAACAACTCCGGCTTTGTGCAGCTTTCTGCGACTTTGGCGAGCAATGACGTTTCTAGTCTTGATCGATCACGAATATAGCCTCACACCAAGATGACTGTTTCTGTCTATAGTTTGATAGAATGCTAACAGCGTTAATATGATATTAGTCTGCTCAGAACTCACAGGGTATCCAAACCCTTCTCGACGTACGCAATACAACCCATTATCTATCTCCCTCCCCCCCGCCTTCTTCGATATCGCGATAAAACAAGAGCACCCGTTATCTAAAGATCGCGAATTGAGTTATTCCGTTCTAGGCGACTACTTTGAGTATCATTCTAACGAGCAATTCGTCACCAATAGGCCGAGAAGAACGCCTCTCAGATAGTGCAGAAGGGTAAGCAAGCTCACTATATCCAAATCTAAGCTGTGCATCGTTCACTAACCTCTCTATCCATCTAGCTCGCGAATGTAAGATAATCTCCCATCACACCTACGACGCCCCTTTGCTTATGTGGCCAGCCAACCACCATATCAGCCCAAGCAGACTCCCCTTCGACCACGACCAACCCTAGAAACCACGCTAACCTCTACGATATCTTCCAACCAACAACAGTCCGCACCCAGCGTGTCAAGCAAGCCCGCGAAGAAGCCAAGAAGGAGATTGACGAATATCGCGCAAAGAAGGAAGCCGAATTCCAATCGTACACCTCCGAGCACTCGCAGGGCAACAAGGCTGCCGAGGCCGAGGCTAACCAGGCCGCTCAGGCTAACATTGCCGAGATCAAGACCGCCGGCAAGAAGAGCCAGGCTACCGTTGTCGGTGATTTGCTGGGCGCCGTCCTCGATGTTAAGCTTGTGGCGCCTGCGGCTGCTTGAAAGAGCAAGAAAAAATACTTGGCTCTCAACTGTCTTCGGAACATAATAAATCGGAAAACGGATAATAAAGTACCAAAAAAACAAATCAAGATATTCTTTTATATTCATCGGCGTAGGAGAGAAGCATGGTGCCCCAGGAATTAATCAAGACCGGTCGTGGCTCAGCGTTTAGTTGACGTTTGTTTTTCTTTTGATTGTTTTTTTCTACAAAGCTCTGTTCTGTCTTTCTTTTATATTGCCCTTATATCGCTTTCTTACAATACCAGCATCTCACATTTTGTTATAGGACGTTCTTGCCTTGGAATGTCATTTGTATTCATCAATAGTCTCGAAACCTCAACCCTTTATGTGACTCTTGTATATCTACAACGAAAAAAAAAAATTACGCACATCTATATGATTAAAGGAACACGATACTGGCTCATTTATCTTCGATTTTCAGGTTGCTAATAAGCGTTGTAAGCATGCCTTTGGTATCTTCGTTACCGTCCTTGGTGCCGTCAACGCCTGCCAGTAGATCACTGAGAGTTGATGTGATGAGAGCATAGCCGACCTCTTTCTGTACATGATGACCAACGCCACTATCCTCCACTGACAACCAGGCCAATATCAGATCGATATTGCGCATAGTGAAGATGCCGGCACTAAGTTGCTCCGAGAGATAGTCTTGCTCGGTATCCTCGTCCGCATCTTCGGGTAGCTTCCCGTCTGCAGTAACTCCATATTTCTTATCTACATTAGCCCGTGCCCTTGCGAAGCGTGCTCGTAGCTCGATCAACTTGTTCAGCTTCTGGTAGTCTTTCTCTACCCACTTGGCGAGCAAGCGGATACGCGGCGCTTCATCGAGAGGGAGAAGTTGCATCATGGAGGCAAATAGACCGAGTAGGTGGTCCATAGCATCGCGGTCTTTGGTATTCTTCTGGAAAGTTGCAAACAAAGGCTTCAGGCCGGCTGTTTCTACGATCCGTTCGCAGATTTCGTAGGCGGTATGAGGCGCAGAGCCTGCATCGCTAGCATGGTCTAGTAAACGGAGAGCAGGCGTCTTCGCCTTTTTAGATTCAGAGACGAATATGATGCACAGCTCGACACCCTCGGCGGCGAGGAACTTGGCTTTTCCAGTTGGTGAATCTGCGAGACATACTAGAACTTCGAATAGGTTCTCCATGTATTCCTCCTCGGCACTTCCTTTGGCGGGATCTGAGCGGCGGTATGGTGCAACGAGCTGTAGCGCAGCATCTACTATATCTTCGTTGACTAGATGCTCGCGAGCAGCATCGCCGCTTTGAGAGAGAATGGCGAGAATCTCTGTGCTATATTGCTTGTTCTGTGATACGCCCGTGGGCTCATCTTTCATGGCGCGGCCGATGAGGTACTTGGCAAGACGCTTGTGGCCGGCAACACGCTCGGCAATGGCTTTGCGCTCCGAGCACATGTTTTCTAGAAGAGAGAGGCCGTGGTAAACACCAGACGAATCTGCCTCATCGTCCTCGTTGAATCTTACTAGGTTTGATTCGAGCAGATCCAGGAGATCAGCTTCTATCATAGGAGTTACTAGTGCGTCCCACTGTTCGTCACTGGAGTCTACATCGTCATCGGTGAGCTCGCTGAGCAGCTGCAGAACATCGATAGCGATATCTGTATTTTCGTGTGCTAGCAATCCAACTAGACTGGCAACGCTGCCCATACTAGCTAGCACGGTGTACATTGTTGGATACTCTGCCAAGATGGACAGGCTCTTGATTGACCCATCAAGATCTGCCTCGCTAGAGATGAACTTTTGTGGCTCGTCTTCGAACTTTGCTCTTAGCTCTGCGTTCTTGTTGATGTGCTTCTCCAGCGCCAAAACACTACGGCGCACCCATGGCTCGTCAATGTTCTCAATAGGCGCCTCGTCGCCTTGTACGTAGTCGAGAATTTCAGCCTCGTCTTTACTGATGCCGCCGCCGAAAAAGCGGCCTTCTTCATCGTCGTCGCCTTCGTCTTCTGGGATCATGGAGGGACCATAGTCGCCGTCGTCATCGCCTGGAAGTTCAGGACCGGCTTCGGTGTCGTCGTCGACTTGGGCGTGGCGAGGAGTCGTGTTTCCGGTGCGCGCAGACTTGTAGATTTCATCTAACCACCAGCGTTAGTGTTTTTGCTAATAATCTGGGAGCTGTAACCGGTAGTACGCACTTGGATCACGGATGGCTTCGTTCTTGCGCTTGCTGCCAGCGCTCTATGCAGATATATGTTAGTAACCGGATTTGTACAGTTGAATATTTGCAAAATCTACCTTTAGGAGATCGTCAATATTAGACATAGTTAATTGTCGTGGTGTACACGTAAAACAAAAGAATAAAAACGAAGGTCTAGCGCAAAGTAAGCTCTGACGTAACCATAGCTCTCACCATGGTAGCAAGGCTGACAAAATATAGGAAGTATAAAATTAAAAAAGTGGCCCCTTCCATGTAATTCCGCAGCCTTGTGTTCACCGAGCTTCAAAACAGAAGCAACTGGTTGAGATCGCTAAAAATAACCACGAACAGCCCTTTTACGCTGTAAATCCCAGGTCGTCTTGTCCTAACGCTTATAACAGTACAATATCAACCCCAAAGTTACACTATATCGTTACCATCATGCCGCCCACTGTTGTTCTAATACGCCATGGCCAAGCCGCTCACAATGCTACTGATACGTCATTCCGTTACCCTACACTAGCAAATCCTTGTTTATAGAACACCAAAAGCTAACATCTCCAGCACAGAACTTTGATCTCCACGACCCCGTATTGACAGAGAAGGGTGAATCTCAGTGTCGAAAACTAAATGACAATCTGAAAGAACGCTTTGCCGACCTAGATCCTAGTGATGTGGCTGTGATAGTTAGTCCTATGCGCCGGACTCTTCAGACCGCCTTGATCGGTCTGGACTTTCTGTACCAAAAAGGCGTCAAATTCATTGCTGACGCTGACTGGCAAGGTACGAAATAAACGAAATAAACCACGGCATATGGAACGGTTATTTGGTTGGCATGTCAACTAGTTGATCGTAGAATATTTTGATTGGCCATCTTGCATTGCAAATCACTCAGATGTAGAACTGTAATACTGACTCCACTGCTCAGAAACCACTTCAAAACCTTGCGATACTGGGTCTCCTCTAGAAACCCTAAAGGTTGAGTTTCCGACCATCGACTATTCCACTTTAGACCCCGTGTTTCCAGACAAGACGTCTCCGGCGGGAAAGGCATATGCTTGGGGTCGATCTGCATTATTAGCTCGTGGCGCCCGCGCCCGTGAAAACATTCGGAAACGCCCCGAGAAGTGGGTGATTGTCGTCTCACACTCTGGCTTCTTACGCAAGGCTGTTAGTGGGTGGTGGTATTTCAACGCCGACTACCGCATCTTCGACTTTGTCGATATCTCAGAAGAAGAGGAGTCTGGCTTGAAACAGTGGCCAGAGACTAATGAGGGCGGCATGGGCCGGTCATGGTTCCGCAAAGTACCGCTTGGGGAGGGGTCGAAACCAGACGACGAAGTAGTGGAAGAGGTAAAGGAACTATAACACCTTGTTTTTCCTTTTCATTTTTTCAGCTATGATTTCATGACCAAGCATTCCGTGTTACATCACACACGAAGATTCACCATCTTAAAAACAATATGATTATCTCTATACATGGTATTTGACTAAAAGTATATACATGCTTTATCTGCCTTTTCATCTTACATGCTCTCCGTCTTGGTTCTATCTTACATTCTAGTCTCTTGATAGGAAGCTTTGGAACGCTGACTGATCGATCACAACGTTGCCAACGGCACGCAGTCTCTTACGACCAACCTTTTGCTTCTCAAGCAGCTTCTTACGACGTGTGATATCACTGGCGTGGAGTTTGGCCAGGACATCCTTTCTAAACGGCTTTAAAGTTTCGCGAGCAACAATCTTGTTTCCGGCAGCTGCTTGGATAACAACCTCTGTATATTGTGTAACTTGTCAGTAAATTGCAAAAACCTGTGAATGCTATGATTCGTGTGCACTTACCAAACATTTGTCGATCTACATGCTCTTTGAACTTGGTCACCCACTGGCGACCAATACGCTCCGTTTGCGAATGGTGCACGATACGGCACACGGCATCCACCGGCTGTTTATTCACCAACAGTTGTAACTTGACAAGATTGCTTTGTCTCCAGCCGGCATCTTCATAGTCAAGGGTTGCGTAACCCTTAGTGGCACTCTTCAACTTGCCGAACAAATCTTCGACGAGCTGTTGAGCAGGCATGTCATATTTGAGGATGACCTGTGTTGAATGGAAGAATTCGATGCTCTTTTGCTCACCGCGATTGGCCTCACATAGCTCAATGATACGGCCTAGATATTCTTCCGGTAGGATGATAGTAGCCGTGACAAAGGGTTCTTCTAGAGACGCAGTCTTGAGATGCATAGTGTTATCAGGGAACTCTGCGGGGTTCTCCACAATCTCGATACGACCATTGGGCCATACGATACGGGTTGGGACTGTAGGTTCAGTTAAGATTACACTGGCTCCATGCTCCTGGCGAAGTCGATCTTGGAATACCGAACAGTGTAGCGAGCCTAGAAAGCCCAGGCGCCAACCAGCCCCCAGAGCTTCAGAGTGGTCTTTTTGCAATGTGACACTGCGATCGTTGAGAACTAACTGTCCAATACTGTCTGCTAGCTTGGGATAATCGCTCTGGTCGACGGGGAAAGCAGCTACGAAAACCATGGGTTTCGGCTCTTCAAAGCCTGGATATGGCTCAACTATATCCTCTTTGCCAGTAAAGGTAAACGTATCGCCTAGCTTAGCGTCTTGGATACGCTTCATGCCTGGGTTGAAGTGTAGGTAACCAACTTGGCCAGCACGAAGCACGCTTTGGGGTACTGCGTTGGGGTATTGGATGCCGACTTCACCGACTGTGTATTGAACGCCGGTTCCCATGGATATCACGTGGTCGCCAGCTTTGACTGTACCGTCAAAGATACGCACCAAGCAGATGACTCCACGGAAAGTATCATACCATGAATCGACAAGCAGCATCTTGAGGGGCGCCTGAGCATCGCCGACGGGGTGTGGGATACGCTCGATGACTTCAGGAAGTACTGCTGCGATGTTTTTACCCGTCTTTGCCGAAACAAGCACGGCGCCGTCTCGGTCTAGCTCGAAGGTATTCTCAATCTGATCGAGAACGCGTGGTAGATCTGCCGATGGCATATCGATCTTGTTGACCACGGGAATCAGAGCGAGATCTTGTGCAAAGGCAAGATGGAAGTTGGAGACTGTTTGGGCCTGGATGCCTTGACTGGCATCAACCAGGAGCAAAGCACCGCCACATGATGCATAGGAACGGGTGACTTCAGCGCGGAAATCAACGTGGCCTGGTGTATCGACTAGATGAAGAAGATAGTCAAGGCCTTTATAGTTGTAGATCATGGTGCACGTTTGCGCCTTGACTGTAATTCCTCTTTCACGCTCAACATCAAGTTTGTCCTAGAGCTGGTTAAAAAGATGTAGTAAACGAGAGACTGTGCTAAAGATACGTACGAGGATCTGTTTGTTGTCGGCATTAGCTAGGATAGTACCTGTATATTCCAGCAGCCGGTCACTTAATGTACTTTTACCGTGGTCAATATGTGCGACAATGCAAAAATTCCGGTATCTTTCGAGCGGAATCGCCTTGATCCGCGTCTCAATGGCCGCAGGTGTCCGTGACGACGGCGTCGAGACGGTCGCCGTGGCAGCATATCGTCGTTGGCCGACCCTGCGCCACCAGCTCGAAGCTAGGGTCCGCGTCCTGCTTTCGAGGACACCGAGCTTGGCCGGTCTCTGGGATCCCAGGCTTACAGCAATGCTGCCGTGCGCCTGGGCGCAGACATGCTGGGTTTGTGAGTGTAGCCGGCCAAACACGCTCGTTGAGAGACGCCAATGCATCCTCGAGATAGAGACAGAGAGAGTAACTTGTAGAGCTGCTCAGTATCAACTAACCCGTAGCCGCATAGAAGCCAAATTGTCTGTGTAAGCGGTCGTTAGTCTTCGTTGTTTGCGCTCTTGGATCACCTATTTGTCGCTCTTCTGCATAGAATCGACCCCCATCCACACTAAAAATTCCATCGGCTGTTCGTCTGACGTTGGTGCTTACCGAGCTCACCGAAGCTTGGCCAATTTGCAGCCCAACTCACCGAGTTTGCTGACTCAGCAATAAATCGGTCAGTATCAACAACCACCTGCTTCCAACGCTTGCGATTCGAGGACACTCCAAGTTCTTTTTACGATCTATCTCTATTCAATGTGTTTTTGTTTTTTTGTTTTTTGTATACTATATTTTACACGGTACAAAATATAGTCATAAGATTCTATATGATATCCAGATATATCCCTATAACGATAACATGGCCAAGTTGCCCGTGATACAGAAAGCGCAAGTATTCGGTAACAGAATATATAATAATGATTTAGCACTACATTGTGATAGTTAAAGATACACATTGTTAGGCAAAAATAGCCCATGTTGACCCGTGTCTCAGATGAATCGATAGAATCAAAAACAAGCTTATTTGCACATCCAGAATATTGGCCATCATGTAATTCACTAGTAGCCGTGATTTAAAACCAGGCATTTCTTTGTCTTGTCTACACATATAATATAGTCAAAACCGTGCTTTGTGGGCATCAAAATA
Source organism: Davidsoniella eucalypti (assembly GCA_004009845.1). Taxonomy (NCBI): domain Eukaryota; kingdom Fungi; phylum Ascomycota; class Sordariomycetes; order Microascales; family Ceratocystidaceae; genus Davidsoniella; species Davidsoniella eucalypti. The sequence goes on along the minus strand of RMBW01000007.1, from coordinate 54,693 downwards.
TCATTAGTCTCGATTACAGGTCCCAAGAGCCGTTTCCAGGGCTAAACATCTAGACAGAGCCCTAGATTAAACTTCAGCAAAAGAGAACGCGGTATATATCAAGACGATGGCACTAGATATATGCCTATTGTTCCGTGGTCATGTATTATATTCAATGCGCTAGCTCATATTGACGAAACAAGCCGGTTAGCGTTGCTCAAGTGACAACTGCGTTTTCCGTTGTCACCGCCAATCTGGGTATCGCCTCACACATAGTCTTCACAAAAGATATCTAATGTGAATCAGTCGTTGTTGCCTTACGAAAAATCACATGATAATCTCATTGTGATGTGCAAAAATAGAAGAACATAGCAGTTAGGGCACAAATGAACAGCTGATCGATATCAACAAAGGTATTAGTTGTATAGTTCCGCACATTATATATTGCTTAGTATATGTCATATCACAGCCCTGCTATACAACATTCCTTGCAGAAAACGGCCGAACTGGCTCCAACAATATGACTTTATATGGTACCTTGATCGTAGCTTGCTTCACTTTCCAGTATACATGATGTCAGTTTGCTTATAGACAACACAATTATAATGAGGCGTGAGTTGCCGATATGAAGGCACTAACAAGCCGCAAGTCATTTTAAGCCACCGTAGCTGTCTTGAGAAAATACATCACACAACCGCCGGAATGTAACACACATCATGCCCTTGAACGACCCAGCATACATACAACAAAGATAAGGCACTAGCCATAGGTGGCATGTGGCACGACAGTTTGCAAGATATGGCTTGGTCGCAATGGTAGTACCTTTATTGTGCGGTATTATAGCTACGCAAGGCTTCGAGAAGCGGTGAAGATGCATAACGCCATGCAAAAACGGACACTCAGGGCCCGAGAGAGTTCCTGAACTAAGCGCGCATAAGGGGTGCATCTTATAATACCGTGATTCGGTTTCACTGCTCTATAACCCTATATTATGGGTTTGCTGTGTTTTATGCACAGCGAAGTTGACCACTTTATCCACTGTGAATTATTATGCGTTTATGCAGATACTTGCATATGATAGTAATAGTGTCTTCGTATCGATGATCGTCTATCTTCTAGTAATGGCAGTAAAGTGGAATAGTGCGCAGCCTATCCTTCTCCTCATTGATAATCTTATTCAGATGCTACAGATAATATACGAAGCATCACAATATATTGTGATTGTGATATATGCTCTCATGAAACGCATCATAGACTTAGGCACATAAGTTATAGACCAACTACTATTTAACTCTAATAAATATCAGCAGTGCTTGTTTAGCAACGTTGTATTGCGTTACTGGAACTGATAGAGTGTAAGTACAACAATATGTGTATATAAATAAGTTGGTTTGATTTGATTATATCTAACGTCTACCTAAATCACTAAGATCATACGACGCCGGATTGGCTACCGGACAGATATCGAAAGTCCTCCGCTCGACAAACTCAATAGCTTTCTTTGTATGTGCTAGCCAGCCCCGAAGAACTAGTGGTCCATACCTCCACTATGAGCAACAAAAACAAATACAAAGAAAACAAGAAAACAAGAAAACAAGAAAAAGAAAAAGAAAAAAAAGGTGTAGTAAAAACATGAAACCAAAAACCACCAAATCCCCTCCGTTGCACTTGTCTGGCCCGTTGATGAGGCTTCTTCTCTAGGCGCATGGGCTCTGTAGTGTCTAGTCTCTTGGCAGGTATATTTAACTTGGTGTGTAGCAGCAACTCATAAAACAGGGCTCTCTGCCTATCCAGGCTTCTTTATTTCCTTGTCTTGTAGCAATAGAACAACAAAGACGGCAACGTAAAAACTAAGAAGCCTTCGAAGAGCACCAAGTATTGGTTTGATCTATACTAGACCGACATTAGATTGGGCATTCACATGCATCCCTCCTCGTAAAAGCCCGTCAGAACAAGACAGCCCTAACTACAAGATACGCATATGCGGCATTTGGCACTGGCGTTAGCTTCATTAGTTTCTGACAGCAAGCCCAACAAGTCTAGTTTATGTGTCGGCACTGGCGTTGCTTTTACAGCCCGAATATCAGCCGTTTACAAAGGTTGCAAGCCTTTTATGCAGAAGGTTGGAGACGCCTTTGCCTTTGTGCCAGCTCACAGGCCGCCTTACTTTCGCTGCTTGTTTGTCTACTGTTGCATCTTTTGTTGGCCTCCAATGATCAGGTTCTTCTTCTATCGGGCAAAACGACACGCGGTAGTGCCAACGATGAGTAACGCCAGGACATTCTGCTTTGAGCCGCTGCTTAACGGGCTTCCAAGACACACTTCATGTAGGTGAGATTCGATTTGGAAGCTATAAAGCTCTAACAGGACAGTATATCCATGCAGAGTGAGAATGCATGCATGTAGACATAACTATGTGTCTACAAATATATATGTACTTATGTACCATAAGCAAGCTAACATACAGCTATCCTTCACTTTCACCACTACACATACATGCTATCACACAGCCGCTATATCACAATATGCATGCTACCGTACTGCATGTCTTCCTCTCGTCAACTTTCTTTAAGCCAGTCAGTTGCATTCCGGTTTGTCAGCGTCTACGCCAAATCCAAAAAGCACAATGCGACTGGGAAGAAAAAGAGAAAAAAGAGCCTGGCGGCGAAATATCTCCCATGGATGCCGTCCAGTTACTACCATAAGCGCTTCCTGATATGCCAACGAGCATCTTCTGTTTCTCGTTGCCCCCATACCCCCCTCGTCTAGCACGGGATAAAGCTGCAGGCAGCCAGAAGACGGAAACCCAGCCAGGCTCTAGATAACGCAGGCTTCTTCTTTTTCCTTTGGCCAAGCAGATCAATATGCGAGCCAACTGCTAGCAAACTTCCCGAGCCTAATTCAATCCCTCTACCGTGTCTACATAACTTTTACATGCATTGTGAGCTTCATGTCTGATGCTAGTGTGCAAAAGCCCAACTGTATGGTGTTATATGCTGCAGTCTTGCAAGGAAAAGCTTTCTTAGGCACGGGAAAGGAAAAAAAAATACAACTAGTACTCAAAGGCTCTGTTGTAGATAGGATCTCGTGCGTGTTTTAGCAAACGCTACAAGGTACAAGTGACTCATGCACGTGCTGCGAGCTTCGAGATAGAAAGAAATTGCTGAATATATGTGCTAACCCTACATCTGGCATTGTATTCCAATTTTGATCATGGGGACAACATGATTTGTGCCGTAAATTAAGCATTGCAACTTTGAGCTGGGTTCTCTTGTTCCTGATAGATAGTGTAGCAAAGAACTATACTATGCCATATTAAACATAAATCTCCTCCCGCTGCCCATACAGGCCCAGTGAACGAGACTGCAGAAACGCCGGACACGGCCAGCCAATCGCTTGATGTGACTACAGATAGAAAGAGGAAACCGAGCTCTATTGGGTGACTTGTGTGAACAAACTATGCAGTCATGACAAAAAACCAAAGACGACAGAAAGAGAGGAATCTAACGCTGCCTGCTGTAAATGAAACATTGGTAGTGCGAGTGGGCTTGACTTCCTTTGGTGCTTCGTGCTTGATGCTTTCTAAGCAACTTGATACGTTCGCTAATTTTACGCTGTTGTCGCTACCCGAGTTTTGGCAGACAAAGCAGACGAGCCACCAGACAATAGACATTATGAACAGAAAAGGCCTGTTTTTAAATACCGAGAGCCATGCAACAGATGTTGCATTATGCACGCATATTCCCATCAGAATGTGAGATAGGACAGCAGATAGAAAATCCTCACCTAAGCTTTTCGCAAACGGAGGGTGACAAAGTCACTACATGTATAGTTGTAGCGTAGTGGATGTTGGATCCGCAAATGGGGACATAAGAAGTTCTGGCGCAGCCCACCCAGCCTTCTGAATGTAACTGAAAGCCATAATGGCTAGGCTAGTTGCATAGATGGCCAAGTCATGCTGCCGTCTCATCGCTTCCCCATGCCATGCCATCACACCAGCTTGATGATGTTATCTTGAGTATATCCTGTATCCTCGATCTTCGATGTGGGCACGTTATCCCAGGGTTGTGTCTGCCATTGCCCCTTCGCCGTACCGTCAGCATCGAGTTACTTTTCGACAGCACTAAGCCTAGAACATACTAAGCCTTGTTGTTTTTGTGTTTGATTCGCTAGTGTCATTGTGCTATACAACTAACTTGCTCCAGTGGTCAGTAGACGAATCAGATCACATTTACTGCCCGTGACAGGTCCGCAAAAGGCAAAGATCGTTCTAGGCCTTTTGGGATTGTCTTTACTTGTCTTTTTTCTTTTCTTTTTTTCTTTCTACTACGGTCTCAGTTCATTAGAAGAACCCCGTGAATATGCCATGTCAGAGCAACACAAAAAGCAAAGTCTCCGGCTATCTTATAGGCTAGATGACGTACCGTTATGACGTCGACGATGTCTCGAGGAGTTGCTAAGAAACGATGTCCGAATAGTGGGCCAAGGCCATGTGGGCAATAACTCAAGCCGCTCGTAGCCTTTGGTAGAGATGGGACGAATAGTCCGTTGACGAGGGCCTTTTAAGGGCGTAGCCCGCGGAGTTATCTCTGACACCACTATCTAGATACTTACTGTCCTTACTGATGTGGCAGGTGTGCTTTCGTTTGAGGCTTCTCCGGGGTGCTTATGGTGCACATAGATTTGCATATCAGCGTGGCGCAAGCTCTATGCTAAGGCTTGCGTATGCTATAGTGGCTGTAGATATCCAACAGGCCGACCATTTGGCTTGTATATTCAATATCATATATATAGTGGTATAAACCATCAGTTAATACTGTGAATAAGACAGTCAACTAGCCAATCATCATGTAATGCTACGATACTGGTAAGGATAACACGCTCCGTTGCCCAAGATAGGAAGTCGCGGTCATGTGCACAAGGTTAGAAAAACAATTTATGCAATTAGCCGGCCAAAAGAAGCAAGAAGAGGGCATTTCAGACAGCACCACGTGACTTTGGTCGTTGCCCGAACAAACAACGTATCTAGAGACAACAATGGTAGATCAAAGGTGTTGGGGGTCGCTGATCCTCGCAAGCAACAGCAAGATCGTGATGCGATGCCATGATGCCGAGTCGGCGTTAAGTTCAGCTGGGCGCGGGCCGTAAAATCATTGAGGATATCCTTGAGAAGATAGAGGGGAAGAAAGATAGAAAAATACGGGGGCTTTTTGAATCTGTTTTGACAGAAACATCTCAAATCCAATCTACATTTTTATAAGTTGTAAACAAACATACAGACATGTATCTATAATCACATAGTACACTATAGTACATACAATATGTACCCTTTAAAACCTTGTTACCTTGTCAAAGCATGTACTTTAAGACTAGTTGATCGACCTCACGATCCTGGACAACGATAAGGTCATTCATTGCCCTTGAACCTTGAACACGTACTTATATTGTGAGCGTGATCTATGGCTCCATGGTCTCATCCCAGCCCTTTTACACTATCATGCGAGGCTCTTTTCAGGCCGATTTCTCCTCTTTCCAGTCGTAATTGTCTTGTTAATGGTCAAACAGACTAAAATTCGGAGACAAATCAACAAAGTACTCAACCCCGCAATCACAAAACATACTTTGACAGAAACTCTCGATACACCACTAGTGGACAAATAGATGGATAGATGTATCAGTAACGAAGATGGCCCATGTCCACCCACGCTCAGCGCTCGTGCCCTGTTTTTGGTCCTTGCAGCCAAGACTGACTCCGGTCACGACATGCTCGACGTGGGCAAGAAAGACATTAGACTATAAGATCATTGGTACTACGAATCCATAGTGTCGTTACTACTCACAGCTACATCAATTGTTGATTTTTGGGTACTGCTACCACGTTTGATTTTGCCTCTCGTCTTCTCATCTGACTACGCGGCCAGCAGACGAACGGGGTAACCAGAACTGTCAGTTGCATGCCGATTATGATATGCACGTAGCCAAAAGGTATATTATAGTAGTGGGGAAGTCGGACAGAAGACGGACAAGAGACCTTCTATAGGGACAGGATATGGCAAGACCAATGCCATCTCTAGGGTCGTAGTGGCTATGGTAGGTATCGTCAATAATGATAGATACCAATCCTCTCTCTTATTACAGACCTATTAAAGGCCTAAGTGGGGACGGGAAAGCGGGAAATACAGAAGGCTCGAGAGGGGCTATATCACCATTACTTGGAGATTTGTATGTGTATGTATTAACATGACTTTCAAGATTGCGTATGCGTTTCTGTTTCTTCGCATCGTTGAGCTTGTGATCATATAGATAGCCAACACGGGGGCTATACGACGTCGTGTGAGCATATGGCCGTGAGTTCTGAGTAATGAACGTACATATTAGCAAGTATAAAAACAGTAGAGTATCGTGCATATCGGCATTACTACTCACTATCCTATTAGCATATGCAGGCGGGCTAATACTACTACCACCACTGATGGATTACTATGAGCGCTAGGCTACGGTACCAAATGCTACAGCATTAATGCGTAACACATAATATCATCTTTTCAGTACGTCGATAGGTTACGGCCACTGCTAAAGAAACATCGTGTTCGTTTCTTTCTTTTTCATTATACAAGTCGCTAAGGCTAACTAAACCTCAATCAAGTTGCACATGTCGACAGCCAATAAAGCCATGCAACTATGGGTGATCGAGAACGCTGTAAATGGGGGTACCACGACATCATAGTGATGCTGTCCGTTATACACGGTGCTGAAGGGTATCATTGGTCGGATACTACTGTATAGAGCCCCATATTTGAATATTAGGGCGACAAGAAATAAAGTCGTAAGACTGTACACCCAAAAGTGGGCGAAGAGGCTACAAGGCCCAAGGCCGCTAAAACTAGCACCACGACTGTCAACTAATCCTGTAAAAGAGCTACTATTTGTGCAAAATAAACAAAAAGAACATCTTGTCTTTGTCAAAATGTACCTAGCAAACAACCACGAAAATGGCCCTAAGAAGCCCTATTTCTCAGTTTCTCAGAAATTAGCAGGGGCTGGCGTAGCGTCAAGGACCTAGCCAGCTCAGCTGACTGCAAGGCTTCCGGAGCCATTGGCCAATCACTGCTTTGTGCTCCTCTTTTACCTTAGTTAGTGTGAGAGCTTAGAAAAGAAGAGAAGTAGCCCCCCTCTTCTGCATTCTATATCAGGGATTTTCTGTACTCTGTTTAGTCTAATGTAGCTGTGTATTTTTATTGAGCTGCTTGGGTCGTCATCTACATTTCAGGCTTTCTAGCCATTGTCCATACATACATAAATAAACTAGGCATATCAGTATTGTATTCGAGAATGAATAGGGTCTTGTTTGATGACACTGTCATGGCGGGCTTGTTCAGATGTTGCTAGACTAGCATCTGTGACTCTCTAGTCAGCTATCATTGGTCGGGGGAGACGAACGGCATAAGTATACTATGGACTCTGGAGAAAAACCTTCGAGATTCAGGGCTCGCCTGTCTGACTAAGGTTTATTTGCTACGTACTTCTTTTGCCTCAATATATCTATATATGGCGACAAAAAGGCAAAGCCAACAACTTGGTTTACTTGCCTGGTCTATGCCCTGTTTTATATGACCTGTGAAGGGCAAATCCTTGTGTGAACTTCCCGCTGTTCACTAGCATAAAGATTTCAAAGAGTGGGGAAAAGGCGCAACAAATCGAAAGAAGCCGAGACCAATCTGACGATCCCTTACGGTTTGATTCAGTCGACTAGCCCCCGCTTTATTCACCAGGTCAAAGACTCTGTCCGTCGAACAAAGTGCAAGCTGTATCTGTACATTCACAAAATGACTATAGTGTAAGGGACATGGCGAGGCTTCAGGCTACTTCTCCTAGTCATGTGTTTACTGTACAAAGATGGTTTATGTCATCGCAGTTTCCAAGTTGTTGCATAGGTCCAAATCAGGAGTAGCTTCTGCTTATCGACAGCTCAGCCATTCTGTATGTTTATTTTATTCTTCTTGTTGTTGTTTTCTACCCCCACCATCGACACAACAACTAGTTTTATGCATCCCCCTCTTCTGCTTCCTGAGTGTCTCCAAGCCAAAATCGCTTTAACACTGGCATCCTTGTCTATGCAGGGATCTCTAGTCCTTAGTTATCGTAAGTCTGTTGTCTCTTTTTCACGCTCTCTGAGCACTCTCACTCCAACGACAACTACATCTGCCCCCATATCTTTAGCTGCCATTATCACACATGTCTGTTATGATGGATACGATCTATGTATCTTTTAATAATTAGCAGCATTAATAGACATTACATCCTCACATAGTCTGCACACCACGCTATCCAGCCTGGTATAGTGCACAGTACCTGTAATAGTATATCAGGCCGTGCATCCCCAGGCGGGCAACGTAGCGGGGTAGAAGCAACAATAGCAGCAGTGCTCTCTCTGGGAAATGATCTCAGCCCACTGTAGTGTCTGGATCTGCTCTAGGACTTGGCTCTCTTGTCACCAATGCATCTATGGCTCCCCTTAGCAATTGCGCTCGCTGAAATCCTACACCAATCCTATTTCTCATCCCATTACCTTCCTTTGTCGCAGTCTTAAGTGCTTGGCCCTATCGTTATTATCTATAAAGCTAACTAGCAATACATATATACTTAGTTGTTAGCAAAGGTACTTCAAGTTCCAGCAGCAAAGGTGTGTTGTCCCAGTGCCACGCCAGTCTGAACTAGCTAGACAAAGAACCCAAATCCAGAACCAGCATTGAGTCTCCATCTGAGATTTGCATGGGTCATTTCTACCAGCTTCTTACTTTGGCTCTGTCATTCTTTTTAGACCTTCGTAGTAGCAAAAAGCTGGCAGTCAAGCCCTGTCCACCAACAAAGCCTAGTCGATGATATGTACAGATAGATAGCATCTATCCATCCCACACGGTCATAAATTGTCGATAGTCCGAGAGGGGTTTCTTTCTTTCTCTTCTTTTTTTCTTTTATTCAAGACATGCATATGCATATATGCACCCAGCGAAGCATCTCACTGCAATAGTAGACAAAACTCGATCACTTGTCAGTCAGTCTAACCGCTTTACAGTCATTATAGGGCTCAGATACAGAATTCAGAGCGCTGCTCAAGCAAGCAAATCAACTAAAGACTTGGAGTACATACTTAACTACTACTTGCAATAGCAGTGCTAGTGGTAGTAATTTAAATATCACTTTGTCACCTCTTCTCTTCTGACAACAACGCCAGGAAGGAGCAAACGCATCCGCTTTCTCTCCTGCATATAAACTATTTTATCTTTGTTCCTTTCTTACCTAGCATCACCTCGTTTATAAAACCAGGTCATCTTTAAACTACCACTTAATCCTACAAGCTATTACCACTTCGACCATTACTACTACTGCTGCTACTAATACTACTACTACGCTGTCACCTTTTCGCCAGCCGCCAGTCGCCAGCCGCCAGCTCGCCCCAGCTTTTTCTTCCGGATTTCAGCCAAGGGTATGGAAGGACCATCCATACTTGTACAGACTGATTTTCCCAATATCCTCTTTTTTTATTTTTATAAGCAAGTAGTTGCTTGCTCGTTGGCAAATCTCTGGCATCTTGCATCTCGTGTCGTGTGAATCCCACTATTTCTGCAGCTACTATTTTCTCTGCAGCTGCTCTTTCCTCTCCAGCACTCGAGAGCAAAGCAACGGTTTTTCCTTCTTGTTCTTCTCGTTCTTCCTTTTCTTCTTTTTCTTCTTGTTGTTCTCATTGAACTAACATCTTTCTTTCATTGTCTAATTTACTTATTTGGCCCATAGTGAGCTCTTTTATTTTTGTTTGCATTTTCCTTTATCAGTCTCTACTATTGTTGGCCTATATACGTTATACTTGGCCATCATACCGCCACTCTGGAACAAGTTGGGCTTATACTCAACGACAGTCTACCAAATCGCACCCCTCCTCTCCTTTGCTTGTGATAGTTGTTCCTCTTATTTTTTTGACCAATTCCAATTGGCTCTGACTTCACTGATCTGAGGTCATCTTGCCCAAGAGAATATAAGATATTCGCTCTATGTTAGTGCTCTGCTTAACAGCATGAATCCTCACGGCATCGATGACTACAATAAGTACTGTCAACGGCGTTCGAGTAACAGCCGCCATGCACCTCCGGCGATGCCCGCCATGAGATCTCGCCGGCCTCATGATCATATCCGCGAAGAACACGATACCGGAAACAGCTCAGCTATCGATTCGGACAACTACCTGTCCGACTCAGATCCGGGTCATGATTCCCAACGGGACTCCAAACACAGCCACCAATCTTCTTACCGCCCGCGGACTACGTCTTCTACTTCTCACGGCAAAATGAGCTCTTCGGCTTTCCCTCCAGCGAGCTCTCACCACCGCTCTAGCTCAAAAACAATGCACCGCGGCTCCGGCCTATCGGGCAGTCCCAGCTCCGGCCCGGCCAGTTCCCCCAACATGGCATCATCCACAAAGAACCGAACCAAGTCTTCGTCTAGTCGTTCCAAGGTCGAGCCGGATTCCGGTGCTACGGGTGAACGTCGTCGTCACCGCAAGTCGAGCTCAGCCAAATCTAGCAGTGCTTTTCCACCCCCAGCACGGTCCCCGTCACATTTGAGAAGCCCTCGCCGTCGCCGCCAATCAGACAGAGATGCCGAAAACGACTATCCAGACCACTGCGGTAATTACGGTCAGGACGCCGTAAGCAGTGGTATCTCGGACGAGGCCAGGACTGAGAAGCCTCGCATAATCAAAGTCGAGCCTACGTTCAGTGATCCCAGCAGTGATAGCAGCGACGGCCCCTACAACAGCCAGAGTGATGAGGACGACGAAGAGGAAGAGAATAAGCCTCATATGCTTATAGAGGATGGTGCAGATTCGAAAGACCAGGCTGCTTCCGGTAGCGATGGCAGTCCTGCTGATTCGAAGTCAAAGCCCGTCGACAACAATCCTGAAAGCACCGAAGACGACGCTTCTGACGGCAAAGACAAAAAGAAAATGCAGTTAATAGTCAAGCCCGAGGCTGGAGAAGAAGCCGAAGCAGCCGAAGAAGATGTAGTGCCTCCTAAGGAGTCTAAAAAGGATAAAGAAGGTCATTCTAAAAAGTCTCGCCGTCGCGGCCCCCGTAAGAACAGCCATGCTTCGTATGAAGACCCTGAGATTACTTTCAAAGGTGGAAACATTCCTAAGGCCCCCTCGCCTCCTTCAAGCAGTCTAGGAGTCGGAGATGCCCACGCCGCTGCGTCTGATTCCGAGCCTGCGGGGTCCCGTAGCAAGGGCCATACACGCAAATCTTCCAATCGCTCCAATGGCAAATCGTCCCGGAGACCGACAGGCGAGAGCTATGCTCCTCCGCCCGCTGTCGATTCCCCTTCTGGTAGGGCTATTCCATGTACCAGTCAGCGCACTCGCCGCTCGCGCCGCAGCAATGGTGACTGGTTCGATCATGACGTTGCTGGCTCAATGGACTCCAATGCTCGTGGCTCCTTCAGCTCTTACACTGCCAGGCCCCAGCCAGACATCTTCAAGCGTCGCTCGGGCTCCGGCACCTATGACCGCGGCTGGGCAGCACCTGGATCTGCTAGCAACTCGTACAGCCAGTCTCCCAATGCGAACAACAATGGTGTGGTCTCGGACTCTGAATCTGACGACGAATATGAAGCCGCTCAGATCCACCGCAGCAGACATCGGAACTCCCACCCCCAGTTCTCATCTACGCCCCCAACTTCTAATAGCAGCGGTCGTCGCCGGGAAAGCGCGCCAGACCCGCGTATGAGGGATTCTTCGAGTCGTACAGCTGCTGCGCCGCCCCCTGTCCCCGGTTTCCCCGGCGATGCCAGCTACTCACCCCGTCGTCCACATCACCCGAGTCGGACTACGTCGAGCTCCAGTGCTCGGGCTTCCGACTTACCTCCGGTAGTTCCTCCCTCGCCGAGCAGCACGACTAGCGATAAGCGCCGTCGTCCATCGTATGGCAGTGGCCGTCCTGGCACATCGTCGCAGCAACGCCCCAGCTCTGCTATCCCGGAGGAAAGCGACTCCGATGTTCACTACCCTCGGGCGCGTCGCTCGTCAATCCATGAAGATGGCCTTCCAGGACGAGACAGAATATCGAGGCATCCACCTCAGGTTCCGTTTGTTCCCCAAGTCCCGGAAGTCCCAGAAGTCCCCATTGACTCTCAAGACGAAGATCACCATCGTAGCCACCAGCGCGATTTTGAACATAGTAGCACGAATGTTAGCGATGATGACCCAGATCTAGACGGGCACATTCCTAATCCCACCGCTACTGAAGTCGAGTTCGAAGACGCCGACTTCGATTCAGCTGACAGCTATCCTGACGAAATGGATCTTATCAGCCCCGACCATCCCTTCATGGAGGCTCGAGACACCATTGTTCATGCGCTTGCCCGCAAGTTCCGTATATACTATAGTGGCAATCTCCGCTCACCCATCAACTCCCGCTTCGATCGGGATGGTATCCCTCGCCGTCCTCGAGGCGGCTCACGTGTTGAAGGGATGCAGCACGAAATTGACGATCCCTTCTCCAGTGGCTCACCCCCCATCGGCCGCCGCCGCAGCATGTCCAGTGTTCCTCGAGCCTTTGCCTGTCCGTTCGTCAAGTACAATGAGCAGCAGTTCGCCGGCTGTGGTACCTTCGTTTTCAGTGACATACAAGAGGTCAAACTACATCTGCGTTGGTGCCATCGATACACTATCTCGTGTCCGCGCTGTATGAGAACATTTCAAACCCAGCAAGCCCGTAATGAGCACTCCAAGTCGGAGGACGCCTGCGAAGTACGAAAAGAAGGCCGCCACAATGGCCTCGAACCCAAGATCCGGAAGCAAATCTGCAACTACATTGACAACAACCACCGCTCTTCTAGCCCGCTCCAGGTATGGAAAGAAGTGTACTGCATTATCTTTCCTGATGAGACTCCGCCCGACTCGCCACTGGTTGACGATGAGATCTCTCGTGAGCTAACAGCGTTCAAAGACTGGGTTACAAGCCATGGCCGTGCCATAATCGTTGATATGCTTGGCAAAAACAACTTGATCGATAGTGTTCCTGGCGATGACTTCGACTCGTCCATGGTCATCTTCACCCGAACTTTGGCTGAGAATGGCGGCCATGACCTATTCCTACAATGGCTCGATAGGAAGAATTCAAGCCACACGCGTGGCCCTGGTCTTGACTCTTCCTGGGCCGACAGCACCACTGATGCCACAAGCTTCAGTCCTCATACACCCTCCGGCGTTGGATCATGGAAAGCAGCCCAAGCACAGTATATGCCAGTGTCCAGCAGTTCCAGCAACGCCACTGCTAGCATACGCCGGTCTACTTCCAACTTCGACAGCTACGAGCTTCGGGGTGCCGCGCCGAGACGCACGAGCATATCACGTAATCACACCATACCGACCATGGCCGGCAATATTCCCATCTCTCCTTTGGCAGTGCCACAGCCCCCAACGATGCCATCCTTTGGTGGAGTTAGAGGATACAGCGGTCATGTTGCTGATGAATATGGCATGCCAACAACGCCAATGGGCATGACTAGTAACGGTATGAACATGGGCTCGGGAGGATACCATTCGGAGAAGGCCATGTTTGAACCTGCAATGGGATCTGTGCCCGTGGTCAACATGGATGAAACGTACAGGACTCATGGATATTTTTCTGGGCGTCACCATCAACAGCAACAACAAATGCCGCGGTATCAACGGTAGAGGAGAGTCGATTCATGATATATACGATCTAAGGTAGCTAATCCAGGGAGATGATGATGACTGACAGCCACCACTAAGATCTTTCACTCAGTACAATGTTGTCAAGAGCTTCCGGGACCATATCGAGAAGTCAAGCTTTCATATTCTTATTGATTTCTTTCCTTCTAATGTAATATGTCTGAAGAAGACTTATCATAGTCTTGTGTTCCTGTTACACTTTCTTCTTCTCTTTTCATTTGTTTGCTGGCTCACTTGTAAATTTGGACTTTTTTTTCTTTTTTCTTTTTTTTTCTTTTTTTGATTCATTTCTTCTCTTTTTTCTCTATGCATAACACATATCAACATATATCAACATATATCAACTTCACATTATGTAGTCTCTTAAGACACTATTCACGTCATATCATCAGTCAATACCGTTTTTGCTCTCATTTACTTACAAGTCTTCTCGTTAATACTTCAATGTGTGTTAGTTTCAATAAAATGTGACAACATGGCTTACAAGCTCACCGATCAAATTATCGTGTCACATCTACATGTAATGGCTATCTTCCTCATTCGGTCTATCAAACAAACTTTTCATATGTCTATATAAGTACGGTCCTTGTACGCTATCATCGTGCTGTAATACTTTGAAATATTACAATATTTCATGTATACTAGAATCCGGAATTGCAACCCTAATGACACGGTCTAACCCTTGTAATTATTTAGGTGGTATACATATTTCCCAGATACTTTTATATTTCTCTGCTGATCTACCATCAAATATCTTTTTTCTTTTACAATAATTTTACACAATATTGAAGTCCTCTAATATCAAAGCATCAATAGTCATGAACATTTAGAAATATCTGAAATCATAGTATTATTCCCAAGCAAACGAACACTAAGCCATTTTTGTACATATCTTGGAACATAAGCCGCGAACGGGAAAAAAAGAAAACATAATCAGCCACAATTAAAAAGCTCAAGACTATTTGTGTAGAGGTAGAGGAGCATGGAATAAAGAGAAAACGGGCTGATGGATGGAGATAAAGTTTCGGAAAGAAAAAGAAAAAAAGCAATAATAAGAATAGAAAGCATGAGCAAGAACACAGACGTACGTATTAGGATGATTTCAAGATGGAAAATAAGGACAAAGAAAGAGCAAAACTACAGGTGGTATTTTTCTTATAACAACTAACTAGCTTGACAAATAAAACACATTAACTCTTTTTCAGAAATTAGAATCCCAAAAAGAGAAAAAGAAAAACAAAGTCACAGCGGGCGTTCAGTCCTCTTCTAACTGGTTTCTTTTTTTTTCTTTTTTTCCGCAAAGGCAGAGCTAGCTACATAAATGGAAAATAAATGTAAGTTGAGGTAGTATTGAACCATACAAATAATATACAGTACATGTAAACTAAAAGAAAGAGGAAGAAGTATGGATGGCAACTATAGCTAAATTCCATTTCAGAATGGCAACCTTGAGACATGAGCGTTTCGCCCATCTTTTTTTTTTCTTTTTTTCCTTTATTACTATGGGTTAGGACTAGAGATAAAGGAGGAGGAAGGAAGGAAGGAAGGCTTTTATTGAAATGATAACGACAATGTCGATTTGTATTCATAACTAGCCAGAACCCCAAATAACAAGATTACCGATATCAGAAACAGTGATGGGCTTGGCGATTACAATCACTATGTCTTTTTGGTAGGAGAAACATTGTTTCCTGTGATGTTGACCTGTGATGTTGAAGAAATGAAGAAGATAGTGTCTAGTCCAGCCATACATTGTTCTTCTATCCTCTATTCTCCTTTGAGCCTTGACAGCCAAGAGGATCAAGAAACGAAGAACCCACCCGCTCTCTCAAAAAAAAGAAGAGAGATTAAATCAACGACGCCACAGTGGGAAGGTTGTAAATTAACAGATTCCCTCCCTCTCCTTGTCTTCTCACAATTTTAGTTATTTGTAAGTAGTTGGTGTAAATACAGGACCTTTGTTCAACGATTAGTTGAATAGATGGAGATGCTGATTTTATTCTCCTTCTCGTTAGACCTTGGATCTGGCGATATTGAAGGTTTCTCTAATCCTAGTAGGCCTAAGCGTTCCTAACACTTCTATAATTCTTTTTTTTTTTTTGTATTGTTTTGGGACTTTGTACAGCACAGCCCCTACTATTTGTGCTGAAGTACAACGTACTATTGTTTTTTTCTAGAATGATTAAACAAGATAACTATATGTAAAGAAGAAAATAGGGGATTGTTTGAGGTTTTCATTCCTTGTTAGATAACCCGAAATCGGCCTAGTTTATTTACTGAACAAAGGAAAACTCAGGGCTAAACACTGACAACGATAATTTTGATTCAAAGTGGTCAAGAACCCTAGATTTCGGGCTTGAAATACACTTAGGGTCTGCTTCAACAAGCGTGATGAATACATAGAATTCCGAAGAAAGTTGGCATGTCATATTTCCACATGATATATAAAAGGTAGCATTGCTAGCTGTAAAGCAAAGTTGACCCCTGAATTGTGATTTTTGATTTATCAGTACACGCAACCAATAGTTTCTTTTGGGAGTTCAGTTGTACATATAGTTTGGGTACGTGATCGAGCATACAAAATATGTATCCAAGGTCGGGATATCGGGAGAGCTAAATGTGCTCCGAGTAGTATCTACATAGATAGTTATTTCTATGTACATACATAGAAATGCAAAAGCGCACAGAGACGCTCGGCCAGTATGTGTTGGCCAAGTTGTGCTGTAGGCAAGGCAAAGAAAATAAGTCGATGTATTGGCTGTAAAATGCGCAAGGACCACCATATGAGACCGTCAAACCATGTTTTATGCTTGTTATTTTTGGTCACGTACATAGCAAAATAGACTGGGGACTTTCACGTACGTAGTGTGAAGCGAAGTAAACAAACAAGGTCGATCAATATCTGTACATATTTTCTAGTCTCTTCCTTGTGTTAGCGTGATAGTTTGCGGGAAGATGCTCTTTTGGCTCTAGCACGGGGTACGGCGACCATGGATACGGGGCGTCATGTTTGGACGAAAGAGAAAGAGAGTCTGGGCCGGGGCAGATGTTTCTTGTTGGATTGAAGATGCCACGACAACAGTTGACTTGACCGATGAAGTGTTGGGTTGACATCACGACCTCGATGGATCTGAAAGCGAAGGACTGATCGACATGACTAATGCAGTGAACACTTGTTGGACAGATGTCAGCCCATTGTGAAAGTAGTGTACATATATAGTCTGCCACGGAGTTAATGTCCTTGAGAACTGGGTAGGTGAAACTGAAACCTGCAACACCAACACGACACGATTCGAGCAACTTGGGCCTACCAAAGGTGCTGTACATACATACAATTGAATTTGTAGTTAGCGAGCCAAAGCAGGCAAGTATAGTAACAGATAGGCATGGTAACAGTTGCCTGTCAAGCGAGAATGCGCGACCCACGGAGATAGTTGTAGGTTATCAGACTGTACAGATCAGGAATCAGACAGTTTTTGTTTTGTTGGATTAGGATCTGCTAGAACATGGGGCGATTTAATGGCGGTTCGGCTATATTTGCATAGTTGTATATGATTTAAATGGAAAGATAGGCGTGTCAGGTTGGAAAGAATTGTAATAGAAGCTTGTAGAGGAAGTGATGACGCTTGTGTGCCCTTCCCCCACGGCGAAAGTTTAGGACCGAGGATTTAGGACCGAGGATTGTGGTTTTATGTGTAACGCTGTTTCGAGGGAGGACTAAAGGGAATAAATATATTCTTATATAATTAGTACTAGGCAAACATCTTCATAGCTCTATAGCTCCAGAAGATTAATGGATTTAAAATAGAACAAAAGGTACTAGGCATAGTATCTTATCTAGGATACATTACATATCTGTAGACTAAAGTAAGTCGTGATGGATCGATATCGGGCTGTGCTGTGTTGTGTTGTGCGTACATACACATACATTATGCTGTTGTTAGGACTGTTTCTTAGGCAAAGTTGTTTGTGATGTTGGAACTGTTTGAACCGCCATTTGATCAATGGATGGCCACGGAGGTCTAGGCTTGTTTCTTTTTCTTTTTCTTAGAGTGTGAGAGATCAAGTAAGAAAGACAGCAACAGTGCGTCGATGAGGAAAAAAGGGAAATGTTGGAGCTTGTTTGCTTTTTACTTGCGCGAGAAGAGAAGGAACTGAGAGGCTGACAAAAGAACAGTTGAACTTTTATTTTCTGTTCTTTATTTTCGTGATGTGTTATTCTGTGCAGTTACTGCCTTTTGCATTCTAATCTTGACTGCTCAGCCTTGCCAACAACATAACAAACAACCCGATTTTTTTCTTTCTTTTCATATGCTCAATACTCACATATCCATGCCACTGCTTACAGGCTTGCCAACGGCTGGTTCTATTGTCTTATTTACATCACAGATCACGGAGCCCAGCATATCTGCTTCCCTGAGCTGATTCGATTCGTGTGCTTTGTTTCTCTTCTTTGCGATCGTCATCGTTCGCTTCAACCTTGGATGGAAGCAGCCACGAACCCCGAATCGTGTTTTTTGGCGCCTTGTTTCTTGTGCTTTTGTTTTCTTCAGACGTTTTTGTTATCCTCTTTGTAGTTACTCTGGCTTCCATCTTGGAGCTTGTTTGCATTTCCGTCCCGCATTGCATTGCATCGCATCACATCTGATTACGTCGCATCCTGCTGTATCCTTAGACTGGTTGTACTGCTTGCTTCTATTTCTATTGCTTAGCTGTCGCTTAAGTTTAAGAAAAACACATACTACAAGTATAGCGTGTTTCTATGCTGTATGCTATATGCCATGCTATGCTGTGTATCCCGATTGAATCAACAGTGACCGACCAAGTTTATCATTCTTCCTTGTCCGACCCCTCTGCCTATTGATCCATTCCTTTCCTCTACCCTGAATTTGCTTTGCCCGGTCCTGATTCATGCTTGAAAAGACCCTTTGAGACCTCCCAGGAAACACACCATGGCTTTCATGGACCAATACAATGTCAATGCCGCCAGCTCCCGTAACCCCGTTATCTCGAGTAAGGATGACGCCGCCCTATCACCGAGAAGTGTCCAGGCCGAGTTTGCTGCTGTTTCGGCGGCCACATCCTCTGTTCGAGCATCAAATCCGCATCTGCGTCCCCAGGGCCGCCAGTCTGAGTCGGTTCAAGCGCAGCAGGAGTATGAAGCTGCGCGACTCCAGCATGCCAAGATAATGATAGCCCAGCGCCAGCAGCGCCTTATGAATCAGAACAAGGCCGTCCGGATGTCGGTGTCCCAGAAGCCAAAGACACAGACGGCTTCGCCCGGAGCTGCCCTGGATCTCAACAGTTCTTCTGCTACTGATAGGCCGAGGCTCCCGGGCCAGAGTCTGGATACGAGTAGTAGCAACCATAGTAGCAGCAGTAGGCGGAGAAGCAGCGTGAATATGGCTGCTGCTGGCCTGGAGCTGCGGCATGGAGGCCATGGCGATAAAGTGCAGCGAAAGATGGGAATGCCTGTGCAAAACGTCGATCATATCACGACTAGAGATACAGCTGGGCCTAGCTCCAACTCTAGGTCCAGGTCAAGGTCCAGGTCCAGGTCCAGGTCTAGCAATAACGCTGGGGCCGCCCAGACTTATCAGCAGTACACTTCGCCAATTACAGCTACTACAGATATGGCAGAAAATGTAGGCGACGAGTCGTTCATGTCTATGAGCACTGTTACTACGACTACTGCGGCAGACGATAGTACGGCGATGTGGACGAGCGACGATGTGATTTCACCTGCTACAGAAATAGCTAGTCCTCAAGAGTTTCATAATGATATGTCACCGTCAGCCCGCAAGACATCTCTATCTTTAGCGTCTCACAGATTTCACATGCCGAGTCTGGAGCAGATGTCACAGCAGTCCACCTCTAGAAGCACACCTGAAAGCTATGTTTTTAGCGCTGCTATTATTGCTCCTTCGAGACCACCAAGACCTTTAGAGGCCTTTGGCCCGGACCCCTTGGCGCCACATCTAGGCCCCGGGGGTGGTCCAGGGCCTAGTCCAGAGCCCCGTACAGTTGCTGCTCCAGCGTACTTTACTGGCCAGGACCGCCTGCGCCGCCGCCCTTCAGCGCCCCACGCTCTGCAATCGCCCGCTAGAACGTATATTATAGCGCCTACAGTGCCCCCGAAAAACGCTGGAAGCAACTATAACCACCAAAGCCACCATCACCACCACCCACCCTACGAGCACGACTCTGGGTATTACCGTCCAGTTGTGTCGTTTTCTACGAATCCGTTTGGCACTGAAGCTGCGCGGGATAGCAGTGCACGAGATACTAGAGCCGGTAACAGCTATATCAGCCCTCTGTCGACCCAGCCGCCGAAGTCTCCGCCACCACAGCAGAGGCAGAGGAAGCAAAACCAACAGAACTTGCTGCCTTCAGCCGTCGTCGTCGAGAGAAACGAAAGAAAGACATTCACTGGCCGTCGAACAGCGTCGGTCTCGGCGTCTGCTGGAGCACCAAATGTCAATTTCTCGCTGAATCCTGTTCCTCCTGTTCCTACTAGTAGTGACAGCAGTGGTATTACTAGCAATTCCAGGTTTACTGCCCAACGCCGTCGTCTTTCGCAGCCGCAGCCCCTGTCGGTGTCAGCTTCTTTAGCGGATGGGGTTGTCTCTGCTAATACGATTGCTAGTCGTAGTACTGCTTTTGCTGCCTCTGCCTCTACTGCTCCTGTTATACCGCTCCCTCCTCTTCCTCCTTCAGACTTCCAACATTCTGCTGCTGCGACGCCTTTTTCCACCCAGCGCAAGAATTCTAATTCTAATTCTACCTCCGACCGCTCGTTCCACCGCCGTCTATCTCAGCTCGCTCAGTCGCCCATCTCGTCAGTGCTTGGAAGCGTGCAACGCTGGTCGGCCTCCACCTCGTCTCCTACTGTAACCACTGCTAGTACTGCCACTACTGCTGCTGCGACTTCCGCTACTACTACGCCTGTAGAAACATCAGCAAACAACAGCACCAAAGAGCCACGGATACCGCCATCTTCTCCTCCTCCACAACCACCATCGCAGTCTCTGACGGCTGCTCGTACGCCTAACAAACTTCACCGCCGTCGCATGAGCATTGACCCGGCTTCTTTACAGCGCCATCGTTCGTCCTTTCTTTCCTTCTCGACTACGGGCTCCTCGAACTCGGCTTCGAAAACTTCGACTTCAGCTCGTAACGGCCCACAAGCGTCCTCAATTCCAATACCGCCTGTACCTACTATTGTACCTACCACTACTACTACAAGACCGGCTACAAATCTCACTGCTACTCAACCTCTCTCTACACCTCCTCCTGTCACTAAACACCCAGCGCGTCGCACCCGCAGCTCTTCAACCGCCGCCGCTTTTCACCACGATCCGCCGCCAGCTCTGCCCCCTTTGCCGGATTTCTGGGCTTCAGTCTCTGCCGTTAGCCCACCGACACAATCTTCTTCTTTGTTGCCTACGACTACCGCTACTACTACTGCTATTCCCCCCTCTCGGCCAAACCCTCCCCCTCCTGTGTCGTCCTCTGCCCCTAGCGCTAACGGCCCGTTGACCCTGACGCTGCCCGTTCTGCCCCCCTTGGACATCTCTCTCCCTCTCGAAACAACAGCAACGACTACCAATACCAATACCAATACCACCAAGCCTACAACTACGGATCCTTCACAACAGCGCCAGCTCCTATCTCGCCAGACTCCAGTCCAGACCTCGCAGCCACCACCGGGTGACCTGCCGCCTGTACCCCCTCAAGCAATGTATCGTGGCCATGGTTATGACTACTACAGCACACCCACACCAGCCGGCCCCCAGAACTTGCGCATAAACACCCATCACCTTCCCCTCGACGACCAGACCGGCATGACACCGACCCCCGACACAGCCATCCTGATGCCGTCCCAGTACGATCGCTTCGCCGGCGCTTCAGTCGACCCCTACAATCGCGCCCCGGCGCGCGTACGGGCCCCTGATCCAAATCACACGACGACTCGCTCGCGCAAGCTCTCACAGAAGGAGATGCTGTCACGGGCTCTGCAAAAGGCAAACACAGCTGTAGAACTCGACAATGTGCAGAACTTTGAGGGCGCGCGGACAGCCTACATCGAGGCCAGTCAGCTACTCAACCAGGTCATTCTCCGTGTCGGAGTTGACGATGTGCGCCGCCGTCTTGAGGAAATCGTAAGCTACCACATTCCATACGTTCGACTCTCCTTTTATCTTGCTAACGTTTTATTATCAACTAGCGTGATCGCTACACCTCGAGAATTGAAGAGCTCGATGGCATGGGTCAACTTGAATTTGACGACGAAAAGGAACTCCCTCCTCGCCCAGAACGCGACAGCACTGATTTTATGCCACCAATGACCACCCAGTTCGACGACGAAGACGATGAAGACGACGACATTGGCGATGACACCATGACCCCCCATACAGCCACCACATCCAGCTTCAGCAGCGCCTCGAGGGGATACGCTCAACCTCAGATGCTCTCTATACCCGAACGACCGCCTCCACATCGAGCCGGGCAGCAGCTACACTCGGCCTTCTCTACATCGCCCGCCGGAGCTAGCGACTGGCGTTCACCCCACGAGCGCAGTAATAGCAATACCTTCTTACACAGACCCGAAGAAGACCAGTACATGCCTCGACCTCTATCACCATATACTCGTCCACCAGGAAGCCAAAACCCTAGTCCAAACTACAACCAAGGCTTGATGCCATATGGAACCTCAGAAAACATGCGAAATGATTCGTTCTCGGGCCAGAGCGTGAGTCGACAGCAATCGGGAAACAGCCTTCATGCCCGCGCTATGAGCCAAGACTCATGGCTGGACCATGCCGGGTCAGGCGAATCGACTGTTTCATCTCTTCATTCACGGGCTTCGTCTATGCACCAACACTCTCATCAAAGTCTGCAGATGCGCTCCATGAGTAGAAGTACAGATTTTGAGTTTGACGCCGCCTTAGATGCTGCTGTGGAAGCCGCCTACGACGATCCCTACGAGCCCATGACACCAGTGAACCAAAGACAACACCTTTCTGTTACCCAGGAAGAAGACCCTGTAGCGCAAGCAATGCGCAAGGTTGAGCTTGCAAAGGAGCGTGTGCGCCAGACTCAAATGGAGGCTACAAGACTGGAACTAGAACGCCAAACTCAACGCGATCGAGAGCGAGAACGAGAACGAGAGCGCAGCTTAAAGGAGAGCCAAATACAAGAGCGTCGTTATCAAGATATTCATGAGCAAGACAGCGATATGCCTCTCGATACACCAGCAATTCCTGGCGGCGACTTCTTCGACGATGCCAGCGATGAGGAAGATAATACTATGGCCTACAAGATCGAAGACTTTGGCATTGGTTCTCGTGCCAACGGCCACAGACCGCAAGAGAGCCAGTCCAGCAACTTGGCTTCTCGCACCTGGTTCAGCGCTGGCACGTCAGCACCTACATCAGCTACCTTTCCCGGTGGCTCTCCTCCAGAGCCCCAGACGCTATCTAGCTCTTACAATCCCAAGCCTGACCCGTCCATGACCTCTCCGGATACGAGCATCTCAGATTTATCCAACGCCCAGACCCGCTCTCGCAATACCAGCGTTGCTTCTCAGACGGTTCGCAGCCGCCGTCTCTCTGGTCAGAACCCGAAGCAGCTCCTGATCGAAACATCGCCTATGAGACGGCCAATCGCCAATGACCAGATTGCCGAAGTCCCGACGCCCGATATGGACGACATTATGCTAGCAGCTGGCCAACAGCAACATAACGACTACGACGACGAGGTATTGCCCGAAGGTATGGACGATGTTCTAGGCATGATACATAGACACCCTCCTGCCTCAGCGCCCCCAGTTCCCATGGCTATGGGCACAGGCATGCACTCAACACCGCCAATGCCTATGCACGAGTTCGAAGATATCCCCGAAGATGGCCGTTCGGCGTCACCTGTCTCGAGTCGACCGCTGCGCAAGAATTACTCATCTGCAAGCTTGCGTAGTACACAGACACGCAACATGTCTGTCTCGAACATCGAAGATATCAGTGACATGTCGCCTGGGACTCCTGCAAGTACCTACGGCGGCAGATCTTCTAATTACCCTACAGTGCCCACACCGCTGTCTGGAGCCTTTACGGATCACCTCAAGGGCGAATCGACCGAGGCCATATACTTCTACGATGCCGGTCTTAACCATATCAACAATGGTCTCGGAAATGGTACAGTCCAACCACGTCCGTTTCAGAGCGTCGACGCTGCTACTCCTGTGGCACTTGAGCCATGTCCCAACGACTTTTTGCTTCGTCCTTTCTGGCTTATGCGTTGCTTGTACCAGACTCTCTGCCATCCTCGCGGCGGCTTCGTCAGTAACAAACTGTTCATCCCCCACGATGTCTGGAAGGTCAAAGGTGTCAAGTTGAAGAACTTGGACGACAAGATCATGGCCTGTGACCAGCTGACTCTTGCCCTGGAACGTATCGGTCGGGCCAACACCAACGATGCCGATATGGTGCTAGAGGAAATGCAGTATCTTGAGAGCATACTAGAGCAATTGACTCCCCAACTAGCCCGCAAACTCGGCGGAGAAGTTGGTGTACAAACACCTGGCTTCCTATTCCGTGAAGCATCAACAACCAACGAAGCCGAAGTCAGCAACCCAGTACCGCGATCAACCTCTGTCTCCGGTAAATCCGGATCATCCTTCTCCTGGCGCCGCCTACGTAGCAAGACATCACAGGCTGGACTGGTTAACCAGTATTCTTCCGGTGGCAGCGCAACCATGGTGACCATGCGAGCTGATTCCGCCGCTTCCCACGGCGTGACTAAGCGTGATACACCGCCCTCTGAGATGCTACCGTTCACGATGAATCCCACAAGCAAACCCGTGCGTCGGGACGTCAAAAAGGTTCAATTCGGTGGACCGAACGCAGTATACATGGAATCTCTCGCAAAGCTATTCGATGCTGCTCAGACGGTTGATCAGATTGCTCGCCAGGTAGAAGATCCGGGCTTGAAACATGCGGATAAGACGCAGGTTGGATTGGAATTGTGTACTCGTCATGCAGCAGAGTTCTTTGCGTTTTATATTGTGCGGTTCGTCATGGCTGATTTGACTAGTTTGTTAGATAAGTTTGTTAAGCGTGGTACGGAATGGGCTAGTACATGAACGAAAAAAAAAACCAGACAAAAAAGAAAAAAAATTCCCCCAGTATATATATATATATCTTTCTTCTGCGAAAATCACTCTTATGTCTAATTTTGTTTTCCATCGTCATCTTTATCATATATATTTTTTTTTTCGTCTTCTTCTCTAGGCATGCGATATATTTTTATTGTATATCTTTCTTTTTTTCATAGCTTTTTGATACTCTCTTCTTGTTCAATTCTTTTTTTTTCTGTTCTTTTTTCTTTTTTCCCACGGTAATGAAACGATACCCTCTGATATCCCCTTCTTTTCCATATATTCCAACAATTTTTTTGGGCTTTTTTTCATTCTATATATCAATCCAATTATCTTTTTGTTCTTACTCTTCATACATGATAATTTGACTTTTTTCCTTTTTTTCAATTTGTATGCATGCAAAAAAAGTTTAATATTTAATTTTAGATTCTTTGGTAATGTACAGATAAATAATAATTTGGCTCCCAGCTAATTCTTGAGATTAATGCAAAACTTTGACAAAATATTAAGAAAGAAGAGAGGAAAAAGGAAAAAAAAAGCCAGAACTAGTAGTGACAGTAAATGGAAGAGATATTTTTGAGATAAAAATGTCATCTCAATATCCTTTTTCTAGCAAAAAAAAAGGAATTATGATAACCAATATAACGCTTTCCTTTTTGATCTGATTGTATTTGATATATCAAAATCAACCAACCATGACAACATCCGCACCATTCATGTTTCCATTTATATGTGCATGGCCGTTAATTCCATTAACTTGAGGCGCTGACTTCTTCCGCAGATTCTTCTTAATCTTGACCTCTTCAGCCCACAAATCCTCGAATAGAGTATCTCTAGGAACGATATCAGCCTTAGAGATACCTAGACGGCGAACCATTTGGAACGCGCCAGTTCCGATAGACATGGTTTGGCCCATGATGATACATTCAGAGACACCCTCAATTGTATCCGTCTTCATGCCGGCGGCAGCAGAGAATAAGTGATCCGGAGTCTTTTCGAATGAGGCTAGCTGAAGAACCGAATCACGCATCTTGGCTAGACCGAAACGGGTGATACCGAGAACTTCACCCTTGTATGTCATGACATCGGCAAGTAAGTCCATGTGACGAGGATCGATGTTCATGTCCTTCATGACTTCACCAATTTCAGATGCGATCGTAGCACGCGCTGCTTCGATACCCAAGACTTCCTTCACCTCCATGATGTTGTTGGACGTGACTTGAGAGCCTATAACACCTTCTGTGGTCATGCAGCTGCGCAGACCGTATCCTTCGACAATGACCTTGTTCAGGCTGTCGTCACTGGTCTGGATGATGGCACGAACGGCATCAGGATAGCCGCTAACGGGAACAAAAGGAAGTGTACGCCGAAGATAACTAGCACGCAGGTATAAATCTCCCTGATCGTCCATCTGTTGAGCCCGTGTAGTCTTGGCCACTTTGCGAGGCTTATCGGCATCGACGCGGACCATGATCTCCAAGCGTCCCGGGTATGGCTCGTAAATATCGCCCTTGTTAAGCTTCAACTTGCGGTATTTCAAGATGGCATCTGCAATATTACCTGTGTTAATACCGAGATTCATGTCTGCCAACGCATCCATATCGACCTGTAGTACGACCTTGGCGCATTCTGGCCGCCACTCATCTTCCATGTAGCTGATGATGTCTGAGACAAAGCTCTTTTCGATACGTGCCTTGACTACGCGTGCTACCTCGATTTGCCTGTCGTTCTCGAGTGGGCAGGCGATAACGGGCGTAGAAATGTTGTTCGAGGCGTTGATAATCTCCTTGATACGCGGGACACCCTGTGTGATACTCATACCAGCGACACCAGCGAAATGGAAAGTCTTTAGTGTCATTTGCGTACCAGGCTCACCAATAGACTGCGCACCAACAGCACCGACAGCGTGGCCAGGCTCGACATGGGCCTTCTTGAACTTTTCTAGACAGAGACGGATGAAGCGGGTTAGTGTGACACGTGAGATTTTGCTAACACGTTCCACATGGCCGAGCTGGGTGGCTATTGTTGAGGACGAAGAGCTCGCGGCATCGACTTCAGCACGCGTAAGGCTTGGGTTAAGACCAGCGTCAGTCATGACTTTTTCGATACGCTTAGCACGGCCCTCGATATAGGCATCGATAGTCTTGAGGAAGTTGCGAGCACCATCGTGTTCATCAATGGCATAGTCGCTCTGATCTTCATAGCCCAGCGAGTCTCCTAGAAGACCGGTACGGGGATACTTCTTACGCTCGGGGTTGAGCATATCATCACGAAGCTGGCGAACCTCACTAGGCAGCATCATAGGATCGTCGTTATTCCAGGTCAAACTCTCAGCATGAGTAAATGTACGGTTGAAGTTGACAGGTACGGCAGAGCCCTCCATGTCCACGGGATCCAGTTTATCTGCACCAAATTGGAATTGCACAATTCCACCACTGGATGTTCGCACGGTGTCGTCGTATTGTGTCGAAAGATCTTCCAGAGATTTCATCAGACGACGTGACATGTAACCTGTTTCGGCAGTCTTGACTGCTGTATCGACTAGACCTTCACGACCAGCCATGGCGTGGAAGATGAACTCTGTAGGCACTAAGCCAGTGTAGAAACTGTTTCGTACGAAACCCTTGGAAGGCGGATGTCTCGCATTCTTGTGGAAATGGGGAAGCGAACGATCCTGGAAACCATCGGGTACACGGGCATTGGCAATAATCTGTTGGCCGACGACAGCCACCATTTGAGCGACATTAATGTTGGAACCCTTTGAACCAGACTTGGCCATGATGAGGGGTGCATTGTTGCGGCTTAAGGTGCGGATACAGTGAGAACCGGCCTGCTCACGAACTTTACTGAGGATACCACCAATCAGCGTCTCTAGAGTCTGCTCCAAGTTACAGCCAGGGGCTTTTTCAAGCTTTCCAGCCTTGAATGTGTCGATGAGCTCGTCACACTTCTTGTAAGCGTCATCAACCAGCGTGTTCTTGTGCAGAGTAAGGGACTGTGAAGGATACACGTCACCAATGCCGATCGAGAAGCCGCGGTTGCCAAGTGCTCTAGCTGCAAGCTTGGCTAGACGGTTCATAGCAATGACAGCAGCGTCCGGACCAAAATCTCTGAGAATGACGTAGAACACGGAGTCCTTCTTGCCGTCACCAACAGTTGATTTGTCCATGCGACCGCACATGACTTCAGAGTTACGGATAACCAGCCAGCCGTCGTTGGGGTCCATGTCCGGTGCCTTGTTGCTTTGAGGGGAGTAATCTCTGCACTTAGCATCCAGATTGACTAGCACATTACTCTTCTTATTAGGGCGCATGAGCATATTGAACAGCTGCTTGCCAGTCCACAGAGCCTCTGGCTTGAGAATGGCAGGCGGCGGTAGCTCAATGTACGTTTGACTGTCTATCATGTGAAGGCAGAGTTGTGTGAACGAGCGGCGGTCATAGAAACGATCCTTGCTACTGAACACATAGGCTGCCGTGATGAAATCTTGCGTTGCGGCAATGATGGGCTCTCCGTTTTTGGGCGTCGCCAAATTGTTCTTGACACCCATGAGAGTGATGGCCTCTGCGCGAGCCTCCTCAGTCTGTGGAACGTGAAGGTTCATTTCATCACCGTCGAAATCAGCGTTGTAAGGACCGCACACACATTCGTTCAGACGGAACGTTCTCCAAGGACGAATCTTAGCCAAGTGACTCATGATACTGAGCTTGTGAAGAGACGGTTGACGGTTGAAAAGCACGATATCACCGTCTTCCAGGTGGCGCTCAACAATATCACCGAATCGCAATGCCTCAGCGAGCTTGTTACGATCACCGAATTTCAAACTCTGCTTGTAATGACCGGTTTCATCCTTGATCAGAATCATCTGCGCTCCAGGGTGTACAGTTGGGCCGTTTCGCACACATTGTCTGAGTTTCTCAATGTTATGGCGATTCACCTTCTCTGGGTATGTCAAGTTCTTGGCCACCAGGATAGGCACGGCAACTTGGTCAATACCCAGATTTGGATCAGGTGAAATAACTGTACGGCCTGAAAAGTCCACACGTTTGCCAGACAAATTGCCACGGAAGCGACCCTGCTTACCCTTCAGACGTTGGCAGAAACCACGAACACTCTTGCCAAATCCAGGCTGCTGGAGGCCAGGGACATCAGAATTGACATACATGGCAATTTGGAGTTGAAGATATTCCCATTGTTCCATAATCGTCGTGATGGGCGTACCGCGCTGAAGTGCACTGCGAATCATACCAGAGATCCAGACAATTTCGGACAATTTGGTCGTGATATCATCTTCGTTACTTGCGTTATCCTGGGCCACAGATGGCCGAATGCACACTGGTGGCGCAGGCACTGATTGCCATATGAACATTTCAGGACGACCCTCCACTGGATTCAGACCCAAGAGCTCGCAGTCAGTGGGACCAATAAGCTTGAACAGGTTGAGCACACGAAGAGGGTTCAGATCTTCCATGGCTTTCTTCAGATGTTTGTCTAGCTCGGGATTCTGCTTCCGGGCCTCATCGAACGACCGGTCAAAACTCTTCTTCTCCTCGGGAGGGACCTTCTTGGCAGCAGTCGACTTGTTAAAGGTTGAGAATTTGTCATGGATCAACTTTAGCACGCCGACCTTGCGGATAGTTCCGTTGATGGCATCGCAGTGAGGGCATGTCTTAGCCTTGCGGCATTGCTCGTTGATTCTCTTGGCAACCTGGGTTCGGCGTAGGTTGTCCAAATCTTTACGACGGAGATCTTTGAGGAATGATTGGCGTTCTTTTTCGGTAAGCATAACATGGGCACATTTCTACATTGAGTGTTAGCATGTTAACATGGACATGTAGTACGAGCATAGTCTATTACTAACCTTGCAGATGTTTTGCAAAATTGTGACGATGAATCCAAGGTAGCCAATGTGGAAGCAGGGCAGTGGCAACTTCACACGGCCAAAATGGCCCATACAGGCTTGGAGCATTTCATTGCAAGTAGAGCATTTGCCTGACTTGCTGGATGTACCCTGCATATAGATGTTAGTCTAGATCTTAGAGATATGTGACAGTCGGCTATCGTGGTGTGGTGACGTACTAGCCGGGTATCGAGAGGTCCGTGGAGATATGGTGTGCGGTTCTTCTCGATATCGTAAAGCATGCGGTTAGAGACCTCGAGTACCGATTGGTTGAAGATATCCTGCTGTGATCTAGAGAAAAGGCAATGTTAGAAGCTGCAGGGCAGAGTATGGCATGATAAGCTATGACGCTGGTGTTTCCCCCACCATCATGAGAGCATCTGAGTGGCTCGACTCGACTTACTGGACGCCAAACTTCATAGCCTTGAAGCGCTTTGGCAGCTTGTCAACAAGCTGTTGCTTGATGGGACTTCCAGCCGTATGTTCCATGATGAAGAGCCGTTATTGTACAAGTATTTTAGCGTGGGAGGTAGTGGTTTTTGGAAAAGAGTCGGAACGGTCGTGACATGCGATGGCTTTGCGCTGCTACAACATCTGCATGGCGGGATGGGATGTGAGATGGCGTAGGCTAATAGAGCAAAGAAACAATGTTGATAGAAACACAAAGCAATACAGTTATTTTCAGCCTCGTCTATATCTTCTGGATAAGGCTGAATGCGATGGTAGAGACGTCGTCTAGAAAGGAAAGACCGGAAAAAAGTTGGCGATCTCGAAATATTTTTTTATCTATTTGCGCGCCGGTAAAATGCTCGCCAAAAACAGTTCAAGGATCCATCTAAAAAGAAAGAAAAAAATCCCGTGCATAAGCGTCACAAACGAGCCTAACAATTGGGTCGGCGTCCGTCGCAGTCATCGGCTCTACTAGAAGGATTAGATACCAGGACTAGAGCTATAGAACAATCTACCGCCACAGGCAGAGATAGTGGGGCATGATTCTCTACTGTGGCATGCCCCTCGTTAAGTGGCGCACAGCTATAGCCAGCTATCACACAGTGGGTAGCAACGATGTACGGTATATTACACTGTATTTTTGGTTTCTGTCTATGTCTACAGGCACACAAACAATAGAAGCACCGAGTCGGTATCCCCTGTCACCCCTGTAGACGGGCTACGAACCCAAGCCCCTAGGTGGTCTGCGCTATCGCACTGTGCTCATGCTTGGTACGGTTTTAGAACGGTCAAACCCTTCGGGTCAAATCAAGGCCAAAAACTAGCTTTAACAATCTGTAGCAGCTATTTTTGACTTTCATCTGAAGCTTTTCAAGCACTCTTAATGACTAGGCTGGTAATCTAGTGTAATCTACAGATAGCAGTACCCCCTTCTCCTCAAGAGATCTTTGGCTCTATATGCCCCCGGCCTCGCCTGAACCAGACGATCGTAGTCGACTCAACCTCTATATGTTTGTTTGTTTATTTTCCCGAGCCTCCTATTCTAGTTTCCCACTGCTAGTACAAGTAGGCCCATCTGTCCTGTCTCGAAGAGCTTAGCTACGAAAAGAATCAATCCCATAACCTCCATTCCCCGAACGAATAAACGAGCCAACAGATTATTTGTATATTTGTACAGCACAGCGAGTCTGTGTGTTCAAACGACTAAACCCACTGCAGCAGTTCTCCCCTGTCGGCCCATCAAGGCTGCTGTTGTAAACAGAGAGGCACTGTATCCTTGTCGAAGGTCCTCTTTGCCCGTCGCCTGAGACGCTATATGCTAGCTACCACTACATGTATAATTATTGAGTTCATTGCGTTCTGTTGTATGATTTACTACTATTGCCACACAGCCATTGATGCTTGTTCCTTGCTGATACATTCCTAGCCAGTATATCCATCTGTGCATATTGTACAGGTGTTAAGCAGTAGGCAGCCTTCGATCTATCTGTATATTCAGGCACCAGCTCAAATTGTTGGGTAATAGCTAGCTATCCGAATGACTGGACTGTGCTGTTTACACCCTTCGAAAGTGTTGTGAAGCAAAAAAATAAAAATAAAAATATATATATTTTCTTTGGGGGCAGCACGCTAGCTTTACCATTCAACTTCAATCGACATTTGCGATCGATCCCCCACTAAGAATCCCAGCAAACCTTCTTGCAGAAGAGTCTTATATTTGCCTCGCTCTCACGTCTAGCTTCAATTACAGGACTTTGTTTTGCGTCTAACTGAACAGAGCGCCTCGCCTCGTGGCAGTCTTGTCTACATATTACAACTATACAATTATATTCGTCCGTCCACCTAATCTATTCCGTACAGGCATTATTGTTCCTGTTCCTCGCATATAACGACTGTGCTTTCCGATCCACGGTGCTACTATTCTTAACTCTTTCCCTCCAGCTCATCTCGTTCTGGTAACTCTGGGTATTTCTGCAATCCATCTTCTCCTCTTTGTTCAATTCTTCAATCGTGTATCGACAATTAGTCTGTCGTCGTGGTTTCTCTGCATCTTTCTCTGCACACCGCTTTCGCCCATCTAGAAGTTGCCATCGCTATTTCAGTTCTGAATCAGTGCCGATTAACCTTCGTCGGCCACTCCTCATCCATTCGGATAGGCGGCGCCTTGGGCCATGCCGTTTGCCGTCCACTGCCATGCCTCCCGCTCCGCTAAACAGTGAGAAGAAGGCGGATAGGGCGCCTTCGTATCTAGACTCGATCAACCCGTGGGCTGCCAACCGATCAACGCCTGCTACGCCTACTAAAGATGCCGCGCCTCAGACCCCAACGCCGGCCGGCGCTAAACGAGCTGATCACAGGTCTAGCCACCTCTATGGCCGGAGTCTCAAGTATTACCCCCCAGACTGTCCGCCTATGAACGTCATGTGGTATCATGCTGTCGATGTAAGTCTCCGTGGCTAGTATCAGGCTTTGTGTACATTACTAATATGCATGTATCCAGAACCCAAAGCGTAAGCCGCAGTATCAGACAGGTATCCTCAAGAAGCTATCTGATGACAAGCCTTTACCACCGGCTAAGAAGTATTTGCCATTCTCAAACTCGGACTCTCGCTCGATAGAATCTGCCTATCAAGAGCTTCTTGAAAAGAGCGAGAATCGCTTAGCATTGAGGCCTCGATCAGGCACCCATGGCTCTCTGGAAGATGGTAGTAGCAGCCCTGAGCCTGAACCTGCTGTTACAGTTCCTGTCAACGAAGATTACCTATTCGACGTTAACATTGCCCGACGTGA
Source organism: Davidsoniella eucalypti (assembly GCA_004009845.1). Taxonomy (NCBI): domain Eukaryota; kingdom Fungi; phylum Ascomycota; class Sordariomycetes; order Microascales; family Ceratocystidaceae; genus Davidsoniella; species Davidsoniella eucalypti. Next base: position 21,672 of record RMBW01000007.1, on the reverse strand, counting down.
GCTTAGCCCTGTGTACTGGCAAGGCCCTATATACGACGTTCGTCGTGGCACTTGGTTCACGTCTGAAGGGTCTAAGCTAGTCCCTTGTGAGGAGAACCTCGCCGCACAGCTTGAGGAAGGATACCTCAAAACGAAGCCATGGCTCGACGTTCCGCTAACGCCAAAACCTGAAAAGGGCGTCTCTGCTAAGAATTCTGCAGGAAACTCATCTTCTGACAATCTCAAAGTGTCATCGGATGAGCAAATACCTAAAGTCAATGAACCTGCACCTTCTTCACTACAGTCATATCGCCTTTTTGGAACTTACATGAACAATGTGGCCACATACCAAGACGCAAACACCGCTTGGCTTTCATCTGATGGTGTTTTTTCGTGGGTCACATCAACTGTTTACAGCACCTTTGCCGGTGGAGGCCATCTTAGTGGTATAAAGCTCATCCGCGGTTACCAAGAGCCTGGCAAAGGCAAAGACAAAGATAGGGATGACAAACTACCATTGACGCCAGTGACGGTTGGCATTCAGGAACTGGACGAAAGGGCAGCCAAAGCTGCGAAGCGCCGGTCTGTGGCCGTCATTGATGGGGTTATCCAAGAGCCTGAAACCCCGATATTTCAAGATGAGGAGCTCCGAAAACGACAAGAGAATGAAATGCGCAATGACTACAATGACGAAGACGAGTCGCAGGGCCGTGATATTGAGCATCTAGTTCTGGTCACTCACGGTATTGGCCAAATGCTCAGTTTGCGTATGGAAAGTATCAACTTCATCCATGACGTCAACCTTTTGCGCAAGACCCTTAAAAATGTATATTCCAGCTCTGCTGATCTACGAGCTCTGAATGGCGAGCTTGGCAAAGACCCGGAAAACTGTCGCGTGCAAGTATTGCCTGTTTGCTGGAGACATTTGCTTGACTTTCCAAAGCAGCGTGATAAAAGGCGTGAAAAGGATATTGGTGAAGTTGGTGGTTTCGAAGAGGATGAATGTAAGTTTTTAATCCTTCCCCCGCTTCAAATAAGCTACTTCTACATGAGAGTATACACACTAACAAATATGGGATTTAGACCCTTCATTGGAAGACATCACTGTAGAAGGCGTGGCATTTGCCCGTTCTTTGATGTCAGACCTGGCTTTGGATGTTCTCTTGTATCAGAGCGGTTACAGAGAACAGATCATCAAGATCGTTCTTCAGGAATCCAACCATATATACCGCCTATTCAAGCAACGCAACCCAGAATTCAAGGGAAAGGTCCATATCATGGGCCACTCCCTAGGCTCGGCCATCATGTTTGATATCTTGTGTCGTCAGAAGCAGGAGACACCGCAACGGGCAGTTAGACACGCGCCTCGTCTATGGTCATCTCCCTCGTCTGTATCAAGCAAATCTCACGATAGAGACATGGAGCTTGAGTTCAATGTCAGCGACCTGTATTGTTTAGGCTCTCCTATCGGTTTATTCCAGATGCTCAGGGGAAGGTATGTGCCATCCTAGACTGTAACTCTTACTATAGCCGATCACTAACATCTTGCGTAGAACTATTGCGGGCCGTAAGAATGCCCCTATTGCTCCCATAGTCATCGATCTCGAAGATCCCGACTTTGAGGAGCCAAGACTATCCCCTGTCACTGGACTTCCTCATTCTGTATCTTCTCCCAAGGTCGAACAGCTTTTCAACATCATCCACCCCTCAGATCCTATCGCCTATCGCATGGAACCGCTGATCTCTCCGGCAATGAAGACCCTAAAGCCCCAAAATCTGCCATACACCAAGAAGGGAATATTTGGCAGTGTTGCGCCGCAAGGACTCAGCAGCATTGGTGTCAAGGTCGGACAAAGTGTCAGTGGACTCTGGTCAAGCTTCAGTTCTGGGATCACAACTAGCTTGATCAACCGCAGTCTAGGACTCACTAATGACGAAGTCGCCCGCTTCAACGCGGCGTCTGCCAATGGCGAAGATAATGATGAAGTTGACAAGGCACTCACTGCTGCCAACAAGCTTGGAGAGTTAACCAATGCTCGTAAGCGACAACTTGCCGACCCTGCCAATAACACCGAAGGTCGGCCAAGTATGAGTGGCAACGATCTAACATTGATTGACGACGAACTCGAAACTCTCTTCTCCAAATTCCAGAAGACTCGCAAGGACAAGGCCGAAAAGGAAAGCAAGAACAAGAGCAAGGAGGACAAATTATCGTGTGGCTCTGGTACCAACGCTGATGGCAGCAACAAGACCCCAGCAGCGGAATGGGAGGATCTTGAAAAGAAGAGTAACAAGATCCGCCGCGAGGAGCAAAAGGTACGGGCGCTAAACCGCAATAGCCGGGTGGACTTTACAATCCAGGAAGGCGTGCTTGACTACAACCCTATCAATGCCATCGCATCCCACATGGGTTATTGGGCTGATGAAGACGTCATGCATTTCTTCCTATCACAACTTCTATCCAACAGATCAGGGAAAACAACTGTCTCGGCCAAGAGACGGAAATAAACAGTGGAACGATGTGGGTTTACGAGGGGGGAGTGATTTTGTGGGTTATTAACTACGCATTTATTCACTTCATATTGATACCGATAGATATATAGACTTCATATTTCAGTACAACTAGCTTTTATTTATTTTTTTGTTTTTTTAATTGGTTATCCATTCGCTTTTGATTTGCTTCTAGCCTCAATTTTATGCTATAATCCCTCTACCTAAGAACGCCCCTAAGCCATCACATGCATTATCTACACATAGTATGTAGATGCTATTGTACACAACGAGAAAAAGCCAGCCAGCTGTCTCTAGTTAAGAACGAGAATCCCCGGTTGGAGCATTTCGATAAACTCAACCTCACGGGCAATATCTTCAGCGGTTCTTCCCTGGGTATCCCGTAACGCACGGATATCCTGCTCAGCACTAGAGACCTCTAGTCTACCTAGACCGACTTCCTGGGCAACTTTAAGCAAAAACTCAGGGAAGAACTCCATACTCAACGACGACGTCACCCACAGGAGCAACCAGCAAACGTCAGTCTGCTTATTCTCAACGGCCAGATGCAAAGCCGAGACGTACTTATTGAGCGGATCCTGGAAGCGTAGCAACGAGCCCATCTCATTAGGATCTGTAGTTTCCTCAGCCGTATCACGGATGATATCCAACAGACCGGCAATATCGCCCTCGGCAGCCATCACATGCAGAGCCTTGGCGGCACGAGCATCGGGGGATAGCGAGAAGAAGGCTTCCTCGGCGATACGCGAGCCGATGTCCAGCTGTGGATCTAAACCACCTTCGTTCAGGTAGGCGGCAAAGATGGTAGGCGGGAGGGTAATGAAGTCCTGGATGCTAGGCAGAACAGCGAAGAGAGGAGTTCTGCAGGCGGGACATTGGGCGGTGGCGGCAACATCTTTGGCACAGTCGAAGAAGCACTCCCTGTTTCCGTTAGGCGACAAAGATTCATATTAGAGCATAGACGGATGCGATTAGGAAAAAGACGGGTATGACGACCGGACGAAAGAATAGCTAGGGTCTCGGGGTTGGCTCCGGTACTTACCAGTGGAAGTGGCAGCCGCACGATAGAGTCAGATCGTCAGGCACGGACTCGCCTTCGGCAGCCGAGGAACCTTCAACCACCGGGTCGCCGTTTTCATCGCACGGACTCTCGGTTTGGATGACGAGTGCTTGGTTACAAGCTCTGCAGACGCTCATTATTGAAGGGATTCTATCTAAATTGTCGAATAACAAGGTTTGGTGTGTGGCGTAGACTGAATGGTGAGTTGAGATTTGAGCTTGTTGGTTTTATCAAATGACGTTGATGAAGTCTTGTAAACCCTAGTCGTGAAGATTTTTAGCTCCGGATTTTCCTAAAGCAGCTATCGAGCGGTAGGGTTAGCGCATGAATGAACATATGTGGGATGCTTGGACTAGGCCCTTTTTTCTTATTCTCTATTTGCATTTATATTTGGGGAATGCTAGAATGCAGAATGGCTCTGACTCTAATGCAAAAAAGCTTGACGAAGACCGTGTCTTTGAAGGTGGTTTGCTAAGTGTTAGATCGAAACTCGTACGGTGTTGATAACAGACGTAATTCATCATTCTAACCCCTGGTGTTAGTGAAGCACGGCAGTGTTTCTTGACCCAGACAATTGTTATTATGATATAAGGCATGGGAAAAAATACATTAGAATATAAGCCTCTTTGAAGCGCAGGAAACAAGGGAAACTCTAATTTTGGCGCCTGCAAAAGGGAAACGAACCAATGTCAGCAGGTAGCAACAGATCTTTTGCCGTCGTTGTAATGCATACGCAAGCGGCAAGTTGCTCAGGTACCCAATGCTATCATCTGAGCCTAGGCGATATCTCATGTTGTATCTTAGGCACCAGCATCAGCGCACCAAGAATCGGCAGGCCCCGCCAAGTCGGCCTGAGTATTCAAAAATATTATATAAGAACACACACAATATGTAGAGCGGAGCCAGCGGCTTCCAAACACAACACAGCCCCAATCGGTGCTCTTTAGGCCTTGATCGAGCCCAGCCTAGCCAGTAGATTTTAGAGGAGGTGGATTTCTAGGCTGCTATTGTTAGCGCATCGCCTGTCACAAAAGAGCAAAAACGAGACCGCGCCACAGCGCTTCCGCAGCTTTGGATTTCCGTTGGATTTCTTGGATTTATTTTGCTTCACGGCGGCTTATGTAAACCCCCGCCCCCGCCATTAGAAACATCTTATGCGTCTTCATCTCGAGCTTTTCCTGCTTTGATGAACTTCTCTAGCTTTGGATCCAAGAAAACCATCACGGCTTTTTCCCAGACTTTAGCACCTAACACCGCCTTTTTTTCCCATCGCTTTTTCCCTAAAGTATCCTTTTTGCTACATTAGAGCTTCGTCTTTTGGTAGCTTCGGTGCGTCTGCCATATACATTCCAGCCGGAAATAACGGTAGGCCTCACTTCCTGTTCTCCTCGCATCGTATCGCTTCTGCTACACAGCGCATCGCCATCGACCCTCGTTATCTATTGCGCATTTCGAGCGGCCAATTGCTGTGTTGGATCGGTACAGACAGCCTTCGATCACATACACTGATTGGCGGGTTTGGCCACTGTTATTGTTATTTGTTCTTGTGGCACGAAACACTTTGTATATTCCCCAACTTCTTCGTTACTTCGCCTTCGTTTGTTGCTTCTCTCAAACTTCCATCACCTTCTGTTGCTTATGCGAGGCTCCACGACCCAGAACAGCCCGTCCGCTAATAGGCCCCAGTTAGAGCTTAGAAGCTAACAATCCTGCTTAGGACAAGCTCGCCCCAGGCTCCCTTTTTTCTTTCCTCACGCCCTAGGACTTGCTGCCGTCCGCTCACATTCATTCCGGTCACTGGCTCGGCTCGCTGCTGTTTTTGTAGAATAAGACCCGTTGTCGTAGGCGTCACAGCAAACAAGCTATAACTCGGCCCTCATCCAATATCTACTGCCTTTTCTTCTCTCCTCTTACTTTTTTTTCTTCCCTTTTCAATAATAAATCTGCGTCCCAGAAACCACTAGCTCATCATGAACGTCATTAGACTCCAAAAGTAAGCCACCCAGCACCCTTGACAGATTACTCTAGTTAAAGAAAACAATTCCTTGATATTTCTTGCGTAGTGAGAATAATCGAGGGAATAAAGAAAAGAAAAAGAACATCTGTTAACACAAGGCTCTTTGCTCCTCACAGGAAATATCCCCAGTTTCAGCAGCCCGAAATCTTCTCGCTCAGCGATGCTTTCCGGAAACTCGACGTTGACGACAAGGGCTACATTGACGAAGCCACTGCCATCAAGGCCACACAGACTAGCGAGAGACAACCATACGATGTGGTACGCCAGGCTCTGAAGGAGGTCGATCTCGACTCCTCCCGCAGAGTAGAGCTGGAAGATTATGTCGGCGTAAGCCTTTTCCGACCAATTGATTTGTCTACATCTGATGCATCTAGAAGCTAATATCTCGACTATCTTGTAGCTCATTGCTAAGCTACGTGACTCGTCCCCCGCTCAACAGCGCATGAACACCGGTGGTCGCGCCCCCGCTGCGACTCCCATCAGCCCTGGCATCGTGGCCCAGCGCACAGGTGGCCAGCTCGGCCATCAGTCACGTCCTAGTGGCAGCGGCCGCATTCTAGTCCAGGGCTCAAACACCAACATCACCCATACCATCAACGAGGATGAGCGCACCGAGTTCACGCGCCACATCAACGCCGTCCTGGCTGGCGACAACGACATCGGCCACCTGCTGCCTTTCCCTACTGACACCTTCGAGATGTTCGATCTGTGCAAAGACGGCCTGGTGCTCGCCAAGCTGATCAATGACTCCGTACCAGACACCATCGATGAGCGTGTCTTGAACATTGCTGGCCGCAAGATCAAGACCCTCAATGCTTTCCACATGACTGAGAACAACAACATCGTCATTGAGTCTGCGAAGGGTATTGGTTGCTCGGTTGTCAACATTGGTAGTGGCGACATCATCGAAGTCCGCGAGCATCTGATCATGGGTCTGATCTGGCAGATTATCCGCCGTGGTCTGCTGGGCAAGATCGATATCAAGCTTCATCCTGAACTGTACCGTCTTCTTGAAGAGGATGAGACACTCGAGCAATTCCTGCGTCTTTCTCCCGAACAAATTCTACTGCGTTGGTTCAACTACCAGCTCAAGGCTGCCGGTTGGCAAAGAAGGTATGTACATCGCTTCCCATAAACTGATAAAATCCACGCAACAAAAACTAACCAGTCATTTTTCATAGGGTCAACAACTTCTCTACCGACGTCAAGGATGGTGAGAACTACACTGTTCTCTTGGCTCAAATCGGCGCCGACTACGGGTGTGATCGTAGCCCCCTCCAGACTCGTGATGCCCTACAGCGCGCCGAGCAGGTTCTTCAAAACGCCGATCGCATGGGCTGCCGTAAGTTCCTTACACCTAAGTCGTTGGTTGCCGGCAACCCCAAGCTGAACCTGGCTTTCGTTGCCAACCTATTCAACACTCACCCCTGCCTGGACCCCATTACCGAAGAGGAGAAGCTGGAGGTCGAGGACTTTGACGCCGAAGGTGAGCGTGAAGCTCGTGTGTTCACTTTGTGGCTCAACTCTCTCGATGTCCAGCCTGCCGTGCAGTCCTTCTTCGATGATCTGCGCGACGGTACTGTCCTGCTACAAGCTTACGACAAGATCATTCCCGGTCTGGTCAACTGGCGTCACGCCAACAAGCCTCCCGCAAACGGTGGTGAGCTAATGCGCTTCAAGGCTGTCGAGAACACCAACTACGTCATTGAATTGGGCAAGCAGAACGGCTTCTCTCTGGTCGGTATCCAAGGTGCCGACATCACCGATGGCCAGCGCACTTTGACACTAGGTCTAGTGTGGCAGCTAATGCGCCGTAACATCACCGTAACATTATCCGATCTAGCGCGTCGTCTAGGCAAGCGTGAAATCACTGATGCCGAGATGGTGCGTTGGGCCAACGATATGAGCCGTAAAGGTGGCAAGACTTCAGCTATCCGCTCGTTCAAAGATCCTGCTATCCGTTCCGGTGTGTTCCTGCTCGATGTACTCAACGGTATGAAGAGTAGCTATGTCGATTACGATTTGGTTACTCCAGGTCATACCGAGGATGATGCCTATCTGAACGCTAAGCTGAGTATCTCTATTGCTCGCAAGATGGGTGCTACTATCTGGCTGGTGCCTGAGGATATCTGCCAGGTTCGTAGTCGTCTGGTAACGACCTTTATTGGTAAGTTTATAATCTCCCTCGCTGATTCTTTTATGCTGTACTGTATCATGCTAACATTATTCTTCCTTTTCTTCTAGGTTCGCTCATGGCTACGCATGAGAAGATGTAAGCTGGGTGGTAGTCCGATTGTTTTTCTCTATTCGTCTTTTATGAATTCATTTTTTCTTGCTTTGGGGAGATACTTTTTTTATTATAGCTTTTTTTTTCTTTTTTCATCCGTTTTTAAAAATATTTCTTTTTCACGGCCAAATACTTTTTTTTCCCTTTATGACTATTTTTTTTCTTCTTTCAAAATACCAAGACATGGAGGCAGTAAAAAAAAAACTCCCAACAATATTTTTTATGTATGGTATTGAAGTTTTCAAATTGGCGCAGTTAGTGATTTGTTTGATTTGGTTTATTGAACATGTATGACATCAAAAATTTATGCTACAAAATACTATTAAACATGAAAAATTCATAAGAACGAACCCCCTTTCTGCCCAAAAAAATAAAAAATTCCTGGTTTTAGTCAAAACATACACACAGAAAACTATATGCATGTGACAAAACATGTTTGACTGAATGAAGCAATGCCAAAATTGCAATGCGACTGATTCATAGAATGACGTAAAGACTGCACAGGAGACCAGGGCCGGTGAAAATTCCTAGCCAAAAGATGAGATTACCGAGTGTCTTTCGTCCCTTGAGGAAACGCGATCGACTGAGGCTTACAAGCTACACATGAAAAAAAAAGATTAGTTTAAACCACACAAATTTGGATAGAAATAACGTACCGGAATTTGACACATCTGCATGATGAGTAAGTAGCCGCGCAGTTTTTTGAATAAACACCACATCACCAATTCGTGTACACTGGCAGACAAGAAAAAAGTTATCAGTGTGGCAGTATGACGGCCGATCTTCATGCTAGCCTGAGACGAGTGGTAGACATGCCGGAGTAGGAAGTTATGCACAGGACGATTCCAGTCGCGGGCAAATTGATCCCATGAGACACTATTCCACCAGGCATCGTAGAAGCTGCGGTCGGCAAAGTAGGTCAGCTCGGCGAGTAGGTTGAGGATCGTCTCCCAGATCAGGTACCAGGTAAGTAGGTACTCCATCATGAATGGAAACATGAGATCGCTAAGCATCATGGGCCAGGCTTTGAAGCGGTCGATGAGCGGGACATTGGCGGCTTTCATGGCGGCCGCGTCACTTATAACAGGATCTAAAGCGATGTTAGTATTTTAGACGAGACAACGAGAAGATTTGTATATCCAGTAGGCCAAAGTAATGTTTGGCTGGTTTGAACGTACAGATGAAGTGCTGTGAGATCAGCATCATAACAAAAATGATACCGAAGACAGCAGTAGTTTTGACAGCAACGTAGCGCCAGTTGATACGATCGGAACGCGGATACTCTAATTCGTATACAAGAGTAGGAAGAGCCACCCACTCAGCACAGTTTGACAATGTCAAGTTGTGTGGATAGGCCTTCTGAGGCACTGTGGCATGGCCTTTGAGTTCCTCGCCTAGAGCGCGAACTTCCCATCTAATAATACGCTTATAAGAGTTGATTTGATCCATATCCAACCGCACGCCGGAGCCGATAGCTGCGGCGATAGCTTCGAGATCATGGTCTTGTGTGGTTTGAACTACCTGCTCTCGACGACTTGATAGATCGGGGATGTCATCAGAAACAAGAGGGTGGGATTTCGTTTCGAGATATGCAGCATCTACTTGTGAGGCGGTCGGGGCCGCTCCCGAAGCATGTCTGCTTGGAGCGATATCGTCTAATTCGCGGAGTTTTCCTTGTAGAAACATACGTTGTTTGTAGATAGAAGAGAGATAGCCGTTGTATGAACTATATGAATGCTGCTTCATGAGTTGAGCTATCGTATGGATGACAAAGAAAACAGTGTGTGTCCAGGGCCAATCTCTATAGAGAGTGAGGCCTACGGCAGCGCCAATAAAGAAAGTTTGCCAGACATGTTGGATGATCCAGCCCGAACGGTCCCAGTCGACATAATCGGCAAGAACAGCAAGCTGGAAGCCCCAAGAGACAGAGTTCAGGGCACACATAACGCCGTCAGCGAGACCTAGAACTATTAAATCTCGGGATACCATTGTGCTGTAAATTTCGTGGGTGCCAAGCAAGTTGCCATGGTTCACGACATTGGCGATGACAATCTTGAGCATGTACAGGAAGATACCCATCCAAAACAAGTTAAAGAAGCCAAGAAACAGACTATTGGCAGCCAAGTCGTTTTGGCCATCAAAAGTGCTGAATTGGCGCGTGAAAATGAAGTCACGGAACTTGCGTCGTTTGAGGACCTGCTGTGACTCGCCCGCCCGGCGCAACGAGCCACTTAGAACTTCTCGTAACTGCGGTGACTGGAGAAGGACTAGCTTCTCGTTCTGTGATAGCGACTTGATATGGCCATCGTGGTCTGTGACGGAGACGCCAATGTTCTTGCTAAGAAGCACTGATTCGACATCCGAGGAGGCAGAGACCGAGGCATCGGGCTTTCGGTGGCGTAACGAGTGAGCCTGGGCTAGATTTTGGCCATGGGAATCTTTGTTCGGTAACGCTGTTGAATGGCTCATGATATGGCGTGGAGTACTGTTATCTTTGTTATGGTGAGGCTGCGAGGGAGACAAAGAAGGAGAAGCTTCTGAATCCAGTGCATGAGATGGCAAAAAACCAGCCTCTGATTGGATCTGGGGTGGCGTGCTAGGTGGTGTACACGGCCTAGCAATTGCTACCTCCATGACAGAAATATCTAGCAAGAGGTCGAGAAGGGGAAGATAGAGCAGTTGTATGCTTTCGTGGTTACCCTGCAGGTAGCTTTACGATCAAAATCGGGGTTGTGCTAGTATATAGCAATGTAAAGCAAAGCAACCGAATTTAGTGAGAATAAAGAAAAAGCTAATAGCAAGTAGATATAACTAGCGGCTTTAACTAGCCAATCCAGATGGTTGGTAGGCAGTCATATAAGTAAGCAGGCAAATTACGGAGGGGAGAGTGCCTGGAATGGAGGTGCGGTTAGAGGCGTATGATAATGCCCACCAAGCAAATTGCCGGGAGCAGCTTGAGACTTGGTTCTAGGGATTGGAATATGTATGTCTGACAAGGTAGGAAAAACGATCGCTGTGAAAGGCGGCACCGTGGTGTAAAGTACATAAACCCGATCAGTCTAGTTGTCGATGTTTTGGCGTTGCCGTCTTATACAGATAAGTCTTATATGTCTAACACTAAGACGTTTTGCTACAGGGATTGCAGCTTAGATGGAACATCCGAGCTCGCCGTGTTTCTTTTAACTGGCATTCTCGCTTCCATTTGCCTCACCATGGGCCAACATGTTTATTGATGCTTCATTCTATCAAAGCTTTGGTTGAATTCCATCTCTATCCACCGATGAAATAAGACGGGTACAGGTGGACTTTGGTAGGCGCCCGAGGTTTTCAAAGAAATCATCGGAGCTAGCGGGACTTTGGTGCAAGTAAAATCCTGCCGGTGTAAGTGGTAGAGGCTCATGCTTCAATCGCCCGCCCTTTCCATGACGCGAGGATGCTGCATGTGATAGGGTGACTAATGCGCTGCTCGAGGTTGATTATTGAGATTGACATATACATTTTCAGCTATATGCTCACATGATATCGCTGCCAGTCAAGTGTCTTATATGCCTGCGAAAGCAGCTAGCTTAAGCTTGGACGAGACTAGAGATGACATCCTTTGCCATATTACATTGTGCTAGACCTAAATCACAAACTCAACTCTCATTTTTGAACTCGGAACTGGTAGTCTCTCTGACAACTGGTCGTTCTGCCTCTACTAGATATGTGTTGTTTACGCCTAATGGAAACATCGTGAGGTTGACTTGCAAATGAGGCCGAAAAGAAGTAGAGTGGGTCGCATGATGTCATGTGCTTTTCCGTACTTGGCTTGTGATTGGCTATAAGAGCTCCTGAGTTTCTCTACTTGTAATTACGATTCTGCCAAATTCTGCCAGCACGTGACCAGTACCCTCTTTTTTTCTCAGTTGTAGTGGGTCCCAAGCCGGAACAGGCACTCGTCGTAGTTACAAATGCAGTTTTAGTTGCATTAAGCAAGAGCTTCTTTTCGCGCCGTCGCCTAGGATTCAGTCAATTTCCTTCCTTCATCTCAAATTCATCAGCCTCACCACGCGCATCGCCAGATTTCTTCTCAACATCTCAGCCTTGTCAAGACGACGAAAAGAACATCCAAAGTGTGCATCACCGACATTCACCTCGGCTTCTTTTAATCGGGTTTTCTTTTCCTCGTAAACAAACAAACGTTTTCTCCACAATGTCCCGCGGCGGTGGCACCACGCTGTATGTTACTGGCTTCAGCCAGGGCACTCGCGCGCGAGACCTTGCCTACGAATTCGAACGGTATGTCCTTCTTCCATCTGCTATTATAAATTCAGCATCGAGAGGATGATGATATAGATGTCGTCTTTCCGTATCGGTTATTTATATTCTTATTTTTTTCCGTCGTACCAATTGCCTACACCATTTGAAGCGAGCGCGTGCGCTACGCTGCCTTCGATTTGCGAATCGAATCAAATCGAGCCTCCCCCAACGTATGCGCGGTTCCTTAACCACCGATCATTTCGTCGTTTGTTGTTGTGCGCCGACCTTAGTGTCGTCTAGCCTCATCGTTCCTTCATCGTACGGTCTTGCATAGTAATGCAATGAACAACAAATGAAGCCCCGTCCAAACCTCCCATCCCCCGCCGTTTTTTTCTTTCTATTTTTTTCTCTCTTCTTCCAGTCCTCGCCGCCGCCGTCGCCGTATTCACCTTTTCACTCTCTCGCCGCTTCCTTGCTCCCGTCGTATCTACCGTATCCTTATTACCGACGACATGCGTTTACTTCGATACCGTCAATAATGTCCGCGAGACACATTGCTACGTCTATCTGCAAGAACAAGTATTACCTAGTGTTTCTTAGGCAAGCTAGTGGAGTATAGGCACGAGTCCAAACATGTTGATTGATACATGGCAGTGCTATTCTGTTGATGCATGTCCTCAGTGAATGTCGAGGCTGAAGCTACGCGTGTGCTGGATGTGAAAGAAACAGGCGGTCCTTTCGCGCTGACTTGCAAAAGCTCTATGCTAAAGTGCAAACTAAAACATAACGTTGATAATGCTAACTAAAATATACAGCTATGGTCGCCTAGTCCGTTGCGATATTCCTGCTCCTCGCTCGGCCAATAGCAGACTGTACGTTGAAACCCCCCTCAACTGTATCGAAACGGACAGTTATCGAGGCCTGTGACTTGGCCACTATACTAACAAGATAGCTCTAGATTTGCATTTGTTGAGTATGAGGATCGTCGTGACGCCGATGACGCTTACCATGAGATGCACAACAAGCGCATCGGACGTGATGATATCCTCAAGATCGAGGTATGATGACCAATATGTCAAATTTGCAGCGTGAGCCAGTAGCTAATATGTTGATTAGTGGGCACGTACGCCTCCCTCAGCCTCGTGGCGCTTTGATTCCGGTCGTGACCGTGATCGCCGCCGCTCTCCTCGCCGCGGCCGTTCGCCTTCACCTCGTCGCAGCAGTGTGCGCGATCACTCGCCTCGCAAGGATGACCGTCGTGATCGCAGTGACCGCTACGATGACCGTGATCGTCGCGACCGTGACCGCTCTCGCAGCCCCGACCATCGGTAAGCATCCAATGCTGAGTACATTGTTATTTTGTCTATGTTACTAACCAAGTCTTAGTTCTAGTGATCGCGAAACTAAGGAAGATCGTGATGACCTCGACCGTCGGGAGCCTAACGGTGAGGAACGTAAGCGTTAGTACCCAACCAAGTACCAAATTCAGTATACCGCATAGGATATCTTTGGCTAACCTAATCTTTCACATAGCTGCTCCTGAGAGCCCCACCCCTGCTCATGACGATCTCGACGTAGCCGAGTAAACAGCTCGCGGCACTGAACCAAATAATAGTTACTTGTAACTGTTTAAAAGTTGCGATGTTCTTCTCTTCCTCCTCCTCCTTGCATGTTGCTTTATTCATTTCTCAGTTTATTTACCCCGGATGTTTCTTAGTTTGCATGTCCCTTCTTCCCTGGCTATCCTTTTTTATACTTTTTAAATCTCGTTTTTGGAGTTCTGAGCACCCTTTGAAGATGGCATGTTATCGATGCATCCTAAAAGCTCGTATTGTAGAGCATCTCTAGGACCATGTCAATCTTTTGCCATTATTTTATTTTACCTACTCTGTTCTTCACTTCCGTTTTCCGCCTCGAAATTCCCTCACTAAGTCCGGATATCATCACACCAGATATTGATGATTCCGTTAACTAGTAAATTATTCTTAGTATTTATTCAAGCAGCTTTAGACAATCCAAGGGTGCGTTATGTACCCTTTTATTCTTTTTTTTCTTTTTCATTTATTGTTTTGACTGCTTGTAAATGTTGCCATGTCACCGTGACAGAGTTCGTGATACTTGATGCTGTGTGCCTGATGTGATGAAATCCTTTCACCATGAACTATTAATATAGCAGTAAATGTATGGAATCTACCTAAATCATCACACAATAGCCTTCATGTCAAATTATGTGTTTATAGTTTCACGGTAGGCGATTCGATGCCTTCTCCATGGTCTAGATTAGAACAATATGCAGAAGCGATAGACTTTTGACCCCTTTTTCGGCATAATTTCTTTTCTTTTCTTTTTTGGAGGTCTCTCGATGTCTTATTTGCCTTTTGCCTTGTCTTCCATAATGAAAATGATATGTATCATTAGTGGTTTGTTGAGGTGTGAAATCTGATCCTTTCGTCCTTATTTAGCCTATTGAAATTCCTCCGTGAAAGCGACCTCTCCACGTCTTTTTTTCTTCTAGCAGTTTGTTTTGTTTTGTTAGTTGGTTATAGACAACTATGTACTAGTTTGTATTTCGACATAATCTTTGTACTCCCTAACTCTTGATATTCTATTTCCTTCTAGTCTTTTATCAATGACTGCATCTTTAAAAGTGTTAGGGTCGGACTCTAAAAAAGACTATCAACAGTTACTGTCACTTCTAATCACACAAATACAACACAATCTCTGTCAGACCAACCGAAGCCAAACAAGCAAGGCTTCCTGCCATATCAACAACTAATAGTAACAAGTTCCCGGGCAACCCAAACCCAAAGACGCGGGTTCTGGCCTAGTGCCTCTACTACTACTACCGCGGCTATTCTAATGCGACGCTATACTGAGAACCCTGAACTATCCGCGACTTCGTCTCTTATCTCACCTTGATATAAAAGCTTGCAAACAGTAGAAGTTGATTATATTTTTTCAGACCCATCACCCCTTAAAATAAATATAGCTATAAGAAGGGAAAAGGCTGCATGCCTACCAACTCAGTAGGTTGCACTGTGGGTAGCCAAGCCTTATATTATAGTACATAGCTAACAAACCAACCAGAGTTGTTTGCTCCCCTACCCACCATTATTTTCCCTCCTGCGATCAACCCAAATTAGTGAACCGAAAAATATAGGCATCCAGAAAAGCCCTGAGCCTGTTTTGGCCAGTGGAAACTTTGCTCATCCTTATCCAAGATCCCGGCAACGCGCATTACAGCAAAAATAGATAGAAAACTGGTGCTATTATTCTACTACAACTACGACCTTGCCGATTTTCTACGGCCGTCAGTCTCCGAGCCTCGAAAAACTTCGTACGGCGCAATATCTCGATATCACAGCTGCCAATTGGCCCGTTTACATTCTTTTAGAACTCTCTTTTTGCCCGTCATACGCTTGAATCATGGCATTGGTATGTCCTCGCTACGCCTTTTCCCGGTTGTTTCCGTGTCCCCTGGGCTCAAGACTCGGCGAAAGCGTGTCGCAACGCTAGATTGCGATCCCGCTTTCCCTTCACGGCCACGTATAACATTGTCTCTCCAACCTCACTACCTGCCAGATACATCCATACCACTATACAAACATGCCTGACCTAACCTCTTCCATCTATGCAGAAACAGCCAGAAAAGACGCCTGCGTCGCTGGTTAAAGCCCGCGAATTCCTGTCGCTGCCCTTTGTCGCTTCGTTCTGCGGAGGCGGCGTTGCCGGCGCCGTATCACGCACCGCCGTATCTCCTCTCGAGCGCCTCAAGATCCTATACCAAGTACAAACCGGTACTCGCGATGCATACAAGCTATCCATCACCGACGGCCTAGCCAAGATGTGGCATGAGGAGGGCTGGCGCGGATTCATGCGCGGCAACGGAACAAACTGTATTCGCATCGTACCGTACTCGGCCGTACAGTTCGGCAGTTACAACATATACAAGCATTACTTCTTCGAGCCTGCGCCTGGCGCAGATATGTCGTCGTTGCGCAGACTAGTATGTGGTGGCATCGCTGGTGTCACTTCTGTCATCTTTACATACCCTTTAGATATCGTGCGCACGCGGCTATCTATCCAGACTGCTTCATTTTCGGAGCTCGGAGCACGTCCGGAAAAGCCACTAGGAATGTGGGAGGTCATGGTCAAAATCTACCGTACCGAGGGTGGCATTACAGCCTTGTACCGTGGAATTACGCCAACTATAGCTGGTGTAGCTCCCTATGTATGTTACTACCAACTAACTTTCACATGAACGAATCATGCTAACAACAATTACCATTGTTAGGTTGGTCTCAACTTTATGACTTATGAGTGGGCGCGGAAAAAGCTTACCCCCGACGGCGATCAAAACCCGAGTGCTGTTCGGAAACTAGCAGCTGGTGCTTTCTCCGGTGCTGTAGCCCAAACGTGCACGTACCCATTCGATGTCTTGCGTCGCCGCTTCCAAATCAACACTATGTCTGGTATGGGATACAAATACAACGGCCTACTCGATGCTGTTCGGGTCATAACCATGCACGAAGGTGTCAAAGGCCTGTATAAGGGTATCGTGCCCAACTTACTCAAGGTCGCCCCTAGCATGGCGGCCAACTGGCTTAGCTTCGAGCTGACCCGTGACTTTTTGCTCAACATCAAGCCCGATGTTGCGGAAAAGGCGTTGTAGGCCAGACAACTAACTTAATATCGGTTTATCTTTGCTGACCTTTGTAATTTTTGTTTTGACTTTATTCGGATTACTTTAGATGGAGTTGGTTCGGGTGGGATAATCATCTTTATGGCATGTGGTATCATCCTCATTTTTACCTTCTTTATTCCCCTTTTAATGTTGCTTGTTTCTTTGTTTCCTTGTTCATTGTCATCTTGCGTATCATATCATGACATCACGGTTTCTATATATCATTGGAAAATATTATTGAATGTGGCATCCTACCACCTTAAGTAGGATGATAGGAGTATTTCCTTTACGCAGTATGCAGTATGCATCAATATACATACATATGCCTAGGGTACATATATTGTGATATGGTAAAATTGACAGCCCCGGGCTTGTATGAATAATATGACTAAGACATGTCGTCAAAGATCGCTGGCCAATTCATTCCAGCGTTAATAATCAGGAACTTCAGCTTGGTAACACAGAGACTCATGCCACTTGTAAACTTATCCATTTCCGCAACGCCTCACATTAAACGGTTAAAGTGGAACTCACACCGGATACTGTACCAAATCTTGCCTCCACGAGTGGCTTTCGGCCCCACCTTTTTATTTTCCTGTGTGTGGCCCTAACGCTTTTTAGTTTTTGCCCACACAAAATTGATCAAATCCTGAAATTTTGGTCTTCTGGGAGGGCATACTGGAACCCGGGCGAGAAACCACCATTGCTTTCCAAATCTACCTTACCCTCTTTTTTCCCTTTCTCCTGTTCACGAGAAGAGAAAGCCTTCCAGACTCGTCTCTTTCCCTCTTTTTTTCGTTTTTTGTCGTCATCACAATCTTCGACAATGGCTGAGCAGCTGATCTTAAAGGGCACCCTCGAGGGCCACGTACGTGAACGCCCTTTCTCTCCCGTCGCATTACACCACAACATTTGCCGAATTTTATATCGAAAAACGCACCAATTCATTCAATACACAATGCAAATGCTCGATTCACCGAAACATTCGATTTGAACCACAAAAATAGGTTCTGGGTTGCTTGGAAACGGTGGCAGTTATGGATAGCCTCTCAACAGTAGCAACATGACCGTTTTGTGGACTTGAACGAGGGGTCACTGATCCCCGTCTTCGACAACCCGGACCGTTTGAATGGATCAGTCTGAAAGAATCGAACCGAATCTGCTTTTCAATTTCTTTTTCGACGTGGGGCAAATGCACTAACAAAATTATGTTATACAGAACGGCTGGGTCACCTCCCTGGCTACCTCAATGGAGAAGTACGATTTCCTTACCTTATCCAATCCCTAAACGAGATTAGAATGCCCGCTTCTTCCATAGCTCCGCTTTCGACGAAAACTATAAAAAAAAAACTATAAAGCTAACAAGATGTCCCCTTCTTCAGCCCCAACATGCTCCTGTCTGCCTCGCGCGACAAGACCCTGATCATCTGGAACCTCACCCGCGATGAGACCCAGTACGGTTACCCCAAGCGCTCGCTCCACGGCCACTCGCACATCGTCTCCGACTGTGTATGTTGAGAAATCCATCCGATGAACATGTGGGCCGTCCATTCCATCCCGTTCAACTTCCAATGCGATCTACCTCTTTCTTTTCCGGGTTTTACTCCAGACGACGGCACCTTGTTTCTCCCGAACCGACTCCTCGATCAATACCACAAGCTATCAGATCGCTATGGATCTTGGTCATCACAAGAACTTACATATTTCATCAAGTCATACGCTATAGCTTTTGGTATGTTCGTGGTGGAGAAATCAAGTGGTCCAGCTCTGTGGGTACAGCGAGAAAGAAGATCAGACGGTCTCGAGGATAAAGGAACTCGACGGTGGATGGCTTCACATGAACAGCAAGAAAAAAACCAAAGACGAAATTAAATTCTGACTCGCGAATAGGTGATCTCCTCGGACGGCGCATACGCCCTATCTGCCTCTTGGGATAAGACCCTGCGCCTGTGGGAGCTGGCTACCGGCACTACCACCCGCAGATTCGTCGGTCACGAGTCGGATGTTCTGTCCGTCTCTTTCTCCGCCGACAACCGCCAGATCGTCTCAGGTGCCCGTGACAAGTCTATCAAGCTGTGGAACACCCTGGGTGACTGCAAGTACACCATCACCGAGAAGGGCCACTCTGAGTGGGTTTCGTGCGTCCGCTTCAGCCCCAACCCCCAGAACCCCGTCATCGTCTCCGCTGGCTGGGACAAGCTTGTCAAGGTACGTTTTCACATGATATTTCACAGCCTCAAAATGTCAAGATTCGAAGAGAACATGGTTGTTCCTGATGCTTTCAACGTATTTGCTACTTCAGAGCCAATCGGCCATGAGAACAACATACACCATTTTCTGATCGATCAACCATTTCTCTTCATCTTGACAACACCCATTGGAGCCCATCTCTTTGTTTGACATCTTCAAAACGTGGTTACTAACTCGATGTAATAATAGGTTTGGGAGCTGTCGTCTTGCAAGCTGCAGACTGACCACATCGGCCACAACGGCTACATCAACACCGTTACCATCTCCCCCGATGGTTCCCTGTGCGCCTCCGGTGGCAAGGACGGTGTCACCATGCTGTGGGATCTGAACGAGTCCAAGCACCTCTACTCTCTGAACGCTGGTGACGAGATCCACGCCCTGGTCTTCTCTCCCAACCGCTACTGGCTGTGCGCCGCCACCGCCTCTTCCATCATCATCTTCGATCTGGAGAAGAAGAGCAAGGTTGCTGAGCTCAACCCCGAGTTCACCAACGTCGGCAAGAAGTCTCGCATGCCTGAGTGCATCTCGCTGGCTTGGTCTGCTGATGGCCAGACTCTGTTCTCTGGTTACACTGACAATGTCATCCGTGTGTGGGGTGTTATGTCGCGGGCTTAAAGAAAGTTGTTTTTTAAGTACTTGATGAAAAAAAGGGAACAACAAAAAAACTTTTAAAGCTTCTTTAGAGGACACAGAACCACGCGTCCGTTCTTTTTTCTCTTTTCTCTCTCTGACCACTTTTATTTCATGTTCGTGACAATGAATGGGATTTTTTTCATTTATAAAAAAGGGAAGAAGATTGACGGACTATTTTTTAAAAAAGGCACGCGAATCACAACACCAACGGAGTTAACTTGTTTCTTATTCTGGGGCCCTGGGAGGGAAGTGGTGTGATATCAAATAAGGAATGAAATTACATCGGTTCTCATAATTAAACTACTCAAGCAACTGTTTTTCTTAAGCTATATTTGAATGTTGTAGTTGTGGTGTTGTGAATGGTATGTATATCTTCTCATGCCCTACACGGATACGCTATAGGGTTAACAGACCCTAATAAATTACAAATAAGTGGCAATATTCATTTGGCGGTGCCATAAACTCTCGAATCAATGACTGAAATAAACGTATAAAACTTTATATTTACAACTTGATAGTAACAGAATTCTATACCATGACACTACTTGGTAGTTATGTTGATTTTAATACACGGGCCTTCATCTGATAGTAGTTAAATAGAGAAACAGTCGTCTATAGACAGAGATTGTTGTACTGCCCTTAAGCACAACGTCATTCTGGGTTTTTGTTTTTGGCCTCGAAAGACAAGGTAATAGTAAAAAAACATAATTCAGGAATGATTGTCGTTCATTTCTTACTATAACCTTCGCCACCATACCATTCGATGATATATCAGAAAGGAACAAACGGGATTCAAAGATCATGATCTCACATTTGTCCATCGAAAACTAATATCTACCCTTTCAATCCTCTAGAAGAAAGGAGGTAGATAGAAGGGGTAACCGCCGTTCTTGAGGCGGAAAATGTTCATCAGTAGACTATAGGTGACTAGAATCACAGCGGACAGAATGATGACGACGATACGCTGAGCCATGGGGTTGGCGATGCGGGGGGCCTTGATAGCCAGAGAGATGGAGCAGAAAGAAAGGAGACCGTCTATGATAGGATCAGTTAGCAAGATGTGCAATGTTGTAAGAGGACTCTTCCCGAGAGGCTAGTGTCAGTATAGTGTGTTAAAGACTTACAGATGGCGGCAACAACCTGAGTCTCAAGACCCAATTGATTCTGGAAACCACTGGCGAAGTAGCTCACACCACCGTTACGACCCATAGCAACGTAGGGCACGTTGCGGATATGGTTGAACATGTGGCCACTGATGAAAATCAAGATAGAAATCAAGCTGATGGCAGCCCACAGGTTACGGCTCTGGATAGCAGGGAGGACATAGGGCCATAGAACCACGGCGGCAGTGGTAGTACCGACGACCAAAAGGGTGTTGATAGCCAGAGCAGTGTAGTCAACAGGGCGCTTGACGGGAGGGTGAGGGCGGTCAGGCAGGTTGCGGGAGATCCAGCTGTGAATGCTCTCAGCAGTCTGAGGGCTATACGATGAGATAAGAGAGACTCTACGTTAGCTTTTGCGGAGCCTTGGTTTTTACAGATGAATGTTTAGTTCGTCTATGGAGTTACTTACCCGCCGTTGAAATCGTAGCGGAGGGGCTCAGCGTTGGGCTTGGCGAAGGGACCGGTGGTGGGAGGATATTGTATCAACACGGGGGCAGTAGAAAGACCGAGCTAAAGAAACGAGACGCCGATGTTAGTCTTGATTTATACCCAATGGGGAGAAAAGCAATTGACGCTAGGGGAAGCCTACCTGCTGGAAGATCTCACGGCCATTGGCAAAGTCCAGAGTACCGAAGATGATCTGCGACTCGCCGGCCTTGTCGCCCTTGAGCCAACTCTTAGCTAGGACATCCCACTCGGGCTGGAACTCGCGGCACAGCTGACACTGGTAGCGCGCGTCCATGGCAGTCAGCAAGACGGCGACACTGTAGTCGCGCGGCTGTGCCGTGATATCAGTGTACAGGCCGTCGTCCAGCGTAATGGGCGCAAGGGTGCGCTGAGAATCGGCAT